>NC_069489.1:11659303-11739984 GCF_026875155.1 Cherax quadricarinatus | reverse complement strand
TAAATTTTAATTTTTTAACACTGCCTACCAAAGGATGAACCTGTGCTTTCCCCTGCCTATGGGGCGAAAACACAGATCCCTAATCATGGCCCATACGTCCCTGTTGAAGTTAATTTAGTAAGAAAAGGGTAATGCTCTATGTTTAAAACCAAAACTTCCCAAGCCCTAAAAGTTTCTTTAAGTTTATGATCACTTAATAAAAAAAAATTTGCCCCTCCCAAAGCAAATAAAAAAAATTGCAATAGTAATTATAAAGAAAATATTACCAAAAAAAAAAGAAAAGTCTTAGATGATACTGAAACCATTAAAAATTGAAAGAATCCCTTAAACCTTTTAACGCAATTTCAAAAAATCAAAAAAACTTCTACTGAAGGCAAAGATGAATTAAATTTAAAAAAATTTCTTCCACTAATCCATCTTTCCTTACTGTTGAACTAAAAAAAAACACACAACCGGGGGAAAAAACCAAATCCATAGGATCGGTTCGAAAAAATTTATTAAAAGGGCTTGTCAAATTTTTTGAGCGCTATTTTTGGGAAAATTTTTTAAATTTTAAATTTTTAAAAAACAGATTTGTTGATAAATTAAGCTCCGACTGCAAAAATGTTTTTAACAGGGTTTATTTTATGTTATTCCTTTTTTTACAAAAGTTCCAGTGTGATTTTTTTAAAGTTTCTTATCTAAAAAAAACTACCACTATCATTCTTTTTAAACTTGCATTTTATGCAAAATTTGTTTTTAATGAAATTTTTTAACCCTCAGAAGTTTGGTTGGAATGGGAAATCCTCTTTCCCCTGTTTTTAGTAATCTATAATGGAATTTTTTGAAAAAAGGGTTGTTTAAAACACAATCCTCCCTAATAGAGCTAATGGTTCGATTTTTTGATGTATTTTGTGTCTTATGCCCAAGAATGTGTTAACCCCTTTTCCCTTGTTAAATTAAAAACTTAGCCCATTCCTAAACTTTGCTGTTAAATTTAAAGAAAATAACTTTTTGCCTTTTCTAGTTTTTTAATTAAAGGGGAAAAATAATTTTAAAATTTAAAATTTACGAATCCTAGAAATAACTGTTCCAAAGTCCACTTTTTTCTTGTATAAAGATAGAGAAAAAACGTCTGTTTTCTCTCAAGTTTTTAGGAAAATTTGTATCCAAATTCAAGATGAGGAAATACCAAAATTTTGAAATGGTAAATTTAAATACCCAAGAAAAGTAATTGATAAACTTTTTAATTTAAAATATTTTTACCCAACCCAAAAAGGGAAAAAACCAAAAAAAAATTTGTTTTTCCCCCTTTTAAAAAATTTTGAACCCTTCCCCTTCTTAAGACTTTTAATATTAAAGTTGTATTTAAAAATCTTGATAGAGTAAAACAAACTTTTGATAATGAATTCCCCCCAAAATGCTGACGGATGTGTCTATAACATTCCTTGTAAAATTTGCAATAAAGTTTAGTACTGTCAAACTGGTAAAAGTCTCAAACTTAGATTAAAACAACATAAGTATAACAGTAGAATTGGACAAGATTCCAATGCTCTATTTATTCATGTGAGAGATTTTAACTATGCAATTGATTTTCAAAAAGTTGAGAAAGTTGTATCAAGCAAGTCCATGGTCGACAGGAATATAATTGAATCTTGTTTCATAAATGCACTTTTGAAAATAATATGAATATTTTTTTTGGTTTATATAAATTAGATTCATTTAAAAAAAAACTAATAATACGGCTTTTAATTTACGGAAATTTTGCTGTATCTGAGACCTTCTATTCCGCGGACTATGCAGTGTTCCTCTTTTCTTATGATGGGTACGCCGGTCAGATTTTTTGCTGGGATGTTAATGTTGTTGTCAAACTCAATGCCCCCTTTGTTGTATACTTTCTATTCCTTGACAATGTGGGTAACGAAAGGCGCATGGAATTCATATTCTTTCACAGGGGTTGTTTTGTATATATATATATTTATATATATATATTATTATAATTATATAATTATATATTTATATAATATATATATATATATTAATATGTAATATATATATATATTATTTTAAATATACATATATATATATATATTATATAATATATATATAATGTATATATATATATTATATAATATTATATATATATATATATATATATATATAATATATATTATATATAATATATATATATATAATATATATGTCGTGCCGAATATGTAAAACTGGTCAATTAGCAAGAACTCATTTAAATTAAGTCCTTTTCTATAATTTTTCTCTTATACTTTTAAAGATATATTTTTTCATTGATGTTAATGTAAAAAATTTTAATTTTACACCAAAAGAATCTTAGAAAACTTACCTAACCCTATTATAACAAGTGCAATTTATTTTAGCCTAACCCGACTAAATATATTTTATATTTGTTTACAAAAATTTAATATTAAACAAACACAGGGGAAATATATTTTTTTCGTTAAGCAAAGAATCATTTTGGCGAAATTTTTGGGCATACATAAATTTTCACTTGTCCTATATGGCAAGTGAGCGTGTTATTTAAGCCAAGATCGCAGTTCTGCCTATTCGGCACGACATATATATATAAAACAAAATATATATATTTGTATATATATATTTATTTTATATATATTTATAATTATATATATATATATATATATATTATATATATATATATATTTATTATATTACATATATATATATTTTATATATATTTATTATATACACATATTATATATATATATATATATTATACACACACACATATATATATATATTTATATATATAATATTTATATATAATATATATATATATAAAATTATTATATTTTATTTTATACATATATATATTATATTATATATTATATATATATATATATATATATATATATATATATATTTATATATATATATTATATATATATTTTATATATTTATATACCACATAATAAATATAATATATATTTTAATATATACACATATATTTATATATATATATTTTATTTTAATATAGATATATAAAATATTATATATATTATATATATTATATATATATAACAACTTTCGTAAACAACTGCTGGCTGGGCGAATCCCAGAAGAAATTAAACCTTTCTTTTTTGGAGCCTCACTGTGTGCCTTGAAGAAGAAGGATGGGGGAATCAGACCCATTGCCGTTGAAAACACCCCTCACCGTCTCGTTGCCAAAGCAGCAGTAAGAAACATTCGCCTAGAAGCTGCCAGTTTACTCCAGCCTTACCAACTGGGCTTTGGGGTCCCTCAAGGCAGTGAAGCTGCAGCTCATGCGGCAAGGGCCTACATCAGGGACCTACCAGAAGAAAAGGCCATAGTCAGACTTGATTTTAGAAATGCTTTTAATATGGTAAAGAGAGATGCTGTCTTGCCAGCTGTTCGGGATCGCTTCCCCAGTCTTTTTCCTTTCATTTCAGCCGGCTACAGCAAACCCTCAATTCTTTTGTTTGGAGAACATGAAATTCTCTCATCAGAAGGTGTTCAGCAGGGTGACCCACTGGGCTCCACTTCTCTTCTGCTTGGCAGTAAGAGAACTAACTTCCAGCCTACGCACGAGCTCAACTCTTGGTACTGGATGATGGCACTCTGGCAGGTACTGAAGAGTCCCTGGTAGGGGATCTACAACTGGTGAAAACACAGGGAGAAGACTTGGGACTCGTCCTCAATCCCTCCGTGTGAAATCATCACGCGAACCAGGAAATAATCAATGCTGTGCGAAGAATCCTCCAGAAGTCTCTGCTACAACTCAGTCCAACAGTCCCTCTGGGAGCACCGCTGGGTCACCAGGCCATCGACACAGTCCTCAAGACAAAAATTGAATGACCTGATGAGAATGGAGGAGAAAAATAAGCAATCTTGATGCCATGATGCTCTGTATCTCCTCACAAGGTGTCTTAGTATTCCAAGACTCATTTTATTTCCCTCAGGTGTGCACCCTCTTTTGACAACCCAACACTTGACGAATATGACGCACACCTGGGTCAACCGTTAAGAAGGCACTGAACCCTGTCACTAGAGGTCAGCAATGGGATCAGGAAAACCCTCCCAGTACGACTGGGAGGTATAGGGGTGCGCAAAGCATCCCGCATGTTGCTTTACCTGCTTTTCTGTCTTCGTGTTTGGCTTCCAGTGCATTAGTCAAGAAGATTGGTCCCGAACGCTTGAGAGACATGGTAGGTGATCAAGACCCCGGGTTTTACTGAAGCAGCGATTCGGTGGGACACCCTTACAGATTCCCCCAGTAGACCGTTTCCTACCAAAGAACACAAAACCCCACTGGGACAAACCGATCATGGAAAAATCGCCAACACAATGCTCTCCAATGCCTCAGGAAAGGACAAAGCTCGTCTCCTGGCGTGAAGGCACCACCTCAGGGATTTCCGTTTGCAGTTCCCAATTCCTCCTTGGGCACTCGACTAGACCCACAGGCCATTCGGATTGGTGTTGCTCTTCGCCTAGCCGCCCCCTCCCACCGAACATGGGTTTGTATTTGCGGCAGGGCGACAGCTGATCATTTCGGACTTCATGGTCTCGTGTGTCACACGCAGAAGGGAAGTTTGCCAGGCATGAGGAGGTCAATGACTCATAAAGAGAAGCCTCGCCAAAGCCCGTTGTCCAGCTTAAGGGGAACCCAAGTACAGAGGTCTGACGAAGTCTAAAGCTTCCTGATGGAGCACTATGCTACCTTGGAAGGATGGAAAGCAGATTGCCTGGGGAATACACATGCGCCGCCACTTTGGCAGACACCTACTTGCCATACTCCGTAGTGGAAGGGGGGGAGCTGCCAGCCACAGGGAGACTCAGAAGATCCGCAAATATGAAGACCTTCCCCCTTCCCTATAACTTTCATCCCAATAGGGTCGGAGACCCTTGGAGGATGGGGCAATTTGTGCTCTAAAGTTCCTAACAGAGCTGGGTGAAAAGCTAATCATAGAAAACAAAAGGACCCCCAGGGCGATCAGCTTCCTCTTTCAGAGACTCAGTGTTGCGATCCAGAGAGGAAATGCCTGCAGCATTCTGGGCACGTGGCCCACCGCCGGGGAACTGGACGAAGTATTCGAGATGTAGCGCTGAGTTACCTATGTTGGTTTTACTTTGTATCGTATTTTTGTGAATGTTTTGTCAATGTATTTTGTCTTTAAAAAAAATTTATATATATATAATATAGGGGTGGTAGGAGAAAATTCTCAAACAGCTTCAGGAAAACCTTGAGTTTTCCTGAAGCAAATTTATTCTTTTCTCTGAGGATGAGGGTCCCTACAAAGTTCTAGAGGTAGTACCTCCCTTATAATTGAAATATTTATATATTATAAAATTTTTATATATTTTATATAAAATTATATATATTATATATATATAAATATATATATATATATTATAAAATTATATATATATATATATGTTTTATATTTATTATATATATATATATATATTTTTATATATATATATATATATTATAAAATTTATAATATATATATATTATATATATATTATTTTTTATTATCACACTGGCCGATTCCCCCCAAAGGGCAGGGGGGGGCCCCGAAAAAGAAAAACTTTCACCATCATTCACTCCATCACTGTCTTGCCAAAAGGGGTTTGCTTTACACTACAGTTTTTAAACTGCAACCTTAACACCCCTCCTTCAGAGTGCAGGCACTGTACTTCCCATCTCCAGGACTCAAGTCCGGCCTGCCGGTTTCCTGAACCCCCTTTATAATGTTACTTTGCTCACACTCCCCAGCACGTTTAAGTATTAAAAACCATTTGTCTCCATTCACTAATATCAAACACGCTCACGCATACTGCTGGAAGTCCAAGCCCCTCGCACACAAAAACCCCCTTTCCCCCTCTTCCAACCTTTTCTGGCCAACGCCCACCCGCCTTCTTTCCACTACAGACTGATACACTCTTGAAGTCAAATTTTGTTTCGCCCATTCTCTCTACATGTCCGAAACCCCTTTAACAACCCTTCCTATATAATATATATTATATATATTATATATATATATTATATATATATTATATATATATATATAAAATTATACATGTGTGTGTCTGTGTGTGTGTGGGGTGTTTGTGTGGGGTGTGTGGTGTGTGTGTGTGTGTGTGTGTGTGTGTGTGTGTGTGTGTGTGTGTGTGTGTGTGTGTGTGTGTGTGTCTTTGTTTTTATGGTAAAGTTTTAGATGTGGGTGTCATGCTGGGTGAAGTGGGGTGTTATGCTGGGTGAAGTGTTGGGGCCATGCTGGGTGGGAAATGTTTGGGGGCCATGTGGTGAAGTGTGGGTGCCATGCTGGGTGGAAGTGTGGGTGCCATGCTGAGTGATGTGTGGTGACAGGCTGAGTGAAGTGTGGGTGTCATGCTTGGTGAAGTGCTGGTGACATGTTGGGTGAAGTGTAGGTGCAATTGTGGGTGAAGTGTGGGTGTCATGCTGGGTGAAGTGTGGGTGTCATGCTCGGTAAAGTGTGGGTGTCATGCTGGATAAAGTGTGAGTGCCATGCTTGGTGAAGTGCGGGTGCCGTGCTGGGTGAAGTGTAGGTGTCATGTTGGGTGAAGTGTGGGTGCCATGCTAGGTGAAGTGTGGGTGTCATGATGGGTGAAGTGTAGGTGCTATGCTTGGTGAAGTGTGGGAGCCATGCTGGGTGAAGTGTGGATGCAATGCTCGGAGAAGTGTAGGTGTTATGCAGGGTGAAGTGTGGGTATCATGCCGGGTGAAGTGTGGATTCCATGCTGGGTGAAGTGTGGATACCATACTCCGTGAAGTGTGGATGCAATGCTAGGTGAAGTGTGGGTGCTATGCTGGGTGAAGTCTGGGTGACATGATGGGTGATGTGTGGGTGGCATGCTGGGTGGAGTGTGAGTTCCATGCTGTTGGGGGGTGGGTGCCATTTGGGGAAGTGTGGGCACCATGCTGGTTGAAAATGTGGGTGCCATGCTGGGTTGAAGTGTGGGTGCCATGCTGGGTGAGTGTGGGTTTCCATGCTGGGTGAAGTGTGGGTGCCATGCTGGGTGAAGTGTGAGTGTCATGCTGGGTGAAATGTGGATGCCATTCTGGGTGAAGTGTGGGTACCATGCTGGTTGAAGTGTGGGTGCCATGCTGGGTGAAGTGTGGGTGCCATGTTGGGTGAAGTGTGAGTGCCATGATGGGTGAGGTTCGGGTGCCATGCTGGTGAAGTGTGGGTGTCATGCTGGGTGAAGTGTGGGTGCCTTGCTGGGTGAAGTGGGGGTGCCATGCTGGGTGAAGTGTGGGTGTCATGGTGGGTGAAGTGTGGGTGCTATACTTGGTGAACTGTGGGTGCCATGCTGGGTCAAGTGTGGGTACCAAGCTGGGTGAAGTGTGGGTGTCATGGTGGGTGAAGTGTGGGTCTCACGCTGCGTGAATTGTGGATGCCATGATGGGTGAAGTACAGATGCCATGCTGGGTGAAGTGTGGGTGTCATGCTGGGTGAAGTGTGGGTGTCATGCTGCGTGAAATGTGGGTGCAATGCTGGGTGAAATGTGAGTGCCATGCTGGGTAAAGTGCTGGTGTCGTGCTGGGTGAATTGTAGGTGTAATGCTGGGAGAAGTGTGGGTGCCATGCTGGGTGAAGTGTGGGTGTCATGATGGGTGAAGTGTAGGTGCTATGCTTGGGGAAGTGTGGGTGCCATGCTGGGTGAAGTGTGGGTACCATGCAGAGTGATGTGTGGTTAGAGGCTGAGTGAAGTGAGGGTGTCATGCTGGGTGAAGTGTTGGTGACATGCTGGGTGAAGTGTGGGTGTCATGCTGGATGAAGTGTGAGTGTCATGCTGGGTGAAGTGTGGGTGCTATGCTAGTTGAAGTGTGGGTGTCATGATCGGTGAAGTGTAGGTGCTAAGCTTGGTGAAGTGTGGGTGCCATGTTGGGTGAAGTGTGGGTGCCATGCTCGGAGAAGTGTGGGTGTCACGCTGGGTGAAGTGAGGGTATCATGCTGGGTGAAGTGTGGATGCCATGCTGGGTGAAGTGTGGGTACCATACTGTGTGAAGTGTTGATGCCATGCTAGGTGAAGTGTGGTTGCCATCCTGGGTGAAGTGCAGGTGCTATGCTGGGTGAAGTGTGGGTGACATGCTGGGTGATGTGTGGGTTCCATGCTGGTTGAAGTGTGGGTACCATGCTGGGTGAAGTGTGAATGTCATGCTGGGTGAAATGTGGATGCCATTCTGGGTGAAGTGTGGGTACCATGCTGGATGAAGTGTGGGTGCCATGCTGGGTGTAGTGTGGGTGCCATGCTGGGTGAAGTGTGAGTGCCATGCTGGGTGAAGTTCGGGTGCAATGCTGGGTGAAGTGTGGGTGTCATGTTGGGTGAAGTGTGGGTGTCATGATGGGTGAAGTGTGGATGCTATACTTGGTGAAGCGTGGGTGCCATGCTGGGTCAAGTGTGGGTGCCATGCTGGGCGAAGTGTGGGTGCCATAGTGGGTGAAGTTTGGGTGTCATGCTACGTGAAGTGTGGGTGCCATCCTGGGTGAAGTGTGGGTGCTATGCTGGGTGAAGTGTGGGTGACATGCTGGGTGATGTGTGGGTGTCATACCAGGTGAAGTGTGTGTGTCATGATGGGTGAAGTGTAGGTGCTATGCTTGGTGAAGTGTGGGTGCCATGCTGGGTGAAGTGTGGGTGCCATGCTCGGAGAAGTGTGGATGTCGTTCTGGGTGAAGTGTGGGTATCATGCTGGGTGAAGTGTGGATACCAGCCGGGTGAAGTGTGGGTACCATACTGTGTGAAGTGTGGATGCCATGCTAGGTGAAGTGTGGGTGCCATCCTGGGTGAAGTGCGGGTGCTATGCTGGGTGAAGTGTGGGTGACATGCTGGGTGATGTGTGGGTGGCATGCTGGGTGGAGTGTGGGTTCCATGCTGTTTGAAATGTGGGTACCATGCTGGGTGAAGTGTGAGTGTCATGCTGGGTGAAGTGTGGATGCCATTCTGGGTGAAGTGTGGGTACGATGCTGGGTGAAGTGTGGGTACCATGCTGGGTGAAGTGTGGGTGCCATGCTGGGTGAAGTGTGAGTGCCATGCTGGGTGAAGTTCGGTTGCCATGCTGGGTAAAGTGTGGGTGTCATGCAGGGTGAAGTATATGTGCCATGCTGGTTGAAGTGTGGGTGTCATGCTGGGTGAAGTGTGGGTGTTATGATGGGTGAAGTGTGGGTGCTATACTTGTTGAAGTGCGGGTGCCATGCTGGGTCAAGTGTGGGTATCATGCAGGGTGAAGTATGGGTGCCATGCTGGTTGAAGTGTGGGTGTCATGCTGGGTGAAGTGTGGGTGTTATGATGGGTGAAGTGTGGGTGCTATACTTGTTGAAGTGTGGGTGCCATACTGGGTCAAGTGTGGGTACAATGCTGGGTGAAGTGTGGGTGCCATAGTGGGTGAAATGTGGGTGTAATGCTGCGTGAAGTGTGGGTGTTATGCTGGGTGAAGTGTTGGTGACATGCTGGGTGAAGTGTGGGTGCCATGGTGGGTGAAGTGTGTGTGTCATGCTGGGTGAAGTGTCGGTGTCATGCTGGATGAAGTGTGAGTGACATGCTGGGTGAAGAGCGGGTGCCGTGCTGGGTGAAGTGTAGGTGTCATGCTGGGTGAAGTGTGGGTACCATGCTAGGTGAAGTGTGGGTATCATGATGGGTGAAGCGTAGGTGCTATGCTTGGTGAAGTGTGAGTGCCATGCTGAGTGAAGCGTGGGTGCAATGTTCAGAGACGTGTGGGTGACAAGCTGGATGAAGTGTGGGTATCATGCTGGGTGAAGTGTGGATGCCATACTGTGTGAAGTGTGGGTACCATACGGTGTGAAGTATGGATGCCATGCTAGGTGAAGTGTGGGTGCCATCCTTGGTGAAGTGCAGGTGCTATGCTGGGTGATGTGTGGGTGACGTGCCGGGTGATGTGTGGGTGGCATGCTGGGTGGAGTGTGGGATCCATGCTGGTTGAAGTGTGGGTACCATGCTGGGTGAAGTGTGAGTGTCATTCTGGGTGAAGTGTGGATGCCATTCTGGGTGAAGTGTGGGCACCATGCTGGTTGAAGTGTGGGTGCCATGATGGGTGAAGTGTGGGTGCCATGCTTGGTGAAGTGTTAGTGCCATGCTGGGTGAAGTTCGGGTGCCATGCTGGGTCAAGTGTTGGTGCCATGCTCGGTCAAGTGTGGGTGCCATGCTGGGTCAAGTGTCGGTACCTTGCTGGGTGAAGTGTGGTGCCATGGTGGGTGAAGTATGGGTGTCATGCTGCGTGAAGTGTGGATGCCATGCTGGGTGAAGTGTGAGTGACATGAGGGTGAAGTGTGGGTGTCATGCTGGGTGAAGTGTGGGTGTCATGCTGGATAAAGCGTGGGTGACATGCTAGGTGAAGTGTTGTTGTCAAGCTGCGCGAAGTGTGGGTGCAATGCTTGGTGAAATGTGAGTGCGATGCTGGGTGAAGTGCGGGTGCCTTGCTGTGTGAAGTGTAGATCGTCATGCTGAGTGAAGTGTGGGTGTCATGCTGGATGAAGTGTGGGTGTCATGATGGGTGAAGTGTAGGTGCTATGCTTGGGGAAGTGTCGGTTCCATGCTGCATGAAGTGTGGGTACGAAGCTGGGTGGAGTGTGGGTGTCATGCTGCATGAAGTGTGGTGAAGTGTGGATTGCATGCTAGGGTGAAGTGTGGGACCCTGCTGGGTGAAGGTGAGGGTACCATGCGGTGAAGTTCGTTGAGTGTCATGCTGGTCGTGAAGTGTGGAGGACATTCTGGGTGAGTGAGGAGTACCATGTGGAGAAGTGTGGGTGCATGCTAGGTGACAGTGTGGTTGTCATGCTGGGTGAATGTGTGGGTGTCATGATGGTGATGTGTAGTGGTTATGCTGTGTGAAGTCGTGGGTGGATCATATGAGTGAAGTGTGGGGGTCAGGCTGGGTAAAAGTGTTGGTGCCATACTGGGTGAAGTGTGAGGGCATGCTGGGTGAAGTACGTGGGTGTCATGATCTGTGTAGTGTGAGTGCGATGGCTTGGTGATGTGTGGGTGCCATGCTGGGTGGTTTGAGTTCATGCTTGGTGAAGTCGTGGGTGTTCATGCTGGGGTGTGAATGTGTGGGAGCCATGCTGCTTGAAGTGTGGATGACATGGTGGGTGAAGTGTGGGTACCATGCTGAGTGAAGTGTGGGTTCCATGGTGGGTGTAGTGCGGGTGTCATGCAAGGTTGAAAGTGAGTAGTCAATGTGGGTGAAATGTGGGTTGTCAATGCTGGGTGACAGTGGTGGATGCCATGCTGGGTGAACGTGTGGGTCCATGCTGGTGAAGTTGTGGGGTTGCCGTGCTGGGTGAATGTCGTTGCCATGCTGGGTGAGTGTGGATGCAATGCTGGGTGAAGTGTGGGTGCCATGCTGGGTGAAGTGTGGGTGTTATGCTTGGTGAAGTGTTGGGTCCATGCTTAGCCGGCCGGGTGAAGTGTGAGGTGCTATGCTTGGGTGAAATGGTGGGTGCCATGCTGGGTGAAGTGTGGCTACCATGCAGGGTGTGATGAAGTGTGGTGCCATGCTGTGGTGAAGTGTGAGTGTTTTGCTGGGTGAAGGTGGATGCAATGGGGGTTAAGTGTGGTGCCATGCTGGAGTGAAGTGTGGGTGCTATGCTATGCTTGGTGGAAGTGTGGGTGCATGCAAGTGGAAGTGTTTGTTCTATGCTGGGTGAAGTGTGGATACATGCTTGGTGAAATCTGGGTGAGTGCCATGCTGGTGAATTGTGTGTGGTGCCATTTTGGAGTTGAGTGTGGGTGTTATTCTTGGTGATGTGTGGGTCCATGCTGGGTTGAGGTGTGGTGTGCTATGCTTGGTGAAAATGGGGTGCCATGCTGGGTGAAGTGTGGGTAAACTTGCTGGGTGAAGTGTGGATGACATGCTGTAGTGAAGGTGTGGAGTGTCATGCTGGGTTTTGATGTGTGGGTGCAATGAGTGGGTGAAGTGTGGGAGCCAGCTGTGGTGGAACGTCGTGGGTGCCCATTGCGGGGTGAAGTGTGGGTTCGTTGCTGTGTGCTGTGGACTGTCAGAGGCTGGGTGAAGTCTGGTTGCTATGGTGGGTGAAGTGTGGTTGCAATGGTTGGTGAAGTATGCGTGCCATGCTGGGTGAAGTGTGGATGCCATACTGGGTGAAGTGTGGGTGCCATGCTGGATGAAGTGTGGGTGTTATGAGTGGTGAAGTGTGGTTGCAATGCTGGGTGAGGTGTGGGTGCTATGCTTCGTGAAGTGTGGGTGCCATGCTGGGTGAAGTGTGGGTACCATGCTGGGTGAAGTGTGGATGCCATTCTGGGTGAAGTGTGAGTGTCATGCTGGGTGAAGTGTGTGTGCAATGGTGGGTGAAGTGTGGGTGCCATGCTGGGTGAAGTGTGGGTGCTATGCTTGGTGAAGTGTGGGAGCCATGCTGGGTGAAGTGTGGGTGCTTTGCTTGGTGAAATGTGGGTGCCATGCTGGGTGAAGTGTGGGTTCAATGCTGGGTAAAGTGTGGATGCCATGCTGGGAGAAGTATGAGTGCCATGCTAGGTGAAGAGTGCGGGTGATGTGCTGGGTGAAATGAAGGTGTTTCCATGCTGGGTGAAGTGTTGTGGGTGCTTGCTGGTGTGAAGTGTGGGTGTCTTATGGGTTAGTTTAGGTGCTATTGCTTTGTGAAGGTGCGGGTGCTATTCTGGGAGTGAAGAGAGGGTGGACATGCGGGTGAAGAGTGGGATGTCTTGCTGGGTGAAGTGTGGGTGTCATGATTTTGCGAAGCAAGTGTGGGTGCTATGTTTTAAGTGAGGAGGTGCCTGCTGGGTGGATGTATGGGTACCTTGCTGGGCAGTGAAGTGTGGGTGTCATTCTGGGTGAAAGTGTGGGAAGTCATGCTGTCGTGAAGTGTGGATGCCATGTGGTGAAGTGTAGGTACCATGCTGGGTGAAGTGCGGGTTGCTCATGTTAGGTGAAGAGTGGTGGGTGACATGCTGGGTGATGTGTGGGTTGGCATTCTGCGTTTGAGTGTGGGTTCTATGCTGTTGAAATGTGGGTACAATGCTGGGTGAAGTGGTGAGTGCATGCTGTGAAGTGTGGATGTCATTCTGGGTGATTGTGATAGTGTGTGGTTACGATGCGTCTGTGAAGTGTGTGTGCCATGCTGGGTGAGTGTGGGTTTGCCTGCTGGTGAAGTGTGGGTTTCATGCTGGGTGATGTATGGGTGCCATGCTGGGTGAAGTCGCGGGTGTCTTGCTGGGTGTAGGTGAATTTCATCCCACGTGAATGTGTGGGGTTGTCATGATGGTAGTGAAGTGTGGGTGCTATATCTTGGTTGAGGTTGTGGGTGCCATGCTGGGTTAAGTGTGGGTCTGCCATGCTGGGTCAAGTGTAGAGGTACCGTTGCTGGGTGTGAAGTGTGGGTTCGATGCTCGGTGAAGTGTAGCGGACATTGCTAGGTGAAGTGTGGCGGGTCATGTGGGTGAAGTGTGGGTTGTCATGCTTGCGTGGAAAGTGTGGATGCCATGGCAGGGTGAAGTGAGGGTGCCTTGCTGGGTGAAGTGTGGGTGTCATGCTGCATGAAGTGTGGATGCCATGGTGGGTAGAAGTGTGGGTACCATGGTGGGTGAAGTGTGGGTGCCATGGTTCGTGACGCGTGGGTGTCATGCTGTGTGAAATGTGGGTGTCATGCTGGGAAAAGTGTGGGTGTCATGCTAGGTGAAGTGTCGATGCCATGCTAGGTGAAGTGTGGGTACCACGCTGGTTGAAGTGTGGGTACCATGCTGGGTGAAGTGCGGGTTCTATGCTCGGTGAAGTGTGAGGTGCATGCTGGGTGAAGTGTGGGTGTCATGCTGGGTGAAGTGTGGGTGTCATGCTGCGTGAAGTGTGGATGCCATGCAGGGTGAAGTGTGGGTGCCTTGCTGGGTGAAGTGTGGGTGTCATGCTGGGTGAAGTGTGGGTGCCATGCTGGGTGAAGTGTAGGTGTCATGCTGGATGAAGTGTTGATGACATGCTAGGTGAAGTGTGGGTGTCGTGCTGTGTGAAGTGTGGGTGCCATGCTGGGTGAAGTATGAGTGCCATGCTGGGTGAAGTGCGGATGATGTGCTGGGTGAAGTGCAGGTGTCATGCTGGGTGAAGTGTGGGTTCCATGCTGGGTGAAGTGTGGGTGTCATTTTGGGTGAATTTTAGGTGCTATGCTTGGTGACTGCGGGTCCTATTTGGTGTGTGAAGTCGTTGGGTGGACATGATGGGGTGAAGTAGTGTGTGTCATGCTGTCTGTGAAGTGTTAGGTGTCATGATGTGAAGGTGTGTGGGTGCTATGCTGAAGTGTGGGTGCCATTCTGGGTGAGGCTTGTGGGAAACAATGCTGGGTGGAAGTGTGGGTGTCGCATGCTAGGTGAAGTGTGGGAGTCATGCTGCGTGAAGTGTGGATGCCATGGTGGGTGAAGTGTAGGTACCATGCTGCGTGAAGTATGAGTGCCATGGTTGCTGAAATGTGGGTGTCATGCTGGGTGAAGTGTGGATGCCATGCTAGGTGAAGTGTGGGTACCCTGCTGGATGAAAGAGATGGTACCATGTTGAGGTGATGTGTGCAGTGTATGCTGGGGTGAGTGTGATTGCCATTCTGGGTGAAGTGTGGGTACCATGCTAGTGAAGTGTGGGTGCATGCTGGGTGAAGTTTGTAGGTCGCCATGCTACGACCGGTGAAGTGTGAGTGCCTTCTTGGTGAAGTGCGGGTGCAATGATGGGAGAAATGTAGGTGTCATGCTGGTTAAAGTGTGAGTGTCATGCTGGGTGAAGTGTGGATGACATTCTGGGTGAAGTGTGGGTACCATGCTGGGAGATGTGTGGGTGCCATGCTAGGTGAAGTGTGGTTGTCATGCTGGGTGAAGTGTGGGTGTCATGATGGTTGAAGTGTGGGTGGTATGCTGTGTGAAGTTGTGGGTGACATGCTGAGTGAGTGTGGTGGGGTCTGCTGGGTGAAGTGTGGGTAAATACTGGGTTTTAAGTGTGAGTGTCATTCTGGGTGAAAGTCGTGGGTGTCATGATTCGGGAGGTGTGGTGCTATGCTTGGTGAAGTATGGGTGCCATGCTGGGTGAAGTGTTGAAGTACCATGCTGGGTGAAGTGTCTAGTGTCATGCTGGTGAAGTGTGGGGAGCAATAGCTGCAGTGAAGTGGTGGATGCCATGGTGGGGTGAAGTGGTGGGTCCATGCTGAGCGGATGTGTGGGTACAATGGTGGGTGTAGTGCGGGTGTCATGCTGGGTGAGTGTAGGTTAGTCATGCTGTGTGAAATTGGGGTCATGCTGTGTGAAGTTTTGGGTACCATGCTTGGGTGAAGTGTGGCTTGCCTGCTGGTTGAAGTGTGTGTGCCATTGCTGGTGAGAAGTTTTGATGTGCATTGCTGGGTGAAGTGTGGGTGCCCTGCTCGGGGTGAAGTGTGGGTTGGTTATGTTTTTCTTGGTGATGTGTGGGTGCCATTGCTGGGTGAGGTGTGGTTTTTTGCTGGTGAAGTGTGGGTGCCATGCTGGGTGATGTATGAGGTACCATGCTGGGTGAAGTGTCGATGCCATGATGGGTGAAGTGTGAGTGTCATGCTGGCGTGAGTGTGGGTGCAATGCGGAGGTGAAGTGTGTGGGTGCTTGCTTGGTGAAGTGTGGGTTGGCCCGGCAGGGTGAAGTGTGGGTGCTATGCTTTTGAGTGTGGGAGTACCATGCTGGGTGAAGTGTGGGTTCCATGTGGGTGAGTGTGGTGCCATGCTTAGGTGAAGTGTGAGTGCCATGTGGGGCGAATTGAGGGTTGCCATGCTGGGTGAAGGTGGTGGGTGTTATGCTTGGAGAAGTGATGATGCATGCTGGGTGAGGTGTGGGTGTGCTTGCTGGTGAAGTGCACGGTGCTTGCTGGGTGCAAGTGTGGGTACCATGCTGGGTGAAGTGTGGGATGGACATGACTGTGTGAAGTGTGGTGTCATGCGGCGTTGAAGTGTGGGTGCAATGGTGGGTGAAGTGTGGGTGCCACATGCTGGGTGAATGTGCGGGTCCCATTGTGGGTGAAGTGTGGGTACGATGTGTGTGAGTGTGAGTGTCATGTGGTGAAGATCTGGGTTGCTCATGGTGGGTGAAGTGAGGTTGCAAAGGTTGGTGAAGTGTAGTGTGCGTGCCATGCTTGGTGAAGTGGGATGCACGTCTGGGTGAAGTGTGGGTGCCATGCTGGATGAAGTGTGGGTGTTATGGTTGGTGAAGTGTAGTTGCCTTGCTGGGTGAGGTGTGGGTGCTATGATTGGGGAAGTGTGGGTGCCATGCTGGATGAAGTGTGTTGTATCCATGTGGGTGAAGTGGGATGCCATTCTCGGGTGAAGTGTGAGTGTCATGCTGAGTGAAGTGTGGGTGCAATGGTTGGTGAAGAGTGGGTGCCATGTTGGGTGAAGTGTGGGTGCTGTGCTTGGTGAAGTGTATGTGCCATGCTGGGTGAAGTGTTGGTGCTTTGCTTGGTGAAGTGTGGGCGCCATGCTTGGTGAAGTGTGGGTTCCATGCTGGGTGAAGTGTGGTTGCCATGCTGCGTGAAGTGAGGGTGTGGTGTCTTGCCTGGTTGAATGTGTGGGTGTATGGTGGTGAAGCTCGTGGGTGCCCTTTGCTGGGGAAAGTGTGGGTGCCATCCTGGCGTTGTGAAGTGTGGGTGTTCGGCTTAATGAAGTGTGGGTGCCATGCTGGATGTAGGTGTGAGTGCTTTGCATGTGTGAAAGTGCGGAGTGCCAGGCTGGCGGTGAAAAATGGATGGTACCCATGTGGTGAAGTGTAGGTCAGGCTGGTATGAAAAAAGTGTGGATTGAAATGATAGAGGTGAAATGTGGGTGTCATGCTGAGTGAGCGTGGTTGCCTTGCTGGAGGGAAGTATGAGTGCCATGCTGTGTGAAGTGCTGGTGATGTGCTGGGTGAAGTGCAGTTGTCATGCTGGGTGAAGTGTGGGTTGCCTATGCTGGGTGTAGTGTGGGTGTCATTTAAAGGGTGAAGTTTAGCTGCTATGCTTTGTGAGTGCTGGTGCTATTCTGGGTGAAGTGTTGGTGACATGCTGGGTGAGGTGTGGGTGTCATGCTGGGTGAAGTGTGGGTGTCATGATTTGCGAAGTGTGGGTGCTATGCTTGGAAGTGTGGGTGCATGCCGGTGATGTGAGGGTAAAACATGTGGTTGATGTCGAGAGTGTCATGTGGTTGAGTGTGGATGCCATGCTGCGTGAAGTGGGGAGAGTCATGCTGTGTGAAGTGTGCGGTGCTATGGTGGGTGAAAGCGTGTGAGAGTGCTCCATGCTGGGTGACAGTGTGGGTGAGCATGCTGGGTGATGTGTGGGTGTTATGCTTAATGAAGTGTGTGTGACCATGTTGGGTGAGGTGTGGGTGCTAGCTTGGTGAAGTGTGGGTGCCAGGCTGGGTGAAATGGACTTTGGTACAATGCTGTTGTGAAGTGTGGATGCATGCCTGGGTGATTGTGAGTGTCACGCTGGGTGAAGTGTGGGTGCAATGGTGGGTGAAGTGTAGGTGCCATGCCGGGTGAAGCTGTTGTGTAGCATAATGCTTGGTGAAGTGTGATGCTGCCATGCTGGGTGAAGTGTGGGTGCCATGCTGGGTGAGGTGTGGGTGACTATGTTTGGTAAGTGCGGGTGCCATGCTGGGTGAAATATGGTACCATGCTGGTGTGAAGTGTGGATGCCCATGACTGGGGTGAGTGTGGAGTGTCATGTGGGTGAAAGTGGTGGGTGCAATGTGGGTGAAGTGTATGGTGTCCATGCTGTGGTGAAGTGTGGGTGTTACGCTTTGGTGAACGTGTGGGTGCCATGTGGGTGAAGTGTTGGTGCTATGCTGGGTGAAAGGTGTTGGATGCCATGCTGGTTGAAGTGTGAATGTCATGCTTGGTGAAGTGTGTGGGGGTGCAATGTGGGTGAAGTGTGGGTGCCATGCTGGAGAAGAAGTGTTGGTGCGCCAATGTGGGTGAAAGTGGCGGTGTTATGCTTTTTGAAGTTGGGTGCCATTGCTGGTAAGGTGTGGGTGCTATGCTTGGGGAAGTTGCAGGTTGCCATGCTTGGTGAAATGTGGGTACAATTCTGGGTGAAGTGCTGAATGCCATGCTGGGTGAAGATTGTGAGTGTCCATGTGGGTGAAGTGTAGGTGCAATGGTGGGGTGAAGTGTGGGTGCCATGACTGGTGACATGTGTGGGTGCTATGCTGGTGGAGTGTCGTGGGGGGTCGCCATGCTGAAGTGTGCGGTCTGTATGGTGAGTGTGGGTTGTCATGCTGGGTTGAGGTGTGGGTGCGATGCTTTGTGAAATTGCGGATTCCATGCTGCGTGAAAAAGTGGTATCATGCTGGGTGAAAGTGTGTATGCCATACTGGGTTGAATTGTGAGTATCAGCTGGGTGAAGTGTGGGTGGATATTCGTGGGTGAAGTGGGGGTGCTAGGCTTGGTTGAAGTGTGGGTGCCATGCTGGGTGATGTGTGGTGTCTTATGCTTTGTGAAGTGATGGGCGGTACCATGCTGGGTGTGGTGTGGGTGGATAGCTTGGTGAAGTTGCGGGTGTCATTCTTGGTTGAAATGTGGGTACACATGCTGGGGTGAATAGTAGTGTGGATTACATGCTTGGAGAGTGTATGTGTCATGCTGGGTGAGTAGTGGGTTGCAATGGCGGTGAAGTGTGGGTGCATGCTGGTGAAGTGGAGTGGGTGCTATGCTTGGTGAAGTGTAGGGTGCCATGCCTTGGTGAAGTGTGGGTTGCTAATGCTTGGTGAAGTGTGGGTGCCATGCTGGGTGAAGTGTGGGTCCATGCTGGGTGAGTGTGAATGCCATGCGGGTGCGTTGTGAGTTGCATATGCTGGGTGAAGTGTGGGTGCTTTTTGCTCGGTTGAAGAGTTGGTGGTTATATGCTGGGTGCAGGTGACTCCTGTCTTCATCCGGGAATTAGAAATCAGAAAAAATCAGGAAAATCGTGTTCCAAGGAAACTTGGAAAAAAAAGAAGATGGAGTTGTGATAAGTGTTGAGTGACCGAGGTGGGTGAGGGTGAGGCGGAGGTGTAGAACAGTTGGAGCATAGATAGGACGTTGGGAGGAGATAACTTATCTGTGTCTTAACTCCTGAATGTTTGGGCATGATTATGTTATCAGATTATCAGATAATCACAGTCCATGGGTTGGTTGATGGTGATGAAGTGAGCGTGGAACTCTAGTGATCCGAGGAAAATGAACAGTTAATTTGGTCATGGTTACAAAAAAGTAATTTTTATAAAGAAGATGGTAAAGATTTAATCCTTTTGTAATAAAGATGTTCGGATACATAAATACACACATTAATAAATTAATCTTTATTTATATAAAAGATCAATTATCTTTGGCTAGAGGTATTTGAACATATGACTATAATATGTACAGTTATATAATAAAATTTAATCAGCTTGTATAAATATAATAAATAATTCATAACCCTACACAGGGTACAACTCTTTGACACTACTGTGTACTATATATATTATATCTATGCTAAAATAATGAATTATAAATAACATTTGTATAATAATAATTTACATATCAACTGCCTTCTCACGACTGACTGAGACCAGTCACATGACACTATTCAGTGTACACTACAACCAGGCATCTTCAGTGTCCCACGACCCCTTTTCATCTCGTGTTCCACTACGGTTCTGTGCATATCTCAAGTGTTCCACTCCATTCATAGGTTCCTAAGTGTCACTCTACGGTCCTGGCCCAGTTCCGTGGTAACATCCAAACTTTTCTTCATGTAATGTCCCACCAACAGCATCTGATGATTCCGGCCCACAGTTGATCAACGTTAGACGGTGTAGTCCCCAGACATCACCGTTGTCCCTCGTAATCCTCTCCAAAGCGGTTGACCACACCGCTAGCCGAACACCATGCTGCAAGCTCACTGAATGCCGGCCGTCAACGTACTGAGGCCAACAGACTCAGTGAGCTGCGGTGAGCGGTTCTTCTAACGCAGTAGATAGGTACGATTCGGTGGTCAGGTACTACTGGCAAGACCGTGTAACCCTGAGGACGGGAGTTCAGGTACTTTAATGTTTGAAGCCAGTAGACAGCTCCCCCCCCCCCTCCCCCCCGCTTACCCTTAGTGTTGCGGTACCTACTGATTAGGTGCGTATCCTGAGGCGCATCAGGTACATTACTGTTTACTAAAGCCAGTTAGACTGTACCTTTAGGTGGTCAGGTACCTACGCTAGATGTGCACCGTGAGGCACTCAGGCTATTACTGCTCTAAGGTCCGGACTCAGCAGTCCCCACATGGGATTTGATGACGTACCCAGTGGTACTTCCGGCCGGCAGGTTAACATATTTAACCGTAGTTTGGCAGGGGGCCGAAACAGTTAAGTAGGATAACTAAAGTTGAGGTTGGCTCTAAATTAAACTCTTGTGGAAAGTAATCCCAAAGTTATCCACGGTGATAACATGAATCAACCCAAATCATAGTGAGATAACATGATACGTCAAACTCCTTGTCATAATGGGATGATAACAATGAACCATCCCTAGTCGTGGGAGTGGGATAACATGAACCTACCCTAGTCGTAGTGGGACATCTTGAACCAACCTGTCGTCATTTGTGGGGATTAACATGAACCAACCTAGTAGTAGTGGGATAACATGAACCAATTCTTGTTCATTGTGGGGATAACATGAACCAACCTAGTCGTAGTGGGATTATTGAACAAACTTTGTCATAGTGGGATAACATGAACAACCTAGTCGTAGTGGGATAATATGAACCAACTCTTGTCATAGTGGGATAACATGAACCAACCCTAGTCATAGTGGGATAACATGAACCAACTCTTGTCATAGTGGGATAACATGAACCAACCCTAGTCGTAGTGGGATAACATGAACCAACCCTAGTCATAGTGGGATAACATGAACCAACTCTTGTCATAGTGGATAACTTGAACAACCCTGTTCAGTAGTGGGATAACATGACCACCCTAGTTCGTAGTGCAATAAAATGAACCTCACACTCTGACATAGTGGGATACATGAACCAAACCCTAGTCATAGTGGGAAACATGAACCAAACATCTTGTCATAGTGGGATACATGAAACCAACTAGTCGTAGTGGGATAACATGAACCAACCCTAGTCATAGTGGGATAACATGAACCAACTCTTGTCATAGTGGGATAACATGAACCAACCCTAGTCATAGTGGGATAACATGAACCAACTCTTGTCATAGTGGGATAACATGAACAACCGAGTCGTAGTGGGGATAACATGAAACAACCCTAGTCATAGTGTGATAACATGACCAACCCTGTCGTAGAGGGATACCCATGAAACCAACCCCTAGTCGATTAGTGGGATAACATGATACCAACCCTGTCATAGTGGTGTGTACATGAACCATACGCATAAGTCGTAGTGGATAAACATAAATCACCCAAGTCATAGTGGGATAACATGAATCCACCAAGTCGTAGTGGGAATAACATGAACCAACCCTAGTCATAGTGGGGATAAAATGAACCAAATCTTGTCATAGTGGGATATTTGAAACCAAACCCAAGTCATAGTGGATAACATGAATTCCAACCCTAGTCGTAGTGGGATAACATGACCAAACCAAGTCGTAGTGGGATACATATCAAACCTAGTTCATAGTGGGATAACATGAACCATACCCTAGTTCGTAGTATGGGATAACATGAAACCAACCCTAGTCGTCAGTGGGATACATGAAACGTGTGTGTCTAGTGGGATAACATGATACCAACCCTAGTCGTAGTGGCGAGCATGAACCAATTCTTGTCATAGCGGGATAACATGTACCAACCCTAGTATAGTGGGATAACATCGAAACCAGCCCTAGTCGGAGTGGGATACATGAACCAAACTCTTGTTCATAGTGGGATAAACATGAAACCAACCCTAGTCATAGCTGGGGATACCCACCCAACCCCCTGAAACCAATCTTGTCATAGTGGGGTATAACCTGAATCAACCTTATCAAAGGGGAGCTAGAGCTGATAAACCTAGTCATAGTGGGAATTCCCCCGACTGGAGCCGAGAGTCTAGAGCCTGATAAACTTTGTCAAGTGGGGTAAAATACTCTAGTAAGCTTATGCTCGCTTTACGATGCCTGGGCAATGCTGCATCCGTTTAAACAAGTGTGACAACCAAGGTCGGTGTCTCTAAGATTAGCGTCAACAAAGAGACTTTCCTTAGAACAGAGGATGTCTTATGCTGCGCTATGTATGATAATCTATGTACTGTATTTGTGTATACCTGGGTTAATACGGTACCAGATAATCAGCAATGCGTCTATCATAAGAAACTCGCATGAACCCTTAGATCCAGTGATGTATTTGCTCCTACCAAAAATTCTTGAGTTGGGGACTGAAAAAGGACCACCCTTTCATATGAGCTTATAAATAGCATTGATTAGTAAGGAACTCTCATAGAGATTGGTTGCAATTTCCTCTCATAACAGGTTATGATAGTATGTCTCCTCTCCAGTCCCCTATCACATTCTTCTTTCAAAAAAAGCAGACTTCTCCCCTAGTTTGTCAAGTGAAAATTCCTCCAAAACAAAGAGGCAATGATGAAGGTTTTGCCCTGAAGTAGGAGGGCAGGTGGGTGTGTTTCAGTAGACGTTCTGGAGAATGATCAGTATCATTATGAGTCAAGAACTGGTGAGAGGGGTGGATGCGTCAGCATGAAAACTCCAGAGCAGCCGGATTCTACAGACTGAAATGCCATTCTTATATAATTCTGACTTGAATTTTATTATGCATTAGTTGCTAATCTGTGCACCAGTTAAAGCTCTGTTAGAAGTAGTTGGGAAGGCACTGAAAAGTTTACACTGTGCCCAAAATCACCTAACACACGCAGGAGGCATTACCTAGCAGGTTACATGCACTTCCAGTAACCAATGTGCTCAGCGCCATCCAGTTGGTACAGCAATAAACAGCACGTAAGCTTCAAAACAAACAGCGTTAATAAGCAGGACAAAGCAGTGCGGAGGAAACAATGGCTAGCCACACATGTGCAAGAAGCAAATTCATGACCTGTTGTAGTCTGGTATAAATGGAGCTGCAAAGAGCAATGGGCAATAAAAGGCAAGGTAAACACAGAGAGGATAATTTCTCTTTACTCATATTCTGCACATAGTAGTGAAAGAACACACGGGTATAAAACATCGGTGATTGCCATGGACTTTACTGCCATATTGCTTCTTAGCTGCTGCCGAGTTACGGCGGGTGCAACAGGTCTTGTAATTTGCTACTTCACGATCGTAATACCTAGGCTCTTTATTATCTGTATATAAAATTACTATTGAATGAATAAAAGTAAATAACTTCCTCGTGATAGGCCTCCCTGGCTATTGTCAATCCACAACTCAGTCCTCCCTGGCTAGTGTCAGTCCCCCTGTAATACCACTCATACTAGTGTAAGTTCACTCATGAGGTCCTGGCTAGTGGTCAGTCCCTCTGTTATACCACTCATACTAGTGTAAGGTTTCACTCATGAGGACTCCCTGGCTAGTGTCAGTCCCTCTGTTATACCACTCATACTAGTGTAAGTTCACTCATGAGGACTCCCTGGCTAGTGTCAGTCCCTCTGTTATACCACTCATACTAGTGTAAGTTCACTCATGAGGACTCCCTGGCTAGTGTCAGTCCTCTGTTATACCATTCATATACTAGTGTAAGTCACTCATGAGGACTCCTGGTAGTGTCAGTCCCTAAGTATACCACTCATGTTACTAGTGTTAAGTTCATCATGAGGACTTCCTGGTAGGTGTCAGTCCCTCTGTTATACCACTCATACTAGAGAAGTTCACTCATGAGGGACTCCCTGGCTAGTGTCAGTCTCTATGTTATACCACTCATACTAGTGTAAGTTCACTCATGAAGGACTCCCCGGCCTGCGTTCAAAACCAGAATTCTTCCGACCACATGTGAACTCAGACGACGCCCGCTAGTGATTAGAATATCCTATTTTATGTGCGTAAATGCCGTGAAAGCATCAGTAATGGAATTGTAACACATTAAACAGATTAAAGGCAGCTTCTATCATCTCTGAAGGATTTCTTCTCAATAATATTATGAGTGTCTATAGATCCATGTGGTTCAATAGCTGCTGTACCACTACTTACTAACCACCACAAGTACTTACAACTGTACTCCAACAATCCCCCCCCCCCCCCAAAATTTACTATTAACTAATACCTAAACGAGTATATTACTCTTTACACTTCACTCTGTACCTATATATACCCCTCTGTGTTCACTGTATTGTTTGTACCGCTGACAATCTTGGAGAGCGAATCTTTGCCCACCCCGTAATAGAAAATGTCGCCATTAGCATTTTTTGTCCTTTTTACGTAACGATGCAAGAGTACAACAGTGGCTGAGTCTGCCAGATGATGTTACAGTGTTCAGACTCCCAGAGAGAAGTGTGGGTTGTTATGAGTGGTGAAGTGTGCGGTTGCAGCTGGGTTGAGGTGGTCAGGGTGCTATGCTTCGTGAAGTGTGGGTGCTGCCATGCTGGGTGAGTTGTGGGTACCATGCTGTGTTGAAGTGTGGGATGCCATTCTGGGTGAAGTGTGAGTGTCATGCTGGGTGAAGTGTGTGTGCAATGGTGGGTGAAGTGTGGGTGCCATGCTGTGGTGAAGTGTGGGTGCTATGACTTGGCTGAAGTGTGGGTTGCCATGCTGGGTGAATGTGGGTGCTTTGCTTGGTTGTGTCCAGTGTGGGAGTGTGTGCTGGGTGAAGTGTGGGTTCCAGATGGGTTAAAGTATGGGTTGCATTGCTGCGTGAAGTGGGAGTGTCATTGATGTTGCTAGTGTAGGGTGCTATAGTGGGTTCGATGCGTGCTCTGGTGCCAATGCTGGGTGAGTTGAGGGTGGCATGCTGGTGAAGGTGTGGGTGGTTATGCATAATGAGTGGCGGGTGCCATGCGGGTGAGGTGTGGGTGCTATGCTTGAGTGAAGTAGCAGGCGTGTAGCTGGATTGTAATTGGAGGTACCATGCTGGGTGACAGAGTAGTTGTATGCTGGATGAAGTGTGGATGACCAATGCTAGGTGAAGTGTGGGTGTCATGCTGTTTGAAGCTTGGGTGCCATGCTGGGGGAAGTATGAGTGCCATGCTGGGTGAAGTGCGGGTGATGTGCTGGGTGAAATGCAGGTGTCATGCTGGGTGAAGTGTGGGTGACATGCTGGGTGAAGTGTGGGTACCATGCTGGGTGAAGTGTGGGTGGTATGCTGTGTGAAGTGTGGGTGACATGCTGAGTGAAGTGTGTGGGGTCATGCTCGGCGTGAGTTGGTTGCCATACTGGTGTGAATGTGGGTGTCATGCTGGTTGTGGAAGTGTGGGTGTCATGACGGTGAGGTGTGCGGTGCTATGCTTGGTTGAAGTATGGGTGCCATGTGGGTGATGTGTGGTATCAACTCGCGCTCGCGCGTGTACAGTGTGGGTGTTATGCATAATGAAGTGTGGTGTGCCAGCTGGGTGAGGTGTGGGTGCTTTGCTTGTGAAGTGCGCGGTGCCAAGCTGGGTGAAATGGAACGGTAACATGCTAAGGTGAAGTGTTAGGTGTCTGCTGGAGAAGTGTGGTATGACATGCTAGGTGAAGTGGGGTGTCATTGCTGTTGAAGCTTGGGTGCAATGCTGGGAGGGAAGTATGAGTTGCCATGCTGGCGTGAAGGTGCGGGTGAATGTGCTGGCGTGAAATTGCAGGAGTCATGCTGGGTGATAGTGTGCGTTGTCATGTCTGGGTGTGTGTGGGTGTCATGATGGTTGAAGTGTGGGTGGTATGTTATGCGTGTGAAGTGTGTCGGTGACATTCAGAGGTGAAGTGTGGGAGGTCATGTGGGTGAAGTGTGGTGCCATTACTGGTGAAGTGTGGTGTCATGCTGGGTGAAATGTGGGTGTCCATGATCGTGAGTATGGGTGCTAAGCTTGGTGAAGTATGTGGTTTGCCATGCGGGGTGAAGTGTGAGTACTTGCTGGGAAGTGTTGGGTCTTGCTGGTGCTGAGTGTGGGGAGCCATGCTGCGTGAAGTAGGTGGATGCCATGGAGGGGTGTGAAGTGTGGGTACCATGCTGAGCGAAATGTGGGTACAATGGTGGGTGTAGTGCAAGTGTCATGCTGGGTGAAGTGTGGTAGTCATGCTGGGTGAAATGCGGGTGTCATGCTGGGTGAAGTGTGAGTGTCATGCTGGGTGAACTGTGGGTGTCATGATGGGTGAAGTGTGGGTGCTATGCTTGGTGAAGTGTGGGTGAAATGCTGGGTGAAGTGTGAGTACCATGCAGGGTGAAGTGTGTGTGTCATGCTGGGAGAAGTGTGGGAGCCATACTGTGTGAAGTGTGGATGCCATGGTGGAAGTATATGTGGGTACCATGCTGAGTGAAGTGTGGGTGCAATGGTGGGTGAAGTGTAGGTGTCATGATGGTTGAAGTGTGGGAGCCATGCTGTGTGAAGTGTGGATGCCATGGTGGGTGAAGTGTGGGTACCATGCTGAGTGAAGTGTGGGTGCCATGGTGGGTGAAATGTGGGTGTCATGATGGGTGAAGTGTGGGTGCCATGCTGGGTGAAGTGTGAGTGCCATTCTTGGTGAAGTGCGGGTCCTATGCTGGGGAAGTGTAGGTGTCATGCTGGGTGAAGTGTGTGTGTCATGCTAGGTGAAGTATGGGTGTCATGCTGGGTGAAGTGTGGGTGTCATGATTTGTGAAGTGTGGGTGCTATTGTCGAAGTGTGGGTGCCATGCTGGGAGAGGTGTTGGTACCATGCTAGGTGAAGTGTGGGTGTCATGCTGGGTGAAGTGTGGGAGTCATGCTGCGTGAAGTGTGGATGCCATTGTGATGCGAGTGTCGGGTACATTGCTGGGGTGAATGAAGTATTAGTGCCATGGGTTGTTGAATTGGTTTGTGTCATGCTGGGTGAAGTGTGGATTGCATGCTAGGGTGAAGTGTGGGACCCTGCTGGGTGAAGGTGAGGGTACCATGCGGTGAAGTTCGTTGAGTGTCATGCTGGTCGTGAAGTGTGGAGGACATTCTGGGTGAGTGAGGAGTACCATGTGGAGAAGTGTGGGTGCATGCTAGGTGACAGTGTGGTTGTCATGCTGGGTGAATGTGTGGGTGTCATGATGGTGATGTGTAGTGGTTATGCTGTGTGAAGTCGTGGGTGGATCATATGAGTGAAGTGTGGGGGTCAGGCTGGGTAAAAGTGTTGGTGCCATACTGGGTGAAGTGTGAGGGCATGCTGGGTGAAGTACGTGGGTGTCATGATCTGTGTAGTGTGAGTGCGATGGCTTGGTGATGTGTGGGTGCCATGCTGGGTGGTTTGAGTTCATGCTTGGTGAAGTCGTGGGTGTTCATGCTGGGGTGTGAATGTGTGGGAGCCATGCTGCTTGAAGTTGTGGATGTCATGGTGGGTGAAGTGTGGGTAACCATGCTGAGTGAAGTGTGAGGTTTCCATGGTGGGTGTAGTGCGGGTGTCATGCAAGGTTGAAAGTGAGTAGTCAATGTGGGTGAAATGTGGGTTGTCAATGCTGGGTGACAGTGGTGGATGCCATGCTGGGTGAACGTGTGGGTCCATGCTGGTGAAGTTGTGGGGTTGCCGTGCTGGGTGAATGTCGTTGCCATGCTGGGTGAAGTGTGGATGCAATGCTGGGTGAAGTGTGGGTGCCATGCTGGGTGAAGTGTGGGTGTTATGCTTGGTGAAGTGTTGGGTCCATGCTTAGCCGGCCGGGTGAAGTGTGAGGTGCTATGCTTGGGTGAAATGGTGGGTGCCATGCTGGGTGAAGTGTGGCTACCATGCAGGGTGTGATGAAGTGTGGTGCCATGCTGTGGTGAAGTGTGAGTGTTTTGCTGGGTGAAGGTGGATGCAATGGGGGTTAAGTGTGGTGCCATGCTGGAGTGAAGTGTGGGTGCTATGCTATGCTTGGTGGAAGTGTGGGTGCATGCAAGTGGAAGTGTTTGTTCTATGCTGGGTGAAGTGTGGATACATGCTTGGTGAAATCTGGGTGAGTGCCATGCTGGTGAATTGTGTGTGGTGCCATTTTGGAGTTGAGTGTGGGTGTTATTCTTGGTGATGTGTGGGTCCATGCTGGGTTGAGGTGTGGTGTGCTATGCTTGGTGAAAATGGGGTGCCATGCTGGGTGAAGTGTGGGTAAACTTGCTGGGTGAAGTGTGGATGACATGCTGTAGTGAAGGTGTGGAGTGTCATGCTGGGTTTTGATGTGTGGGTGCAATGAGTGGGTGAAGTGTGGGAGCCAGCTGTGGTGGAACGTCGTGGGTGCCCATTGCGGGGTGAAGTGTGGGTTCGTTGCTGTGTGCTGTGGACTGTCAGAGGCTGGGTGAAGTCTGGTTGCTATGGTGGGTTGACAGTGTGGTGCATTGGTTGGTGAAGTTATTGCGTGAAATGCTGGGTGAAGTGTGGATGCCATACTGGGTGAAGTGTGGGTGCCATGCTGGATGAAGTGTGGGTGTTATGAGTGGTGAAGTGTGGTTGCAATGCTGGGTGAGGTGTGGGTGCTATGCTTCGTGAAGTGTGGGTGCCATGCTGGGTGAAGTGTGGGTACCATGCTGGGTGAAGTGTGGATGCCATTCTGGGTGAAGTGTGAGTGTCATGCTGGGTGAAGTGTGTGTGCAATGGTGGGTGAAGTGTGGGTGCCATGCTGGGTGAAGTGTGGGTGCTATGCTTGGTGAAGTGTGGGAGCCATGCTGGGTGAAGTGTGGGTGCTTTGCTTGGTGAAATGTGGGTGCCATGCTGGGGAAGTGTGGGGTTCAATGCTGGTTAAAGTGTGGATGCCATGCTGGGAGAGGTTATGAAGTGCCTTGCTAGGTGAAGAGTGCGGGTGATGTGCTGGGTGAAATGAAGGTGTTTCCATGCTGGGTGAAGTGTTGTGGGTGCTTGCTGGTGTGAAGTGTGGGTGTCTTATGGGTTAGTTTAGGTGCTATTGCTTTGTGAAGGTGCGGGTGCTATTCTGGGAGTGAAGAGAGGGTGGACATGCGGGTGAAGAGTGGGATGTCTTGCTGGGTGAAGTGTGGGTGTCATGATTTTGCGAAGCAAGTGTGGGTGCTATGTTTTAAGTGAGGAGGTGCCTGCTGGGTGGATGTATGGGTACCTTGCTGGGCAGTGAAGTGTGGGTGTCATTCTGGGTGAAAGTGTGGGAAGTCATGCTGTCGTGAAGTGTGGATGCCATGTGGTGAAGTGTAGGTACCATGCTGGGTGAAGTGCGGGTTGCTCATGTTAGGTGAAGAGTGGTGGGTGACATGCTGGGTGATGTGTGGGTTGGCATTCTGCGTTTGAGTGTGGGTTCTATGCTGTTGAAATGTGGGTACAATGCTGGGTGAAGTGGTGAGTGCATGCTGTGAAGTGTGGATGTCATTCTGGGTGATTGTGATAGTGTGTGGTTACGATGCGTCTGTGAAGTGTGTGTGCCATGCTGGGTGAGTGTGGGTTTGCCTGCTGGTGAAGTGTGGGTTTCATGCTGGGTGATGTATGGGTGCCATGCTGGGTGAAGTCGCGGGTGTCTTGCTGGGTGTAGGTGAATTTCATCCCACGTGAATGTGTGGGGTTGTCATGATGGTAGTGAAGTGTGGGTGCTATATCTTGGTTGAGGTTGTGGGTGCCATGCTGGGTTAAGTGTGGGTCTGCCATGCTGGGTCAAGTGTAGAGGTACCGTTGCTGGGTGTGAAGTGTGGGTTCGATGCTCGGTGAAGTGTAGCGGACATTGCTAGGTGAAGTGTGGCGGGTCATGTGGGTGAAGTGTGGGTTGTCATGCTTGCGTGGAAAGTGTGGATGCCATGGCAGGGTGAAGTGAGGGTGCTTGCTGGGTGAATGGTGTGGGTGTCATGCTGCATGAAGTGTGGATGCCATGGTGGGTGAAGTGTGGGTACCATGGTGGGTGAAGTGTGGGTGCCATGGTTCGTGACGCGTGGGTGTCATGCTGTGTGAAATGTGGGAGTCATGCTGGGAGAAGTGTGGGTGTCATGCTAGGTGAAGTGTCGATGCCATGCTAGGTGAAGTGTGGGTACCACGCTGGGTGAAGTGTGGGTACCATGCTGGGTGAAGTGCGGGTTCTATGCTCGGTGAAGTGTAGGTGACATGCTGGGTGAAGTGTGGGTGTCATGCTGGGTGAAGTGTGGGTGTCATGCTGCGTGAAGTGTGGATGCCATGCAGGGTGAAGTGTGGGTGCCTTGCTGGGTGAAGTGTGGGTGTCATGCTGGGTGAAGTGTGGGTTGCCATGCTGGGTGAATGGTTGGTGTCATGCTGGATGAAGTGTGTGATGACATGCTAGGTGTAGTGTGGGTGTCGTGCTTGTGGTGAAGTGTGGGTGCCATGCTGGGTTGAAGTATGAGTGCCATGCTTGGTTGAAGATTGCGGATGATGTGCTGGGTGAAGTGCAGGTGTCATGCTGGTGTGAGTGGGGCGTTCATGCTGTGGGTGAAGTGTGGGTGTCATTTTGGGTGAATTTTAGGTGCTATGCTTGGTGACTGCGGGTCCTATTTGGTGTGTGAAGTCGTTGGGTGGACATGATGGGGTGAAGTAGTGTGTGTCATGCTGTCTGTGAAGTGTTAGGTGTCATGATGTGAAGGTGTGTGGGTGCTATGCTGAAGTGTGGGTGCCATTCTGGGTGAGGCTTGTGGGAAACAATGCTGGGTGGAAGTGTGGGTGTCGCATGCTAGGTGAAGTGTGGGTAGTCATGCTGCGATGAAGTGTCGGATGCCATGGTGGTTGAAGTGTAGGTACCATGCTGCGTGAAGTTTGAGTGCCATATGGTTGCTGAAATGTGGGTGTACTATGCTGGTGTGAAGTGTGGATGCCATGCTAGAGGTGAAGTGTGGGTACCCTGCTGGATGAAAGAGATGGTACCATGTTGAGGTGATGTGTGCAGTGTATGCTGGGGTGAGTGTGATTGCCATTCTGGGTGAAGTGTGGGTACCATGCTAGTGAAGTGTGGGTGCATGCTGGGTGAAGTTTGTAGGTCGCCATGCTACGACCGGTGAAGTGTGAGTGCCTTCTTGGTGAAGTGCGGGGCAATGAGGGAGAAATGTAGGTGTCATGTTGGTTAAAGTGTGAGTGTCATGCTGGGTGAAGTGTGGATGACATTCTGGGTGAAGTGTGGGTACCATGTGGGAGATGTGTGGGTGCCATGCTAGGTGAAGTGTGTGGTTGTCATGCTGGGTGAAGTGTGGGTGTCATGATGGTTGAAGTGTGGGTGTAATATTATTGCTGTGTGAAGTTGTGGGTGACATGCTGAGTGAGTGTGGTGGGGTCTGCTGGGTGAAGTGTGGGTAAATACTGGGTTTTAAGTGTGAGTGTCATTCTGGGTGAAAGTCGTGGGTGTCATGATTCGGGAGGTGTGGTGCTATGCTTGGTGAAGTATGGGTGCCATGCTGGGTGAAGTGTTGAAGTACCATGCTGGGTGAAGTGTCTAGTGTCATGCTGGTGAAGTGTGGGGAGCAATAGCTGCAGTGAAGTGGTGGATGCCATGGTGGGGTGAAGTGGTGGGTCCATGCTGAGCGGATGTGTGGGTACAATGGTGGGTGTAGTGCGGGTGTCATGCTGGGTGAGTGTAGGTTAGTCATGCTGTGTGAAATTGGGGTCATGCTGTGTGAAGTTTTGGGTACCATGCTTGGGTGAAGTGTGGCTTGCCTGCTGGTTGAAGTGTGTGTGCCATTGCTGGTGAGAAGTTTTGATGTGCATTGCTGGGTGAAGTGTGGGTGCCCTGCTCGGGGTGAAGTGTGGGTTGGTTATGTTTTTCTTGGTGATGTGTGGGTGCCATTGCTGGGTGAGGTGTGGTTTTTTGCTGGTGAAGTGTGGGTGCCATGCTGGGTGATGTATGAGGTACCATGCTGGGTGAAGTGTCGATGCCATGATGGGTGAAGTGTGAGTGTCATGCTGGCGTGAGTGTGGGTGCAATGCGGAGGTGAAGTGTGTGGGTGCTTGCTTGGTGAAGTGTGGGTTGGCCCGGCAGGGTGAAGTGTGGGTGCTATGCTTTTGAGTGTGGGAGTACCATGCTGGGTGAAGTGTGGGTTCCATGTGGGTGAGTGTGGTGCCATGCTTAGGTGAAGTGTGAGTGCCATGTGGGGCGAATTGAGGGTTGCCATGCTGGGTGAAGGTGGTGGGTGTTATGCTTGGAGAAGTGATGATGCATGCTGGGTGAGGTGTGGGTGTGCTTGCTGGTGAAGTGCACGGTGCTTGCTGGGTGCAAGTGTGGGTACCATGCTGGGTGAAGTGTGGGATGGACATGACTGTGTGAAGTGTGGTGTCATGCGGCGTTGAAGTGTGGGTGCAATGGTGGGTGAAGTGTGGGTGCCACATGCTGGGTGAATGTGCGGGTCCCATTGTGGGTGAAGTGTGGGTACGATGTGTGTGAGTGTGAGTGTCATGTGGTGAAGATCTGGGTTGCTCATGGTGGGTGAAGTGAGGTTGCAAAGGTTGGTGAAGTGTAGTGTGCGTGCCATGCTTGGTGAAGTGGGATGCACGTCTGGGTGAAGTGTGGGTTGCCCATGCTGGTGAAGTGTGGGTGTTTTGGTTGGTGAAGTGTAGTTGCCTTGCTGGGTGGGTGTGGGTGCTATGATTGGAGGAAGTGTGGGTTTGCCATGCTGGATGAAGTGTGTTGTATCCATGTGGGTGAAGTGGGATGCCATTCTCGGGTGAAGTGTGAGTGTCATGCTGAGTGAAAGTGTGTGGCGCAATGGTTGCGTGAAGTGGTGGGTGCCATGTTGGGTGAAGTGTGGGTGCTGTGCTTGGTGAAGTGTATGTGCCATGCTGGGTGAAGTGTTGTGCTTTGCTTGGTGAAGTGTGGGCGCCATGCTTGGTGAAGTGTGGGTTCCATGCTGGGTGAAGTGTGGTTGCCATGCTGCGTGAAGTGAGGGTGTGGTGTCTTGCCTGGTTGAATGTGTGGGTGTATGGTGGTGAAGCTCGTGGGTGCCCTTTGCTGGGGAAAGTGTGGGTGCCATCCTGGCGTTGTGAAGTGTGGGTGTTCGGCTTAATGAAGTGTGGGTGCCATGCTGGATGTAGGTGTGAGTGCTTTGCATGTGTGAAAGTGCGGAGTGCCAGGCTGGCGGTGAAAAATGGATGGTACCCATGTGGTGAAGTGTAGGTCAGGCTGGTATGAAAAAAGTGTGGATTGAAATGATAGAGGTGAAATGTGGGTGTCATGCTGTGTGAAGCGTGGGTGCCATGCTGGGGGAAGTATGAGTGCCATGCTGGGTGAAGTGCGGGTGATGTGCTGGGTGAAGTGCAGGTGTCATGCTGGGTGAAGTGTGGGTTGCCATGCTGGGTGAAGTGTGGGTGTCATTATGGGTGAAGTTTAGCTGCTATGCTTTGTGAAGTGCGGGTGCTATTCTGGGTGAAGTGTGGGTGACATGCTGGGTGAAGTGTGGGTGTCATGCTGGGTGAAGTGTGGGTGTCATGATTTGCGAAGTGTGGGTGCTATGCTTGAAGTGTGGGTGCCATGCCGGTGATGTGAGGGTAAAACATGTGGTTGATGTCGAGAGTGTCATGTGGTTGAGTGTGGATGCCATGCTGCGTGAAGTGGGGAGAGTCATGCTGTGTGAAGTGTGCGGTGCTATGGTGGGTGAAAGCGTGTGAGAGTGCTCCATGCTGGGTGACAGTGTGGGTGAGCATGCTGGGTGATGTGTGGGTGTTATGCTTAATGAAGTGTGTGTGACCATGTTGGGTGAGGTGTGGGTGCTAGCTTGGTGAAGTGTGGGTGCCAGGCTGGGTGAAATGGACTTTGGTACAATGCTGTTGTGAAGTGTGGATGCATGCCTGGGTGATTGTGAGTGTCACGCTGGGTGAAGTGTGGGTGCAATGGTGGGTGAAGTGTAGGTGCCATGCCGGGTGAAGCTGTTGTGTAGCATAATGCTTGGTGAAGTGTGATGCTGCCATGCTGGGTGAAGTGTGGGTGCCATGCTGGGTGAGGTGTGGGTGACTATGTTTGGTAAGTGCGGGTGCCATGCTGGGTGAAATATGGTACCATGCTGGTGTGAAGTGTGGATGCCCATGACTGGGGTGAGTGTGGAGTGTCATGTGGGTGAAAGTGGTGGGTGCAATGTGGGTGAAGTGTATGGTGTCCATGCTGTGGTGAAGTGTGGGTGTTACGCTTTGGTGAACGTGTGGGTGCCATGTGGGTGAAGTGTTGGTGCTATGCTGGGTGAAAGGTGTTGGATGCCATGCTGGTTGAAGTGTGAATGTCATGCTTGGTGAAGTGTGTGGGGGTGCAATGTGGGTGAAGTGTGGGTGCCATGCTGGAGAAGAAGTGTTGGTGCGCCAATGTGGGTGAAAGTGGCGGTGTTATGCTTTTTGAAGTTGGGTGCCATTGCTGGTAAGGTGTGGGTGCTATGCTTGGGGAAGTTGCAGGTTGCCATGCTTGGTGAAATGTGGGTACAATTCTGGGTGAAGTGCTGAATGCCATGCTGGGTGAAGATTGTGAGTGTCCATGTGGGTGAAGTGTAGGTGCAATGGTGGGGTGAAGTGTGGGTGCCATGACTGGTGACATGTGTGGGTGCTATGCTGGTGGAGTGTCGTGGGGGGTCGCCATGCTGAAGTGTGCGGTCTGTATGGTGAGTGTGGGTTGTCATGCTGGGTTGAGGTGTGGGTGCGATGCTTTGTGAAATTGCGGATTCCATGCTGCGTGAAAAAGTGGTATCATGCTGGGTGAAAGTGTGTATGCCATACTGGGTTGAATTGTGAGTATCAGCTGGGTGAAGTGTGGGTGGATATTCGTGGGTGAAGTGGGGGTGCTAGGCTTGGTTGAAGTGTGGGTGCCATGCTGGGTGATGTGTGGTGTCTTATGCTTTGTGAAGTGATGGGCGGTACCATGCTGGGTGTGGTGTGGGTGGATAGCTTGGTGAAGTTGCGGGTGTCATTCTTGGTTGAAATGTGGGTACACATGCTGGGGTGAATAGTAGTGTGGATTACATGCTTGGAGAGTGTATGTGTCATGCTGGGTGAGTAGTGGGTTGCAATGGCGGTGAAGTGTGGGTGCATGCTGGTGAAGTGGAGTGGGTGCTATGCTTGGTGAAGTGTAGGGTGCCATGCCTTGGTGAAGTGTGGGTTGCTAATGCTTGGTGAAGTGTGGGTGCCATGCTGGGTGAAGTGTGGGTCCATGCTGGGTGAGTGTGAATGCCATGCGGGTGCGTTGTGAGTTGCATATGCTGGGTGAAGTGTGGGTGCTTTTTGCTCGGTTGAAGAGTTGGTGGTTATATGCTGGGTGCAGGTGACTCCTGTCTTCATCCGGGAATTAGAAATCAGAAAAAATCAGGAAAATCGTGTTCCAAGGAAACTTGGAAAAAAAAGAAGATGGAGTTGTGATAAGTGTTGAGTGACCGAGGTGGGTGAGGGTGAGGCGGAGGTGTAGAACAGTTGGAGCATAGATAGGACGTTGGGAGGAGATAACTTATCGTGTCTTTAACTCCTGAATGCTTTGGGCATGATTATGTTATCAGATTATCAGATAATCACAGTCCATGGGTTGGTTGATGGTGATGAAGTGAGCGTGGAACTCTAGTGATCCGAGGAAAATGAACAGTTAATTTGGTCATGGTTACAAAAAAGTAATTTTTATAAAGAAGATGGTAAAGATTTAATCCTTTTGTAATAAAGATGTTCGGATACATAAATACACACATTAATAAATTAATCTTTATTTATATAAAAGATCAATTATCTTTGGCTAGAGGTATTTGAACATATGACTATAATATGTACAGTTATATAATAAAATTTAATCAGCTTGTATAAATATAATAAATAATTCATAACCCTACACAGGGTACAACTCTTTGACACTACTGTGTACTATATATATTATATCTATGCTAAAATAATGAATTATAAATAACATTTGTATAATAATAATTTACATATCAACTGCCTTCTCACGACTGACTGAGACCAGTCACATGACACTATTCAGTGTACACTACAACCAGGCATCTTCAGTGTCCCACGACCCCTTTTCATCTCGTGTTCCACTACGGTTCTGTGCATATCTCAAGTGTTCCACTCCATTCATAGGTTCCTAAGTGTCACTCTACGGTCCTGGCCCAGTTCCGTGGTAACATCCAAACTTTTCTTCATGTAATGTCCCACCAACAGCATCTGATGATTCCGGCCCACAGTTGATCAACGTTAGACGGTGTAGTCCCCAGACATCACCGTTGTCCCTCGTAATCCTCTCCAAAGCGGTTGACCACACCGCTAGCCGAACACCATGCTGCAAGCTCACTGAATGCCGGCCGTCAACGTACTGAGGCCAACAGACTCAGTGAGCTGCGGTGAGCGGTTCTTCTAACGCAGTAGATAGGTACGATTCGGTGGTCAGGTACTACTGGCAAGACCGTGTAACCCTGAGGACGGGAGTTCAGGTACTTTAATGTTTGAAGCCAGTAGACAGCTCCCCCCCCCCCTCCCCCCCGCTTACCCTTAGTGTTGCGGTACCTACTGATTAGGTGCGTATCCTGAGGCGCATCAGGTACATTACTGTTTACTAAAGCCAGTTAGACTGTACCTTTAGGTGGTCAGGTACCTACTGCTTAGATGTGCACCGTGAGGCACTCAGGCTCTTACTGCTCTAAGGCCGGCTCAGCAGTCCCCACATGGGATTTGATGACGTACCCAGTGGTACTGCCGGCCGGCAGGTTAACTATTTAACCGCTAGTTTGGCAGGGGGCCGCAACAGTTAAGTAGGATAATAAAGTTGAGGTTGGCTCTAAAATAAACTCTTGTGGAAACGTAACCCAAAGTTATCCGGTGATAACATGAATCAACCCAAATCATAGTGAGATAACATGACACGTCAAACTCCTTGTCATAATGGGATGATAACAATGAACCATCCCTAGTCGTGGGAGTGGGATAACATGAACCTACCCTAGTCGTAGTGGGACATCTTGAACCAACCTGTCGTCATTTGTGGGGATTAACATGAACCAACCTAGTAGTAGTGGGATAACATGAACCAATTCTTGTTCATTGTGGGGATAACATGAACCAACCTAGTCGTAGTGGGATTATTGAACAAACTTTGTCATAGTGGGATAACATGAACCAACCCTAGTCGTAGTGGGATAATATGAACCAACTCTTGTCATAGTGGGATAACATGAACCAACCCTAGTCATAGTGGGATAACATGAACCAACTCTTGTCATAGTGGGATAACATGAACCAACCCTAGTCGTAGTGGGATAACATGAACCAACCCTAGTCATAGTGGGATAACATGAACCAACTTTTGTCATAGTGGATAACTTGAACAACCCTGTTCAGTAGTGGGATAACATGACCACCCTAGTTCGTAGTGCAATAAAATGAACCTCACACTCTGACATAGTGGGATACATGAACCAAACCCTAGTCATAGTGGGAAACATGAACCAAACATCTTGTCATAGTGGGATACATGAAACCAACTAGTCGTAGTGGGATAACATTAACCAACCCTAGTCATAGTGGGATAACATGAACCAACTCTTGTCATAGTGGGATAACATGAACCAACCCTAGTCATAGTGGGATAACATGAACCAACTCTTGTCATAGTGGGATAACATGAACCAACCCGAGTCGTAGTGGGGATAACATGAAACAACCCTAGTCATAGTGTGATAACATGACCAACCCTGTCGTAGAGGGATACCCATGAAACCAACCCCTAGTCGATTAGTGGGATAACATGATACCAACCCTGTCATAGTGGTGTGTACATGAACCATACGCATAAGTCGTAGTGGATAAACATAAATCACCCAAGTCATAGTGGGATAACATGAATCCACCAAGTCGTAGTGGGAATAACATGAACCAACCCTAGTCATAGTGGGGATAAAATGAACCAAATCTTGTCATAGTGGGATATTTGAAACCAAACCCAAGTCATAGTGGATAACATGAATTCCAACCCTAGTCGTAGTGGGATAACATGACCAAACCAAGTCGTAGTGGGATACATATCAAACCTAGTTCATAGTGGGATAACATGAACCATACCCTAGTTCGTAGTATGGGATAACATGAAACCAACCCTAGTCGTCAGTGGGATACATGAAACGTGTGTGTCTAGTGGGATAACATGATACCAACCCTAGTCGTAGTGGCGAGCATGAACCAATTCTTGTCATAGCGGGATAACATGTACCAACCCTAGTATAGTGGGATAACATCGAAACCAGCCCTAGTCGGAGTGGGATACATGAACCAAACTCTTGTTCATAGTGGGATAAACATGAAACCAACCCTAGTCATAGCTGGGGATACCCACCCAACCCCCTGAAACCAATCTTGTCATAGTGGGGTATAACCTGAATCAACCTTATCAAAGGGGAGCTAGAGCTGATAAACCTAGTCATAGTGGGAATTCCCCCGACTGGAGCCGAGAGTCTAGAGCCTGATAAACTTTGTCAAGTGGGGTAAAATACTCTAGTAAGCTTATGCTCGCTTTACGATGCCTGGGCAATGCTGCATCCGTTTAAACAAGTGTGACAACCAAGGTCGGTGTCTCTAAGATTAGCGTCAACAAAGAGACTTTCCTTAGAACAGAGGATGTCTTATGCTGCGCTATGTATGATAATCTATGTACTGTATTTGTGTATACCTGGGTTAATACGGTACCAGATAATCAGCAATGCGTCTATCATAAGAAACTCGCATGAACCCTTAGATCCAGTGATGTATTTGCTCCTACCAAAAATTCTTGAGTTGGGGACTGAAAAAGGACCACCCTTTCATATGAGCTTATAAATAGCATTGATTAGTAAGGAACTCTCATAGAGATTGGTTGCAATTTCCTCTCATAACAGGTTATGATAGTATGTCTCCTCTCCAGTCCCCTATCACATTCTTCTTTCAAAAAAAGCAGACTTCTCCCCTAGTTTGTCAAGTGAAAATTCCTCCAAAACAAAGAGGCAATGATGAAGGTTTTGCCCTGAAGTAGGAGGGCAGGTGGGTGTGTTTCAGTAGACGTTCTGGAGAATGATCAGTATCATTATGAGTCAAGAACTGGTGAGAGGGGTGGATGCGTCAGCATGAAAACTCCAGAGCAGCCGGATTCTACAGACTGAAATGCCATTCTTATATAATTCTGACTTGAATTTTATTATGCATTAGTTGCTAATCTGTGCACCAGTTAAAGCTCTGTTAGAAGTAGTTGGGAAGGCACTGAAAAGTTTACACTGTGCCCAAAATCACCTAACACACGCAGGAGGCATTACCTAGCAGGTTACATGCACTTCCAGTAACCAATGTGCTCAGCGCCATCCAGTTGGTACAGCAATAAACAGCACGTAAGCTTCAAAACAAACAGCGTTAATAAGCAGGACAAAGCAGTGCGGAGGAAACAATGGCTAGCCACACATGTGCAAGAAGCAAATTCATGACCTGTTGTAGTCTGGTATAAATGGAGCTGCAAAGAGCAATGGGCAATAAAAGGCAAGGTAAACACAGAGAGGATAATTTCTCTTTACTCATATTCTGCACATAGTAGTGAAAGAACACACGGGTATAAAACATAGGGTGATTGCATGGACTTTACTGCCATATTGCTTCTTAGCTGCTGCCGAGTTACGGCGGGTGCAACAGGTCTTGTAATTTGCTACTTCACGATCGTAATACCTAGGCTCTTTTTATATGTATTTTAAAATTACTATTGAATGAATAAAAGTAAATAACTTCCTCGTGATAGGCCTCCCTGGCTATTGTCAATCCACAACTCAGTCCTCCCTGGCTAGTGTCAGTCCCCCTGTAATACCACTCATACTAGTGTAAGTTCACTCATGAGGTCCTGGCTAGTGGTCAGTCCCTATGTTATTCCACTCATACTAGTGTAAAGTTTCACTCATGAGGACTCCCTGGCTAGTGTCAGTCCCTCTGTTATACCACTCATACTAGTGTAAGTTCACTCATGAGGACTCCCTGGCTAGTGTCAGTCCCTCTGTTATACCACTCATACTAGTGTAAGTTCACTCATGAGGACTCCCTGGCTAGTGTCAGTCCCTCTGTTATACCATTCATATACTAGTGTAAGTCACTCATGAGGACTCCTGGTAGTGTCAGTCCCTAAGTATACCACTCATGTTACTAGTGTTAAGTTCATCATGAGGACTTCCTGGTAGGTGTCAGTCCCTCTGTTATACCACTCATACTAGTGTAAGTTCACTCATGAGGACTCCCTGGCTAGTGTCAGTCCCTCTGTTATACCACTCATACTAGTGTAAGTTCACTCATGAGGACTCCCTGGCCTGCGTTCAACACCAGAATTCTTCCGACCACATGATGAAACTCAACGACGCCCGCCTAGTGATTAGAAAATCCATATTTTATGTGCGTAAATGCCGTGAAGCATCAGTAATGGCTATTTGTAACACCATTAAACAGAATAAAGGCAGCTTCATCATCTCTGAAGGATTCTTCTTACAACAGTAAATCCCGTCATCACATAGCTGCTACCACTACTACTACCACCACAAGTACTACAACTGCTACTACAACAAGTACTATAACTACTACCTACAACGAGTATATTACTCTTTACACTTCACTCTGTACCTATATATACCCCTCTGTGTCACTGTATTGTTTGTACCGGCTTGACAAATCTGGAGAGCGAATCTTTGCCACAATAAAATGTCGCATTAGCATTTTTTGTCCTTTTTACGTAACGATGCAAGAGTACAACAGTGGCAGACGTCTGCCAGATGATGTTACAGTGTTCTGACTCCCAGAGACTTTCCTGGGAGTGACAGTCGTCTCGTGTGCTTGATGACTACAACACTGTTCCTGATAGACAAGTCCAGCTGGGAAGCTTTTACAGTATAGTTTGGAAGCAAACCTTTTTTTTGTTGCACTTAAAAAATCGATGCATCGACTAGTGGGAATAATTGAGCAGCAAAAAAATTAATAGCCATAAGCAAATCAATAGTAGGGAGTTACAGGAATTGTTAAAGACTCTTATATATCTCAAAACCAGAAATCACTTCATTATTTTTTTACAAGGGAATCCTTAAGTTAATAAGGAAAGTTAAAGAATAAGAAAGCAGACACACTGCACAGTGGCTACAGTAACACCATACAAAATTATAGAGAAGTAAAAATATTTAATTGGAATACTGGATCCCTCCGAAAATATTAAGTTAACCTCCATCACAAAGTTGTGACAGAGGACTTTGACACTGTCTGCAAGAAACTTATTACACACTGGCATCGCCTATCCACCACACTGTACAATCCCAGAACAATAAACACAAGTATTATATTTCTTAAGAAGTGGCTACCACATGTACCTCTTCTAACTATTAAGTCTGATAAATTCCAGTATCATGGAATTAGGGTACACACTGGAAACCCCACACTTAATGTATTAAGCACCTGGGCACCTGCCAACCTCCTCCACTATACAGATCTTCTGAAATTTATTCATTCAGAACACAATGTTTTAATTGATAACTTAATCAAATGATAGACACATAAATTTAAGTAATCCTGCAACAAATACCAATGGAAACGTATTACGTGCCCAAATAATTAGTAAAAATTTGCCAGCTCACAACTATGGTAAACCATTGATAAGTGCAAAGGTTTTAATCTACCATAGCCACTATATTACTTTGACACTGTTGATCAAATATCTGGCCATTCATTTATAACAGCCATTGTATGCATAGCCAATGTCACCGTAATTAGCAATATAATAAACAAAAGAAGGTTTGTACAAAGATTGGTACAAAGAATACGAACCCGAGTCTGTACAATACTTCAATGATGACCTTGTTAAAACCAAATTAATATTATGTTGATAAGCAGGTAGCAGGTAGTAGACAGCAACCCCCCAGGGAAGTACTACCGTCCTGCCAGATGACTGTGAAACAGATACCTGTAACTGTTTTGCATGATGGTAGGATTGCTGGTTTCTTTTTCTGTCTCATAAACACGCTAGATAACTGGGATATCTTGCTACTCCTACTTACACTTTGGTCACACTTTACAGACACGCACATGCATATATATATACATACATCTAGGTTTTTCTCTTTTTTCTAAATAGCTCTTGTTCTTCTTTATTTCTTCTATTATACATGGGGAAGTGGAAAAGAATCTTTCCTCCATAAGCCATGCATGTCGTATCAGACGACTAAAATGCCGGGAGCAATGGGCTAGTAACCCCTTCTCCTGTAGACATTTACTAAAAAAGAGAAGAAGAAAAACTTTATAAAACTGGGATGATTGAATGTGCGTGGATGTAGTGCGGATGACAAGAAACAGATGATTGCTGATGTTATGAATGAAAAGAAGTTGGATGTTCTGGCCCTAAGCGAAACAAAGCTGAAGGGGGTAGGGGAGTTTCGGTGGGGGGAAATAAATGGGATTAAATCTGGAGTATCTGAGAGAGTTAGAGCAATGGAAGGGGTAGCAATAATGTTGAAGAATCAGTTATGGAAGGAGAAAAGAGAATACGAATTTGTAAATTCAAGAATTATATGGATTAAAGTAAAGGTTGGATGCGAAAAGTGGGTCATAATAAGCGTGTATGCACCTGGAGAAGAGAGGAATGTAGAGGAGAGAGAGAGATTTTGGGAGATGTTAAGTGAATGTATAGGAGCCTTTGAACCAAGTGAGAGAGTAAATTTTGGTAGGGGACCTGAATGCTAAGTAGGAGAAACTTTTAGAGAGGGTTTTGGTAGGTAAGTTTGGGATGCCAGGTGTAAATGATAATGGGAGCCCTTTGATTGAACTTTGTATAGAAAGGGGTTTAGTTATAGGTAATACATATTTTAAGAAAAAGAGGATAAATAAGTATACAAGATATGATGTAGGGAAAAATGACAGTGTTTGTTGGATTATGTATTGGTAGATGAAAGACTGTTGAGTAGACTTCAGGAAGAACATATTTATAGAGGTGCCACAGATATATCAGATCACTTTTTAGTTATAGCTACAATGAGAGTAAAAAGTAGATGGGATACAAGGAGAATAGAAGCATCAGGGAAGAGAGAGGTGAAGGTTTACAAACTAAAAGAGGAGGCAGTTAGGGTAAGATATAAACAGCTATTGGAGGATAGATGGGCTAATGAGAGCATAGGCAATGGGGTCGAAGAGGTATGGGGTAGGTTTAAAAAATGTAGTGTTGGAGTGTTCAGCAGAAGTTTGTGGTTACGGGAAGGTGGGTGCGGGGGGAAGAGGAGCGATTGGTGGAATGATGATGTAAAGAGACTAGAAAGGAGAAAAAGTTAGCATATGAGAAGTTTTTACAAAGTAGAAGTGATGCAAGGAGGGAAGAGTATATGGAGAAAAAGAGAGAGGTTAAGAGAGTGGTGAAGCAATGCAAAAAGAGAGCAATGAGAGAGTGGGTGAGATGTTATCAGCAAATTTTGTTGAAAAATAAGAAAAAGATTTGGAGTGAGATTAACTAGTTTAGGAAGCCTAAAGAACAAATGGACTTGTCAGTTAAAAATAGGAGAGGAGAGTTATTAAATGGAGAGTTAGAGGAATTGGAAAGATGGAGGGAATATTTTGAGGAATTGTTAAATATTGATGAAGATAGGGAAGCTGTGATTTCGAGTATAGGGCAAGGAGGGAATAACATCTTGTAGGAGTGAGGAAGAGCCAGTTGTGAGTGTGGGGGAAGTTTGTGAGGCAGTAGGTAAAATGAAAGTGGGTAAGGCAGCAGGGATTGATGGGATAAAGATAGAAATGTTAAAAGCAGGTGGGGATATAGTTTTGGAGTGGTTGGTGAAATTATTTAATAAATGTATGGAAGAGGGTAAGGTACCTAGGGATTGGCAGAGAGCATGCATAGTTCCTTTGTATAAAGGCAAAGGGGACAAAAGAGAGTGCAAAAATTATAGGGGGTAAGTTTGTTGAGTGTACCTTGTAAAGTGTATGGTAGAGTTATTATTGAAAGAATTAAGAGTAAGACGGAGAATAGGATAGCAGATGAACAAGGAGGCTTTAGGAAAGGCAGGGGGTGTGTGGACCAGGTGTTTACAGTGAAGCACATAAGCGAACAGTATTTAGATAAGGCTAAAGAGGTTTTTGTGGCATTTATGGATTTGGAAAAGGCGAATGACAGGGTGGATAGGGGGGGGGGCAATGTGGCAGATGTTGCAGGTGTATGGTGTAGGAGGTAGGTTACTGAAAGCAGTGAAGAGTTTTTACGAGGATAGTGAGGCTCAAGTTAGAGTATGTACGAAAGAGGGAAATTATTTTCCAGTAAAAGTAGGCCTTAGACAAGGATGTGTGATGTCACCGTGGTTGTTTAATATATTTATAGGTGGGGTTGTAAGAGAAGTAAATGCGAGGGTCTTGGCAAGAGGCGTGGAGTTAAAAGATAAAGAATCACACACAAAGTGGGAGTTGTCACAGCTGCTCTTTGCTGATGACACTGTGCTCTTTGGGGATTCTGAAGAAAAGTTGCAGAGATTGGTGGATGCATTTGGTTGGGTATGCAAAAGAAGAAAAGTAAAAGTAAATACAGGAAAGAGTAAGGTTATGAGGATAACAAAAAGATTAGGTGATGAAAGATTGGATATCATATTGGAGGGAGAGGGTATGGAGGAGGTGAATGTATTCAGATATTTGGGAGTGGACGTGTCAACGGATGGGTCTATGAAAGATGAGATGAATCATAGAATTGATGAGGGGAAAAGGGTGAGTGGTGCACTTAGGAATCTGTGGAGACAAAGAAATTTGTCCTTGGAGGCAAAGAGGGGAATGTATGAGAGTATAGTTTTACCAACGCACTTATATGGGTGTGAAGCTTGGGTGATGAATGTTGCAGCGAGGAGAAGGCTGGAGGCAGTGGAGATGTCATGTCTGAGGGCAATGTGTGGTGTGAATATAATGCAGAGAATTCGTAGTTTGGAAGTTAGGAGGAGATGCAGGATTACCAAAACTGTTGTCCAGAGGGCTGAGGAAGGGTTGTTGAGGTGGTTCGGACATGTAGAGAGAATGGAGCGAAACAGAATGACTTCAAGAGTGTATCAGTCTGTAGTGGAAGGAAGGCGGGGTAGGGGGTCGGCATAGGAAAGGTTGGAGGGAGGGGGTAAAGGAGGTTTTGTGTGCGAGGGGCTTGGACTTCCAGCAGGCATGCGTGAGCGTGTTTGATAGGAGTGAATGGAGACAAATGGTTTTTAATACTTGACGTGCTGTTGGAGTGTGAGCAAAGTAACATTTATGAAGGGGTTCAGGGAAACCGGCAGGCCGGACTTGAGTCCTGGAGATGGGAAGTACAGTGCCTGCACTCTGAAGGAGGGCTGTTAATGTTGCAGTTTAAAAACTGTAGTGTAAAGTACCCTTCTGGCAAGACAGTGATGGAGTGAATGATGGTGAAAGTTTTTCTTTTTCTGGCCACCCTGCCTTGGTGAGAATCGGCCAGTGTGATAAAAAAAATAATAAGTGAACTAAAATGAAAAGGAAAAATCAGCATTCGGGAAAAACAAATATATAATATGTGACTCAATGAGGGCTTTAACCATAGGGGTAGATCATGGAAATGATTGATTTGAATATGGACTTCAGTAAGGTTTTTCGATAGAGTTCCACTCACAGACTTTTGGGGAAAAATTTAAGGCACACGGAATGGGAAAGAGAATTTTTTTTCCGGGGTGAGGCGGGGTTTTGAAAAATGGCACAAAAAGTTTGCATAAATGGGGAGAAAAATCAAATGGGGGCACGTCACAAGCGGGTTCCCGGGGGTCGTTTTGGGGCCCTTGTTGTTCCCAATTTCTTTAAAATATAGTGAGGGAATAAACACGACAAAAAGCAAATTTGGAGAAAACCAAAATGGGCTGCCCAAATTTCATTCTATTGAGGACATTATGCATCCAAGTTGATTGGAATAGAAGATGCACTGGGAAAGGAGAGTATCCATTACGAGTCGTCTCTGGCAACCCACTCTAAACTCTGGTAAAGGAAGAAACCCATTTCTTGTCGTCTGCCTGTCAACCCACCTCAACTCGGTAAAGGAAGTATCACATTACTGAGTCGCTGCCTGGAAACCCACTCACAACCTGGTGGGGATTTTATCACATTCTAAGCCCCCTCTGGCAACCCCCTAACTCGGGTAAAGGGGGTTTTCCTTTTCTAATTTCTGCCTAAAAACCCACTCTCAACATGGTAAAGGGAAAGGTTCACATTACTAATCTCGCTTTGAAAACCCCACTCCAACTCTGGTGAAGGGAGTATTACATTACAAAGGGGAACGCCGGGGCAATCCACTCACAATTTGGGTGAAGGAGATACACTTAGAGTCTCTGCCTGGCAACCCCTTCTCAACTCTGGTGAAGGAGTATCACATTACAATCGTCTGCCTGGAAAACCACATCTAAACTCTGGTAAAGGGAAAGGTATAATTACTGATCGTCTCCCTGGAAACCCACTCTAACTTTAAAGGAGGCATCACATTATAGAGTGTCTCCCTGGAAAACCCCCTCCAACTCTGGTAAAGGGAGGTATCTCTTACTAAGTCGTCCCCTTGGCAACCCCTCTAAAATTTGGGTGGGGAGAGATCACATACTAATCGTCTCCCTGGCAACACACTCTCAACTTTGATAAAGGAGAGTATCACATTACTAATCGTCTCCCGGGCAACCACTCTAAAACTCTGATGAAGGAAAGGGTATCACATTATAAGTCGTTGCCGGGAAATCCACATCAATCTGGGAAATTTGGTTTTTACATTACTTACCGTCTGCCTGGAAACCCCTCTAACTCTGGTAAAGGAGAGTATCAATTACTAAGCGTCTGCCTGGAAATCCTCTCAATATGGTGGGAGAGTATCACATTACTAAGTCGTCTGCCGGAAAACCCCACTGTCAACTCTGGGAAGGAAAGGGTTTCATTTTACAATCGTTGCTTGTAACCCACTTCAACTCTGGGAAGGAGGTTTTAAAATTTACTAATGTCTGCAAGGCAAAAAAATCACAACCTGTAAAGGGAGATATCACATTACGGTCGTTGCCGGAAACCCACCCAACGCTGGTAAAGGGAAAGAGTACACATTATGAGTGTTGCCTGGCAACACACCTCAACTTGGTGAAGGAGAGTTTCACATTACTGAGTCGTCTCCCCTGGCAACCCACTTAATTTGGGTAAGGGGGTATCCATTACTGAGTCGTCGGCTGGCAACCCCTCTAAAAATCGGTGAAGGAGGTATCAAAATTTTAGCGTCTGCCGGGAAACCCTCAACCTTTCGTGAGGGGACATCACATTACTGGCGTTGTGGCAAACCACCTCAACTCTGGTGAAGGGGGTATTTTAATTAGTCGTCTGGGGAAACCCCACTCTCAACTCTGGGGAAGGAGAGTATCTCATTACTCAGTGTCTGCCTGGAAACCCCACTCTAATTCGGGTGAAGGGAGTATCACATTATAATCTCTGTTGGAACCCAAACTCTCAACTCTGGGAAAAGGAGAGTACACATTACTAAGTCTTTCTGCCTGGCAACCCACTTCAACTTGGTGAAGGAGAGTATCACATTACTAAGTGACTGCGGGCAACCCACTCTCAACTTGATGAAGGAGGTTCACTTTTACAAGTGTCTGCCAGGCAACCCCACTTCAACTCGGGTGAAGGGAGTATCACTTATTAGTCGTCTCCCGGGCAACCCCCCTCAACTTGGGAAGGAGAGTATCACTTTTCTAAGTGTCGGCGGGGCAACCACTCTCAACTCGGGTGAAGGGAGTATCAAAATTTAAGTCGTCCCCTGGAAACCCACTCTAAAATTGGTGAAGGAGATTAAATACTAAGTCGTCTGCTTGGAAACCCCACTCTCAACTCGGGTTAAAGGAGAGTATCACATTACAAAGTGTCTGTTTTGGAAACCCACTCTCAACTTGGGAAGTAGAGTTCACATTCGAGTGTTTGTGGGGGCAACCAGCTTCAACTCGGTGAAGGAGAGTATCACATTACTAATGTCTGCCTGGCAACCCAAATCTCAACTCTGGTAAAGGGAGTATCACATTACTAAGTGTCTCCCGGGCAACCCACTCTCAACTCGGGTAAAGGAGGATACATTTGAGTCGTCTCCTGGCAACCCACTCTCAACTTGGTGAAGGAAGTATCGCTTACTAATTCGTTCCCCTGGAAACCCTTCTAACCTGGTAAAAGGAGAGATCCATTACGGGTTTCGGGGGCAAACCCCACTCTCAATCTGGTTGAAGGAGAGTAAAATTTTACTAATTTCTTTTTCCTGGAAAACCCCCTCAAACTTCTGGGAAGGAAGTACACTTACTGAGGGTCTGTGGCAACCCACTCTAAAACTTGGTAGGAGGAGTATCAATTACTAAGTGTTCCTGGCACCCACTTAAAACTTGGTGAAGGAGATATCACTTACTGATCGTCTGCCGGGGCAACCCCTTTTAAAACTCCGGAAGGAGACATCACTTTCTGGTTTTTGCCTGGAAACCCACTCTCAACTCTGGTGAAGGAGAGTATCACTTTACTTAGTCGTCTCCTGGAAACCCCATTTCTAATTTGGTAAAGGAGAGTACACATTCCAAAGTGTCTCCCGGCAACCCATCTAAACTCTGGTGAGGAGATACACATTACTAAGTCTCTGCCTGGAAACCCCACTCTCAACTCTGGTGAAGGAGAGTATCACATTACTGAGTCGTCTGCCTGGGAAAACCCCTCTCAACTCGGGTAAAAGGAGAGTATCACTTACTAAGTCGTTGCCTGGAACCCATCTAAAACTCGGGGTGAATGAGGGGAACACATTACTGATGTCTCCTGGAAAACCCACTCTCAACTCTAGTAAAGGGAGAGTATACTTTTATGAGTCTTTCCGCCTGGCAACCCACTCTCAACTCGGGTTTGAAGGAGGTACCACATTCTAAGTCGTTCGGGAAACCCCCACTCCACTCTGGTAAAGGAGAGTATAACTTACTAATCGTTGCCGGGAAACCCCACTCTCAACTCGGGTAAATGGGAGATCACATTACGAGTCCCCTCCGGGCAACCCCTCTCAACTCTGGTGAAGGAGAGTATCCTTTCCCTAAGTCGTTCCTGGCAACCCACTCTCAATTTGGTGAAGGAGGTATCAATTTTCTATGTCGTCTGCCTGGAAAACCACTTCAACTCGGTGAAGGAGAATCACTTACAAAGTCGTTGCCGGCAAAACCCCTCAAACTTGGTAAAAGGAGAGTATCACATTACTAGTCGTCTGCCTGGAACCCTTCTCAACTCGGTAAAGGGGTATCACACTACAAGTCTCTGCCTGGCAACCCTTTCCCAAACTTGGTAAAGGAGGATCAATTTGTCGTCTGCCTGGAAAACCGTTTCCAAACTTGGTGAAGGAGAGTACCCACATTATGAGTCGTCCCCTGGCAACCCACCCTAAACTCTGGTGAGGAGAGAATCACATTCTGATCTCTCCCTGGCCCCGCTGTCAACCGGGTGAAGGAGAGTAACTTACAAAGTCGTTTCCTGGAAACCCCCTCTCATTGGTAAAAAAGGGCACACTTACTAAGTCGTCTGCCTGGAAACCCCTCTAAAATCTGGTGAAGGGGAGCTCACATTACTGAGTCGTCTCCCTGGAAACCCACTTTAAACTCTGTGAAGGAGAGTTCCTTACTGATCGTCTCCCTGGAAAACCCACCCAACTCTGGTAAAGGGAGCGTAGGGGAAAATTACAAGGTCTGCTGGAACCCCCTCTCAACTTGGGAAGGAGATATCACATTATGAGTCGTCTGCCTGGCAACCCACTTCAACTCGGGTGAAGGAGGTATTTCATTACAAAGTCGTTGTTGGCAACCCACTCTAAACTCCGTGAAGGAGGTACACATTACTAAGTCTTGCCTGGCAAACCCCCTCTCAACTCTGATGAAGGAGAGATCAATTACTAAGACGTATGCCGAATCCACACAATCGGTGGGGAGAGTATCACATTACTAATCGTCGGGGAACCCACTCCAACTCTGGTGAAGGAAGTATCACTTTAAAAGGGGTTCCCCCTGGAAAAACCCGTTTTAAACTCGGGTAAAGGGAGAGATCACTTTACTAAGTCATCTGCCGGCAACCGTTCTCCTTGGTAAAGGAGAGTATCCATTACTAAGCGTCTGCGGGCAACTGCTCTCAACTCGGGTAAAGGGAGGTTTCACTTTACGGGTCTCTCCCTGGAAACCCCTCTCAACTCGGTGAAAGACACATCACTTACAAAGTGTCTGCCTGGCAACCCACTCTCAACTTGGTAAAGGGAGATATCACATTACTGATCGTCTGCCCTGGAAAACCCCTTTCTCAATTGGTAAAGGAGATATCAATTACTAATTCTCCCCTGGCACCCACTCTAAACTCGGTGAAGAAGAGCTCACATTACTAAGTCGTCTCCCTGGAAACCCCTCTCAACTCTGGTAAAGGGAGGCATCACTTACTGAGTCGTTCCCGGGCAACCCATTTAAAATTTGGTAAAGGAGAGTATCACATTACGAGGTCTGCCTGAAAACCCACTTCAACTCTGGTGAAAACGCATACTTTACTAAAGCGTCTCCCGGGCACCCACTCTCAACTTGGGGAAGGAGAGTATCACATTACTGAGCGTCTGCCCCGGCAACCCGCTTCAACTCTGGTGAAGGGGGGTTCACATTACTTGTGTCTCCCGGGGCCCCACTCTAAACTCGGGGTGAAGGAGATATTCATTACTAAGTTCTGCCTGGAAACCCACTCAAAACCTTGGTGAAGGAGATACACATTACTAATCGTCTGTTTGGGCAACCACTCTCAACCTCGTGAAGGGAGTATGCATTACTAATCGTCTGCCTGGCAACCCATCTAAACTTGGTGAGGGGGATACCTACTAAGTCGACTGCCTGGCAACCCACTCTCAACTCTGATAAAGGGAGTATCACATTACAAAGTCGTCTCCCGGGCAACCCATCTCAACTTGGTGAAGGAGGTATCACATTACTTGTGTTTCCTGGCAACCCACCTCAACTTGGTGAAGGAGAGTATCCTTTTACAAAAGTCGCTGGCGGCAACCCACTCCTCAACCTTGGTAAAAGGAGGTACACTTACTAAGTCGTTGCCGGGCAACCACTCTAAACTCTGGTAAAGGAGAGTACCATTTACTAAGTCTCTGCTTGGAAACCCACTCTCAACTTGGTGAAGGGAGTATCACATTATAATCGTCGGGTGGCAACCCCCTAAACTCTGGTGAAGGGAGTATCCTTTACGGGGTCGTCTGTGGGGCAACCACTCTAACTCGGGTAAAGGAGAGTTCACATTATAATCGTTCCCCCGGGCAACCCAATCTCAACTCGGTGAAGGGGGGATCCATTACTAATGTCTGCCTGGCAACCCACTCTCAACTCTGGTGGGGAGAGTATCACATTCTGAGTCGTCTGCCGGCAACCCACTCTCAACTTGGTGAAGGAATATCGCATTACAAAATTCGTTCCCTGGCAACCCATTCTAAACCCCTTGTGAGGGGTATCACATTACTGATCTTTGCTGGCACCCACTCTAACTTGGTAAAGGGAAAGGTTCCATTACTAAGTGTTCCCGGAAACCCCACTCACAACTCGGGTGAAGGAGGTTTCACATTACTGATGTTGCCGGGCAACCCACTCTAAACTCTGGGAAAGGAGGTATACTTTCCCTAAGTCGTCTGCCTGGAAAACCCCTCTCAACTCTGGTGAAGGAGATTATCCATTACAAGTCTCTCCCTGGAAAACCCATTCAACTCTGGTGAAGGGAGTATCACATTACGAGTCGTCTGCCTGGCAACCCACTCTCAAACTCTGGTAAAGGAGAGTATCACATTAAAAGTCTTCTCCCTGGCAACCCACTCTAAAACTAGGTGAATAAAGGTAAAAATTATGAGTCGTCTGCCTGGCAACCACTCTCAACTTGGTGAAGGAGAGTATCACATTACAAAGTCTTTCTCCCCTGGAAACCCCTCCAATTTGGTGAAGGGAGTAACAACAAATCGTTGCCTGGAAAACCCCCTCAATCTGGTGAATGAGAGTTCACATTACTGATTTCGTCTGCCTGGCAACCCCTCTCAATCTGGGAAGGAAGTTCCTTTTCGAGTCGTCTGCCTGGCAACCCACTCTCAAATTGGTAAAAGGGGAGTACCCAAATTATAAGTCGTCGCCGGGAAACCCACTTCAACTTGGTGAGGAAGTATCCATTACAAGTCGTCTGCTGGCAACCCACTTAAACTCTGGTGAAGGAGAGTATCACATTACAAGCGTCTGCCTGGAAACCCCGTTCTAATCTGGTGAGGAGAGTATCACTTTACTAAGTATCTGGCCTGGCAACCCGTTCTCAACTCGGGTGAAGGAGAGTATCACTTACTAATCTCTGCCTGGCAACCCGCTTCAACTTGGTGAAGGGGTATCACATTACTGAGTCGTCTGCTGCAACCACTTAAAACTTGGTAAAGGGAGAGTTCACATTATGATTCGTCGCCTGGCAACCCACTCTCAATTTGGTGAAGGAGAGATCCATTACTAATTTTTCCTGCAACCGTTCTCAACTCGGTAAAGGGAGAGTACCATTACTAAGCTTTGCCTGGCAACCCACCTAAACCGGGGTGAAAGATTTTACCAATTACTGATTCGTCTGCCTGGAAAACCCGCTGTCAACTCGGGTGAAGGGGGTTTTCACTTACTGATCGTCTGCCGGGAAAACCCCTCTAACCCTTGGTGAAGGGAGTTCACATTATGATTGTCTCCCGGGAAAACCCCGCTGTAAACTTGGGGAAGGAGGTATCACATTACTAAGTCGTTTGCTGGCAAAACCCACCCCAAATTGGTGAAGAAGGCACACATTACAAAGGTCTCCTGGAAACCCACTCTCAACTCGGGTGAAGGAGAGCTTCACAACTGAGTCGTTGCCGGCAACCCACTTTAAACTTGGTAAAGGAGAGTTTCACATTCGAGTGTCTCCCGGCAACCCCTCTCAACTTGGGAAGGAGCGTATCACATTACTAAGTCGTCTGCTGGCAACCCACTCTCAACCGGGTGAAGGAGAGTATCACATACTGGTCGTCTCCCGGGCAACCCACTCTCAACTCTGGTGAAGGGAGTTTTTCATTACAAAGTCGTTGGGGAAAACCCCATTTAAACTCCGTGAAGGGGGGTATCACATTCTAAGCGCCTGATGGCAACCCACTCTAAACTCTGATGAAGGAGAGTATCACATTACTAAGTCGTATGCCTGGCAATCCACTATCAACTCTGGGAAGGGAGTTCACATTACTAAGTCGTCTGCCTGGAAACCCCTCTAAATTTGGGTAAAGGGAAAAGGTTCCATTACTAAGTGCTGGGGAAACCCCGTTCTCAACTCGGGTGAAGGAGAGTTCACATTATAATCATCTGCCTAAAAATTTAAAAATCGGGTAAAGGAGAGTATCACTTTATAAGTCGCTGCCTGGAACCCGCTTCAATTTGGGTGAAGGAGAGTAACTTTTACTGATCGTCTCCCTGGCAACCCCTCTAACTCGGTAAAAGCCGATCACATTACTAAGTCGTCTGCCTGGCAACCACTCTAAACTCTGGTGAAGGAGAGTATCCTTTACTGAGTCGTTGCCTGGCAACCCGCTCTAAACCTGGGAAAGGAGAGATCACATTACTAAGTCGTCTCCCTGCAACCCACTCTCAACTCTGGGAAGAAGAGCATCACATTACTAAGTGTCGCCTGGAAACCCTCTCAACTTGGTGAAGGAGGCATCACATTACTGAGTCGTCTGCTGGAAACCCCACTTTAAACTCTGGTAAGGGAGTATCACTTTTGGGGTTTCGTCTTGCCTGGCAACCCACTCTCAACTTGTGTAAAAGCAGCATCACATTACTAAGTCGTCCCTGGCCCCCCACTCTAAATCTGGTGAAGGAGAGTATCACTTTACTGAGTATCTGCCGGGAAACCCGCTCTCAACTCGGTGAAGGGAGTATCCTTTACAAGTGTCTCCCGGAAACCCATCTAAACTCTGGTAAAGAAGAATACATTATTAAGTCGTCTGCCTGGCAACCCACTCTCAACTCTGGTAAAGGAGAGCATCACTTTACTGATCGTCTCCTGGAAAACCCATTTCAACTCTGGTGAAGGGGGTTTTCACATTACTGAGTCGTCTGCCTGGCAACCCACTCTCAACTTGGTGGGGATATGACATTACTAATCGTCTGCCTGGCAACCCACTCTCAACTCTGGGAAGGAGAGTATACATTACTGATGGTCGCGGAACCCATTCCAATCTGGTGAAGGGGTATTTCATTACTAAGTCGTCGTTGCAACCCACTCTCAATCTCGTAAAGGGGATTTCACATTACTAAGTCGCCTGCATGGCACCCCTCTAAACTCGGGTAAAGGAGAGTATCACTTTTACTAAGTCTCCCCTGGAAAACCCACTCTCAACTTGATAAAGGGAGAGTATCACATTACTATCTATCCCGGCAATCCCTATCAACTTGGTGAAGGAAGTTCACATTACTAAGTCTCTCCCTGGAAACCCCACTCTCAACTCGGGTGAAGGAGAGATCACTTACAATCGTCTGCCTGGAAAACCCGTTCTCAACTCGGGTGAAGGAGAGTATCAATTACTAAGTCATCGCCTGGAACCCTTTCTCAATTGGTGAAGGAGGTGTCACTTTACGAGTCGTTGCCGGCAACCCCGCCTCAACTCTGGTAAAGGAGAGTATACTTTTACTAAGTGTATCCCGGGCAATCCATTTCAATTTGGGTGAAGGAAGAATCACATTCTTAGTCGTCTGCCTGGAAAACCCACTCTCAACTCTGGTGAAGGAGAGTATCATTTCTAAGTCGTCTGCCTGGCAATCCACTCCAACTATGGTAAGGAGGTTCCATTACAGTCTTCCCGGAAACCCACGTCAACTCTGGTAAAGGAGAGTATCTCATTCCAATCTTTTTGGGCAACCCACTCTCAATCTGTGAAAGGAGAGAATTACATTACAAAGGGTCGTCTGCCAGGCAACCATCAAAAACTATGGTGAAGGGAGAGTCACATTACTGAGTCTCTGCCTGGAAAACCACCTCAACGGGGTAAAGGAGAGATCACATTACTAAGTCTCTGCCTGGCAACCCCTCTAACTTGGTGAAGGGGAGTATCACATTATGAGTCGTCTCCCGGGGTCCCCCTCAACCTGGGGTGAAGGAGAGATCACATTACTGAGTGCTGCCTGGAAACCCCACTCTCAACTTGGGGAAAGGAGAGTATACATTACTTGGGTTCACCCCGGGAAACCCACTTCAATTGGGTGAAGGGGGAAATCTCATTATAAGTCGTCCCCTGGCAACCCATCTCAACTCGGGTGAAGGGAGTATCACTTAAAATCGTCGCTTGGTAACCCACTTAAATTGTGAAGGGAAGGGGGGTTAATCCTTTAAAGTCGTCTGCTGGAAACCCCACCTTCAATTTGGTGAAGGAGAGTACCCAAATTACTAAGTCGTCTGCTTGGAAACCCCCACTCAAAATTTGGTAAAGGGAGTATAACATTACAAGTCGTCTGCCGGAACCCACTCTCAACCTGGTAAAGGAGAGTATCACATTGCTGAGTCTTTGCCTGGAACCACTCTAACTCGGTGAAGGAAGTATAAATTTACTAAGTCGTCTGCCGGGAAACCCACTCTAAACTTGTGAAGGAGAAAACACATTACAAATGTTGCCTGGCAACCCACTTCAACTCGGTGAAAACAGCATCACATTACAAAGTGGGTCTGCCGGGAAACCCACCCCAAACTTATGAAGGGGTATCACATTACAAGTCGTATGCCTGCAACCCCCCTAACTCTGGTGAAAAACAGCATCACTTACGAGTTCTGCTGGCAACCCCCTCTCAACTTGGTGAAGGGAAGTACACTTTCTAAGTGTTCCCTGGCAACCACCCCAACTCTGTGAAGGAGAGTATCACATTACAAAGGGTTCTCTGCCTTGCCCCCCATCTAAAATCGGGTAGGGGAGATCACATACTGAGTCCCCCCGGGCAACCCCTTTTCCCTCGGGTGAAGGAAGTATCACATTACGATCGTCTGCCTGGAAAACCCACTCTAAACTCGGGTGAAGGAGGGACCATTACAAAGGTCGTCTGCCTGGCAAACCCACTCTCAACTCTGGTAAAGGAAGATCCATTACTGAGTCTTCTCCCGGGAAAACCCATCTCAACTTGGTGAAGGAAAATTTTCACTTTACGAGTCTTCCCTGGAACCCCACTCTAAACTCTGGTAAAGGGAGAGTATCACAAACTAAGTCTCTGCCGGGAACCACTCTAACTCTGGGGGAGAAGAGTAAACTTTACTAAGTCCCTGCCGGAAACCCCTCTAAATTTGGGGTAAAGGAGAGTATCACATTTGAGTGGGTATGTGGAACACACTCTCAACTCGGGTGAAGGAGGTACCCAAAAAATTACAAATTCGTCTCCCGGGCAACCCCTCTCAACTCGGGTGAAGGAGGTATCACTTACTGGTCGTCTCCCTGGCAACCCACTCTCAATTTGGGTGAAGGGGAGTATCACATTCAAAGTCGTCGCCGGAACCCATCACAACCCCGGTGAAGGAAGTACACTTTACTGAGTGTCTGCCTGGCAACCCCTCTCAACTCTGGTGAAGGGGAGAAATCACATTCAAAGTCGTTGCCTGGCAACCCCCTCTCAACTCGGGTAAAGGGAGTATCACATTCTGAGTCGTCTCCCTGCAACCCACTCTCAACCTCGTAAAGGAAAAAAATCCCTTTTACTGAGTCGTCTGCCGGCAACCCCTCTCAACTCTGGTAAATTTAGAGTATCACTTCTTGCCGTCTGCCGGGCAACCCACTCTCAACTCGGTGAAGGAGAGTACACTTCCTAAGTCGTCTGCGGGCAACCCACTCTCATCTCTGGTAAAGGAAGTACACATTATAAGTCGTTGCCTGGAACCCACTTCACCTGGAAAAGGAAGTATCACTTTACTGAGTCTCGCGGGCAAACCCACTTTTCAACCCGGGAAGGAGAGTATACATTACAAAGTCGTCTGCCTGGAACCCACTCTCAACTCGGGTGAATGAGGGTTTCCATTACTGAGTCGTTCCCGGGAAAACCCCTCTCAATCTGGTAAAGGAGAGTATCCATTACTGGGGGTTTTCTCCCTGGAAACCCCCCCAAACTCGGGTTTGAAGGGGGATACATTACGAGCGTCTGCCTGGAAACCCACTCTCAATTTGGGTAAAGGGAGATATCCTTAAAAGTGCCTGCCGGGAAACCACTCTCAACTCTGGTAAGGAATTTATCACATTACAAAGTCGTCGCCTGGCAACCCTTTTCTCAACTTGGTGAAGGAGAGTGTCAATTACTAAGTGTCTGCCGGCAACCCCTCTCTCAACTCGGGTGAAGGGAGGGTATCACTTAGATCGTCTCCCTTTGGAACCCACCTCAATTTGGTGAAAGAGAGCCCCACTTACTAAGTCGTCTCCCGGGAAAACCCCATTTTTAATTGGGTGAAGGAGATTCACATTACAAGTCGTCTGCTGGCAACCCCTCTCAAACTCTGGTGAAGGAGATATCACAACAAGTCGTCTGCCGGGAAACGAAATCTCACTCGGGGTGAAAAAGAGCATCACATTACAATCTTCTGCCTGAACCCTTCAACTCGGGTAAAGGAGAGCATACATTACGAGTCGTCTGCCTGGCAACCCACTTTCAACTTGGTGAAGGAGTATACTTACTGGTCGTTGCCTGGAAAACCCACTCTCAAAAACTATACAAATGAGCTCAAAAGAGGCAGTTACCTTGTCGTTCCCCAATATCAGTGTTGAAAAAACAATGTTTTATTCCAGTCACTGCTATTGTTTGTAAAAAACCTTTTGAGATGATTCTTTAATAAGTCATGCACGAAAAAACAAAATTTATTTGTAAAATTTTTTAAAGTTCCCCTTTTGACAAAGATTACCAAACTATGGCTCAGTTATTTTAACTACTCTTTGGTAAAAATGCACAAATACACAACTGTTCTTCATATTAAAAATATTTTGATGTTGCAAATAAGGAAGATATTATGTATGAATTAGCTAGGACGAATTTGCATTTAAAAGGAATTCTAGGTTATCTCGCTAACAAAAATCTGGTTCATTGTTTCAAGGTTACAAAAGTGAAATTAAAAAAAATTCAGTTTGTCACCCGTAAAGACGGTAAACCTAGTCGTACGTTGTTCAATGTTCTACTTAAAACTATTCCACATTCCTCTCGATATAAATATACAGTTAGTATACTATAAATCTACTAATCATATATTTTCTATACGAGTTGCAATCATGTAACATACATGTTCAGTAACCTGTTATATCTTGGGTCTAAATACTACAACTACGCCATTCTGTTTTTTTTTTTTATTAAGTAAAAAAAATAACATTATAGTTAAACAAAGGATAAAACTTGAAAAACAATGAGATTATATTTTTATAAAATATCTAACAGGTATAAATTAATAGGAAGTAAAAGAAAGAAATAAAATCTGAGTTAAAAATATCTTTCTCTACTAGTTAAATAATCTGAAGTATAATCTGAAGTACAACTTGGTAAATACCCGTTTTAAAAAAAATGAAGTCAGAAGCATAACTTTCTTTTTGCAGATTAAAGTATTGTTTATTTTATATTCTGTATAATTTAAATTTATTAGGAGTCGGAGTCGATACATTTTTACCGACTCCGACTACAGTAACCCAAGAATAGCTTCCGACTCCGACTCCACGACTCCGACTCTACGACTCCGACTCCACGACTCTGACTCTACGACTCCGACTCCACGACTCTAACTCTACGACTCCGGCTCCACAACCATGAACTTTTCTAACTGTGGTGTATGTTATAATTACTAAAATGATGTATTGAGCGTTCTTAAAACGTTAAAATTATCTCTTATTTAACATTAGGAAAGAGTTATACCTGGTGTTATTATACTTGTAATATATATCATGATAACACTGAAGCTTCAACGTTATCACAACAATGTTTTCTGTACAAAAGTAGAACATAATTCATGAAACAAGTGAATCAATGTGGATTGCAATAACAACCAAACACATTAAAGTGTTTGGACTACATGAGCTGTGTCACGCTAAGAAATAACAGTATTTCCCGCCACCCTGGCAGATAACAGCTTCTGATATTACTATGTCCGTTCATCTTTCCAAGAAACTAATCATGCACAACCTTCATCTATTCCATTCTTAACTCAGTATTCTTGAATTAATGTATGAGCTGCAAACAATAAATAAAATCCGGCAGACTATCTTCACTGATGGCTTCATTAACCCTGGCAGTGCTGGCAGTGCTGACAGTGCTGACAGTGCTGGCAGTGCTGTCAGTGCTGACAGTGGAGTGGGAAGTGTTGTTATCGTATAATGGAACTCGACGGTAGCTTGATTACTAACGCATTCAGCTCACAAACTGAGGTCCGGGAATCGATCTCTGGTACGGCTGGAAACAGTACACGTTTCCTTAAAATACCTGCCGTCCATGTTCAACCATCAGTAAAACAAGTACCTGAGTGTTAGTCGACTAGTATAGGTGGCATCCTGGGGACAAAATTGACCTAATTTGCCCTAAATGCTCTGTATAACAAGGATCTTTCTATAAATCAGTATGTCATTGATGTCAGCTAGACCTGTATACCTTGTACATGTACTTTAATAAATAAAGATTATTATTATTATTATTATTATTATTATTATTATTATTATTATTATTATTATTATTATTATTATTATTATTATTATTATATGTATTATATGTATTACAACTAATAACATGAACTGTTTTAGAAGCTACGACCTCGGACATTTTAATTATAACTGAGTATCTATCAAGCTTGTGTTTGAAGCTAAGCACAGATATACATGAAGAATTAAGCATATGTGCAACATCTGGGTAGCTTTATTGTAGACGTTTCCCCATCCAGTGGCTTTATCAATGAAGATACCCAGATGTTGCACATGTATCTAATTCTTTATGTCTTCGGTATTGTATACCATAAATATGCAACAGATATATATATATATATATATATATATATATATATTATATATATATATATATATATATATATATATATATATATATATATATATATATATACAAATTGCCTATCAATTTTAGTGATGAAGTATGTCCAATAGAATCTTGCAGAGACCCTTTCTGGGCTCCAGTCGTTTCCTTTGCACTACCGTTCACAGGGTGAACATAGGGCACACAATAATTTAACCACTTAGGCGGCACAACTATTTTTTTGAAAGGAGGGAGAAGTGCGAAAGGTGTTGGTTATCTTGCCCACTATGATCTGTTCGTAAACCCTCTGGGAACTGGCCGGTCCACTATCGTCCTCCTGATCTCGATTAAATCAGACAAGCCTAAGTACAACTGATCCTTCTCGCCGTTATTTTATTTTTCCTTTTATTTCATACTAAGACTTTCACTGGTACCCAAAGAAAAAGAAGTACAGTAGAGTGCATATTTATTGGGACAGTGATGAAATAAGACATTTATTTAGAAAATTCATGTTTATTTGAAAACCATCCAGTAATGATATCACAGGTAATTGACTTAATAAGAGATATGACTACCTTTTGTTTTTATGAGTATTGTTACACGCTTTGCCAGAGAATCGACCAATGTTGAACACATTTCGGCAAGTTTTTCGTCATGACACCAAGTGATAATAACAGCAGCAATTAGATTCACAGTGATTCAGGAGCAACTGTGCAGCCTGTCCACACGGCCCGAGAGCGATGAGGACAATCACTTGCTAGAACATTTATTTTCAAGCTTTTCAGCTGCTAATAAACGATTGACAACTTGAGGAGTTTAACTGTTACACTCCCTTTCATTTGGGTGGGTAGGGATGGGGTGGGTTAACTTCTGGCAATTTTACGTGTAGTGTCAACATTCTATTCACCCCTCCCCTGTTCTTTCATTCTCCGCAACTGAACTTCATGAGAATTATCGCTAATATCATGAGAAGAGAGAATTCGACCTTCACTGACAATGAATTAAACAATCAAATCAACACTAAACACTAGCCATCTTAGTCATAATATAGAAATTACATCACCCAAGAGCACTAAACTTAGCATGGTGCGGGTTGACTAAATATTTTAGGCGAGTTCTCTAAGAGGCTCCCATTCTTCTGTTCTGACCCAAGATATCAAGGTAGGTGTCCTGTAAAGTAAGAAACACTTTCATCAACATTTACTCCATCACGACAGTTATAACTGAAGTATCAATATCCGTCCTTCAGGGGGATATAGCACGTACTCAGCGCGAACGAAAAATTTTGTCGAAAAATTCACAAACTGAGTTAATCTTATATAAAAATAGCTTAACTCTCTGGCAACACAATGGTACCAGAATCATTGTTCTACGACATTCCTTCAAGGAATTATGGTCATTTAAAAACACCTAGGGTGACGTCACCACCCGCGGCAGGTCTGCTCACCTGTCGTCAATTTTTTTTTTCCGTATTTTTTTCGTGTATTTATTGTATTATTCTTTCTAAGATAATAATTGACGATTTGGCATCATAATACAGTGGGCGGGATTTATACGTAGAGTTCCAACCAACCAGGAACCTCCCGACACCATTTTGCTGACGTCATGGAAAATTCCAGTCTCTGGGTGGCCGGGGAATATGGCTCAATATAACGCTATTATAGCTTCTACGGCTTATTTATCTATCACAATTGATCTAATATGACATAATAAACAATATAAATAACAAAGAAATATGGTAAATACTCCAGAATGAATAATATATGGCATATTCCCAGAGCGCTCCATCGGGAATAATAGATTCCCATTCTCAGAGAGGGGCTTCCATTCTCTTTCTTTCACCTCCAGGGTCCTTATATTAAAGAAAACGAACATGGGTAACTATGATATACACTCGTAATGCAGTATAAGACTGAGAAAAATGTTATTTTCTCGAAAAAAAAAAAAAAAAAATCGGTGGTCCGGCTGTTTCGCGGATTATCTGGGAAGTAAGTTATTCACATATATGAGCAAGTACCTTCGTTAATAATAGCAGGAATGTAATGAAATTCACAGAGAACATAAAGGAAAGATTGTTTTACAAGCTAACGGTTTGTTTTTTGAGATATCATAATTTGTTTTTGATTTATGTGAGGGCAAAAGTCAGATATTTGGCTGAAACTCAAAACCATACAAAATTTTATTTTTTTTAAGAATGAAGAAAGGATAAATTACAGAACGTCTAACCGTTAGAAATACAGTTTAGCATTGTTTTATGCGTAGATAATGCCAAAACAGCTTCTCCAAGTCCCATGTCGAAGTTTCTGTTCATTATGTATGATTATTAGTAAATAATTTTTTTCTCAGTTGTTTTTTGAGCTATCTTATTGAAACTTGGTCACATTACTATTGAAAGGTGCTTCTTTACGTACAAAAAAAAAAATGAAAGAAATCGAACGAAAAATAAAAAAGTTCATGTGTGGGCGTCAATAGCCCCCTTCAGAGTGCAGGCACTGTACTTCCCTCCTCCAGCTCTCATGTCTACTTTGCTGGTTTCTCTGAATCCCTCCATAAATGTTACCTTACTCACACTCCAACAGCACGTTATATCATAAAAAAACATTTGTCTTCACTCACTCCTTTCTAACACGTTCATCATGCACACTTACTGGAAGTCCAAGCCCCTCGCACTCAAAATCTCATTAAATCACGCCCCCCTCCCCCTCCAACCTTTCTTAGGCCGACCCCTACCATTCTTCCTTCCACTACAGATATATAAGCTCTCCAAATCATTACATTTCTTTCTACCTTCTCCAAATGTCCGAACCACCTCAATAACTCCTCCACAGCCCTATGGACAATATATTTAGTAACTCTGCACCTTCTCCTAATTTCCAAAATACTGATACTCTGCATTACATTCACACCACACATTAACCTCAGACATAACATTTCCACTGCCTCCAGCCTTGTCCTTGTTGCAACATTCATCACCCATCCTTCACACCCATAACAATAATCTCATATATTCCCCTCTTTGCTTCCGTGGATAACGTTCTTTACCTCCACAGACTCCTCAGTGCACCACTTACCTTTTCCCCCCTCATCAGTTTTACGTTTTACCTAGTCTTTCATAGATCCATCTAATGAAAAGTCCACTCAAAAATATGTGAATACATTCACTTTCCCCATCCTCCCTCCCTCCAGTCCGACATTCGGTCTTCCATTATCTATTTCTTTCGTTATCCTCATCACTTTACACACTCTAGCAAACTTGTCCACCAGCCTCTGCAACTTCTCTTCATAATCTCCCAGAACATAAGAACTTAAGGAAGGAAGAACACTGCAACAGGCCTGTTGGCCCATACTAGGCAGGTCCTTTGCAATTCATCCCACTAACAAAACATTTTCCCAACCCAATTTTCAATGCTATCCAAGAAATAAGCTCTGATGTGAAAGTCCCTCTCAAATCCAACCCCTCCCACTCATGTACTTATCCAGCCTAAATTTGAAACTACCCAAAGTCCCAGCCTCAATAACCCAACTGGGTAGACTGTTCCACTCATCAACTACCCTATTTCCAAACCAATACTTTCCTATGTCCTTTCTAAATCTAAACTTATTCAATTTAAATCCATTACTGTGGGTTCTCTCTTGGAGAGACATCCTCAAGACCTTATTAATATCCCCTTTATTAATACCTATCTTCCACTTATACACTTCGATCAGGTCTCCCCTCATTCTTCGTCTAACAAGTGAATGTAATTTAAGAGTCTTCAATCTTTCTTCATAAGGAAGATTTCTAATGCTATGTATTAATTTAGTCATTCTATGTTTGTAGATGAATGGTTCAGAGAACCGACATGTTGATAAATTAGACACATGTGCAACTCTTGGGTATCTTTATTGAGGAAACGTTTCGCCACACAGTGGCTTCATCAGTCCATACGTAGGAGAAACTTGAAGTTTCTCCTACGTATGGACTGATGAAGCCACTGTGTGGCGAAACGTTTCCTCAATAAAGATACCCAAGAGTTGCACATGTGTCTAATTTATCAACAATCTGTATGGCTAAGTTCTACATTATTTAACTTATAAGTGCTAGGGTTATAGACACTTCCGAGCTTCAGAACCTTGCATTTATCTACATTGAACTGCATCTGCCACCTTTCTGACCAGGTATTGAGTTTATCTAAATCCTCCTGAAGTTCCCTGATATCTACGTTTGAATCAATTATCCTACCTATCTTTGTGTCATCGGCGAATTTGCTCATATCACTAGTAATTCCCTCATGAAGATCATTGATATATATTATAAACAACAACGGGCCCAAGACTGATCCCTGTGGTACGCCACTTGTTACTGATCCCCACTCGGATTTAACCCCATTTATGGACACTCTCTGCTTCCTGTCTGTGAGCCATAACTCTATCCACGAGAGCACTTTTCCCCCAATGCCATGAGCTGCCACTTTCTTTAAAAGTCTTTGGTGCGGAACTCTATCAAAAGCCTTACTAAAATCTAAGTAAATAATATCAAATTCTTTATCGTGATCAACAGCCTCAAAAGCTTTACTGAAGAAAGTTAATAAATTAGTTAGATAAGAACTGCCTCTCGTAAATCCATGTTGAGTATCATTAATCAAGCTATGCTTATCGAGATGGCTTCTTATAATCTCAGCTATAATTGACTCTAGTAATTTGCCTACAATTGAGGTCAGGCTTATTGGGCGGTTTAATTTGACGGTAACGACTTGTCCCTGTTTTAAAATAGGAATTACATTAGCCATCTTCCACATATCAACACTACACCTGTTTGAAGAGATAAATTAAAAATATTAGTTAATGGTTCACAGAGTTCCATTTTGCATTCCTTAAGAACATTTGAAAAAAGCTCAAGCAGGTTATTTCTCCTTGTAGGTTCTGTCACAAACTGCTTCAAAAAACAATCCTGAACTACTTCTAAGAAGTTGTATGATTCTAAATTCTCAGTCAAGAAATTCCAATCAATATGACTAAAGTTAAAGTCTCCTAACAATTTCCTCCCATAGTAGTCTCCCCTGGTCCCTATCTAAGTTTGGGGGACGGTATATCACACCAAAAATAAAATTTTTTCTTGCCCCTCTGAAAATTCTATCCAAACAGACTTTTGTATGTGTTACTTCAGACTTAATACCCGTTTTTATGCAACAGTTCAGCGATCTCGGACATATAATGCCACCCCACCCCCCCTCCCGATACTTCTATCTACTTGGAACAATTTTAAACCCTGAATGGGGACATTCTGCAGGCATGTCCCGACTTTTTTAATTAAACCACGTCTCAGTTATGGCAATTACATCAATATTACCTGCACTAGCAACTAATCTCAATTCAGCCATCTTATTCCTAGCACTATGGCTATTAGCATAATATACATTGAAAGACTCTCCTTTCTCTTTACCCTTCCTGCTCATTTGTTTTTCTACTAAACCTTTTACTGCCCTTTAAATAAACCTAGTTCATGGCTTTTCAATATCTACCTCATTTCTGCTTATTACTAGTTCCCCTAGAATCATAATATTGCTACACTGGGACTTCACTCTTTTCCTGCCAAAATCCATACCACTAACTATTCCTAGTTTAAAGTCCTAACAGCTCCCTCCACTGCAGTTGCCAGTGCTCACACCCACACCTAGATAAGTGAACCCCATCCCTGGCATACATGTCATTTCTGCCATAGAAGAGGTCCCAGTTGTCAATGAATGTTACTGCATTTTCCTTACAGTATTTGTCCAGCCAGCAATTTGGGCACCAATTGCCCTGGACAATCATTCATTTCCAACTCCTCTCCTTGGAAAAATTTACCACATATGCCCGGGTTCCCCACCCTTCCCCTAATTATCTCTAATTGCTGCCCTATACTGCTAATCAGGTTTCCTCACTTTTTACGTCGCCAACATCGTTGCCTCCGCACTGGACAGATAATAGGATTACTCCCTTACCTCTCATGATGTCATCCAAACAGCTAACAATATCCTCCATCCCAGCCCCAGGAAAGCAAACTCTCTGTCTCCTACTCCTATCCTTCAAGCAAAACGCCCTATCCATGTATCTAACCTGGCTATCCCCAACAACAACAATATTCTTACCTTCTTTGTTGTCGTTCGTCGTGACGATCCCAGTAGTCGACTCACATTCGTCGGGTAGCACCGAAAATGCGTTGGAGGTTTCCACAACAGTTTCCACAGTAGTCTCTTTCTTCTTCATCTAATTTCTGGCTTTCCATTCGTTTCTTGATCGTCAACTTCGTCCCCTGCTGTCCAGACACTGACCACGATCCCTTCTTGACCTGAGGACTCGAAACAGAAGGACTACCACGAGTCCTCTTGTTTTCCTCAGTCAATCGCCGTATCTCCATCTTCGCTACCCTCAATTCTTCCTTAAGCTGCTGGTAAAGTTGCTCGATGGAGGGCATCTTGGTTCAGTCCACGGGGAGCACACAGGACACTTCTTCATAGAGTTAAGTACAGGTGTCTTCAGCAAAAAGCAACTGTGACAACTCCCACTTTATGTTAGATTCTTCAGCTTTTAATCTTGCACATCTTGCCAATACCATGCCATTCACTTCTCATACAACCCCATTTGTAAATATATTGAACAACCATAATGACATCACACATCCTTGTTTAAGGCCTACTTTCACTGGGAAATAATCTCCTAACCTGAGCCTCAATATCCTCGTAAAAACTCTTCACTGCTTTGAGTAGCTTACCTCCTATTCCATACATCTGCAACATCTGCCACATTGCCCCCCTATCCATCCTATCATACGCCTTTTCCAAATCCATAAATGCCACAAAATCCTCTTTACCCTTACCTAAATACAGTTCACCTATATGTTTCACTGTAAATACTTTGTCTAAGTGCAGCTAACTGGCTTTTCTGAACTACAATAATGACCCCAGGAGTCTAAGTGCATCTAACTGGCTTTTCTCAACTTCAATTCTGAACTACAATACTGACCCCAAGAGTCTAAATTCGGCTACCTGGCTTTTTAAACCAAAATTTTGGCCCCCAGGATTTTTGCAGCTAACAATCTTTTAAACAATATTGGCCCCAGGAGTTAAGTGCGGTAACGGGTCTCTGATTTCAATACTGACCCAGGATGTAAGTGCGGCTAATGGCTTCCCAAACTACAGTCTGCACCACGAGCCTAACTGCAAAAAACCGCTTCTGAATAAAATACTCCCCCCAGGGTCAATGCAATAACTGGTTCTTGAAAAAATTTGCCCCAAGGAGTTAGTGGGCAAACTGTTTCTTGAATCACTTGTACTAAAAGGAAAAAGTTTGATTTTAAATAAGGCTTTCAAATATAGTTGAAATTTCGAAAAATATTTTAAAATTTCTTAAAAGTTTGCTCGTACCAGTCCAAACAGGAAATTTTTGATCAATGTAAATCATCGTTGCGTTTCAAGACGTTTAAAACTTTACTGAAAGATTCTTTAAAAATTGGAACTTATGAAAATTAAAAATACGGGAAAATTTTCCTCTCGTTTAAAACATTTGTATTGAATGTTTGATGTTAACGAAAAATCGTTCTATCAAATTTAAGCAGGGAAAAATGAAATAAAATCCTGTATTTTCTTGCCAACCCCTAATCTTAATTTTGATTATCCCAAATTTTAAAAACAGATTATTTTTTAAAGTTTCTCATTATTTTTATACATTATTTTACGTTATTGATTGATTTAGTTTGTTGTTTTTTTAATATTTTAAATTTTTGGGTTTATTTTAAAATATTCACTGATTTTCCATGTTGTATTTTTAATTCTTTGTTTACAAAAATTGTTAAAGTAATTTTTAGTGGTAGATTGTTTACAAATTATTTGTGAAAACACATCGGGTAATTATGTTAAAACAAAGGGACATCACCCTCAGGTGTAATTTTTTTTTAACACAAAGGTCACACCAAGTCGTGATAATTATGAAAACAAGGGCCATCACCCTAGGTGTAATATGTTAACACAAAGGTTTCACTCACACGTAGGGATAATTTTGTTAACAAAGGTCACATCACACGTAGGTGATAATTTAAAAAAGGTTTACATCACAATCAGGGATAATTATGTTAACACAAAAGGGTTTCATCAACCCGGTGTAAATTTTGTTAAAAAAAGGTCACACTCCACATCAGGTTTTTAATTATGTAACACAAAGGCCACTCACCATCAGGTGAAATTTGTAACAAAAAGGTCCACTCACAAAATCAGGTGTTAATTATTTAAACCCCAAAAAGGTCACACAATCGGGTGAAAATTTGATAACACAAAGGTCACACTCACACATCAGGTGATAATTTGTTAACAAAAAGGTCACCTCACAACAGGGATAATTATGTTAACACAAGGTTTCACCCCACGTCAGGTGATAATTATGTTCCAAGGTCACACTACAATGGGTGAAAATTAGTTAACACAAAGGTCCACTCCATCAGGTGATAATTATGTTAACACAAAGGTAAACCCCACACATGGGTGATAATTATTTTAACAAAAAAAGGGTCCACTCAACATATGTGATAATGTGCTGACACAAAGGTCACAACTCGGTGTAATCTGCTGACAAAAAGGTCACCAATCAGGTGAAAATCATGGAATAAAGGTCCACACATTTTAAAGATGTGACACAAAGGTCACAACTATTGTTTAATCATGTGACGCAAAGACCCAAAATATGTGAAATGTTGCTGACACAAAGGTCCCACATCTGTGATGATAGCTGACCAAAGGTCACAAATCATGTGATAATGATGCTGACAAAGGTCACACACATCATTGTAATCTGCTGACAAAAAGGTCCCCCAACATCGGTGTAATCATGCTGACACAAAGGTCACACCATATGTGATAATCTGCTGACACAAAGGTCCACACTCATGTGATAATCATGCTGACAAAAAGGTCCACACACGGGTTTTTAATGATGCTGACAAAAAGGTAAAAACATTGTTAAAATGTGCTGACAAAAAGGTCACACACATCTGTAAAATTTATGTGACAAAAGGTCCGTCACACATCAGGTGGATAATGACTGACCAAGGGACACATATGTGAAAACATGCTGACCAAAGGTCACACACTCTGTGAAAATGATGCTGCAAAAGGCACAACATCTGTGAAAATGATGTGAAAAAAGGGTCCAACAAGGTGATAATGATGCTGAAAAAAAAGGTCACATCACATCAGGTGATAATCATGCTGCACAAAGGTCCACAATCATGTGATAATCAGCTGAAAAAAAAGGTCACACTCAACATCAGGTAAAAAATATGCTGACAAAAAGGTCCACACATAGGTGATAATCATGCTGACACAAAGGCAAAACCGTGATAATCATGCTGACACAAAGGTACACACTCATGTGATAATCATGCTGACAAAAAGGGTTCAACACATCTGTATATCATGCTGACAAAAAGGTAAAACCACATATGTGTTAATCATTGACACAAAGGTCACACACTTTCATGTGATAATCATGGCACAAAGGTCACCACATCAGGTGTTAATGTGCTGACACAAAGGTCAACACATCATGTGATAATGATGCTGACAAAAAGGTCACAAAAATCATGTGTAATCACTTAACACAAAGGTCACGCTCACACATCGGGTTAAGATGTGACAAAGGTCCACCATCATGTGATAATCTGCTGCAAAAAGGTCACAAAAAATAGTGTAATGGCTGACACAAAGGTCAACACTTTGTGAAAATGATGTGCCAAAAAGGTCACCCCAAATCAGGTGAAAATGATGTGCACAAAGGTCACACTACACATAGGTGATAATCTGTGACAAAAAAGTCACCCAACATGTGATAATCTGCTAAAACAAAGGTAAACCTCACAATAGGTGAAAATTTCATCTGAAAAAAGGTCACACCATCAGGTGTAATCTGTGACCAAGGTCAAAACTCATGTGTAATCATGTGACAAAAAGGTACACACATCATGTGAAAATCTTTGCTAAAACCCAAAGGTCACAACTCATGTGTAATCATGTGCAAAAAAGGTCACACCATCTTGAAAATGTGCTGCCCAAAAAAGGGTCACACACTTTCATGTGAATCAGCTGACACAATGTAAACCACATCTGTGATAATCATTGACAAAAAGGGTCACAACTCAGGTGTAATCATGCTACACAAGGTCACACACATGTGATAATCATCTGACACAACGTCACACCATCAGGTGATAATCTGTGACACAAAGGTCCACACATATGTGATAATCATGCTGACACAAAGGTAAAAACATCATGTGAAATCTGCTAAAACCAAAGGTCACACACATATTTTGATAATGATGCTGACACAAAGGTCCACACTAGTGATAATGTGTGCCCAAAAGGTTCACACACACATGTGATAATCATGCTGAACAAAGGTCACACACTCATGTGTAATGATGCTGACAAAAAGGTCCCCCAAACATCATGTGATAATGATGCTGACACAAAGGCACACCAAATATGTGTTAATGATGGGCACAAAGGTAACACACATCTGTGATAATCATGGACACAAAGGTCACACACATCAGGGTTAATATGCTGACACAAAGGTACACACATCTGTGTAATCATGTGCACAAAGGTCCACACATCATGTGAAAATGTGCTGACACAAAGGTCACACACTATGTGATATCATGCTGACAAAAAGGTCAACAAATGGGTGATAATCAGGGAAAACCAAGGTCACACAATCATGGTTAATCATGTGACACAAAGGTCACCCATATGTGTAATATGCTGCACAAAGGTCACACACACAGGTGATAATGATGCGACACAAAGGTCACACTCACCATCAGGTGATAATCAGTGACCCCAAAGGTAAACCCCACATAGTGAAAATCATGCTGACACAAAGGTACACACATCAGGGATAATATGCTGACACAAAGGTCACACACTCATGTGTTTTATGCTGACACAAAGGTCACCACAATCATGTGATAATCATGCTGCAAAAAGGTAAAACCAACATGTGAAAATCATGCTGACCAAAGGTCACCACTCGGGTGATAATGATGTGACACAAGGTCACACTCCACATCAGGTGAAAATCTGCTGACAAAAAAGGTCCACAAAATCTGGAAAAATCATGCTGACAAAAAAAGGTACAACATCAGGTGATAATATGCTGCAAAAAGGGTCACACACATCATGTGAAAATTCTGCTCACAAAGGTCACAAAATCATGAAATAATCATGCTGACACAAAGGTCCACACTCATGTGATATCATGCGAACAAGGTCACAACTTCATGTGAAAAATATGTGACAAAAGGTCACACCATCATGTGATAAATCATGCGACACAAGGGTCACCCACTTTTGAAATATGGACACAAAGGCACACAATCATGGATAATCATGTGAACAAAGGTCACACACTTCATGTGATAATCATGGAACAAGGTCAACACATCTGGTAATCATGCTGACACAAAGGGTCACACACATCAGTGATAATCATGCTGACACAAGGTCACAAAAATATATGATAACATGCTGACAAAAAGGTACACACATCATGTGATAATAGCTGACACAAAGGTCCACCATCATGGAAAATTTTTTGCTGACACAAAGGCACACAATCATGTGAAAATGATGTGACACAAAGGTCACCAATCATGTGATAATGACTGATACAAAAGGTACACACTCATTGATAATGATGCTGACAAAAAAGGTCCCCAAAACTCTGTGATTAAATCATGCTGACAAAAGGGGTCACACAATCTGTGAAATAAATTCACATTATTATCAAAACTACTAATAGAGGAACTGAAGACTGTTAATGATAAATTATGAAAATATTTTTTTATGACAAAAAATTTTTGTTGTATCAGTGAAGATTATCAGTAATTTTTTTATCTTCATCGGGTTTATTTACAAACAAACCCAGGATTTTTTAAAAAGGAAAAGTCAGGGAACTTTTTTTCTTGTTTTTCTTTTTATTTTCCTTTTTGTTATTAAATTTTCCCATTTGCCCTTTGCATATCCTCCCCCCCCAGTCTTTCACTTCGAAATTAATACAGATTTTTGTAGGGTACGGGAGCTGGAATATGGTGTTCAACTGGTGACGAAGCGAGGGGTGTTGGACGCCCTCGCTCGCGGCGCCGACGTCCCATAACAACTAAGTGGTTAATGAACAATCGGGCTGCTTGTTGTGTCTGGCAGGAAAAAAGTGGGTCCGCCCAGCTGGTCCCTCCCTTCTAGAGCTGGTTTTAATGAAATGGTTCAGGAGAGTCCCTTTCTGACACCAATATAGTGCAGCACGTTGGTCATGATCAGGTGTGAGAGAACTGCTCAAAGCTAGCCCCAAATTAGAAGACAGAAATTTTCAAGGTGAGAACCCAACATTTCTGATCTTTTTTCTTTTATTTGAACTAGTATTTGTAATGGAATAAAACTTTGTTCTGTGGGGATCTCTGTTGCTAAAATATTTATTATACCTGGCTTGTTATATTACTATATTATTATACACTGGTCTTGTTATATAACTATATTATTTACACTGGTCTTATTTATAAAAATATATTATTATAAATGGTCTTTTTATGTAACTTTTTTTTCATGGTCTTGTTATTAAATATATTGTTATACCTGGGCTTGTATGTACTATATTATTATACCTGGTCTTATTAATAACTATATTATTTACACTGGTTTATTATGTAAATTATTTTTTACATGGTCTTATTTTTAAATATTTATTATACACTGGTCTTATTAATAAATTATTTTTATACCTGGTCTTTTTTAAAAAAATATTATTATACACTGGTTTTTATTATATAACTATATTTTATCATGGTCTTTTTATGTAACTTATTGTTATAATGGTTTTTTTATAACTATATTATTTTACACTGTCTTATTATAAACTTATTTTTATACATGTCTTATTTTTAATTTAAATTTTTATAACGGTTTTTTTTTTATTAATATAATTTTTTTACACTGGGTTTTTATTAACTATATTATTAACATGGGTTTTTTTATAAAATATTTTATTATACACTGGTCTTATTTTTTAATTATTATTTACACTGGTCTTATTATGAATATATATTATCCGGGCTTTTATATAACTATATTATTTACACTGGTCTTTTTATAACTATATTTTTATACACTGGTTTTTATGCAACTATATTATTATACACTGGTCTATTATATAACTAATAAATTTTACACTGCTCTTATTTTTAATATATTATTATACACTGGTCTTATTATATAAAATTATTATTTACCTGGTCTTATTATAAAATAATTTTTTTCACTGGTTTATTATTTAAAAAATATTATTATTCATGTCTTATTATATAAATATATTATTTTACACGGGCTTGTTATATAACTTATTATTTACCTGGGCTTAATATTAACATATTTTAACACGGTCTTAATATATAACTATATTATATAAAATGGTTTTAAAATTAACTTGGCTTCAGTTTTGATTGATCTACGCAGATAGACCGCATGTGAAAAATTAAAAAAACTTTTCAAATGTTTATTCAAAGTCATAGTATAAAAAAAACATAACATTTTAAATTTTCACGCTGGTATTGCAGTAATGTTCTTTTCGTGGTGGGGGTGGTGCGTGGCGTGTAAGTGTTTTGTATGTGTTTATGTGTGTCTCTTGGTACGCATTCACCTAATTGATCACAGGGACCCAATCATAGCTCTTTCCCCCTCTATGGTTTTTGCGTACTCTTCTTAAAGTATGTATAAATCTTTGGTCCACTATACACTCCCGAATGTTCCATTTCCTGACAATCTGTGACTGAAGAAAAACTTCCTAACATTAAGTAAAAATCTGGTCTGAACTTCAGTTGCTGTGTATATTTTTGAAGCATTCTGCCCAATCCACCCCTTTTGTCCCCCAGTGAGTTCCCTTGACCCCCTCTCGTCGGACAACACCTCAGCTCTGGGGGTTTTCTTGCGCAAAAATTTGCACTTCCTCTAATTTCTGGCGTGTTTCACTAGGTGTGGGGTTTCCCTAGTGGTGCTACATAATCCCTATGGGCCTGATGTACACGGTGTACAGTGTCGTGAATGACTCCCTTTCTTAGATGTTGAAACGCTATTCTAAGGCTTGCCCGGGGCTTTTATATGCGCGCGTTTTTTGGTTAATGGCTTCAGATGTGCTCGGTATGTTACTCCCTAAAATCCTTTAATTTTGTGTATTTGCGTCTTTTGACCTTTTAGTCTGACCCATCCGCCGTTTTTTTTTTCCTTTCCAAGCTTCATATCTTTCTTGTGGAATTAAATTCCATGAGCCATTTTTCGGGTAGGGTTGCGCCCGTCCAGATCCCGTTGTTGGCTTTCTTAAAATTTATCTGCTTGTATTCTCAATTGTTTATATTGTCTGAAGAGGGGGACCCCTTTGGGCTGTCTCTTCTCTCATCTTCCACAAACAAGAAACAGCAGTGGACCTAGGACTGACCCTTTGGGGCCCCATTCGACACATGCTCCATTTTGATACTTTATCTCGTACAAAAAACACGTTTCGTTTCCGGAGGCCTCCTTTTCCCGCAGTACTTTCCTTGTCTTCCTGACTGTTCCTTCCTTTTCAACTGCGTCGAAAGCCTTCTTAAAGACCAAAAAGATACATTTACCCATCCCTCTCTTACTGTCTTACTTCTGTTCCCCCGTGTAGAACTTCAAAAGGTTTGTGAGCAGGATTTTTCTTCCTGAAGCCGTTTTCCGTGTGGTTCCAAACAAGGTGCTCCCCCACTCAACCTGTAACTTCTCCATAAATTTACTACTATCAGTCAGGACCTGGTTTTTATATGGTGAGCCGTCTGTCACTTCTTAAAAATAGGACTACATTTGCTGTCTTCTCATCTCAGACAGTTGCCCTGTTCGATGATTTACTGAGAGTGTTGTTAGTGGGAAATTTGGTTTTGCTCCCTCTTCAGGACCCAAAGAGAGAAATTTTTGGATCCACCCCATTTGAATCATGAGTTTCCCTAAAAGTTTTCCTTTGCCGCCTAATCGGGTTTTGTAGGTGTTTCCTAGCACTGGCTGGAAAGCTCTCTGTCTCCCTTGTGAAAATTTTTTTGAATATGAGCTGACTCCTCATAACGCCCCGGTCTTCGCTGTTTTTTTTCCTTTCCTTCCTGTTGCTTTCCCCCTGATATGGTTGTTAAAAAAACTTTTGGCTTTTTTGGGGTTTTTGGTTTTGTTATTTCGTATTAACACTGCACTTCTTCCTTGTCCAGCTACTCTTTCTGGGTCTGTCACTCATCCACTGTTTTCCTGGGGCCTTTGGTCTGTGCTTTCTCGAATTTTAATACACTTTGGGTTTGGCCTCTCCCCCTTGGGGTCCCTCTGATTTCCCGTTTTTTCTGTTCCCTTGGCAAGAACCTCTTTTACTGCCTGCCTGACTTTGTGGGCATGTAATCGATCATTTATTTATGATCTTCCCCCCTTGTTCTTTTTATCCATGAACCCCAAGTACTAAAGCCTAATACCATGTATCCCCGTTTGGAAATTTGGCTTTTTTTGTCCTTCTTGTAATGCTTTACTCCCATTCCCAACCCTACGTGATTCGAAATCAAAACCACGTAATTTTTAGCGCCCCGAGTCCCTTTTATGTGTGATACCCCCTTTCTAATTTTTTCAGGTGAAAAAAGGGTCCAGCCTTGTTGGTTCTCATCCCCCTCTCTCCATGGTTATGTCCCCAATTTGTTACATGAAGTTTTCCTTTTTGCCTTTCCCCGCTTTTTCCTTCCCCCGTCTCTGGTCCCCCGTGTGGTTCCACATTCTTCACTCGTCCCTTATGGATGAAGTCTCAAAATGAGAACTTTCCTCTTCATGAGGCCCTTTGGCAACCCCGGCTGTGTGTCCACCACCACTTATTTCTCTATATAATTTTTTCTGGCCTCCTGCACTTGGTGGCATCATCATCATTCCCTTTTTTTTAGTGGCCATATCATATTTTTGTTTGGTGGCATATCATCACTTTTTTGGTCCCCGTTTGAAGGGGTTTTACAATGTTGTTTATCCCTACTCCTTGCTAGTCCTCTCATCTCCCCCCTTTTGGATACAATTTCCATCTGTCACCCCCCGGTTTCCAGGATGGAATTCGACTAGAAAATTGTTCTGTTATCATGTGTGAGCTTTGCTCTGTGGTACTAGATGTCTGGGCATCCTGTTGGTTTTTTTTCCCCGCATCCTCACTCTTATTTGAATTCCCTTTGCATTTTTGTACCCTGCATTCGGCTTCCTTTCTAGAACTTGTTCTGGGGGTGGGAGGGGTTGGTGCAGGGTGAGGGGTTTTGGATGGAGTTCTGGTTTATGGGGGTCGCTATTGTGCTGTATTAGTGTGGGGGGTGGGGACTGAATGGGAGTTTGGTTTGGTTTGGTTCTTGGTTTGGTTTGGGGTTCGTAGAAGGGGGTTTAGGGAAATTTGTGGGGGTGTGGGGTGGTTCTGTAGTCAGTGTGTTTGTTGCTGTCTTAAAGGCTGATCTCCTGGCCCCTGGTACTGTCCCGGGCTCCCATTTTCCGGATCTGGTGCCTTCTTACCTTAAATCTTTCAGTTAAAAAAAAAGCACATATGAAAAGGAACACTGTAGCGGCCTATGGCCCCTGCGAGGGAGGTCCATTCCCGGTCGTCAGTTCTTTATGGGGGGAGCCGGCATTGACTAGTAGCACAAACCAGTCAGGCCCAAAAATCACACCCCCCACACCATTCATGCATTTATTAACCTATTTTTGAAACTGCCAACCATAGCTTCATGATGGTACTTGAGAGTTTGTTCCCCTTTCCAAAAAAAAATCTTTACCAAAACCAGTGCTTTCCTATTTTCCATTGAAAATTTCCAAATTAAACAATTGTGAGAGTTTTTATTATGTTAAATATATTTAGCATGTACTAATTTCTTTATTAATTCCTGTTTTCCATTTAACACCCCAATCTATTCCCCCAATTCTAAGCCCTTTTTAGAGATACAGGTTCAGGGCCCTCAGTCTTCCTCATAGTGAAAATTTTGTAACGGGGTCAACTTTGTCATCCCCTCTGTACGTTTTCCCGGGGCATTTATTCTATTTCTGTAATACGGTGACCAAAAATGCACAGCTAATTAAATGTGCCTAACCAAAGAATCAAAGTTGAAGAACAAGTGGCACTTCTATTTTTATACCTTTATTTTTGAAGCAAGGATTCTGTTCGTTAACTGCGAACAGAATACTCTAACCAGAATCCTTTAAATCCTTTTTAGTTTAATGGCAGGTTTTTCCCTGTCCCAAAATTTGGAACTTTGATTTGTCTAATTTAAATGATCTGCCTCTTTCCCGACCACGAATCAGTCTATTCAAATCATCTTGGGGACTTAATATCCTCATTGAAAGAATTGGACGGCCTATTTTTTTTTTTATTAACACCGGCCGATTCCCACCAAGCAGGGTGGCCCGAAAAAGAAAAACTTTTCCCTTTTTACTCATCACTGTCTTGCCAAAAAGGGGGGCTTTACACTACATTTTTAAACTGCAACATTAACACCCCTCCCTTTAGAGTGCAGGCACTTATTCCCATCTAGGATCAAGTCCGGCCTCCGGTTTCCCCCGAATCCTTCATAATGTTACTTTGCTACACTCCAAAGCAGTCAAATATTAAAAACCCTTTGTTCCTTCATCCTATCAAACACGTCACGATGCCTTTCTGGAAGTCCAAGCCCCCTTTTGCACACAAAACCTCCTTTACCCCCTCCCCCCAACCCTTCTAGGCCACCCACCCCCCCTTCCTTCCCCTACAGACTGATACACTCTTGAAGTCATTTCTTTCGCTCCATTCTCTTCAGTCCGAACCCCCTCAAAAACCCCCCCCAGCCCCCCTTTGGGCAACAGTTTTTTGGGAATCCCGCACCCTCCCAACTTCCAAAAATCAAAATTCTTGCATTATTTTCACCTCACATTTTTCCCTTAGACATGACATTTTCCTGCCTCCCGCCTTTCCCCGCTGCAACATTATCACCCCGTTCACACCCTTAGGCGTTGGTTAAAACTATACCTCATACATTCCCCCCTTTGCCTCCCAAAGGGCAAGTTCTTTGTTCCCCGACTCCTAAATGCACCATCACTCTTTTTCCCCCAAAATTCTTGATTCACCCCTCTTTCATAGACCCTCCCCCTGACACGTCATCCCCAAAAATTTTGAATACGTTACCTCCCCATACTCTCTCCCCCAAAAACTGTATTCAACTTTATCACCTAATCTTTTTGTTATCCTCATACCTTACTCTTTCCTTTTTCACTTTTATTTCCCTTTTTTGACACCCTACCAATTTTTCCCCCAATCTCTGAAACTTCTTTCAGAATCTCCCCGAGCACAGGTTCAGCAAAAGGGCAGGGTTTTACAATCCCCCCTTTTTGTGTGATTCTTTATCTTTTTAAAACCACGCCTTTTCCAAGACCCCCGCTTTACTTCTTTACAACCCCATCTCTAAATATATTAAACAACCACGGTGACATCCCCAATCCTTGTCAAAAGGCCTACTTTTATGGGAAAAAATTTCCTCTTTCCTAATATTTTTTAATTGAGCCCTCACTATCCTGTAAAAACTTTCATGTTTTTCAGTAAATACCTCCCTCCCCATAACTTGCAACTTTGCCACATTGCCCCCCTATCCCCCCTTTTTATCCCCCCCCTTTTCCAAATCCATAAATGCCAAAAAGATTTTTTTGGCCTTATTTTTAAATACTGTTCATTTTTTTTTCCCCCTGTAAAAAAACCCTGGCCCCACACACCCCCTACCTTTCCAAAAGCCCCCCTTGTTATCTGCATCCTTTTTCCCGTCTTACTCTTATTTCTTTCATTTTTAACTTACCCATACACTTTCCAGGTCCCCCCAACAGATTTTTCCCCCCCCAAAATTTTTTTTTTTCACTCTTTTTATCCCCTTGCTTTAAAAAAAAAGGGAAAATTATGCAGCTCTCTCCCCAACCCCCCTAGGTCCCCTTACCCTTTCCCTCATTTATTTAAATAATTGCACCAAAATCCAAACTATTCCCCCCAACGTTTTACCATTTCTATCTTTACCCCATCACCCGGCGGCCTTACCCCCTTTATTTTCCTACTGCCTCACAAAACTTCCCCCACATCACAACGGCCCCTTTCCCACTCCTCAAAGTTGTTATTCCCCTTGCCCTTACACGAAATCACGTTCCCTTCTTCATAACATTTAACATTTCCTCAAATATTCCCTTCCATCTTCCCAATCCTTTCTAACTCTCCATTTAAATAATCCCCTCCTATTTTTAAATGACAAATCCATTGTTCTTAGGTTTCAACTTGTTAATCTCACTCCCAAAACCTTTTTTTTTATTTTCAACAAATTTTTGATTTAAAATTTTACCCACTCTCTTTTGCTCTCTTTTTCTTGTTCACCACTCTCTTAACTTCTCTTTTTTTCTCCCCCCTATATCTTCCCTCCTTGTCAAATTCACTTTGTAAAAACTTCTCATATGCTACTTTTTTCCCTTTACTTCTTTACATCATCATTCCCCCCAATCGTCTCTTCCCCCCTGCCCCCTTTCCTGTAACCACAAACTTTGCTGAACACTTAAAAAACTACATTTTTAAACCTTACCCCCTACCTCTTCGACCCCCTTGCCTAGCTCTCATTTGCCACTATCCTCCCAAAAGCTGTTTTTATCTTACCCCAATGCCTCCCCTTTTGTTATAAACCTTCCCTCTCTTTCCCCGTGCTTTATTTTCCTTGTTCCCATTACTTTTTCTCTCGTGTAGCTACAACTGAAAAATGATCTGATATATCTGTGGCCCCTTATAAACTGTACATCCCGAAGTCTATCAACAGTCTTTTTTTTCCAATAAAAAATCCAACAAAAAAACTGTCTTTCGCCCCAATATATGTGTATACTTATTTATCCTCTTTTTTTAAAATTTGTATTACCCATAACTAACCCCTTTCTTTACAAAGTTCACAAGGGCTCCCATTTCATTTACACGGCCCCAAAATTTTACACACCCCTTTTAAAGTTTTTTCCCACTTTTGCATTAAGTCCCTCCACAATTACTCCCTTTACTTGGTTCAAAAGCTCCTATACATTCATTACTCTCCCAAAATCTCTCTTCTCCTCTGCATTCCCCTCTTTCCAGGTGCATACACGCTTATTATGACCACCCTTTCGCATCCCCTTTACTTTAATCCCAAATTTCCCTTTAATTTTCCATTTTTTCCTTTTTCCCTTTCCCTAACTGATCATTTAACATTACTGTACCCCTTCCTTTGCTCTAAACTTTCGTACTCCAGTTTTAAACCCCTTTTTTTCCCCCCCCCTGAACTCTCCTACCCCCTTTAGCTTTGTTTCGCTTTGGGCGGACATCCAACTTTTTTTATTCATACTCGCAATCATCTGTTTTTGTCATCCCACACTCCCCCGACATTTAAGCAACCGTTTTTTAAAGTTTTTCTTCTTCTCTTTTTTTAGTATTTTTTACAGGAGAAGGGGTTATGCCCATTGCTCCCGGCATTTTAGTCGTATACGCAGCAGGCTTCGGAGGAAAGATTCTTTTCCCCCTTCCCCTGGACAATAGAAAAAATAAAAAAAAACAAGAGCTTTTAGAAAAAGGAGAAAAACCCTAGATGTATGTTTTATAATTTGCATGTGCGTTTTCTGTGAAAGGGGACCAAAGTGTAAGTAAGAAGTA
>NC_069489.1:11600341-11658803 GCF_026875155.1 Cherax quadricarinatus | reverse complement strand
CGTTGCCGGCAACCCATTTCCCAATCGTTGAAGGGGGTTTTTTCTTTACTAAGGTCTGCTTGGCAACCCACTTCAACTCTGTGAAGGGAGTACAATTACTGGGGCCTGCTGGCAACCCCTTCTCACTTGGTAAAGGGAGGTATCACATTATAGTTTTGCCTGGAACCCTTTTCCAAACTTGGAAGGAGAGTTCACATTACTAAGTCGGCCTAAAACCCTTCAACCGGGTAAGGAGAGTATACATTATGGGTCGTCTCCCTGGAAACCCACTCTCAACCTGGTGAAAGAGATCAATTACAAGTCGTTGCCTGGCAACCCTCTCAACTTGGTAAAGGAGAGTATCACATTACAAAGTCTCTCCTGGAACCCTTCAACTTGGTGAAGGAGAGTATCACATTACAAATGTCGTCTGCCTGGCAACCCAACTCTCAACTCTGGTAAAGAAAAAGGATCACATTACTAGTCTCTGCCTGGCAAAACCCACTCACAACTCTGGTGAAGGAGAGTCACCTAACTGAGTCGTTAGCCTGGCAACCCCTCTCATCTGGTTGAAAGGAGAGTATCAACTTACTAAGTGTCTGCCTGGCAACCCACTCTCAACCTGGTGAAGGAGAGTCATCACATTACTAAGTCGTCTGCCTGGCAACCCACTCTCAACTCTGGTGAGGAGAGATCACATTACTAAGTCGTCTCCCTTGGCAACCCCCACTCCCCACCTGGAAGGGAGATCACATTACTAGTCGTTGCCTGGCAACCCACTCTCTAACTCTGGTGAAGGGGGAAGTATCACATTACTAAGTCGTCTTACTGCAACCCACTTTCTCAACTCTGGTGAAGGAGAGTATCACATTACTAAGTCGTCTGCCTTGGCAACCCCTTCAACTCGGGTAAAGGAGAGTATAAATTTACTAGTCGTCTTGCTCCTGGCAACCCACTCTCAACTCTGGTGAAAGGAGAGATCACATTACTAAGTCGCTGCCTGGCAACCCACTCTCAACTCTGGTGAAGGAGAGTATACATTACTAGTCGTCTGCCTGGCAACCCCTTCAACTCGGGTTAAGGAGAGTATTCACATTACTAAGTCGTTGCCTGGCAACCCACTCTCAAACTCTGGTGAAGGAAGAGATTCACATTACAAGTCGTCTGCCTGGCAACCCACCTCTCAACCCTTGGTGAAGGAGAGATCAAAATTACTAGGTCGTCTGCTGGCAACCCACTTTCCCCCAACTCTGGTGAAGGGAGTATCACATATAGCGTTGCCTGGCAACCCCCACTCCAACTTGGGTTGAAAGGAGGTACCCCAAATTACTAATCGTCTCCCTGGCAACCCACTCTCAACTCGGTAAAGGAGAGTACACTTACTGAGCTTTGGGCCTGGCAACCCACTCTAAAAACTCTGGTGAAGGAGAGTTTTTTCCATTACTAATCGTCTGTTTTGGCAACCCACTCTAAATTGGGGAAAGGAGGTATCACATTACTAAGTCGCCTGCGGCAACCCACTTAAACTCTGTGAATAGATATCACTTTACTAAGTGGGGCCCTGCCTGGCAACCCCCTTTTCAACTCTGTGAAGGGAGTATCACATTACTTTTTTTTTGGGCCTGGAACCAACCTTAAACCCTTGGTGAAGGAAGTATCACTTTATAATCGTCTGCCGGCAACCCACTCTCAATTTGGGTGAAGGGAGTATCACTTTACTGTCTCTCCCGGCCCCCCCCTTCAACTTGGTGAAGGAGAGTACACATTACAAAGTCTCTGCCGGAACCCCCTTCCAACTTGGTAAGGAGATATAAATTACTAAGTCTCTCCCCTGGCGAAGTGCGAAAAAGGTGTTGGTTATTCTTGCCCACTATGATCTCTTCGTAAAACCCTCTGGGAATGGGCCGCGTCCACTATCGTCCGCCTGATCTTGATTTAATCAGACAAGCCTACGTACAACGATCCTTCTCGCCTATATTTTATTTTTTCCTTTTATTCATACTAAGACTTTATGGTACCCAAAGAAAAGAAGTTACAGTAGAGGGCATATTTATTGGGCAGTGATGAAATAAACATTATTTAGAAAAATTATGTTTATTTGAAAACCGCCCAGTAATGATATCACAGGTAATTGACTTATAAGAGAATGACTACCTTTTGTTTTAGACCGAGTATTATTACACGCTTTGCCAGGAGAATCGACCAATGTTGAACACCATTTCTGCAAGTTTTTCGTCCTGATTACCACGTGATAATAACAGCCAGCAAATTTAGGTATTCACAGTGATTCAGGAGAACTGTGCAGCCTGTCCACACGGCCCGAGAGCGATGAGGACAATCATTTGCTAGAAAATTTATTTCAAGCTTTTCAGCTGCTAATAAAAGATTGACAACTTGAGTGTGTTTTAAACTGGTACACTCCCTTTCATTTGGCGGTGGGTAGGGATGGGGTGGGGTTAACTTCTGGCATTATTTACGTGTAGTGTCAACTTCTATTCACCCCTCCCCATGCTCTTTCATTCTCCGCAACTGAACTTCATGAGAATTATCGCTATATCATGAGAAGAGTGAATTCGCCTTCACTGACAATGAATTAAACAATCAAAATAACACTTAACCACTAGCCGATCTTAGTCATTATATAGAAATTACATCACCCAAGAGCACTAAACATAGCATGGTGCTGGTTGACTAAATATTTTAGGCGAGTTTCTAAGAAGGCTCCCATTCTCTGTTCTGACCCAAGATATCAGGTAGGTGTCCTGTAAAGTAAGACAGAACAACTTTCATCATCATTTACTCCATACACGACAGTTATAACCGGAAGTATCAATATCCTTCCTTCAGAGTGCAGGCACTGGAACTTCCCTCTCCTGTTACATGTCTACTTTGCTAGGTTTCTCTCGAATCCTCCTTAAATGGTTACCTTACTCACACTCAAACACAGCACGTTATATCATAAAAAAACATTTGTCTTCAATCACTCCTTTCTAACACGTTCATCATGCACACTTCTGAAGTCAAGCCCTCGCACGCAAAAATTCATTAAATCACGCCCCCCTCCCCTCCAACTTTCCTTAGACGACCCTACATTCTTCCTTCCACTACAGATATTTAAGCTCTCCAAATCAAATTCATTTCTTTTCTACCTTCTCCAAATGTCCGAACCACCTCAATAAATCCTCCACAAGCCCTATGGACATTATATTTAGTAAACTCCTGCACCTTTCCTAATTTCCAAAATACTGATACCTGCATTACATTCACACCACAAATTAACTCAGACATAACATTTCCATGCCTCCAGCTTGTTCCTTGTTGTGCAACAGTCAACACCCACATCCTTCACACCCATAACAATTATCTCATATATTCCCCTCTTGATTCCGTGGATAACGTTCTTTACCTCCACAGGACTCCTCTGTGCACCACTTACCTCTTTCCCCTCATCTGTTTTACGTTTTACATTGTCTTTCATAGATCCATCCTAATGAAAGCACTCAAAAAATTATGTGAATACATTCATTTCCCTCCCTCTCCATCCCTCCAGTCGACATTCGGTCTTCCATTATCTATTTCTTTCGTTATCTCATCACTTTACACACTCTAAGCAAACTTGTCCACCAGCCACTGGCAACTACTCATCATAATCTCCCAGAACTAAGAACATAAGTACAGGGAAGAACACTGCAAAGGCCTGTTGCCCATACTAGGCAGGGTCCTTTTGCAATTCATTCCCACTAACAAAACATTTTCCCCACCCAATTTTCAATGCTATCCAGAAATAAGCTCTGATGTGAAAGTCCCACTCAATCCAAACCCCTCCCACTCATGTACTTATCAGCTAAATTTGAAACTACCAAAGTCCCAGCCTCAATAAACCCATACTAGGTAGGACTGTTACACTCATCAACTACCCTATTTCCCATGCCAATACTTTCCTATGGTCCTTTCTAAATCTAATCTTATTCAATTTTAAAATCCATTACTGCGGTTTCTTATTGGAGAGATATCCTCATGGAACCCTTTTAATAATCCCTTTTATTAATACCATCTTCCACTTATACACTTCGATCCAGGTCTCCCCTTCTTCTTCGTCTAACAAGCGTGAATGTAATTTAAGAGCTTCAATCTTTCTTCTAAGGAAGATTACTAATGCTATGTATTAATTTAGTCATTCTATGTTTGTAGATGAATGGTTCAGAAGAACCGACATGTTGATAAATTAGGACACATGTGAAACTCTTGGGTATCTTTATTGAGGAAACGTTTCCCACACAGTGGCTTCATCAGTACAAACAAAGCGAGAATCTTGAATGAAGGAGGAGAATGAGGTAATCAGTCCCTCACCTTGAGTCGATGTGGTCTTCTATTCAAGATTGGGGACTGAACACATCACACGTAGTATCACATACTGAGTCGTCTGCCTGGCAACACTCTCAACTCTTGGTGTCAAGGAGGAAGGTATTTTCAATACTAAGTAGTCTGCTTGGCAACCACTCTCAAACTCTCGTGAGGAGAGTATCACATTCACGAAGTCGCCTGCATGGCAACCACTCTAACTCTGGTGAAGGAGAGTATACTTTACTATGTCGTCTGCTGGCAACCCGCTCCTCAACTTGCAGGAAGGAGTGTATCACATTACTAAGTCGTATGCCTGGCAATCCACTATCAACTCTGGTGAAGGAGAGTATCACATTACTTAGTCGTCTGCCTGGCAACCCACTCTCAACTCTGGTGAAGGAGAGTATCACATTACTAAGTAGTCTGCTGGCAATCACTCTCAACCTTATGGTTGAGGAGTGTATCACATTTACTAGTCGTCTGCCTGGAAACCCATCTGTCAAACTCTGGTAAAGGAGAGTATCTCATTACTAATTCGTCTTGCTTTGGCAACCCACTCTAACTCTGGTGAAGGAGAGTATTACATTACTAAGTCGTCTGCCAGGCAACCCACTCACAACAATGGTGAAGGAGAGAATCACATTACTGAGTCGTCTACCTGGCAACCCACTCTCAAGCTGGTAGAAGGAGAGTATCACATTACTAAGTCGTTCTGCCTGGCATACCCACTCTCAACCTGGTGAAGGAGAGTATACCATTACTGAGGCGTCTGCTGGCAACACCACTCCTCACTCTCATGAAGGAGAGCATCACATTACTGAGTCGTCTGCTGGCAACCCACTCTCAACTCTGGTGAGGAGAGTATCACATTACTTAGTGTCTGCCTGGCAACCCACTCTCAACTCTGGGGGAAGGAGAGTATTCATTTATAAGTCGTCCTGCCTGGCAATCCCCACTCTAACTCTGGTGAAGGAGAGTATCACATTAACTAAGTCGTCTGCTTGGTAACCCACTCTCAACTCTGTGAAGGAGGTATTCACATTACTAAGTGTCTGCCTGGCAAACCCACTCTCAACTCTGGTGAAGGAGAGTATCACATTTTACAAAGTCGTCTGCTTGGCAAACCCACTCTCAACTCTGGTGAAGAGATATCACATTACTAAGTCGTCTGCCTGGCAACCCACTCTCAACTCTGGTAAAGGAGTATCAACATTACTGAGTCGTCTGCCTGGCAACCCACTCTCAACTCTGGTGAAGAAGTGTATCACATTACTAAGTCGTAGCTGAACTGGCAACCCACTCTCAACTTTGTGAGGAGAGTATCACATTACTAAGTCGTCTGCCTGGCAACCACTCTTCAACTCTGGTGAAGGAGGAGTATCAACATTACTGAGTCGTCTGCCTGGGCAACCACTCTCAACTTTGAGTGAAGGAGGAGTATCACATTACTAAGTAGTCTGCTGGCAACCCACTCTCAACTCTGGTGAAGGAGAGTATCACATTACTGAGTCTCTCTGCTGGCAACCCACTCTCAACTCTGGTGGAAGGGAGTATCACATTTCTGAGTCGTCTGCTGGCAACCCACTACTCAAACTCTGGTGAAGGGTGAGTATCACATTCTAAGTCGTCTGCCTGGCAAACCCCACTTCAACTCTGGTGTGAGAAGCAGTATCACTTTACTAAGTCGCTGCCTGGCCAAAAACCCGCTCTCAACTCTGGTTGAAGGGAGAGTATCACATTATGAGTCAGGTCTGCCTGGGAACACACTTCAACTTGGTGAAGGAGAGTATCACATTTCTAAGTCGTTGCCTGGGCAACCCACTCTCAACTTCTGGTGAAGGAGAGTATCACATTACTGGTCCGTCTGCCTGGCAACCCCTCTCAACTCTGGTGAAAGGAGAGTTATCCCACATTTAATAAGTTCGTCTGCTGAGAAAACCACTCACAACTTGGTGAAGGAGATATCACATTACTGAGTCGTCTGCCTGCAAACCACTTCTCAAACTCTCGCGTGAAGGAGAGTATCAATTACTTAGTCGTCTGCCTGGCAATCCACTTCTCACTATGGTCTGAAGGAAGGAGGTATCACCATTACTAAGTCGTTGCCTGGAAACCACTGTCAACTCTGGTAAGGAGAGTATCTCATTACTAATTCGTATGCTTGGCAAACCCACTCTCAACTTGGTGAAGGTGAGTATTACATTCTAGTCGTCTGCCAGGCAACCCACTCCAACTATGGTGAAGGAGAGGAGAATCACATTACTGAGTCGTCTACTGGCAACCCATTCAGCTGGAGAGGAGATGTATCACATTACTAAGTCGTATTCTGACTGGCAACCCACTCTCAACTCTGGTGAAGGAGATATCACATTATGGAGTCGTCTGCCCTGGCAACCCACTCTAACTCTCGTTTTTGAAGGAGAGCATCACATTTACTGAGTCGTCTGCCTGGCAACCCACTCCTCTAACTCTGGTGAAAGGAGAGTATCACATTAACTTAGTCGCTGCCTGGCAACCCACTCTCAAACTCTGGTGAAGGAGAGTATCTCTCATTTACTAAGTCGTCCTGCCTGGAAACCACTCTCAACTCTGGTAGTGAAGGAGAGTATCACATTCTAAAGTCGTTCTGGCTGGTAACCCACTCTCAAACTCTCGTGAAGGGCGAGTAACACATTACTAAGTCGTCAATGGTCTGGCCACCCACTCTCAACTCTGGTGAAGGAGAGTATCGCATTAATAAGTCGTCTTGCTGGCAACCCACTCTCAACTTGGTGCAAGGAGGAGTATCACATTACTAAGTCGTCCCCGATTGGCAACCCACTCTCTCAACTCTGGTAAAGGAGAGTATCACATTACTGAGTCGTCTGCCTGGCACCACTCTCAACTCTGGTGAAGAAGAGTATCCATTTATAAGTGTTCTGCCTGGCAACCCACTCTCAACTCTGGTGAAGGAGAGTATCACATTACTATGTCGTCTGCCTGGCAACCCCACTCTCAACTTTGGTGACGGAGAGTATCACATTACTTAAGTGTCTGGCTGGCAAACCACTCTCAACTCTGGGTGAAAGGAGAGTTATCACATTACTGAGTCTTCTGCATGGCAAACCCACTCTCAACTCTGGTGAAGGAGAGTATCACATTACTGAGTCGTCTGCCTGGCAACCCTCTCAACTTCTGGTGAAGGAGAGTATCACATTACAAGTCGATCTGCCTGGCACCCACTCTCAACTCTGGTGGAGACGAGTATCACATGATACTAAGTCGCTGCCTGGCAACCGCTTCAACTCTGGTGAATGAGAGTATCACATTACTGAGTCAGGTCTGCCTGGGACACACTCTCAAACTCTGAGTGAAAGGAGAGAATCACATTACTTAAGTCGTCTGACTGGACAAACCCCACTCTCAACTCTGGTGAAGGGAGAGTATCACATTACTGAGTGTCTGCCTGGCAACCCACTCTCAAACTCTGGTGAAGGAGAGTATCACATTACTAAGGTCGTCTGCCTGGCAACCCCCTCACAACTTTGGTGAAGGAGAGTACACATTACTGAGTCGTCGGCCTGGAAACCCACTCTCAACTCTGGCTGAAGGAGAGTCTACACATTACTAAGTCGTCTGCCTGAGCAAATCCACTCTCAACTATGGTGACGGAGAGTATCACATTACTAAGTCGTCTGCTGGAAACCCACTGTAAACTCTTGTAAAGAGAGTATCTCATTACTAATTCGTCTGCTTGGCAACCCACACTCTCAACTCTGGTGAAGGAGTGTATTACATTACGAAGTCGTCTGTCAGGCAACCCATCAAACTATGGTGAAGGACGAGAATCACATTTCTGAGTCGTCTACCTGGGCAACCCATTCCTCAACTCTCGTGAAGGAGAGCATCACATTATGAGTCGTCTGCCTGGCAAACCCACTTCAACTCTGGTGAAGGAGAGTATCACATTACTTAGTCGTTCGCTTGGCAACCAACTCCTTCAACTCTGGTTGAAAGGAGGAGTATCACATTACTAAGTCGTCTGCCTGGCAACCCTCTCTCAACTCTGGTGAAGAGAGTATCACATTACTAAGTCGTCTGCTTGGCACACCCATACTCTTAAACTCCCTGAGTGAAGGAGAGTATCACATTTCTAAGTCGTCTGCCTGGCAACCCACTCTCAACTCTGGTAAAGGAGAGTATCACATTACTGAGTGTTGGCCTCGGCAACCCACTCTCAACTCTGGTGAGAAGGGTATCACATTACTAGTCGTCTGCTGGCAACCCACTTAACTCTGGTGAAGGAGTGTATCACATTACATTAAGTCGTCTGCCTGGCAACCCCACTCTCAAACTCTGCGTGAAGGAGAGTATCAACATTAATGAGTCGTCTGCCTGGCAACACTCTCAACTTTGGTGAAAGGAGAGTATCACATTACTTAAGTCGTCGCCTGGCAACCCACTCTCAACTCTGTGTGAAGGAGAGTATCACATTACTGAGTCTTCTGCCTGGCAACCCACTTCAACCTGGTGTGAAGGAGAGTATCACATTACTGAGTCGTCTGCCTGGCAACCACTCTCAACTCTGGTGAAGGAGAGTATCACATTACTAAGTCGTCTGCCTGGCCAACCCACTCTCAACTCTGGGTGCGGAGAGAGTTATCACATTACTAAGTCGCTGCTGGCAAGCCCGCTCTCAATCTCTGGGTGTAGGAGAGTATACATTATGAGTCAGGTCTGCCTGGGAACACAATCTCAACTCGGTGACAGGAGAGTATCAACATTACTAAGTCGTCTAGCCTGGGCAACCCACTCTCACCTCTGGTGAAGGAGTTATATCACATTTTACTGAGTGTCTGCTGGCAACCCCTCTCAACTCTGGCCGTGAAGGAGAAGTATCACATTACTAAGTCGTTGCCTGGCAAACCCAACTCCCAACTATTGGTGAAGGAGAGTATCACATTACTGAGTCGTCTGCCTGTCAACCCACTCTCTACTCTGGTGATAAGGAGAGTATACATTTACTTATCGTTCTGCCCTGGCAATCAACTCTCAACTATGGTGAAGGGAGTATCCACATTACTTTAGTCGTCTGCCTGGAAACCCACTGTCAACTTGAGTAAAAGGAGGAAGAAGTATCTATTACTAAGTCGTCCTGCTTGGCAACCCACTCCTCAACTCTGGTGAAGGAAGAGTATTACATTATAAGTCGGTCTGCCAGGGCACCCCCACTCACAACTATGGTGATGGGTGAGTATCTCATTACTGAGTGTCTACCTGGCAACCCACTCTCAACGCTGGTGAGGAGGAGAGTATCACATTACTAGTCGTCTGCCTGGCAACCCCCTTCCACTTGGTGAAGAGAGTATCACATTTAAAAATGAGTCGTCTGCTGGCAACCCACTCTCAACCTATCCGTGAAGGAGAGCATTCACATATAACTGAGTCGTCTGCCTGGCAACCACTCTCAACTCTGGGGTAAGGAGAGTATCACATTGCTTAGTCGTCTGCCTGGCAACACACTCTCAACTCTGGTGAAGGAGAGTATCACATTACTAAGTCGTCTGCCTGGCAACCCACTCTCAACTCTGGTGAGGAGGAGTATCATCATTAACTAACTTCGTCTGCTTGGTAACCCACTCTCAAACTCTCGTGAGGAGACGTATCACATTACTAAGTCGTCTGCCTGGGCAACCCACTTCAACTTGGTGAAGGAGAGTATCACATTACTAAGTCGTTGCCTGGGCAACCCACTCTCAACTCTCGTGAAGGGAGAGTAATCACATTACTAAGTCGCCAGCCATGGCAACCCAACTCTAAACTCTGGTGAAAGGACGAGTATCACTTGACTAAGTCGTCTGCCTGGGCAACCCCGCTCTCAACTCTGGAGAAGGAGAGTATCACATTACTAAGTCGTCATGCCTGGCAATCCCATATCATACTCTGGTGAAGGAGGAGTTCACATTAATTAGTCGTCTGCCCTGGCAACCCACTCTCAACTCTGGTTTGAAGGAGAGTATCTACATTATAAGTCGTCTGCTGGCAATCACTCTCAACTATGGTGAAGGAGAGTATCACATTACTAAGTCGTCTGCCTGGAAACCCCACTGTCAACTTGGGTAAAGGAGAGTATCTCATTAACTAAGTCGACTGCTTAGGCAACCACTCTCAACTCTGGTGAGGAGGTATTACATTACTAAGTCGTCCTGCCAGGCAACCCATCGCACAACTATGGTGAAGGAGAGAATCAATTAGCTGAGTCGTCTACCTGGCAACCCATCTCCTCAACGCTGAGTGAAGGAGAGTATCTACATTACTAAGTCGTCTGCCTGGCAACCACTCTCAACTATGGTGAAGGAGTAGTATCACAATTACTGGTCGTCTGCCTGGCAACCCACTCTCAACTCTCGTGAAGGAGAGAAGAGCATCACTTTACGAGTCGTCTGCTGGCAACCCACTCTCAACTCTGGTGACAGGAGAGTCATCACATTACTTTGTCGTCTGCCTGGCAACCCACTCTCAACTTGGTGAAGGAGAGTATCTCATTCTATCGTTCGTCTGCCTGGCAACCTAACTCTCAATCTGGGGAAGGAGGTATACACATTACTAAGTCGTCTGCCTTGGTAACCACTCTCCAACCTCTCGTGAAGGAGAGGTATCACATTACTAATTCGTTGCTGGCAACCCACTCTCAACTCGGATGAAGGAGGTATCACATTTAACTAAAGTCGGTCTGCTTGGCAACCCCACTCTCAACTCTGGTGAAGGAGAGTATCACATTACTAAGTCGTCTGCCTAGGCAACCCACTTCTCAACATCTGGTAAAGGGAGAGTATCACATTAGAGTCGTCTGCCTTGCAACCCACTTAACTCTGGGGAAGAGAGTATCACATATAAAGTCGTCTGCCTGGCAACCCACTCTCAACTCTGGTGAAAGAAGAGTATCACCTTACTCTATGTGTCTGCCTGGCAAACCACTCTAACTTCTGGTGAAGGAGAGTATCTTCATTGGACTGAGTCGTCTGCCTGGCAACCCACTCTCAACTCTTTGGTGAAGGATGAAGGAGAGTATCACATTACTAAGTCGTCTGCCTTTGGCAACCCACTTCAACTCTGGTGAGGAGTGTTCACATTACAGAGTCTTCGCTGGCAACCCACTCTCAACTCTGGTTGAAGGAGAGTATCATTATGAGTCGTCTTCCTGGCAACCCACTCTCACTCTGGTGAAGGATGAGTATCCACATTACTAAGTCGTCTGCCTGGCAACCCACTTCTTCAACTCTGGTGGAGACGAGTATCACATTACTAGAGTCGCCTGCCTAGGGGACCAACCGCTTCAACTCTGGTGAAGGAGAGTATCACATTACTTGAGTTCAGGTCGCTGCTGGGACACACTCTCAACTCTGGTGAAGGAGAGTATCAATTACTAAGTCGTCTGACCTGGCAACCCACTCTCAACTCTGGTGAAGGAGGTTATCACATTACTGAGTCGTCTGCCTGGCAACCCACCCTCTCAACTCTGGTGAGGAGAGTATCACATTACTAAGTCGTCTGCCTGGCTACCCACTCACAACTCTGGTGAAGCGAGAGTATCACATTACTGAGTCGTCTGCCTGGCACCCACTCTCAACGCGGGTGAGGGAGTATCACTTACTAAGTGTCTGCCTGGCAACCCACCTCCACCTTGGTGAAGGAGAGTATCACATTACTGAGTCGTCTGCCTGGCAACCCACTCTCAAACTCTCGTGATGGAGAGATCACATTACTGAGTCGTCTGCCTGGCAACCACTCTCAACTCTGGTGAAGGGATGAAGTATCACATACTTAGCCGTCTGCTGGCAACCCACTTCACTCTGGTGAGTGAAGGAGAGTATCACATTCCTAAGTCGTCTGCCTCGGCAACCCACTCTCAATCTGGTGAAGGAGAGTGTCACATTACTAAGGTTCGTTGCCTTGCAACCCACTCTCAATCTGAGAGCAGGAGAGTAACACATTACTGAGTCGTCTGCCTGGCAACCACTCTCAACTCTGGTGAAGGAGAGTATCACATACTAAGTCGCTGCCTGGCAACCACTCTCAACTCTGGTGAATGAGAGTATCACAATTACTGAGTCGTCTGGCTGGCAACACACTCTCAACTCTGGTGAAGGAGGAGTATCACATTACTGAGTCGTCTGCATGGCAAACCACTCTCACTCTGGTGAAGGGAGTTTCAATTACTAAGTCGTCTGCCTGGAAACCCACTTCAAAACTCTGGTGAAGGAGAGTATCACATTACTAATGTCGCCTGCCTGGCAAACCACTCTCAACTCTGGTGAGAAGGAGGAGTACAACATTACTAAGTCGGTCTGCCTGGCAACCCGTTCTCAACTCTGAGGTGAAGGAAGTATAACAATTACTAAGTCGTAGCCTGGCAACCGTCCTCAACTCTGGTGGAAGGAGAGTATCACATTACTAAGTCGTCTGACTGGCAACCCGCTCTACTCGGTGAAGGAGGGTATCACATTACTGAGTCGTTCTGCCTGGCAACCCACTCTCAACTCTGGTGAAAGGGATGAGGAATCACATTACTCTAAGTCGTCTGCTGGCAACCCACTCTTAAACTCTGGTGAAGGAGAGTATCACATTACTATAGTCGTCTGCCTGGCAATCCCGCTCTCAACTCTGGTGAAGGAGAGTATCTCATACTAAGTCGTTGGCCTTGGCAACCAACTCTCAACTTGGTTGAAAGGAGGAGTATCACATTACTGAGTCGTCTGCCTGGCAAACCCACCTCTAACTTGAGTGGAAGGAGAGTATCCATTACTGAGTCGTCTGCCTGGCAACCCACTCTCAACTCTGGTGAAGGAGAGTATCACATTACTGAGTCGTCTGCCTGGCAACCCTCTCTCATGGTGAAGGAGAGTATCACCATTACTGGGTGTCTGCCTGGCAACCACTTTCAATCTCTGGTGAAAGGGAGTATCACATTACTGAGTCGTCTGCCTGGCAACCCACTCTCACAACTATACAATATGAGCTACACTATGAGGCAGTTACCCTCGTCGTTCACCAATATCAGTGTTGTAAAAACAATGTTTTATTCCCAGTCACTGACTATCTGTTTGTGTAAAACCTTTGAGATGATTCTTAATAAGTCACTGCACAGAATAAACAAATTTATTTGTACAATTATTAAACGATTCACCTTTGACGAAGATCTACCAAACTATGGCTCAGTTATTTTAACTACTCTTTGGTGAAAATGCACAAATACACAACTGTTCTTCATATTAAAAATATTTTGATGTTGCAAATAAGGAAGATATTATGTATGAATTAGCTAGGACGAATTTGCATTTAAAAGGAATTCTAGGTTATCTCGCTAACAAAAATCTGGTTCATTGTTTCAAGGTTACAAAAGTGAAATTAAAAAAAATTCAGTTTGTCACCCGTAAAGACGGTAAATGTAGTCGTACGTTGTTCAATGTTCTACTTAAAACTATTCCACATTCCTCTCGATATAAATATACAGTTAGTATATATAAATATACTAATATTTATTTGTCTATACGAGTTGCATCATGTAACATACATGTCAGTACCTGTTATATCTTGGGTCTAAATAACTACAAACTACGCCATTCTGTTTTTTTTTTTTTAGTAAGTAAAAAAAAAAATTAATTATAGTAAACAAAGGATAAAACTTGAAAAACAATGAGATTATATTTTTATAAAATATCTAACAGGTATAAATTAATAGGAAGTAAAAAGAAAGAAATAAAATCTGAGTTAAAAATATCTCTTCTTACTAGTGAAATTATTGTAAGTATATCTGAAGTACAAATTGGTAAATAACGTTTTAAAAAAAATAAGTCAGGAGCATTAAAAAAACATTTCTTTTTGCAGATTAAGTATTGTTATTTTATATTCTGTATAATTTAAATTTATTAGGGAGTCGGAGGTCGATACATTTTTTACCGACTCCTGGACTACTGTAACCCAGAATATAGCTTCCGACTCGACTCCACGACTCCGACTACACGACTTCCGACTCCAGACTCTGACTCTACGACTCGAACTCCACGACTCTAACTCTACGAACTCCGCTCCAAAACCATGAACTTTTCTAACGGTGGTGTATGTTATAATTACTAAAATGATGTATTGAGCGTTCTTAATAACGTTCAAATTATCTCTTATTTAACATTAGGGAAAGAGTTATACTCGTGTTATTATACTGGTAAATATATATTCATTAATAACACTGAAGCTGAACGTTATCATAACAATGTTCTCTGTCAAAAGTAGAACATAATTCATGAAACAGTGAATCAATGTGGATTGCAATAACAACCAAAAACATTAAAGTGGTTGGACTACATTGGCTGTGTCACGCTAAGAAATAACAGTATTTCCGCCACTCCTGGCAGTTTATAACTGCTTCTGATATTACTATGTCCGTTCCCACCCTCCACCACTATCTTTCCAAGAAAACTAATCATGCAACACTTCATCTATTCCTTCTTAATCAGTATTCTTGAATTAATGTAAGAGTGACAAACAATAAAAATTAAAAAATCCGGGCAGACATATCTTCAATGATGGCTTCATTACCCTGGCGGGCTGGCAGTGCTGACAGTGCTGACAGTGCTGGCAGTGCTGCTCAGGCTGACAGTGGAGTGGGAGGTGTTTTGTTATCGTATATGGAACTCGGACGGTAGCTTGATTACTAACGCATTAGCTCACAAACTGAGGTCCGGGAATCGATCTCTGTACGGCTGGAAACAGATAACGTTTCCTTAAAATACCTGCCGTCATGTTCAACCATCAGTTTTAAACAAGTACCTGAGTGTTAGTCGACTAGTTATAGGTGGCATCCTGGGGGCCCACCCCTTGCCCCCTAATTTGCCGTAAATGCTCTGTATAACAAGGATCTTTCTTATAAATCAGTATTGGTCATTGATGTCAGGCTAGACGGTTATACCTTGTACATGTACTTTAATAAATAAAGATTATTATATTAATTATTATTATTATTTTTATTATTACTTATTATCTATTATTATTATTATTATGATAATTATTATTATTATTATTATTACTATGTATTATATGTATTACAACTAATAACATGAACTGTTTTAGAAGCTACGACTCGGACATTTTACTTATAAACTGAGTATCTATCAGTTGTGTTTGAAGCTAAGCACAGATATTTATGGAAGAATTAAACATATTGAGCAAACTCTGGTAGCTTTTTTGTAGGACGTTTTCCCCATCCAGTGGTGGCTGTATCAATAGAGATACCCAGATGTTGCCACATGTATCCTAATTCTTTATGTCTTCGGTATTGTATACCATAAATAAGCAACTATATATATATATATATATATATATATATATAATATATATATTATATATATATATAATATATCATATATAATATATAATATATTCTATATATATATATATATATAAATATATATATATGATATATATATATATATATAACATATATATAGGTATTGGAAGGGACAAAAAAAAAAAAAAAATAAAAAAAACAAAAAAAAAAAAACCACACCCAAAAAAACAAAAAAAAGATGGAGGGAATATTTTGAGGAAATCTGTTAAATGTTGATGAAGATAAGGGAAGCTGTGATTTCGTGTATAGGACAAGGAGGAATAACATCTTGTAGGAGGTGAGGAAGAGCCAGTTGTGAGTGTGGGGGAAGTTCGTGAGGCAGTAGGTAAACTGAAGGGCGGTAGGCAGCCGGGATAGCCCCCCCCCCCCCCCCCCCGGGATAAAGATCGAAATGTTAAACAAGCAGGGTGGGGGATATAGTTTTGGAGTGGTGGTGCAATATTAATCAATTTATGGAAGGGTGTAAGGTACCTAGGATTGGCAGACAGAGGCATGACATAAGTTCCTTTGTATAAGGCAAAGGGAGACAAAGAGAGTGCAAAAATTATAGGGGGAATAAGTATGCTGAGTATTACCTGGTAAAGTGTATGGTAGAATGTATTATTGAAAGAATTTATGAGGAGTAAAGGAGAATTAGGATTGCAGATGAACAAGGAGGCTTTAAGGAAAGGTGTGTGGACCAGGTGTTTACAGTGAAACATATTAGATGAACAAATTTAACAGTATTTAGATAAGGTTAAAGAGGTCTTTGTGCATTTATGGATTTGGAAAAGGTGTATGCCAGGGTGGATAGGGGGGGCAATGTGGCAGATGTTGCAAGTGTATGGTGTAGGAGGTAGGTTACTGAAAGCAGTGAAGAAGTTTTTCGAGGATAGTGATGGCTCAAGTTAGAGTATGTAGGAAAGAGGTGAGAATTATTTCACAGTAACAGTAGGCCTTAGACAAGGGCTGTGGTGATGTCACCGTGGTTGTTAATATACATTTATAGTTGGCGGTTGTAAGAGAAGTAAATGCGAGGGGTCTTTGACAAGAGGCGTGGAGTGTAAAAGATAAAGAATCACACAGAAAGTGCGGAGTTGATCACAGGCTGCTCTTTGATGATGACCACTGTGCTCTTGGGAGTTCTTGAAGAGAAGTTGCAGAGATTGGTGGATGAATTTGGTAGGGTGTGCAAAAGAAGACAAATTAAAGGTGAATACAGAAAGAGTGGGCCTATGAGGTAAACCAAAAGATTAGGTGATGAAAGATTGGATTATCAGATTGTAGGGAGAGGGAGTAGGAGGAGGTGAATGTATTCAGAGTTATTTGGGATTGGGACGTGTCAGCCGGTGGGTCTATGAAAGATGAGGTGAATCATAGAATTGATGAGGGAAAAAAGAGTGAGTGGTGCACTTAGAGTCTGTGGAGACAAAGAACTTTGTCCTTGGAGGCAAAGAGGGGAATGTTATGAGAGTATAGGTTTACCAACGTCTTATATGGTTGTGAAGCACGGGTGATGAATGTTGCAGCGAGGGTGAAGGCTGGAGGCAGTGGAGATGTCATGTCTGAGGGCAATGTGTGGTGTGAACTATAATGATGAGAATTCGTAGTTTTGGAAGTTAAGGATGAGGTGCGGATTACCAAAAAACTGTTGTCCATAGGGCTGAGGGGGGTTGTTGAGGTGGTTAGGACATGTGGAGAGAATGGAGCGGAAACAGAATAACTTCAAGGGTTGTATCAGTCTTGTAGTGGAAGGAAGTCGGGGTAGGGTTCGGCCTGGAAAGGTTTGGAGGGAGGGGGTAAAGGAGGTTTTGTGTGCAAGGGGCTTGGACTTCCAGCAGGATGTGTGAGCGTATGTTGTTTGATAGGGAACACAGTGAATGGAGACAAATGGTTTTTTATACTTGACGTGCTGTTGGAGTGTGTGCAAAGTAAACATTTTGAGGATCAGGGAATCGGCAGGCCGGACTTGAGTCCTGGAGATGGGAAGTACAGTGACATGCACTCTGAAGAGAGGGGTGTTAATGTTGCCGTTAAAAAACTGTAAGTGTAAAGCACCCTTCTGGCAAGACCAGTGATGGACGTGAATGAATGGTGAAAGTTTTTCTTTTTCGGGCAACCCTGCCTTGGGGGAATCGGCCTGTGTGGATAATAATAAATAAAAAAAAATCATATATATATATATATTATATACTATATATATATATATATATATATATATATATATATATATAGATATATTATATATATATATATATATATTCATATTATATATATTTATATATATATCTATTATATATATATATATATATATATATATATATATTACAAATGCCTATCCAATTTCAGTTTGAAGTATGTCCAATATGAATCTTGCAAGAGGACCCTTTCGGGGCTCAGTCGTTTCCTTTGCACTACCCGTTCACAGGTGTTGAACATAGGGGCACACAATAATTTAACCACTTGGCGGCACTACTATTTTTTGAGAGTTAGGGAGAGAAGTGCGAAAAAGGTGTTGGTTATTCTTGCCCACTATGATCTCTTCGTAAAACCCTCTGGGAATGGGCCGCGTCCACTATCGTCCGCCTGATCTTGATTTAATCAGACAAGCCTACGTACAACGATCCTTCTCGCCTATATTTTATTTTTTCCTTTTATTCATACTAAGACTTTATGGTACCCAAAGAAAAGAAGTTACAGTAGAGGGCATATTTATTGGGCAGTGATGAAATAAACATTATTTAGAAAAATTATGTTTATTTGAAAACCGCCCAGTAATGATATCACAGGTAATTGACTTATAAGAGAATGACTACCTTTTGTTTTAGACCGAGTATTATTACACGCTTTGCCAGGAGAATCGACCAATGTTGAACACCATTTCTGCAAGTTTTTCGTCCTGATTACCACGTGATAATAACAGCCAGCAAATTTAGGTATTCACAGTGATTCAGGAGAACTGTGCAGCCTGTCCACACGGCCCGAGAGCGATGAGGACAATCATTTGCTAGAAAATTTATTTCAAGCTTTTCAGCTGCTAATAAAAGATTGACAACTTGAGTGTGTTTTAAACTGGTACACTCCCTTTCATTTGGCGGTGGGTAGGGATGGGGTGGGGTTAACTTCTGGCATTATTTACGTGTAGTGTCAACTTCTATTCACCCCTCCCCATGCTCTTTCATTCTCCGCAACTGAACTTCATGAGAATTATCGCTATATCATGAGAAGAGTGAATTCGCCTTCACTGACAATGAATTAAACAATCAAAATAACACTTAACCACTAGCCGATCTTAGTCATTATATAGAAATTACATCACCCAAGAGCACTAAACATAGCATGGTGCTGGTGACTAAATATTTTAGGCGAGTTTCTAAGAAGGCTCCCATTCTCTGTTCTGACCCAAGATATCAGGTAGGTGTCCTGTAAAGTAAGACAGAACAACTTTCATCATCATTTACTCCATACACGACAGTTATAACCGGAAGTATCAATATCCTTCCTTCAGAGTGCAGGCACTGGAACTTCCCTCTCCTGTTACATGTCTACTTTGCTAGGTTTCTCTCGAATCCTCCTTAAATGGTTACCTTACTCACACTCAAACACAGCACGTTATATCATAAAAAAACATTTGTCTTCAATCACTCCTTTCTAACACGTTCATCATGCACACTTCTGAAGTCAAGCCCTCGCACGCAAAAATTCATTAAATCACGCCCCCCTCCCCTCCAACTTTCCTTAGACGACCCTACATTCTTCCTTCCACTACAGATATTTAAGCTCTCCAAATCAAATTCATTTCTTTTCTACCTTCTCCAAATGTCCGAACCACCTCAATAAATCCTCCACAAGCCCTATGGACATTATATTTAGTAAACTCCTGCACCTTTCCTAATTTCCAAAATACTGATACCTGCATTACATTCACACCACAAATTAACTCAGACATAACATTTCCATGCCTCCAGCTTGTTCCTTGTTGTGCAACAGTCAACACCCACATCCTTCACACCCATAACAATTATCTCATATATTCCCCTCTTGATTCCGTGGATAACGTTCTTTACCTCCACAGGACTCCTCTGTGCACCACTTACCTCTTTCCCCTCATCTGTTTTACGTTTTACATTGTCTTTCATAGATCCATCCTAATGAAAGCACTCAAAAAATTATGTGAATACATTCATTTCCCTCCCTCTCCATCCCTCCAGTCGACATTCGGTCTTCCATTATCTATTTCTTTCGTTATCTCATCACTTTACACACTCTAAGCAAACTTGTCCACCAGCCACTGGCAACTACTCATCATAATCTCCCAGAACTAAGAACATAAGTACAGGGAAGAACACTGCAAAGGCCTGTTGCCCATACTAGGCAGGGTCCTTTTGCAATTCATTCCCACTAACAAAACATTTTCCCCACCCAATTTTCAATGCTATCCAGAAATAAGCTCTGATGTGAAAGTCCCACTCAATCCAAACCCCTCCCACTCATGTACTTATCAGCTAAATTTGAAACTACCAAAGTCCCAGCCTCAATAAACCCATACTAGGTAGGACTGTTACACTCATCAACTACCCTATTTCCCATGCCAATACTTTCCTATGGTCCTTTCTAAATCTAATCTTATTCAATTTTAAAATCCATTACTGCGGTTTCTTATTGGAGAGATATCCTCATGGAACCCTTTTAATAATCCCTTTTATTAATACCATCTTCCACTTATACACTTCGATCCAGGTCTCCCCTTCTTCTTCGTCTAACAAGCGTGAATGTAATTTAAGAGCTTCAATCTTTCTTCTAAGGAAGATTACTAATGCTATGTATTAATTTAGTCATTCTATGTTTGTAGATGAATGGTTCAGAAGAACCGACATGTTGATAAATTAGGACACATGTGAAACTCTTGGGTATCTTTATTGAGGAAACGTTTCCCACACAGTGGCTTCATCAGTACAAACAAAGCGAGAATCTTGAATGAAGGAGGAGAATGAGGTAATCAGTCCCTCACCTTGAGTCGATGTGGTATTCTATTAAAGATTGATGGACTGACCACATCGACTCAAGGTTGAGGGACTGATTACCTCATTCTCCTCCTGTTCTTCAAGATTCTCCTTTGTATGGACTGATGAAGCCACTGTGTGGCGAAACGTTTCCTCAATAAAGATACCCAAGAGTTGCACATGTGTCTAATTTATCAACAATCTGTATGGCTAAGTTCTACATTATCTAACTTATAAGTGCTAGGGTTATGGACACTCCCGAGCTTCAGAACCTTGCATTTATCTACATTGAACTGCATCTGCCACCTTTCTTACCAGGTATTGAGTTTATCTAAATCCTCCTGAAGTTCCCTGATATCTACGTTTGAATCAATTATCCTACCTATCTTTGTGTCATCGGCGAATTTGCTCATTTCACTAGTAATTCCCTCATCAAGATCATTGTATATATTATAAACAACAACGGGCCCAAGAGTGATCCCTGTGGTACGCCATTGTTATAGATCCCCACCCCGGATTTATCCCATTTATGGACACTCTCTGCTTCCTGTCTGTGAGCCATAACTCGATCCACGAGAGCACTTTTCCCCAATGCCATGAGCTGCCACTTTCTTTAACAGTCTTTGGTGCGGAACTCTATCAAAAGCCTTACTAAAATCTAAGTAAATAATATCAAATTCTTTATCGTGATCAACAGCCTCAAAAGCTTTACTGAAGAAAGTTAATAAATTAGTTAGATAAGAACTGCCTCTCGTAAATCCATGTTGAGTATCATTAATCAAGCTATGCTTATCGAGATGGCTTCTTATAATCTCAGCTATAATTGACTCTAGTAATTTGCCTACAATTGAGGTCAGGCTTATTGGGCGGTAATTTGACGGTAGCGACTTGTCCCCTGATTTAAAAATAGGAATTATATTAGCCATCTTCCACATATCAGACACTACACCTGTTTGAAGAGATAAATTAAAAATATTAGTTAATGGTTCACAGAGTTCCATTTTGCATTCCTTAAGAACATTTGAAAAAAGCTCAAGCAGGTTATTTCTCCTTGTAGGTTCTGTCACAAACTGCTTCAAAAAACAATCCTGAACTACTTCTAAGAAGTTGTATGATTCTAAATTCCCAGTCAAGAAATTCCAATCAATATGACTAAAGTTAAAGTCTCCTAGAATTACTACATTATCGTGCCTTGTGGCCTTAACAATTTCCTCTCACAGTAATTTCCCTTGGTCCCTATCTAAGTTTGGGCGACGGTACATCACACATAAAATCAAATTTTCTTGCCCCTCTGAAAATTCTATCCAAACAGACTCTGTATGTGTTACTTCAGACTTAATACCCGTTTTTATGCAACAGTTCAAGCGATCTCGGACATATAATGGCACCCCACCTCCCCTCCCCGATACTTCTATCTACTTGGAACAATTTAAAACCCTGAATGTGACATTCTGCAGGCATGTCCCGACTTTTTTAATTAAACCACGTCTCAGTTATGGCAATTACATCAATATTACCTGCACTAGCAACTAATCTCAATTCAGCCATCTTATTCCTAGCACTATGGCTATTAGCATAATATACATTGAAAGACTCTCCTTTCTCTTTACCCTTCCTGCTCATTTCTGTTTTTCTACTAAACCTATTACTGTCCTTATTACCTAGTGTCACTGGCTTTTCAATATCTACCTCATTCTGCTTATTACTAGTTCCCCTAGAACTCCTAATATTGCTACACTGGGACTTCTCTTTTCCTCCCAAAATCCATCCCACAAAACTTTTCCCTAGTTTAAAGCCTAACCTCCCCCCACTGCATTTCCCGGTACTCCCCCCCAAAGCCCTAGTTAAGTGAACCCACCCCGGCAAAATTGTCTTTTCTCCCATAGAAGAGGCCCCATTTTGTAAAAGGAATGTTACTGTTTTTTCCTTTTTACGTTTTTGGGCCACCCGAATTGACACCAATTGCCCTGGAAAATTTTTTTCATTTCCCAATCCCCTCCTTGGCAAAATACCACATATGACGGGTTTCCCCCCCCTTCCCTCCTTTTTTTTCTTATTGCGGGCCCTTTATATGCAAATCAGGCCCTTCACTTCTACGTCTCCCCAAACTGTTGCCCCCAGAAATGGGGACAATAATGGGTTTTATCCCATTACCTCTCTTGATGTCTTTCCGGGAAAAACAAAACAATATCCTCACCCACCCCCGGGGAAAGAAACTCTCTGTTCCTACTCCTATCTTTCAAGCAAACCCCCTACCCAATGTATCTAACCGGGCTACCCCAAAAACAACAACAAATTTTTTACCTTCTTTGTTGTCGTTCGTGGGTGACGACCCCGTAGTGGACTCACATTCGTCGGGTAGCACCAAAAATGCATTGGAGGTTTCCACAACATTTTCCCACAGTAGTTTTCTTTCTTTTTTCTTTTTTGGTTTTCCCTTTGGTTCTTGATCGTCAATTCCCGCCCCCTGCTGTCCAAAACATGCCCACGACCCCTTCGGGGACCTGAGGACTCGAAAACGGGGAGGGCCCCCCCGGGGGAGTCCTCTTGTTTTTCATTTAAAATCCCCGTATCTCCATCTTGCTCCCCTCATTTTTCCTTAAGGGCTGGAAAAGTTGCTGATGGGGGCATTTTGGGTTCAGTCCACGGGGGCAACGGACACTTCTTCATAGAGTTAAGTACAGGTGTCTTCAGCAAAAAGCAACTGTGACAACCCCCATTTTTGGGTTAGATTCTTCAGCTTTTAATCTTGACATCTTGCCAAATTCCCCTTGGCCTTTCCCACTTCTATAAAAACCCCAAATTTGTAAAAAAACCTTGAAAACCATAATAAATCACACATCCTTTTTTAAAGGCCTATTTTCCCACTGGGAAAAAATTCCAAACCCTGGCCTCAATATCCTCGTAAAAACCCCTTCAGTTTGGTAGTTCCCTCCTTTTCCTAATCTGAAAACCATCTGCCACATTCCCCCCCTATCCATCCTATAAATACCCCTTTTTCCAAAATCCAAAAAATCCCAAAAAAAAAACCCTTTTTTCCCTTTTCCCTAAATACAGTTCACCCTATTGTTTCACTGTAAAAAACTTTTTTAAATGGGGGGCAAGCTAATGGCTTTTCTAAATACAGTATGCCCCCAGGGGGTCTAAGTGCGGGGAAACGGGCTTTTCTGGAAACTAAAAAATAATGCCCCCAGGAGCTAAGGCATCAAAATGGCTTTTTCAATTTAAATATGCCCCCGGGGTTGAGTGAGGTAACTTGTTTTTTTAAATACAATACTGCCCAAAGAGTCAAAATTTTCGGCTCCCTGGCTTTTCAAAACCCACAATATTGGCCCCGGATTCTAATTGCAGCTAATGACTTTTTTAACTAAAAAATTTTGGGCCCCCGGAGTCTAAGTTGGGGGCTAACTGGTTTCTCGTTTTGCAATCTGCACCAGGGTTTTAAATTTCGGCAAAATGGCTTTTCTGAATTTACAATACGGGACACCACGACCCAAAACTGCAAAAACTGGCTTCTTGAACTAAAAAATATTTGCCCCCGGGGAGTCAAGTGCAACTAATGGCTTTTTTAAAAACTACAATTGACACCAGGAGTCTAAGTGGGGGTTTAACCCCCGGTTTCTGAATCCTTAGTAAACATCAAAGCTAAAAGTTTAAGCATTTTAATAGGGGGCGTTCTAATATATTTTAAAAAAGGCAAAAAAATATTTTAAAATTTTTTAAAAATTTTTATTGTTCGTAAAACGGGTCCAAAACCCAAAGGTAATTCTTGATTTAAAAGAAATATATTTTCCCCCGTTTCAAGACGATCTCTAAAACTTTATTGAAACTGATTCATTAACAAGTTGGAACTTATGCGGTATAACAAAATTGTAAAACCCTTTCCCTCTCATTTTTAACACACTTTATTGTTTTTGTTTGCTAAGCAAAAAAGTCGTTCTATAAAGTTAAGCAGGAAAAAAAAACTAAAGAGAAAAATTTCACCTGTTTTTTCTTGCAACCCAATAATTTTAATTTTAAATTTAAACCCCAAATTGAAAAAATATCAGATTTTTTTTAACTTTGTTCTTCTTTTTTTTAAAAAAAATTTTTAAAAACATTTATTTTACTGTTATTGATTGTTTTATTTTAAGCTGTTTTTTTAATTTTAAATTTTTATGAGGGTTTATTGAAAAATATTCAAAGGTTGTTCATGTTTTATTTTACTTAATTGTTTTTTTAAAAAATTTGTTAAAGAAAATTTCCGTGGAATGATCTTGTTTCCCAAATTATCTTGATGAAACTCAAAATCAGGTGAAAAATTATGATAAAACAAAAGGTCACACCCCAACATAAAGGTGAAAATTATGAAAAACCAAAGGTCCCTCCACTCGGGGTTGAAAATTATGAAAAACACAAAGGTCACATCACACATAGGTAAATAATTAGGGTTAACAAAAAGGGTTTAAACCTCACCAAAAGGGTTGATAATTATGAAAACCCAAAGGTACACTCCCCATCAGGTGAAAATTTATGAAAACCCCAAAGGTCACACTCACAATCAGGTGATAATTTTGTTAAAAAAAGGTCACACTCACACATCGGGTTTGTTTAATTATGATAACACAAAGGCCACTCAAAACATCGGGTTTGAAATTTTTTTAACAAAGGTCCACTCACAAAATCAGGGGGTTAATTATTTTAAACCCCAAAAAGGCCCACACAATCGGGTGATAATTATGATAACACAAAGGTCACACTCACACATCAGGTGTTTAATTATGTTAACAAAAAGGGTCACACTCACAACAGGGAAAATTTTATGTTAACAAAAGGGTTTCACACCCCCCTTTCAGGTGATAATTATGTTAACCAAGGTCACACTCACAATAGGTGATAATTAGGTTAACACAAAGGTCCACCCCAACTTAAAGGTGATAATTATGTTAACACAAAGGTCAACTACACTTTGGGTGATAATTATTTTAACAAAAAAAGGGTCCCACTCAACATCATGGGGAAAATTTGATGCTGACACAAAGGTCACAAACTCGGTGTTAATCTGCTGACAAAAAGGTCACCAAAATCAGGTGAAAATCATGCGGGACTAAAGGTCCACACATTTTTAAAGGAGGGTGACAAAAAGGGGCCCACACACATTTTGTGATTAATCATGCTGACGCAAAGACCAAAACAATCATGTGAAATGTTGCTGAAAAAAAAGGGTTTCCCCACATCATGTGATAAATCATGCTGCCCCCAAAAGGTTTCACAAAAATCATGTGATAATGTTTGCTGCCCAAAGGGGTCACACACATCATTGTTAATCTTGCGGGACAAAAAGGTCCCCCAACACCCGGTGTTAATCATGCTGACCCCAAAGGGTTTCACACCATCATGTGATAATCTTGCTGACACAAAGGTCCCACACATCATGTGATAATCATGCTGACAAAAAAGGTCCACACACGGGTTTTTAATGATGCGGGACAAAAAGGTAACACAACATTGTTAAATGTGCTGACACAAAGGTCACACACATCATGTGAAATTATGTGAAAAAAAGGGCCCACGTCACACATCAGGTGGATAATGACTGCCCAAAAAGGGCCACACATCATGGGGATAATCATGCTGACCCAAAGGTTTCACACACTCATGTGAAAATTGATGCTGCCAAAAGGCACAAACACCCTTGTGATAATGTTTGCTGAAAAAAGGGTTCCAACATCAGGTGAAAAATGATGCTGAAAAAAAAGGTCACACTACAAAATCGGGTTTGAAAAATCATGCGGGCACAAAGGTCCAAAAATTTCTTTGTGTTTAATCAGCTGAAAAAAAGGTCACACTCAACATCGGGTTTAAATAATCATGCTGCCCACAAAGGTCCACAAAATAGGTGATAATCATGCTGACAAAAAGGGGCAAAACCCTGTGAAAATTTCATGCTGACACAAAGGTACACACATCATGTGATAATCTTTGCGGGACAAAAAGGGCCCAACACATCTTTTGATATCATGCTGACAAAAAGGGTCAAACCACTTTATGTGTTTAATCATTTGACAAAAAGGGTTTCACACACTTTCATGTGATAATCTTTGGTGCCACAAAGGCCCCACCACATCAGGTGTTAAGGGTTGCGGGACACAAAGGTCACAAAACATCATGTGATAATGATGCTGACACAAAGGTCACAAAATCATGTGAAAATTTAAAGCTTACACAAAGGTCACGCTCACACATCGGGTGTAATGATGGGGACACAAGGTCCCACCATCTTTGTGATAATCTGCTAAACAAAAAGGGTTCACACAAATTAAGTGATAATGATGCTGACAAAAAAGGTCAAACAACTTTGTGATAATGATGTGACCAAAGGTCACACAAATCAGGGGGTTAATGATGCTGACAAAAAGGGGTAAACACTACACATCAGGTGATAATCATGCTAAACACAAAAGTCCCCACACACATGTGATAACCCTGTTTGAAACAAAGGTCACCTCACAATCAGGTGAAAATTTCTTTCTGACAAAAAGGTCACCCCAAATCAGGTGATAACCCTGTGACCAAGGTCAAAACTCATTTTGAAAATCATGCTGACAAAAAGGTCAAAACACATCATGTGAAAATCTTTGCTGACCCAAAGGTCACAACACCCATGTGTAATCATGTGCAAAAAGGTCACCCCAAATCTGTGAAAATGTGCTGCCCCAAAAAGGGTTCACACACTTTCATGAAAAAATTAAAGCTGACCCCCAAATGTAAACCACACCCTTGTGATAACCCAATTGGGGACAAAAAGGGTCACACACATCAGGTGATAATCATGCTGACAAAAAGGTCCCCCAAAAATCATGTGTTTAATCATCGGGACAAAAACGTCACACACATCAGGGGGATAATCATGGGGACACAAAGGTCCACACTTTCATGTGATAATCAGGGCTGACACAAAGGTCAAAACATCATGTGAAATCTGTTTAAAACCAAAGGCCCACCCCACATATGTTGATAATGATGCTGACACAAAGGTCACACACATCAGGGGATAATGATGGGGACCAAAAGGGGTTCACACACATCATGTGAAAATCATGCGGGGGGGGGAAAACAAAGGTCACACACTCATGTGTAATGATGCTGACAAAAGGTCCCCCAACATCATGTGATAATGATGCTGACCCCAAAGGCAAAACCTTTTATGTGTTTAATGATGGGACACAAAGGTAACAAAACATCTGTGTTTAATTTCATGTGACACAAAGGTCACACACATCAGGGTTAATCATGCGGGACACAAAGGTACACACATCTTTTGTAATCATGTGCAAAAAGGGGTCACACACATCATGTGAAAATTGTGCTGACAAAAAAGGTTTCCACACACTCAGGGTGAAAATCATGCTGACAAAAAGGCCCAAAAAAATGGGTGATAATCATGTAAAACCAAGGTCACCCCAATTTCATGGTTAATCATGTGACAAAAAGGGGTCACCCATCATGTGTAATATGCTGCACAAAGGTAAACACACACAGGTGATAATGATGCGACACAAAGGTCACACTCCCCAAATCAGGTGATAATCATGGGGACCCCAAAAGGGTTTAAACCCCCACTTTAGTGATAATCATGCGGGACACAAAGGTACACACATCAGGGATAATTTTGCTGACACAAAGGTCAAAACACTCATGTGTTAATATGCGGGACCCCAAAGGTCACCCCCAATTTCATTTTTGATAATCATGCTGCAAAAAGGTCAAAAAACCTTTGTGATAATCATGCGGGACCAAAGGTCACCACATCGGGTTTGATAATGATGTGACAAAAAAGGTCACACTCCACATCAAGGTGTAATCATGCTGACAAAAAGGTCCACAAAAATCTGGAAAAATCATGCTGCCCAAAAAAAGGTCACAAACATCAGGTGATAATCATGCTGCACAAAGGTCACCCCACATCATGTGAAAATTTCATGCTCAAAAAGGTCACACACTCATGTAATAATCATGCTGACACAAAGGTCACACACATCATGTGTTTAATCATGCGAAAAAAGGTCACAACTTCATGGGGAAAAAATTCATGCTGACACAAAGGTCACACCATCATGTGATAATCATCCCGACAAAAAGGGTTCACACCATTTCTTGATAATCATGGACACAAAGGTCACACAATCATGGATAATCATGTGAACAAAGGTCACAAAACTTCATTTTGAAAAATCATGCTGAACAAGGTAAAACCCCACATCTGGGATAATCATGCTGACAAAAAGGGTCACACACATCAGGTGATAATCATGCGGGACACAAGGTCACAAAAATTATATGATAATCATGCTGACAAAAAGGTCACACACTTTCATTTTGGATAATCATGCTGACACAAAGGTCCACACATCATGGAAAATTGTTTGCTGACACAAAGGCACACAATCATGTGAAAATGTTTGCTGACACAAAGGTCACCCCAATCATGTGTTTAATGATTTTTGATACAAAGGTCACCCCACTCATGTGATAATGATGCTGACAAAAAAGGTCCCCAAAACCTCTTGTAAATTAATCATGCTGACAAAAGGGTCACACAATCTGTGAAATCAATTCACATTTTTAAATTTCAAAACTACTAATAGAGGAACATGAAGACGGGTTAATGATAAATTATGAAAATTTTTTTTTTTAGGGCCCAAAAAAAATTTTTGTTGTATCAGTGAAGTATTATCAAAAAATTTATTTTATTTTTCATCGGGTTTATATTACAAAAAAAACCCTTCAGGATTTTTTAAAAAGGGAAAAAATGTCAGGGAACCCTTTTTTTCATTGTTTTTCTATTTTTTTTTCCTTTTTGTTATTAAATTTTCCCATTTGTCCTTTGCATATCCCTCCCCCCCCAGTCTTTCACTCTCGAAATGTAATACATTGATTTTTGTAGGGTACGGGAGCTGGGAATATGGTGTTCAACTTGGGGGGACGAAGCGATGGGTTGGGTTTGGGCGCCCTCGCTCGCCCCGGGGCCGAAAGTCCCCATAACAACTAAGTGGTTTAAAGAAAAAATCAGGCTGCTTGTTGTGTCTGGCAGGTAAAAATGGGTCACGCCCCGCTGGTGCCTCCCTTTTTAGCAGCTGGTTTTTTAATGTAAAAGGGGTTTAGGAGAGTCCCTTTCTGACACCAATATAGTTGCAGCACCCTAAAGGTCATGATCAGGTGCTGAGAGGGAAATGCTCAAAGCTCAGGCCCCAAATTAGAAGACAAAAAATTTTCAAGGTGAGGAACCCCAACATCTTCTGAAACTTTTTTCTTTGGGATTTTTAAAATTAGTTTTTTGTAATGGAATAAAACTTTGTTCTGTGGGGAAACTTTTGTTGCTAAAAAATTTTTTATTATACCTTTGGGCTTGGGTTTTATTAAATATATTATTATACACTGGTTTTTGTTAAAATAACTATATTATTTACACTGGTCTTATTTATAAAACTATATTATTATAACCCCGGGTCTTGGTTTTGTAACTTATTTTTTACTGGTCTTGTTATTTAACTATATTTTTTATACCTGGTCTTGTATGTACTATATTATTATACCTGGGGCTTATTAATAAAATATATTATTTACACTGGTTTTTTATGTAACTTTATTGTTTACCCCTGGTCTTAATTTTTTAAAATATTTTATTTTTACACTGGTTTTTATTAATAAATTTATTTTTATTTCACTGGTCTTTTTTATAAAATATTTATTATAAAACTGGTTTTTAAATTTTATAACTATATTATTATCATGGTCTTTTTATGTAAAATTTATTGTTATAAATGGTTTTTTTATAACTATATTATTTTACACTGTCTTATTATTTTAAAATATATTTTTATACCCCTTGGGCTTATTATTTAAAATAATTTTTATAAACTGGTTTTTTTTTTTTATTAATAAATAATTTTTTTACACTGGGTTTTTTATTAACTATATTATTAACATGGGCTTAAATTTATAAATATAATTTTTATACACTGGTCTTAATTTTTTAAAATTTATTATTTACACTGGTCTTAAATTTTGCAATATTTTTATTATACAAAAGGTCTTATTATTTTAACTATTTTTATTTTACACTGGTCTTTTTATAACTATAATTTTTTATACACTGGTTTATTATGCCCAAATATTTTTATTATACACTGGTCTTATTATATAACTATATTAAATTTTACACTGCTCTTAATTTTTAAATATTTTTATTATACACTGGTCTTAAAATATAAAATATAAATTTTTATACCCTGGTCTTATTATAAAATAATTTTTTCACTGGTCTTTTTATATTAAAAAAAAATTATTATTTCCCCTGCTCTTATTATATAAATATATTATTTTACACGGGCTTGTTTTTATAACTTTATTATTTTTAACCCTGGGCTTAATATTTAACATATTTTATTTCACGGGGCTTAAATTTTATAACTATATTATATTAAACTGGTTTTAAAATTTTAACTTGGCTTTTAGTTTTGATTTGATCTACGCAGGGTAAAAACCCGCATGTGGGAAAAAAAAAATAACTTTTCAAATGTTTTTTTTCAAAGTTCCCCTTTGTATAAAAAAAAAAAAAACATTTAATTTACACCCCTAGGGTATGTGCAAGTAATGTTTTTTGTCGTGCGTGGTGCGTGGTTTCGTGGCGTGTAAGTGTTTTGTATGTGTTTATGTGGTGTCTCTGGTGGTTTCGCATCCCCAACCTTAATTGTAATCACAGGGACCGAATCATAGGGTCTTTTCCCCCTCTATGGTTTTTGCGTACCCCTTCTTAAAGCTATGTAAAAAATCTTTGGTCCACTATACACTCCCAGAATGTTCCATTTCCTGACAATCTGTGACTGAAGGAAAAACTTCCTAACATTTAAAGTAAATAAACTGAGTTTTGGGAAATTCAGTTGCTGTGTCATATTTTTGAAGCATTCTGCCCAATTTTCCCCCCTTCTGTCCCCCAGTGAGTTCCCTTGACCCCCTCCCCGTCGGACAAAAACCTCAGCTCTGGGGGTTTTCTTGCTGCAAAAATTTGCAACTTCCTCTAATTTCTGGGCGTGTTTCACTAGGTGTGGGGTTTTCCCTAGTGGTGCTACATAATCCCTTTTGGGCCCCGATGTACACCCGGGGTTTCAGTGTCGTGAATGACTCCTTACTTAGATGTTGAAACGCTATTCTAAGGCTTGCCCCGGGGCTTTTATATGCGCGGGAGTTATTTTTGGTTAATGTGCATTCAGATTTTGGGTCGGTATGTTACTCACCTAAAATCCTTTAATTTTGTGTATTTTGCGTTTTTTTGAAACCCCTTTTAGTCTGTTTCTCCATCCGCCCCTTTTTCTTTTCCTTTTCCCAAACTTCATATCTTTCTTTGTGGAATTAAATTCCATGAGCCATTTTTCGGGTAGGGTTGCGCCCGTCCAGATCCCGTTTTTTGGCTTTCTTAAAATTTATCTGCTTGTAAATTTTCAATTGTTTATATTGGGCTGCAAGAAGGGTTTCCTCTGAGTCTGTCTCTTCTCTCATTCTTCCACAAACAAGAAACAGCAGTGGACCTAGGACTGACCCTTTGGGCCCCATTCGACACATGCATCCATTTTGATACTTTATCTCGTACAAAAAACACGTTTCGTTTCCCTAGGCCTCCTTTTCCAGCAGTACTTTCCTTGTCTTCCTGACTGTTCCTCTTCCCCTTTTTAACTGCGTCGAAAGCCTTCTTAAAAAACCAAAAAGATACATTCTACCCATCCCTCTCTTTACTGTCTTACTTCTGTTCCCCCGTGTAGGGAAATTCAAAAGGTTTGTGACGCAGGATTTTTCTTCCTGAAGCCGTTTACCGTGTGGGGTTTTCCCTCAAGGTGCTTTCCCCCACTCAACCTGATAATCTTCTCCATTAAATTTTTCTACTATTTAGTCAGGGGCCTGGCTTTTTATATGGTGAGCCCGTCTGTCACTTCTTAAAAATTAGGACTACATTTGCTGTCTTTTTTCATCTCAGACAGTTGCCCTGTTTTGATGATTTACTGGGGAGTGTTGTTAGTGGGGCACTTAGGTTTTTGCTCCCTCTTCAGGGGGCCCAAAAGGGGAGAAAATTTTTTTGGGTCCACCACATTTGAAAACATTGGGGGTTTCCCTAAAAAGTTTCCTTTGCCGCCCCAATCCGGGTTTTGTAGGGGGTTTTTCCTTTAGCACTGGCTGGAAAGCTTTTCTGTCTCCCTTGTGAATATTTCTTGAATATGAGCTGACTCCTCATAACGCCCGGTCATTCGCTGTTTTCTTTTCCCTTCCTTCCTGTTTTCTTTCCCCCCTGAAAATGGGGTTTTAAAACAACTTTTGGTTTTGGGTTTTGGTTTTGTTATTTCGTTTTTAAAAACTGCACTTTTTTCCTTGTCCAGCTTTCTCATTTCTGGGCTCTGTCACTCATCTCACTGTTTTCCTGGGGCCTTTGGCTCTGTTTCTTTCTCGTAATCTTTAAAAACACTTTGGGTTTGGCCTCTCCCCCTTGGGGTCCCTCTGAATTTTCCCGTTTTTTCTGGGTTTCCCTTGGCAAGAACCCCTTTTACTGCCTGCCTGACCCTTTTTGGGCATGTAATCGATCATTTCATTTATGGGTCTTCCCCTCTTGTTCTTTTTATCCATGAACCCCAAGTACTAAAGCCTAATACCAAAGTAGTCCCCGATTTGGAAATTTTTGGGTTTTTTGTCCTTCTTGTAATGCTTTACTCCCATTCCCAACCCTACCGTGATTCGAAATCAAAACCACGTTAAAATTTTTTAGCGCCCCAGAGTCCCTTTTATGTGTGATATCCCCCATGTCTAAATTTTTCAAAGGGGAAAAAAGAGGTCCAGCCTTGTTGGTTCATCATCCCCCCTTTTTTCTCCATGGGGTTTTGTCCCCAACTTTGTTACATGAAGTTTTCCTGTGCCATTCCCCGCTTTTTCCTTCCAGGGGCTCTGGTCCCCCGTGTGGTTTTAAAATTCTCTCACTCGGGCTCCTTATGGATGAAGTCTCAAAATTTAGCAACTTTCCTACTTTATGAAAGGGCCCCTTTTGGCAACCCCGGCTTGTGTGTCCACCACCACTTATTTCTTTTAAAATAATTTTTTCTGGCCCTCCTTTCACTTTTGGGGGCATCATCATCATTCCCTTTTTTTTAGTTGGGCCCTCATCATCATTTTTTGTTTGGTGGGGATATCATCACTTTTTTGGGTCCCCCGTTTGGGAAAGGGGTTTCCCACAATGTTGTTTATCCCCTACTCCTTGACTTTGGGCCTCTCATCTTCCCCCCGTTTTGGGTAGTACAACTCCTTGCCATCTGTCACCCCCCGTGTTTCCCCAGGATGGAATTCCGACTAGAAAAAATTTTTCTGTTATTTATGTGTGAGCTTTGTCTCTGTGGTACTATTTATGTCTTTAGGCATCCTGTGGATTTTTTTTCCCGCACTCCTCACTCTTATTTGAATTCCCTTTGCATTTTTGTTTCCCTTTCATTCGGCTTCCTTTCTAGAACTTGTTCTTTGGGGGGGGGGAGGGGTTGGTGCAGGGTGAGGGTTGTGGATGGCAGTTCCCGGTTTATGGTAGGTCGCTATTGTGCTGTATTAGTGCTGGGGGGTGGGGACTGAATTTTGGGGGTTTGGTTTGGTTCTGGTTCTTGGTTTGGTTTGGGGTTTCGTAGAAAAGGGGGTTTAGGGGAATTATGTGGGGGTGTGGGGGGTGGTTCTGTAGTCAGCTGTGTTTGTTGCCCGCTCTTAAAGGCTGATCTCCTGGCCCGTTTGGGACCTTTTTCCCGGGCTCCCATTCCAGGATCTGGTGCCTTCTTACCTTAAAACTTTCAGTTAAAAAAAAAAGCACATATGAAAAAGGAACACTGTAGCAGGCCCTATGGCCCATTGGGGAGGGAGGTCCATTTTTCCCGGTCAGTCATGTTCTTTATGGGGGGAGCACGGCATCTGACCCAGTTTGCACAAGCCAGTCAGGCCCAAAATCACACCCCCCCACACCCAAATTTATGCATTTATTAAAAATATTTTTGAAACTGCCAACGGCATAGCTTCATGATGGTACTTGAGAGTTTGTTCCATTATCCTAAAAAAAATTTTTTTATTACCAAAACCAGTGCTTTCCTATTTTCCGGGTTTGAAAATTTCCCAAATTAAACAATTGTGAGAGTTTTTATCTATGTTAAATTTTATTTTTGCATTTTACTAATTTCCCTTTTTTAATTCCTGTTTTTCCCTTTAACACCCCAAAACATATCCCTAATTCTAAGCCCTTTTTAGAGATTTCAGGTTCAGGGCCCCCAGTCTAAACCTCATAGTGAAAATTTCTGTTTCACGGGGTCAACTTTGTCATCCCCCTCTGTACGTTTTTCCAGGGGGCATTTATATCTATTTTTGTAAAAACGGTGACCAAAAATGCACCCGGGATAATCTTTTAAAAGTTTCCTAACCAAAGAATCAAAGTTGAAAAACAACGTGAGCACTTCTTTTTTTTTATACTAAATTTATTTTTGAAGCCAAAGGGTTCTGTTCGTTAACTGCGGGAAAAGAATACTTTTTAACCAGAATCCTTAAAACCTTTTTAAATTTTAATGGGCAGGTTATTTTCCCCCTCCCAAAATTTGGAACTTTGATTTGGGCTAATTTAAAAATGCATCTGCCTCTTTCCCCGGGCCCCCCGAAACAGTCTATTCAAATCAATTTTTGGGGCAACCCCCTTTAAAATCCTCATTAGAAAGAATTGGACGGCCTAATTTTTTTTTTTATTAACACCGGGGCCCATTCCCACCAAGCAGGGTGGCCCGAAAAAGAAAACTTTTACCTTTTTACTCCCTCACTGTCTTGCCAAAAAGGGGGCTTTACACTACATTTTTTTAAACTGCAACATTAACACCCCTCCCTTTAGAGTGCAGGCACTTAATTCCCATCTAAAGGGTCAAGTCCGGCCTGCCGGTTTCCCCCGAATCCCCTTTATAAAAGTTACTTTGCTACACTCCAAAAAAGTCAAATATTAAAAACCCTTTTGGGTTCCCTTCAATCCTATCAAACACGTCACGGGATGCCTTTCTGGAAGTCCAAGCCCCTTTTGCAAAACAAAACCTTTCCCTTTTACCCCCTCCCTCCAACCCTTCCTAGGCCGACCCTACCCCGCCTTCCTTCCACTACAGACTGATACACTCTTGAAGTCATTCTCTTTCGCTCCATTCTCTCTACATGTCCGAACCACCTCAACAACCCTTCCTCAGCCCTCTGGACAACAGTTTTGGTAATCCCGCACCTCTCCTAACTTCCAAACTACGATTTCTGCATTATTTTCACCCACATTTGCCCTCAGACATGACATCTCACTGCCTCCAGCCTTCTCCTCGCTGCAACATTCATCACCCACGCTTCACACCCATATAAGAGCGTTGGTTAAAACTATACTCTCATACATTCCCCTCTTTGCCTCCAAGGACAAGTTCTTTGTCTCACAGACTCCTAAGTGCACCATCACTCTTTTTCCCTCATCAATTCTATGATTTCACCTCATCTTTCATAGACCCATCGCTGACACGTCCACTCCCAAATATCTGAATACGTTCACCTCCTCCATACTCTCTCCTCCAATCTGATATTCAATCTTTCATCACCTAATCTTTTTGTTATCCTCATAACCTTACTCTTTCCTGTATTCACTTTATTTCCTTCTTTTGCACACCCTACAAATTCATCCACCAATCTCTGCAAACTTCTCTTCAGAATCTCCCAAGAGCACAGTGTCATCAGCAAAGAGCAGCTGTGACAACTCCCACTTTGTGTGTGATTCTTTATCTTTTAACTCCACGCCTCTTTCCAAGACCCTCGCATTTACTTCTCTTACAACCCCATCTATAAATATATTAAACAACCACGGTGACATCACACATCCTTGTCTAAGGCCTACTTTTACTGGGAAAAAATTTCCTCTTTCCTACATACTCTAACTTGAGCCTCACTATCCTCGTAAAAACTCTTCACTGCTTTCAGTAATACCTACCTCCTACACCATACACTTGCAACATCTGCCACATTGCCCCCCTATCCACCCTGTCATACGCCTTTTCCAAATCCATAAATGCCACAAAGACCTCTTTAAGCCTTATCTAATACTGTTCACTTATTTGTTTCACTGTAAAACACCTGGTCCACACACCCCCTACCTTTCCTAAAGCCTCCTTGTTCATCTGCTATCCTATTCTCGTCTTACTCTTATATTCTTTCAATTTATAACTCTACCATACACTTTACCAGGTGACACTCAACAGACTTATCCCCCTATAATTTTTGCACTCTCTTTTATCCCCTTTGCCTTTATACAAAGGAACTATGCATGCTCTCTGCCAATCCCTAGGTACCTTACCCTCTTCCATACATTTATTAAATAATTGCACCAACCACTCCAAAACTATATCCCCAATGCTTTTACATTTCTATCTTTATCCATCAATCCGGCTGCCTTACCCCCTTTCATTTTACCTACTGCCTCACGAACTTCCCCCACACTCACAACTGGCTCTTCCTCACTCCTACAAGATGTTATTTCCTCCTTGCCCTATACACGAAATCACAGCTTCCCTATCTTCATCAACATTTAACAATTCCAAAATATTCCTTCCATCTTCCAATACCTCTAACTCTCCATTTAATAACTCTCCTCTCCTATTTTTAACTGACAAATCCATTTGTTCTCTAGGCTTTCTTAACTTGTTAATCTCACTCCAAAACCTTTTTCTTATTTTCAACAAAATTTGTTGATAACATCTCACCCACTCTCTCATTTGCTCTCTTTTTACATTGCTTCACCACTCTCTTAACTTCTCTCTTTTTCTCCATATACTCTTCCCTCCTTGCATCACTTCACTTTGTAAAAACTTCTCATATGCTAACTTTTTCTCCCTTACTACTCTCTTTACATCATCATTCCACCAATCGCTCCTCTTCCCTCCTGCACCCACTTTCCTGTAACCACAAACTTCTGCTGAACACTCTAACACTACATTTTTAAACCTTACCCATACCTCTTCGACCATTGCCTATGCTCTCATTAGCCATCTATCCTCCAATAGCTGTTTATATCTTACCTAACTGCCTCCTCTTTTGTTTATAAACCTTCACCTCTCTCTTCCTGATGCTTCTTTTCCTTGTATCCCATCTACATTTTACTCTCAGTGTAGCTACAACTAGAAAGTGATCTGATATATCTGTGGCCCTCTTAAAACATGTACATCCTGAAGTCTACTCAACAGTCTTTTATCTACCAATACATAATCCAACAAACTCTGTCTTTCGCCTAATATGGTGTGTGAGTGTGGTGTGTGTGTGTGTGTGTGTGTGGTGTGTGTGGTGGTGTGGTGTGTGTTGTGTGTGGGTGTTTTGCAACTGTGTGTGTTTGTGCTTGAATTTAAGAGTGTTTGCTGACCAAGATATTTTAAGTGGTGCTCAGACACAGCTCTTGGACCCACTTCATAGACTACAAAGACTGGCCTCAGGAATTTCTAGCCTATTGAGTGTAATCGTGTATGTTTTCGATATTGAGTATATATCTTTGCCTCCGTCACAGCCACACAGAAAGGCATTCCAACTTTTTCCAACCACCTATATAATTATTATTAATCTGTGGTTTTACAGCTCCACCTCAGGTCCCATTTGGACTCTAGTTTCTCTTAAACTGAAACAGTCCCTGTTTTTATCTGCCTAATATCTTCCTTATATGATTTTTGTATGTAGTAACAGTCTCCCTTTGTTTTGTTAAATAGAAACACAGGAAGACATTTTGGTTTCTGTCTCCTACCTACCTACCTGGAGTCTACCTAGACGGTATTCCCGGGGAACTAACGCCCCAAGGTCCGGTCCATGACCAGGCCTCCTGGTGATCAGGGCCTGATCAACCAGCTGTTACTGCTGCCGCACACAATCCAAAGTACAAACACAGCCCAACTGATCTGGCACAGACTTTAGTATCTGTCCAGCTCCCCTCTTGAAAACAACCATGAGTCTTTTTTGGTAATTCCCTTAAGAGGCTGGTGGAGGCTGTTGAACAGTCTTTTGGGCCCTGGAGACCTTATTGTGTATTACTCTGAGTGTTCGGAATGGCGCCTCTACTTTTCACTGGGGGTATGTTGCATCGCCTGCCCAAGCCGCTAGCTTTTGAGGGAGTGAATTTCTGTGGTGCAGATATAAGGACCAATCCCTCCAGGAATCCGGAGGTCGTAGATGTATGATAGATTATGAATGTGAGTGCAGCTCTCGCCCTGCGCTCCAGTGAGTACAAGTCCCAAGTACATCCAAGTGTTCCCATAGTTTAAGGTTGTTATGAACTTATATGTTCGAGTGAGGGATCTCTGTACATTCTCTGTATCATTGATTTCACATGTTTTTGAATGGAGATGTTAATGTACAGCAGTTTTCAGCCCTAGATGGAGAACAAAGATTTTAAAAAAGAATCCTCAGTTATGGCTTGGCATCTCTTGTTGAATGTTTTTCTCATTATTCTCCATCGCTATCAGCTTCCTGGCAGATGATATAGTGACACCTGTTTGAGATTCCCTTGAAGTGATATCTGCAGACATTAAAACCACTCCAGGTTCTCAAAATTAATTACCCCCCGTTCAATTTTGTGATTTGGGAGTTTGTAGTATACAGAGTTCTTGGAATTAATTCCTCCAGTTTTCCAAACGGAGAAGTTGGAATATGTCTTCATTGAACATCATATTGGTACTCTGTTGCTCATTGGAAAACTTGGTTTATGTCCTCAGTGGATGACACACCATGTTGATCCTAGTATCGTGCAAAGGAAGATACATAGCCTATGATTTACATCTGTTTTATGTCTGAAGTGAGTTGAGGAACAGGATAGGAGCGAGTACTGTGCCTTGTGGAACAGAGCTCTTCACTAGGACAGCATCATATTTAAAGTCTTTCACACCTACGCTTTGGTTCGGCTGGTAAGAATAGAAGACCATCTTCCTACTTTGCCAGTTATCTCTTTAAGCAACGGTTTTGTGTCTGTTACAAACCATGGGTCACACTTGTCAAAGACTTTTGCAGAATCTGTGTATACTCATCTGCAATTATGTATGTATATCCAGTTCATCCAAGACCACATCATAGTGGTCAGGTAGTTGCGACGAGCAGGAGCGACCTGCTTTGTATCCATGTTTGGCCCTGGATTGTGTCAATTTTTGGAGTTCAAAGGTTTGCAATCCTGCTTGTTAGGAACTCATTAAATATTTTTAATGTGGTGAACGTTAAATCTATTGGTCTATATTCTTAACTATACATTGCTGCCACCTTATGGAGTGGGGCTATAAAGGCTTTTAGTGACCGTGAAATTCTCACCTGTGTGTCACTATGTGTCTATAGGCGTGTGAGAGGGTTTTCTTGCAGTTCTTAATGAACACCGATTTGCAACCGAGTCTAGGCTGGGCTGAGCGTCTGACATGTCTTCGATGCTTTCCCTTTCGCAAAGCCAGTGGATTAGGTTCGTGTCCAGAAATTTGATACAATACATTGAACTGGTTTCGAGGCTCATTAATGAAAACATTATTTGAAGTGCCTGTCTTAATAGACTGTTTAGTGGCTCGCTGAACACAGAACTATTGAGATTTCAGTATCTCACTCATTCTTTCTTTGATGTCCTCTGTGTAGGATCCATCTTGCTTGACAGGGCGCCCCTACACTAATATTTTTTTGTCCTGTTTATTTGGCATATGAAAAAATATTTCGAATTTCCTTTCAATATCACAGATCACTTTTAACTCCTCGTGTCTTTCTGGATCCTGTATGAGTTCTTTAAAACTGAAGCTCAATATATTCGTCCACTTCTCTGTTCGCGCTTCCTTCCGTGTTCAGATAATCTACATTCTTGAAGAGCTCAGTGATTCTTGCCTTCCCTGTACAGGGAGGGTCCCTCCCTCTCTCTCTCTTCTCTCTCGCCAACGTCCTCTCTCTCCTCTCGTTCTCTCCTCTCTCTCTCTCTCTCTCCTATCTCTCTCTCTCCTCGTCTCTCTTCTTCTCTCTCTCTCTCTCCTCTCTCTTCTGCCTCTCTCATCTCCTCACTCTCTCCCCTCTCTCTCAAATCCTTCTCCTCCAGTTTACTTCCTCTCTTACTTTTGTTAGGGACTCAGTTCAGCCTTTGAAGATACTTCAGCTACATAAATTTGATCTTTTTCAAGTCACTGTGAGGGTCCATGTAAAGTTAAAGATATCTTCCCAACGTGTTTCATTTAGATCATAGTTTAGCCTGGTCCCATTAAAGTTTCATGTGTTGAAAATAGATTTCCGTGAAGGTATCCCCAGAGGTAGTATGCATTTTGCTGAACCGGACCGTGTGCACGTAAGTCTGGACTTCGGTTAAAATTGTGATCAGAATATTATTATTTTTATATTATGCTCTTGCCATCCCCTCATTAATTCTGAAAAATTAGGCCTAGTATGTTTTCCCCAGTCCTTTGGTGCTTATCTGCCTGCTGACTTAGGGTGTTTTATTGCTGAAAATCAGCAGTTTATTATGTTGTGTGACTTCTCAATCTGGCTGCCTCCCAGGGATTATTCTGCTACAACATTATTTGCTACATCAAGCAGCACGATGTTTGGGGATGGACAGGAATGCTTTCCAGACAAAAACAATTTTCGAAAGAGTATCCTTGAATCATTTGGGAAATGGCATCTGTGGCTTATATACAAGCACAAAGACAAGTTCTCGTTTCTTCTCGAATTTTACTGTTCAACTTCAACGAGCTCAACTGTGGTGTTTCAGTATCTCTGTGGCAAAAGCGACTCTTTGACATACAGGCCCAACCCCCCCCCCCCCCCGTTGTCTGTTTTTTTTCCGTCAGCATCTGAAAAGTTGTACTCCAGATATCCATGATTTATTGTCAAGTAATCTTTAGCATTGGATCCTGTAAATCAGAAACAATGCATTGACCCCCTTCCCTAGAAGTCCACTGATGTAAGGTGCATTGTTGTTGTGGATGGCTTAAAGGCCCAGTATAGTAGCAAATAAAATTAATAGGCGTGTTTGCAATGTTTGTTGGGGGTAATATTTGATCGTCGTCACATAGTTGGTGTGTCTGGAGGGTACCCACTGGCTTTTACCACTTGCACACACGTCCTGTGCGGCATCAATATTGTGTGTCTGGAAGGACCCACTGGCTGACCTCTGCACACACGTCAGTGAGCGCATCAATAGTTGTGTGTCCTGGAGGGACCCACTTTGCTGTACCTCTTGCACACTACGTCTGTGCGCATCAAATATTGTAGTCTGGAAGGGGCCCACTGGCTGTACCCTCTTGCACACACGTCTGTGCGCATCATATAGTTTGTGTGTCTGGAGGGTGACCCACTGGCTAGTACCACTTTGCACACGACGTTCTGGCGCATCAATACTTGTGGCAACAGTTGTCTGGGCAGCTAGAACATGCCTCTGAAAAACGTTATACTGGCAACCAAGATCACCTACCTGACCCATATGCAGGACATCCCAATTTCCTGGCACAGGGTAATATTTCAGTCCATGAAGTCGCGGGTCAAGCGAAAGTCTGGGACAGAGATTTGATTGCAGTAGCTGGTAATTCCATGATATATAGAAAACTAAGTGATTTGTGAATCACTTCCCCAAGGTCATCGTAACCCAATATTATTATTAGTGGAATCTTTGTTGGCAAAACAGTCAAGCAGATTGTTTCCTCTAGTTTGGTTCCTTCACAACCTGTTCTTAAAATCAATCCTGAACCCGTATACAAGAAATTCACTAGACTCATATTTCCTGTCATAATTGTACCAATCAATTTTCTAAAGTTAAAATCTCCCATTAACACAACATTTCCATATCTAGGTTGCCGTTATAAATTCGTCCCATAACAGTCACTGCTCTCCCTATCAAGGTTTGGGGGGCCTTTAAAATCAACACCCACAATTAATTTGTCACGTCCCACGATGAAACATTAGCCAAACAGATTCTGTGTTCGATGGGGCGGGGGGGGGGGGGGGGGGGGGGGGGGGGGGGGGGGGGGGGGGGGGGGGGGGGGGGGGGGGGGGGGGGGGGGGGGGGGGGGGGGGGGGGGGGGGGGGGGGGCTAATCTTATAATCATGTCTAAGACAACAATTTAATTTTCCTCTGACCTACGATCGCCACTCCACCCACCATATCCTATTGACCCTATGAGTGCGGAATAGTTTTATAAAGCCCAGTATGTTGTCATTCAAAGCAATTAACTCTCTATCTTTCCAGGTGAACCCAGACCTCAGTTATACCAATAAATATATATTACATACACTTGCAAGTACTCTTAGCTCATCTATCTTATTCATAGAACTCCTTACATTGTATAGTGAACCTTAAGGAAGCTAGTCACTCGTTGCCCTCTAAAAAAAAAAAAAAATACTATCTCTCTTTTGTTTGATATCAATTGATTTGCCATTACTAAGCAACTTATATTTTTTGAATATTGTCTTAAACCATATCCCTGCGGTATCACCGGTAATAACTGCTGTTTTATTAACCCTAATGCTTAAGCCTGATTATTTTCCACAAACATACCCATACCTCTAATAATAAAGCAGTTTAAAGTTCTAGACGAGTCATCAATTACTCTTCCAATTGAATTGGGGGGGGGGGGGGGCTAATAGCAACCACTCCATCCCAAGAGAGTTGAATCCCATCCCTGGTATACATATCACGTTTGCCAAAAGACAATAGGTCCCAGTTGTAACAATTAATGGGATATGCAAGGTCCTTGAGGCAGTACCTGTCTATCCAGCAATTTATACCTATTATGCCCTATACATCCATTCATTGCCCACTCCCATTCTAAGCAAGATGCTACATATGACCTGAGATCCCTCCCTTAGGACCTAACAACTTCTATGGCGACCTGTACTTATCCAGCAGCTCCCTCTCGTTCCTCCCTTCCCAAAGTCATTACCACCAGCACTAAGACAAGATAATGGGCATGTTCCCATTACCTGACATAATCTTGAAACCAACCTGCTGACTATGTCACCAACACCATCCTCCGAGGAAGACACACTCTCTGCAGACCTTTCTGTCTCTGTTTACAAAAATGCACGTCACTATATCTTACCTGAGAATCTCCTACTATTAAAATATTCTCAACTTGATTACAGGGAATCAGTGGTAACCTTCAACCTCATTCTAACCACTAGAGACAGAAAAACAAAGAACGAATTCTTACCTCACATCATCTCTATTAACTCTCATCTTCCTTCTTTTCCTGAACTAGTGACCACATTAACCACTTAAAGAGGCTGCCACAATCACAGTTAGATAAGATAAGATAAGAATTTCGATCGTATTTTTTACCCTGGAGGTTAGCCCACCCAGATACCCCAAGAAAGTCAGTGCGTCATCGAGAGGACTGTCTAACTTAGTCCAATTGGGGACCTTAATCTTGCCCCCAGGATGCACCCACACCAGGCGACTAACACCCAGTCCCTATTTGCTGCTAGTGGAACAGGACAATAGTGTAAGGAAAACGTGTCGGAATTTCCACCCCCGCCGGGGAATCGAACCCGGGCCCTCCGTGTGTGAAAGCGGGAGCTTTAGCCAGCCCACCAGACCACCGGGCCTACTGTTGGGTGACCCATTTCCTCCTTACCAGCTAAATCCTTTCTCACTCTCATTTCCCAAACTACATCTAAGGGCGAACTTCAGCTTTTCTATTTCCTCCTTAAAGAAGATAGAATCTCCTTCTTACAACACATGAACCTGAAGATTCTAAAACACTACAACAAGCCATGGTGCTTGGTAACACCCCACGCTAACTACCAAGAGCTTAGGCAGGTATGACTGTGCATGGTTCCTGTCTCCACTAAGTCATTTGCAGGACTATTCCACTTTCTAACAACTCTTTGACTAAAGAAATACTTCAACATGCCTTTGACTCATCTGTGTCTTCAAAGTTGGTAGATGGATCTATAACTTCCTGAAAATAGAGGACAAAGAGTAATAGTGAACTGAGTAAAGTCACAGTAAAAAGATCTGTTCCAAAAGGCACAGTACTCGCTCCTATTCTTTTCCTCATACTCATTTCTGACATAAACAAAGATGTAAGCCATAGCTCCGTGTCTTCCTTTACGGATGACACCTGGGTTACCATGGCAGTGACCTCCGTCGAAGACACCGCGAGACTCCAAGCGGACATCAACCAAATCTTCTAATGGATCACTCAAAACAATATGAAGTTCATAGAGGAGAAATTTCAACTCTATTGCATGGTTAAAATTTGTCGTATACCCTGGTACATTTTTCATTTCCTCAGTTTCCCAGGAACTTGAGGAAATGAAAAATGTACCAGGGAATACGACAAATTCTAACCATGCAATAAAGCGAAAACGAAATGTGAAGAACCTGGGAGTGATAATGTGAGAGGATCTCGCCTTCAAAGACCACAATAATGTATCTACCTCATCTGAAGGAAAATGATAGGACGGATAATGAGAATCTTCAAAACTATGGACATCAAGCCCATGATGATTCTCTTCAAATAGCTTGTGCTCTCTAGGCTGGAATACTGCTGTACACTAATGGCCCCATCAAGGCTGGCGACATTGAAGACCTGGAGAATGTGCAAAGAACTTTTACGGCACACATAAGTACGATAAGGCACCTAAATTACTGGGAATGGTTAAAGGTCCTTGATCTGTATTCCCTGGAACGCAAGCCAGAGAGATACATGATAATATACACTTGTTAGGTCCTGCAGGCATTGGTACCAAACCTACACACTAAAATCACTCCCAATGAAAGCAAAAGATTCGGTAGTAGATGCATCATTCCCGCGATGCAAAGTAAGGGCGCCACGAGTACATTGAGAGACAACACAGTAAGTGTCCGGGGCCCAAGACTGTCCAACTGCCTCCCAGCATAAATAAGGGGGACTACCAATAAACCCTTGGCTGGTATCTAAAGTCAATACCTGACCAACCGGGCTGTGGTTCATATGTCAACTTGTGTGCAGCCAGCAGTAACAGCCTGGTTGATCAGGCCCTGATCCATTATAAGGCCTGGTCTTAGACCGAGTCGCTGGGGCGTTGACCCCCGAGACCGTCTCCAGGTAAACTCCAGGTAAACCTATCCTATACTCTGCTAACTTCTCTGGCCCCTCCCTAATCTTCATGACTTTGCCTTTTGCGGGGTTTAATTCCAGAAGCCAGTTGCTGGACCAAGCTGTCCAGCCTCTCCAGTCTCCTTGTATTCTATCTGATCCTCAATTCCGATTCAATTCTCCACATAAACTTCACATCACTGCAAACAGGACACTTCAAGTCTATTCCTTCGGTATTGTCCAATTACCTAAACCAAAAATCGCAATGGTCCTAGGACTGTCCATCATGGGGAAACCCCGCTCGTCACAGGACGCCCACTCTGACGACCTTGTCACGTTCCATGTACTCGTTGTTTCCTCTGTGTCCAGGAATTCTCTGATCTATTGCAGCCCCCTCCTGTTAATATGTTCTGATCCTCTTGCTTTGAACTAATCTCTTGTGAGAAACTGTGTCCAAATGGATTCTTTGCAGTCCAAGAAATGCATCTAATCCTCCACCCCCTCTCCCATATATTACTTCCTTACCTGTATTTAAAGTATAGACTACTGATCACTACCTTCGAGTGGCCTTTCATACATGAGTCCTCGATGTCCCGAGCTACTCAGGTGAATATGAGGTCCATTCCTTGCTGGTTCAACCTCACCTCTCTCTTGGTACATCCTCTAACATGTCCTATGCAATGACGTTTTTCAAGTAACCACATCCATCATCTTGCCTCCATGTTTTCGAGACGCCCATCGCGGTTCCAGGTTTTACCAGTCAATCTCCTTGTGATGAAAATCACCCATAACTAGTAATTTTGCTCTACCATGTGAACTCTTCTCAGCCACCTCAGCTATTTTAGGTTAGCCAGGTGTGCCCATGTGCTGCAGCAGTCATCTGGTTATGTGCACCTCAGGAGATGTGCTCTGTGTTATACTCACCCCAAGAAACTTTTCCTTGAGTGAGGGTTGCAGTCTTTGGCCACCTAGCCTATACTCTGCATCTTTTTTGCCGAGCTCCCATCGATTTTATGATTTTTCATTTGACGAGGTTTAAATTCTAGGAGTCCAGTTGCTGGATCAGCTTTCCAGCCTGTCCAGGGCTCTTTGTAGTACTGCATGATTCTCGTCCGATTTAATTCTCCTCATTAACTTCTCATCATCTGCAAACAATCCGCTTCTGAGACTCTCTCTTCTGTCATGTCATTCACATATTCAAAAAACAGCACTGTTCTAGGACTGACTTCCTGTAAAAAAACCCTCCCGACCCAGGCGCCCCCCACTCTGATACCAGTCACGTACTATGATTCGTTGTTGCCTTCCCAGTCGGTATTCTCTGATCCATATGCAGTGCCTTTTCCTATAATGAGTGCCTGACCACCTGCGTTTGCACAAACATCTGTTAGGAACTGTTATAATGGATATCTTGCAGTCCGAGTAGATGCAATCTACCCACTCGCCCTCTCTGTCAATTTTTTATTCCGTTCCCTCTACAAAAACTCCACTAGGTTGTGACACAGGCTATTCCCTCCCCTTAAACCATGCTGGTTGTCGATTCATACGCTTGTTTCCTTTCTTAGGAGTGTGTGTGTGTGTGAGTGGTGTGTGTGAGTGTGTGTGTGTGTGTGTGTGTTGTGTGTGTGTGTGTGTGGTGAGTGTGTGTGTAATGTGTGTGTGTGTTAGTGTGTGGGTCTGTGAGTAGTGATACTCACTATCTCACCTATTTGTGGTTGCAGGGGTCGAGTGGTGTGTGTGTGTGTGTGTGGTGTGGTGTGTGTGGTGTGTGTGTGTGGTGTGCACTCACTAATTGTGGAAAGCAGGGTCGATTTAACAGCTCCTGGCTCATGTGTGTGATGGTGTGTTGTGTGTGTGTGTGAGTGTGGTGGGTTTTAGTTGGCTTTAGTGTGTGTATGTGTGTTGTGTGTTTAGTGTGTGTGTGTGTACTCACCTAATTGTACTCACCTAATTGTGGTTGCAGGGTTCGAGGACTCATCGTCCTGGCCCCGCCTTTCACAGAATCGTTACTTACTGATCCTCTCACTCTCTGCTTCCTGTGGTAGTGTGTGTGTGTGTGTGGTGTGTGTGTGAGTGTTTAGTGTTGTTAGTGTTGTGTGTGTATGTGTGTGTGTGTGTATGTATGTGTGTTAGTGTGTGTGTGTGTGTGTGTTTTGTGTTAGTTGTGTGTTTGTGGTGTGTGTGTGTGTGTGTGTGTGAGTGTGTGTGTGTGTGTGTGTGTGTGTACTCACCTAGTTGTACTCACCTAGTTGAGGGTTGCAGGGGTCGAGTCCAAGCTCCTGGCCCCGCCTCTTCACTGGTCGCCACTAGTCACTCTCCCAGACCATGAGCTTATCGTACCTCTCTTAAAGCTATGTATGGATCCTGCTCCACACATCTCTTCCCAAACTATTCCAGTTCCTGACTACTCTGTGCTGAATAAATCCTTCCAAACAACAGTGATTCCATCTGTCTCTTCAGCTTTCCAACAGTGTCCCATGATCTGTGTCCAGTCACTGGAACATCCTGTCTTTTGTCCACCTTGTCTATTCCTCTCAGTATTTTATATTTATTTATTTAATTTTTTTTTTTTAAATTAATTAACAATTTGAGCAACATACAGAGGATACACAAAAAAATACAGATAAGAGCAGCATGTCCAAAGCCACTTATACTATGCATATCAATTATACGGGCTGGCTTAAAAATTAACTAAGCAAATATGAAATCAGTGATAATACATTATGTAAACAGATAACTATAAAGCCCAAATGAGTATTACAAAGACAGGTTCATATGGTTGCATGCATTGTTGTTAACATTCAGTCCGTATGGAGTATTCTTTAGGTAGTGTATTTAAAAATAATAAAGTAAGATAGGGTTTTAGGTAACATGTATGTGATATAAATGTGAGGAAACATTTTTAAGAATTATACAATTATAAGGTTTTCAGTTATTCGAGTATTTATTTGGTTTTGGGTGAGTAAGTGATCTTTGAGAAGAGACTTGAATTATAAACAGTAGTCTTCTTTTATACATTACAGGAAATGAATTCCAGATTTTAGGCCTTTTTATGTGCATTGAGCGTTTTTGCCATAGTGTGAATGGACACGAGGAACAACAAAGAGTGATCTTTGCCTTGTGTTATTGTCATGTGTTCTTTTGAGGTTGGCACGGAGATGTTAGAGTGTGAGGGTTAATATCAGATTAAGTGTTCAATGTATGTAAAAGGTGCAAGTAAATAAGTATGTTGATTTTTGTATGGTGATATAGGTTTAGTGTATTGAAATATATTGGTGGAGGTGCTGCCTGTAGTGGATAATTTTTATCATTCTAACGCCACCTTTTGTTGGGTAATTAGTGGTCTGTAGATGGTTTAATTGTTGTTTGAGCCCCATGCAGAAATTCCCAAGGGAGATAGGGAGTAAATAAGAGAGTGATATAGGGCCCGGAGGGCTGACTGTGGAACATAGTACCGTATCTTCGATATAGCCTACAGTCTTGGAAATTTACTTAGAAATTTGTTGTATAAGTGTATGAAATTTATTTGAGTCCTAATTTATCAAGGTGGATTCCTAAGAATTTTTTCCCTCTGTTAGCTCTGGGATAGGTGAATCCGTTTATCATTATGTTAAGAGGGACTCTGTAGCTTCTGCTACCACACTGAATGAAGTAGTTTTGTCATGGTTTGGGTGTAAGTTTGTTAGTCCTCATCCAGGTAGATATTTTCTGTAATATCGGTATTTACAGTATTGTCTAGCGTGACTGGGCTCGGTGAAGAAGACGTCTGTAGTGTCATCTACCAAATAGTGTGGGTTTGAGTAATTGCGAAGCATTTGAGAAGGTCTTTATGTATAGGAAAAGCGAAGAGGGCCAAGTACACGTCCCTGTGGGACACCAACTGTAATTGGTTTGCGCAGAAGAGTTGGCCCCATTTGTCGTACACATAAATGCTTCTTTGCTGAGGTAAGACTTGAGGTAGTTGAGGGAGTGCCCTCAAATACCATAGTGTGACAATTTTACGTTGAGCAAGTCCATGGTCAGCTGTATCAAAAGCTTAACGTAAGCAATGAAGATCCCAGTGGGACTTACTTTTTTCTCAATTGCAGTGTATATATTTGCAAGCATGTGTATAATAGCATCATAATTATTTTTATTAGGCCTGAATCAATTGTCAGGGTTGAAGTATGTTTTTTGGGAGATAAGTAGGAGTAGATTCGATTTATGAATAATTTTTCAAGATTTTTGAGAGAGGGTGTAAGTTGGATATTGGCCTATAGTTATTCAACTCTGTTTGGTCTCCACTTTGTGATCGGGTGAACCCTTGTTTATTATGAGTACTGTAGGAAGGTGAGGATTCAATGGATTTGTTAAAGAGTGATGCAAAGAATTGGTGATACAACTTGTGACACTTTTTTTGTATAATAAGGGTGAAAGGTTAGTTAACTCTCCTGCCTTGTTTTTTTTTTAGTCGTTGGATAATAAGGGAGACTTCGTATGGGTTAATTCGGAGCTAGGAACAGTGTGTTCGGGTATTGCCGGTGAGGTAGACATTAGGTGGGGTATCTGAGCTTGGGATTTTATTGGCAAGGTTTTGTCCTATAGTAGGAGAAGAAATCATTATTCTGTTTGCTGTTTCTGTTGGTGGTAGTTGGGGTTCATCTGAATTTGCTAATTTTATTTCGCTATTGTCGTGATAAATCTTTTTTGTTTCCCCAGAATTTCTGATATGTTTTTCCAGGTCTTTTTTATATCACCTGTAAGTGGATAAGCTTTCTCAATAATACATTTTTTTTTGCCCTTCTTAATCAGGCAGCTTAGGATGCCCCGAGTAACGATTTGTTGGTCTCTGGTTATGTGACCCATTTCTTACTGTTCTTCATATTGGTGTTTTGTATTTAAGGATTTGAGAATGCTGGTGTTAAGCCAGGGACTGTTCAGTCTCTTAAGCTGTCCTCTGTTTAGTTTTTTATGGGCATGCTTGTTATAGAGGTATTGGGTCTTTTTTAGAAAATTTATTAATACATCGTCAATATCGTATAGATTTCTAGCTCAGTGTGCAATCAAGTTGCTGCTACTGCTGTTGTGAGTTATTAATGGTTGCCTCATTGTGAAGTCAGGAAAGTGACTTAGTATGTCTTGGGGTATTTTACCAAGAGTTTGTTATGAGGAAAGTAGGTAGTGTTCTGTGGTAATTACTGTAAATGTATGCCCTTGATTTTTTAAAGGGGATATGGTTTGTCGCAGATGTGGTCAAGTAAGGGAAACACAAGTCTCTGTACTCTTGTAGTTTTGTTACTGTTGTATTAGCATACAGTTACTCCATTGTGTTTGTGAATTCAGTACGTGTGGGCCTGGTCTTGCAGGCTGATATATATTGAAGTCACCTGAGAGTAGATAAGAGATCCTTTGTTCATGCTGCAACAGTTATGCATACTTCCTAGGTTTTGACTAAATTGGCTAATGATGACTGTGGAACTCTGTTAGATTGTTTAATCAATGTGAGAGGGTTTTTGTAGGTATTTGGATTTGAATTAGCAATTATATATTCCCATGTTCATCCCTTGTGCAAGTATTAGTGATACATTCTATTGGGTCCTGAGTAGTATAAATGGCTGTGCACCCCCGTAGAATGGGTCTGGCCTACAGTTGTGTATGGCTGTGAGTAACCAGGATGGCATAGACATCTGTACTATCAGGCTATAGCCGGTTTCAGTTAGTGGAATGATGGAATACAGGCATGCAAAAGGAATTTATTAATGCTAGCAGGTCATCATAATGCTTGCTTAAAGATCTGATAATTGTAGTTAAAGATAGTTATGTTGTTGTTGCACTGAGAAGTGCCTTTGAATGTTCTGCCAGTGTAGTAATACAGTAACTGTTTTATTCATTTAAAGGTCATTAAATAAGAGGTTGGTATCAGGATCAATAGCCCCTGTAAACATAAGATTTGTAGTGAATCTATAGTTAGAATTTAAGTATAAAACAAAGTAAATAGTCTTAACTAAAAAATTCCACCTGAATTATTTAACAAATGTAAGAATAATGAGCTAATGTCGTTATTTTATTTTCTAGCTAAAATAAAGGAGACAATTTAAAGTGAACTATACAAATAAAGTGATGATCAAATCATGGAGCTTGGGAATATGATAGTAGGTAGTACTAATAAAGTAATTTTTTAAAGTTAGAATTATATAACAAAAAATAATAATATAAAAAGGGACCTCATATAAGTTGTGGTGAACAATAAAGTGGTAATCAACTTAAATGACTTTGGATATAATGGCAAAATTTGAAACTTATTCTACTTAGCACCTGAGAATAGCACCTTGATTATTTAACAATTGTGAAAAAATAAACTATGGATAGTTATATAAAGCTAAAAAAAAGGAGAAAATATATAAGGGACTAAAATTAATTAATGAAAATAACGTAAAATGGACAGATGGTAGGAATTATAATATAAACTTATAATATACAAATACAATTTGAAATGGTACTTTGCAATAGCACTAGAGTCTGTATAGGTTGTTGAACAAGATCAAGATTATAACTAAATTAAATTGACAAAATAAAATTCACAAATAAAGTACCAAAAGAATAATATAGTAAAAAAAAAAACAATTGTAATGACTGGTTATAATCTGATAGTAAGATGGTAGACAGAGTACCCAGTACACAGGAACAAAGGATAATATAAAGGTTGGGGTTGAATATCAAACTATGAAAATTGGCAACAAAAAGTTATGAAGTATGAGATAATGTTTTAATGTAAAAAGTAAAATTGACCTGTTAGTAAATATGGTGTTTAAAATAAAATTTTTAGTAAGTAAAATAATGAATACAAAAAAAAGTGAAAAGTAACGTTTATTTCATTCAATATTGCACAGGTAGTTTATACTGAGTTATATGGCAGTACAAGATAATTAAGAGTACTCTAAAGATATTAAATGTGGTATTAAACCAGATAAAGGTAATTAGACAAGTAATGGTTATTAAATGTCAAAAATGTAAAGAGTAAATTGAACATTTTAGTAAAATTATAATTATTAATTTAGTAATATCAATTGATAGTATTTAAAAAAATATGAGGTAGTAATATGACAGAGTGAAAGTAACAATTCAGCTAATGTTAAGCGAACAATAGTAAATAACATAATCACATAAGGGTGACTTATGCTTACTAGTAAAATCACAAAATGAGGTAGTTGATTATTTAATTACTAAGAGATTGCACAATGAAATTATGAACAATAAAGGAGCAAAACATACACTACACTACTAACTAGCTTTTTAAGTTGACAATGTTTAGTTAGTCCTGTAAGATTAGTATCCCTGAGAAATCGTGAAAGATCATTCACTCGTGCGTGATTGGGTGTACATAAGAACAATAAGAACAAAAGAATGTTGGACACTGCAGAAGGCCTACTGGCCCATACGAGGCAGGTCCTTATCAAAACGACATCTACCTAAAGCTCATTTGACCTACATTTTTGACCTACATTTGTTTTCCTAAGACAAGAAAAAAATTTCCCAACCCTGTGAAGCATTGGTGTGATTGTGTCATTATTCCTCCCGGCTTAAGTTTTCTGACTCTATACAGGAGGTTCTGGAACGTTTTCCTGGTAAGAACACTACCGTTTTTATATGTGTGGTGTGTGTAGTGTGTGCATGTGTGCTACAGCTATTCAAGTACCTAACAGCAGATCCTGTACTCACCTAGTTTGTGTGTATGCATGTGTATAGTAAGCAGCCTTATTTCCTCGTATGTACTACATATGTTTTGCATATGTACCCAACTCTTGAATATCCCACTGTACTGTCTGTGTGCCTAAAATTACGTTCAAATTCTGAATGCTAGCTTCGCTAGGCTACCTCTACATGCTAGGCTATCAATCATTAACATCTTAACTCATTCTACACATCAATAAATTCTAATTAATGCTGTACATGCTGCTTATTCTAATTCTGATAGCTCGAGGAGAGTTGACTCCCCGATTTTCCATAATAAGACTGGTGCTGACCCAGTGCAACTCAAACTAGGTGGAATATTACATGCGGCTGGCAGTGGAGAATTTGTCCGTCCGTCCTGGGTCCAGTAGTTGCGATGCTTGATGCTTCTCGGAAATTTTTCCACTAACCTCCGGTAGGCACTGTATCTCTAGCTCATCTATTTTTTTTTCGCTCACTCAACCAGTATTTTACTGACAACATCTATACATATCTCTTTATCTGCCTGGTCCTTGAGTCACAATTATTCTTCAATAACCCCATCTGCGTTATTATGTGCAACACTATTTCGGCCTGACATAAAACTGTATACACCTTCCTCCAACGGCCCTCACAATAGTAAACTGTCACTATTTACTAGTTTACTTTCTGTATATCAACTTATTTTCCTTATTTTTTCGGGGGCTTAATTGATTATATCAGTCTAGTATGCGTGCACACCCAGTATACCCACACTCTATTCCTTATGGTACAGTTAAAATTACTGCAAAAACACGAGCTCATACTGCGAGACTCCTCCCCCCCCAAACCGGTTTTTTTTTTATTTGGGGTGTGCAATGTGTGTGGTGTGTGTGTGTGAGTGTTTGTGTGAGGTGTGTGAGTGTGGTGTGTGTGTGTGTGTGTGTGTGGTGTGTGTGGTGGTGTGGTGTGTGTTGTGTGTGGGTGTTTTGCAACTGTGTGTGTTTGTGCTTGAATTTAAGAGTGTTTGCTGACCAAGATATTTTAAGTGGTGCTCAGACACAGCTCTTGGACCCACTTCATAGACTACAAAGACTGGCCTCAGGAATTTCTAGCCTATTGAGTGTAATCGTGTATGTTTTCGATATTGAGTATATATCTTTGCCTCCGTCACAGCCACACAGAAAGGCATTCCAACTTTTTCCAACCACCTATATAATTATTATTAATCTGTGGTTTTACAGCTCCACCTCAGGTCCCATTTGGACTCTAGTTTCTCTTAAACTGAAACAGTCCCTGTTTTTATCTGCCTAATATCTTCCTTATATGATTTTTGTATGTAGTAACAGTCTCCCTTTGTTTTGTTAAATAGAAACACAGGAAGACATTTTGGTTTCTGTCTCCTACCTACCTACCTGGAGTCTACCTAGACGGTATTCCCGGGGAACTAACGCCCCAAGGTCCGGTCCATGACCAGGCCTCCTGGTGATCAGGGCCTGATCAACCAGCTGTTACTGCTGCCGCACACAATCCAAAGTACAAACACAGCCCAACTGATCTGGCACAGACTTTAGTATCTGTCCAGCTCCCCTCTTGAAAACAACCATGAGTCTTTTTTGGTAATTCCCTTAAGAGGCTGGTGGAGGCTGTTGAACAGTCTTTTGGGCCCTGGAGACCTTATTGTGTATTACTCTGAGTGTTCGGAATGGCGCCTCTACTTTTCACTGGGGGTATGTTGCATCGCCTGCCCAAGCCGCTAGCTTTTGAGGGAGTGAATTTCTGTGGTGCAGATATAAGGACCAATCCCTCCAGGAATCCGGAGGTCGTAGATGTATGATAGATTATGAATGTGAGTGCAGCTCTCGCCCTGCGCTCCAGTGAGTACAAGTCCCAAGTACATCCAAGTGTTCCCATAGTTTAAGGTTGTTATGAACTTATATGTTCGAGTGAGGGATCTCTGTACATTCTCTGTATCATTGATTTCACATGTTTTTGAATGGAGATGTTAATGTACAGCAGTTTTCAGCCCTAGATGGAGAACAAAGATTTTAAAAAAGAATCCTCAGTTATGGCTTGGCATCTCTTGTTGAATGTTTTTCTCATTATTCTCCATCGCTATCAGCTTCCTGGCAGATGATATAGTGACACCTGTTTGAGATTCCCTTGAAGTGATATCTGCAGACATTAAAACCACTCCAGGTTCTCAAAATTAATTACCCCCCGTTCAATTTTGTGATTTGGGAGTTTGTAGTATACAGAGTTCTTGGAATTAATTCCTCCAGTTTTCCAAACGGAGAAGTTGGAATATGTCTTCATTGAACATCATATTGGTACTCTGTTGCTCATTGGAAAACTTGGTTTATGTCCTCAGTGGATGACACACCATGTTGATCCTAGTATCGTGCAAAGGAAGATACATAGCCTATGATTTACATCTGTTTTATGTCTGAAGTGAGTTGAGGAACAGGATAGGAGCGAGTACTGTGCCTTGTGGAACAGAGCTCTTCACTAGGACAGCATCATATTTAAAGTCTTTCACACCTACGCTTTGGTTCGGCTGGTAAGAATAGAAGACCATCTTCCTACTTTGCCAGTTATCTCTTTAAGCAACGGTTTTGTGTCTGTTACAAACCATGGGTCACACTTGTCAAAGACTTTTGCAGAATCTGTGTATACTCATCTGCAATTATGTATGTATATCCAGTTCATCCAAGACCACATCATAGTGGTCAGGTAGTTGCGACGAGCAGGAGCGACCTGCTTTGTATCCATGTTTGGCCCTGGATTGTGTCAATTTTTGGAGTTCAAAGGTTTGCAATCCTGCTTGTTAGGAACTCATTAAATATTTTTAATGTGGTGAACGTTAAATCTATTGGTCTATATTCTTAACTATACATTGCTGCCACCTTATGGAGTGGGGCTATAAAGGCTTTTAGTGACCGTGAAATTCTCACCTGTGTGTCACTATGTGTCTATAGGCGTGTGAGAGGGTTTTCTTGCAGTTCTTAATGAACACCGATTTGCAACCGAGTCTAGGCTGGGCTGAGCGTCTGACATGTCTTCGATGCTTTCCCTTTCGCAAAGCCAGTGGATTAGGTTCGTGTCCAGAAATTTGATACAATACATTGAACTGGTTTCGAGGCTCATTAATGAAAACATTATTTGAAGTGCCTGTCTTAATAGACTGTTTAGTGGCTCGCTGAACACAGAACTATTGAGATTTCAGTATCTCACTCATTCTTTCTTTGATGTCCTCTGTGTAGGATCCATCTTGCTTGACAGGGCGCCCCTACACTAATATTTTTTTGTCCTGTTTATTTGGCATATGAAAAAATATTTCGAATTTCCTTTCAATATCACAGATCACTTTTAACTCCTCGTGTCTTTCTGGATCCTGTATGAGTTCTTTAAAACTGAAGCTCAATATATTCGTCCACTTCTCTGTTCGCGCTTCCTTCCGTGTTCAGATAATCTACATTCTTGAAGAGCTCAGTGATTCTTGCCTTCCCTGTACAGGGAGGGTCCCTCCCTCTCTCTCTCTTCTCTCTCGCCAACGTCCTCTCTCTCCTCTCGTTCTCTCCTCTCTCTCTCTCTCTCTCCTATCTCTCTCTCTCCTCGTCTCTCTTCTTCTCTCTCTCTCTCTCCTCTCTCTTCTGCCTCTCTCATCTCCTCACTCTCTCCCCTCTCTCTCAAATCCTTCTCCTCCAGTTTACTTCCTCTCTTACTTTTGTTAGGGACTCAGTTCAGCCTTTGAAGATACTTCAGCTACATAAATTTGATCTTTTTCAAGTCACTGTGAGGGTCCATGTAAAGTTAAAGATATCTTCCCAACGTGTTTCATTTAGATCATAGTTTAGCCTGGTCCCATTAAAGTTTCATGTGTTGAAAATAGATTTCCGTGAAGGTATCCCCAGAGGTAGTATGCATTTTGCTGAACCGGACCGTGTGCACGTAAGTCTGGACTTCGGTTAAAATTGTGATCAGAATATTATTATTTTTATATTATGCTCTTGCCATCCCCTCATTAATTCTGAAAAATTAGGCCTAGTATGTTTTCCCCAGTCCTTTGGTGCTTATCTGCCTGCTGACTTAGGGTGTTTTATTGCTGAAAATCAGCAGTTTATTATGTTGTGTGACTTCTCAATCTGGCTGCCTCCCAGGGATTATTCTGCTACAACATTATTTGCTACATCAAGCAGCACGATGTTTGGGGATGGACAGGAATGCTTTCCAGACAAAAACAATTTTCGAAAGAGTATCCTTGAATCATTTGGGAAATGGCATCTGTGGCTTATATACAAGCACAAAGACAAGTTCTCGTTTCTTCTCGAATTTTACTGTTCAACTTCAACGAGCTCAACTGTGGTGTTTCAGTATCTCTGTGGCAAAAGCGACTCTTTGACATACAGGCCCAACCCCCCCCCCCCCCCGTTGTCTGTTTTTTTTCCGTCAGCATCTGAAAAGTTGTACTCCAGATATCCATGATTTATTGTCAAGTAATCTTTAGCATTGGATCCTGTAAATCAGAAACAATGCATTGACCCCCTTCCCTAGAAGTCCACTGATGTAAGGTGCATTGTTGTTGTGGATGGCTTAAAGGCCCAGTATAGTAGCAAATAAAATTAATAGGCGTGTTTGCAATGTTTGTTGGGGGTAATATTTGATCGTCGTCACATAGTTGGTGTGTCTGGAGGGTACCCACTGGCTTTTACCACTTGCACACACGTCCTGTGCGGCATCAATATTGTGTGTCTGGAAGGACCCACTGGCTGACCTCTGCACACACGTCAGTGAGCGCATCAATAGTTGTGTGTCCTGGAGGGACCCACTTTGCTGTACCTCTTGCACACTACGTCTGTGCGCATCAAATATTGTAGTCTGGAAGGGGCCCACTGGCTGTACCCTCTTGCACACACGTCTGTGCGCATCATATAGTTTGTGTGTCTGGAGGGTGACCCACTGGCTAGTACCACTTTGCACACGACGTTCTGGCGCATCAATACTTGTGG
>NC_069489.1:11574844-11599841 GCF_026875155.1 Cherax quadricarinatus | reverse complement strand
ATACGCTGAACCCCTTTCACTACCTCGCATACACTGAACCACCTTCACAAAACTCACATACGCTGAACCACCTTCACATACCTCACATACGCTGAACCACCTTCACATACCTCGCATACACTGAACCACCTTCACATACCTCACATACGCTGAACCACCTTCACATACCTCACAACGCTGAACCACCTTCACATACCTCGCTTTACACTTAACCAATTTCACACACCTACAAAACGCTGAACCACCTTCACATACCTCGCATAACACCGAACCACCTTCACATACCTCACATACGCTGAACCACCTTCACAACCTCACATACGCTAAACCCACCTTCACATACCTCGCATACACTTAACCACCTTCACACACCTCACATACGCTGAACCACCTTCACATACCTCGCATAACACCGAACCACCTTCACATACCTCACATACGCTGAACCACCTTCACATACCTCACATACGCTGAACCACCTTCACATGCCTCGCATACACTTAACCACCTTCACACACCTCACATACGCTGAACCACCTTCACATACCTCGCATACACTGAACCAACCTTCACATTCCTCACATACACTGAACCACCTTCACATACCTCACATACACTGAACCACCTTCACATACCTCACATACACTGAACCACCTTCACATACCTCACATACACTGGTGGGAGAATGAGGTGTTGGGGGATGGGTGGGTGGGTGTGAAGAGGTAAGGTTTGGGGGGTGGGAAGAAGGGGTAAGAAGAGGAATTGTATTAGAATTTTAATGAAATATGGGGATTTTACTGAAATTAAAGGTATTGTGTGAATATATTTTAAAAGAATGGAATGAGTAAGCATATCTAGCCTTAAATTGTCTCTATGGTAGAACTGAATGTTGGTGTTGAGGTAGAGAGAGAAGAGTTACTTGGTGGGTCTGACTGAGATCTGTATCTGAAGGTAAATCAGGTAAGACTCGCCAAGCAGTTCTCGCTCGGCATATATCTACACTTGAGGAGAGTTGCATGGTGTAGAGAGTGGAGGTTATAGAACCCTTTGTCGCACAAGGGGTCCGAAAATTTGAAATTCGAACTGAACTCCCTATGGTGGATAGAGTAACTCAATACAAGGTCACTGATCCCATATAAATTGATTTCTGATGGTTAGTTTTCGAGGAATTGCCAATCTCCGAAGACCGAAAATATTCGGCTGCGCCCGACAAAGGGATTAAAAAATTTTATGTTGCAAACTTGCAATTGTTAATAAAACACACCAAAACAATTTTTTAAATTTAATATACAAACAGACAATATAAAAAACATAAATGGAACTTGTATCAAAACATTTTTTAATTGTTACAAAAATATAAAAAGGAAGCAAATATCAACAATGCCAAATTGCAAAGTGATGCAAGTTTCAATCCCTATATTCCTGAGATTCATTTGGAAGACCAATGATTCTATATTGCTAAATGGCAAGATGGAAGTCTGAGAAACAGTTTCTATCAGTCTTTATGCACAGATTTACTTTGCATACACTACACACGAATGACGATGTTACCTTTTTCCCTTCGTGTTGCTGCAATACTTGCAAGTAAAACGGCCTTTGCCCTGCCATTGGGAAGTGCTTTAGACTAATGTCTTTCCTAACACTGTCCATCAGGCATTTCTGTACGTTTTCCTCCCGTCCCAGGTTTTCACTATGCCAACACGATTGGAAGTACATGGTGAATTAGTTGGTGAAGGTCTTGGAGTTGTTCTTAGGATGCTGCCTCTAAGGTTTTGTCCTTTAGACCTTGCAATTTCAGAGATACAATTCCTGAAATACTTCAGTTGCATACACTTTTGCTTTATTGCTCGAGAATCACGGCAATAAAGCAGCCATGCATTCACAACAGCAAGATCAAGAATATAGGCAAATAGCCGCATGTACCAACGTTTGATTTCATTGGTGTTTTGTAGAGATGCACCAACATGTTGCTTTTGTCAATACCTCCCATGTTTGCATTATAGTTCTTGATGACTGCAGGGCACGATATTTGCTCTTTCCTCTTTGTACTCTTGTTATATCTCTCAACAAGACTCAGAGGCTCGACCCCAATATCAGTTGTCACTAAAGTCACAACTTTGGAGTCCTTTCCATCTTACAACAAGGACACCATCATTGTTGTTGAAGCAAAAATTGCCCCTGACCACAGTGTTCCTTTCCATTTGTTTGATAGGCGCCAGATCTGGCTTACCACATCTATTGTCACGTACTGTTCCAGTGTATCTGCAGTTTATACTTATCTCTTAGTAGCTTGACCAAAGGTATACTTGAAAAGAAATTGTCAGCATAGATTGCGATGTGTTTGTCTTGTTCATAGTTTGTGCAAGTACCAGAACAATCTTTGTACTTATTGAAGTTTAGATTCTTCCTGTGGCAGCTGTATGGGATGTGTGTCAAAAGTTGTTGTGCCTTGATACATGAGTATATCATGTATGAGTCCATCTTGACTTGCACGACAAAAAAGTTTGAAACCCCACTTATCTGGTTTTGTTTTGATGTACTGCCTTAGGTTTCCAGCAGTTTTACCCTTGAAACCAACCATGACTTCATCAATAGATTGCTTGGGGTAGCTGGAATTTCAAGCAAGCATTAGTTAGTTCAGTGTAAAGAGGCCTTACTTTGTAGAATCTGTCATTATCCTTTTTTGTGTTGTCATTGAAATGAATATGACTTCTAAGGTACCATAAACCTCTTAGACGCCATGCTATCTACAACCTGTGGGATCCTAAAGCATGCTTTCCAATAGTCTTCGAGGGATGGTAGTGAAGCAATACCCATGAACAACAAAATACCTATGAACCTCAAGATCTCTTCAGAATCTGTTGAAAAAGTACTATTTATGTCTTTTTGCCTTGCATACAAATTTGTTTGATATGCTATGTTATCTATCATGGCTGGAGTAACGAACATACGAAAATACTCATATGGAGACCTAATTGCAAGAGGCTTTTCATGTTCATATGCCGGCAAAGGATCATTTTGAATGTCATCTACGGTCCACTCAGATGAAACTTGAAGAGCAATATTCTCATGGATCTCTTCCTCATCCGGGTATTCCTCAATCTAAAAGTTTTCTTTTCTCCTCATTACTTTCTGCTTTTTGGCTGGCCTTTCTTTCCTTTCTTCCTCCTCTCATCAGTTGACATCTCTGCATCCTGTGCATCCGGTGGCAAGTATTCATCACCACTATCCAGCAATTCTGGTTCGTCTACCTCTGGTTCCGAGTCACTGTCTTCAGAAACGCAGACATACCTCGACCTGCTGGTCGACTGCTCCCCATAAAACAGCCTCTCATGGAACTGGAAGGACAATAGAAACCTCCTGTATAAATCCAGACCACTACAGAGTTCATATATGCAATTGAAAATTTCTTATAAATATTTATTTGACTAAAATTGGACATTCCGAAACTCGCGCAAGACTGAAATAATTCGGTCTAAAATGCTTGCACTTTTTTCAACTGCATGCTACACTCATATTATGCTTCACACGGACTTTAGGTATATATCAAAATATGCCTAAACTATTCATGTAAGCACTAAACACAACAATCAGTACTTATCGACATTGTAGAATGTATAATCCAAGAGTAGATTAGTAAGGGTGGAGGGAAAAATGCGTGTGTGGGCGAAGCCAAGCCACCAGTGTTTATATTTTGATCTCTCAACCAATGGGAAGGCGGCAGAAGCGAACTTACTTAGCTGAAGAGACTCAGGGATGGCTTGTGATTGGTTGGAACTAAAGAACGGGAAGCTGGCCGGGCGGGGCACAGAGTATGACACGCGCCAAAAACACGTAATTAAGACCGAATTTTTTCGGCCTCGTGCGACAAATCACGAGGTCGAATGAATAGGAAAGGCGGGATGGGTAGAAGAGATGACGAAAGGGTAGATGAAAGGAGGGAAGGGCAGAAGAGGGAAGGGAAGAGCAGAAAAGAAGAGGGAAGGGTAGAAGAGACGAAGGAAGGGTACAAGAGGGGAGGGAAGGGAAGAAGAAAGAAGGGAAGGGTAGAAGAAGGGAGGGAATGGTAAAAGAGGGGAGGGAAGGGTAGAGAAAAGGAGGGAAGGGTAGAAGAGGGGAGGGAATGGCAGAAGAGGGAAGGGAAGGGTAGAAGAGGGGAGAGGAGGGCAGAAGAGGGAAGGGAAGGACAGAAGAGAGAAGGGAAGTGTAGAAGAGGGGAAGGGTAGAAGAGGGGAAAGAACGGCAGAAGAGGAGGAGGGAAAGGAAGAAGAAAGGAGGGAAGGGTAGAAGAAGGGAGGGAATGGTAGAAGAGGGGATGGAAAGGGAGAAGAGGGGATGGAAGGGTAGAAGAAAGGAGGGAAGGGTAGAAGAAGGGAGGGAATGGCAGAAAGGGAAGGGAAGGGTAGAAGAGGGGAGAGGAGGGCAGAAGGGAAGGGAAGGGCAGAAGAGAGAAGAGAAGGGAAAAAGAGAGGAAGAAAGGGTAGAAGAGGGGAAGGAACGGTAGAAGAAGGGAGGGAAAGGTAGAAGAAAGGAGAGAAGGGTAGAAAGGGGAGGGAAGGGTAGAAGAGGGAGGGAAGGGTAGAAGAGGGGAGGGAAGGGTTGAAGAGGGGAGGGAAGGGTAGAAGAGGGGAGGGAAGGGTAGAAGAGGGAAGGGAAGATTAAAAGAGGGGAGGGATGGGCAGAAGAGGGAGGGAAAGGCAGAAGAGGGGAGGAAGGTAGAAGAGAGGAGGGAAGGGTACAAGAGGGAAGGAAGCGTGCAAGAAGGGAGAGAAGGGTAGAAGAGGGGAGGGAAGGATAGAAGAAAGGAGGGAATGGTAGAAGAGGGGAGGGAAGAATACAAGAGAAGAGGGATGGGCAGAAGAAAGGAGGGAGAACTGAAGAGGAAAGGAAAGGGTAGAAGAGGGGAAGGAAGATTAGAAGAAAGGAGGGTTAGGCAAAAGAGGGGAGGAAAGGGCAGAAGAATGGAGGGAAAGGTAGAAGATGGGAGGGAAGATTAGAAGGGGGAGGGATGGGTAGAAGAGGGGAGGGAAGGGTATAAGATGGGAGGGAAGGCTTGAAGAGGGGAGGGAAGGGTAGAAGAGGGGAGGGAAGGGTAGAAGAGGGAAGGGAGATTAAAAGAGGGGAGGGTGGGCAGAAGAGGGGAGGGAAAGGCAGAAGAGGGGAGGGAAGGGTAGAAGAGAGGAGGGAAGGGTAGAAGAGGGAAGGAAGTGTGCAAGAAAGGAGAGAGGGTAGGAAGAGGGAGGGGAAGGATAGAAGAAGGGAGGGATGGGTAGAAGAAAGGAGAGAATGGTAGAAGAGGGGAGAGGAAGGGTAGAAGAGAGGATGGAAGGGTACAAGAGGGAGGGAAGGGTAGAAGAGGAAGAAGGGTAGAAGAAGAGATGGAAGGGTAGAAGAGGCGATGTAATAGCAGAAGAGGGAAGGGTAGAAGAGAGAAGGGAAGGGCAGAAGAGGAGAGGGAAGGGCAGAAGAGAGGAGGAAGGGTAGAGATAGGGTAGGGAAGGGAGATGAAAGAGAGGGAAGAGATAGAAAAGGGAAAAGAAGGTAGATGAGAGTAGTGAAGGGTAGAAAGAGGAGGGAAGGGTAGAAGAGAGGAGGAAGGGTACAAGAGGGGAGGGAAGGGTAGAAGAAACAAGGGAAGGGTAGAAGAAGGGAGGGAATGGTAAAAAAGGGGAGGGAAAGGTAGAAAAAGGGAGGAAGGTAGAAGAGGGGAGGGAATGGCAGAAGAGGGAAGGGAAGGGTAGAAGAGGGGAGAGGAGGGCAGAAGAGGGAAGGGAAGGACAGAAGAGAGAAGGGAAGTGTAGAAAGACAGGAAGGAAGGGTAGAAGAGGGGAGGAACGGCAGAAGAGGGGAGGAAAGGAAGAAGAAAGGAGGGAAGGGTAGAAGAAGGGAGGGAATGGTAGAAGAGGGGTTTGGAAAGGAGAAGAGGGGATGGAAGGGTAGAAGAAAGGAGGGAAGGGTAGAAAAAAGGGAGGGAATGGCAGAAGAGGAGGGAAGGGTAGAAGAGGGGAGAGGAGGCAGAAGAGGGAAGGGAAAGGGCAGAAGAGGAAGAGAAGGGAAAAGAGAGAAGAGAAGGGAAGAAGAGAGGAAGAAAGGGAAGAAGAGGGGAAGGAGGGGGTAGAAGAGGGGAGGGAAAGGTAGAAGAAAGGAGGGAAGGGTAGAAAGGGGAGGGAAGGGTAGAAGGGGGGAGGGAAGGTTTGAAGAGGGGAGGGAAGGGTAGAAGAGGGGAGGGAAGGTTAAAGAGGGAAGGAAGATTAAAAAGGGGAGGGATGGGCGAAGAGGGGAGGAAAGGCAGAAGAGGGGAGGGAAGGGTAAAAGAGAGGAGGGAGGGTAGAAGAGGGGAAGGAAGTGTGCAAGAAGGGAGAGAAGGGTAGAAGAGGGGAGGGAAGGATAGAAGAAAGGAGGGAATGGTAGAAGAGGGGAGGCGCTTTCGACCGGGTGTGGCACCAGGGCCTCTTAGCAAAACTTCAAGTACTGGAATTGCAGGCTCTACGCTATGTCTCCCCAGTGATTACCTTCATGGTAGATCTCTAAGTGTAGTCCTCAATGGAACGGAATCAGCAAGGCATCCTATTGGGGCAAGCGTTCCACAAGGAAGTGTGCTGGGTCCACTGTTATGGAATGTCTACTTCAACGACCTTCTTCATCTTATCCCAGAACATAGCATATGCAGACGACTGTACACTGACATTCACTTTCCAAGAGAAGAATGCCAGGTGCTCTAAGCTAATCAATCACCCGCTGAGAGCTATATCAGCTTGGGGGAAAAAGATGGCAAGTAACATTTTTCACCTGAGAAAAAAGCAAATGATGATCTCTCTAGGCACCATGATGGTAATGCTGGTGCAGTAGTAAGGATGAATGGGAGGATGTTGGCACCTGGAAAGAAGTTGATATTCCTTGGGGTGAAATTTGACTTCAAACTAACCATGAAGAAACCATGTTGTAAATCTTGCAAACAAGGCAGCCAGGAAGCTTACAGCCGTATCTCGCACCTGCTTGCCCGTAGGGGTTGCAAGATCCTGTACGAGGCACAAGTACGCTCACACCTTGAGTATGCTCAACTTTTTTGGTTTGCCTGCCCCCCCCTCTCATCTGCGACTGCTTGACAGAGTAGAGAACAGAGCAAGACGTCTTTATCTCTCGCCTGGACCCCTCCGGATAGATCTTCATTTCAGCAGAGCCTTCAACATAGGAGGGATGTGGGTGGCCTTACTGTATGTACAAGGCCAATTTTTGTCAAATACCACACTTGGATCCCCCTTCGAGGACAGCATGAAACAAGCTTTTATGCCACAAGACGGGCAGAAAGCAGCAACTTCCTCTGGTGTACCCTTCTTCCAGAAAATCACTCCATCTGAGATCATACATACCCAGGATGACTCGAGTATGGAACACATTCGTACAGCATAATGATGTAACGAGATAACGTCAGTTGATCAAATGAAAAATGCGGCCCACAGATGGCTCCAACTTCATCCTGTTCCCTACTTGTATGTCTCATAACAATAAAAATGCTTTCAAATGAGCTAATGTAGGTAACAGCTCTTAGCTTGCCAATAAAGTTAGGAATCCTTAACCTGTAAATAGTTGTCAATAAAGCTAGGGATCCTTAACCTTGTCAAACCCTGTGTAAAAAAAAAAAAAAAAGAAAAAAAAAAAAAAGAGAAGAGGGATGGGCAGAAGAGAGGAGGGAAGAACTGAAGAGGGGAGGAAAGGGTAGAAGAGGGGAAGGAAGATTAGAAGAAAGGAGGGTTGGGCAGAAGAGGGGAGGGAAGGCAAGAAGAATGGAGGGAAAGGTAGAAGAGGGGAGGGAAGATTAGAAGGGGGGAGGGATGGGTAGAAGAGGGGAGGGAAGGGCAGAAGAGGGGATGGAAGGGCAGAAAAGAGAACGGAAGGGCAGAAGAGGTGAGGAAAGGGAAGAAGAGAGGAAGGAAGGATAGAAGAGGGGAAGGAAGATTAGAAGAAGGGAGGGTTGGGCAAAAGAGGGGAGGGAAGGGCAGAAGAATGGAGGGAAAGGTAGAAGAGGCGAGGGAAGGTTAGAAGGGGGAGGGATGGGTAGAAGAGAGGAGGGAATTGCAGAAGAAAGAGGGAAGGGCAGAAAAGAGAAGGGATGGGCAGAACAGGCTGGGAAGGGTAGAACAGAGGAGGGAAGTGTAGAGAGGGGAGGGACGGGTAGAAGTGGGGAGGGAAGGGTAGAAGAGGGGAGAGAAGGGTGAAAGAGGGGAGGGAAGGGTACAACAGGAAGGAAGGGTAGAAGACGGGGGGAAGGGCAGAAGAGGGGAGGAAAAGGGCAGAAGAGGGGAGGGAAGGGCGAAGAGAGGACGAAAGGGTAGAAGAAATGAGGAATCGCAGAAGAGGGAAGGGAAGGGTAGAAGAGAGAAGGGAAGAGTAGAAGAAGGGAGGGAAGGGTAGAAGAAAGGAGAGAATGGTAGAAGAGGGGAGAGGAAGGGTAGAAGAGAGGAGGGAAAGGGTACAGAGGGGAGGAAGGGTAGAAGAGGAAGAAGGGTAGAAGAAGGGATGGAAGGGTAGAAGAGGGGATGTAATAGCAGAGGAGGGAAGGGAAGGGTAGAAGAGAGAAGGGAAGGGCAGAAGAGGAGAGGGAAGGGCAGAAGAGTGGAGGGAAGGGTAGAGATAGGGTAGGGAAGGGCAGATGAAATGAGGGAAGAGATAGAAGAGGGAAAAGAAGGGTAGATGAGAGTAGTGAAGGGTAGAAAAGAGGAGGAAGGGTAGAAGAAGGGAGGGAAGGGTAAAAGACGGGAGGGCAGGGCAGAAGAGGAGAGGGATGGGTAGAAGAGGGGAAGGAAGGGTAGAAGAGCGAAGGGTTTGGCAGAAGAGTGGAGGGAAGAGCAAAAAGGGGAGGAAGATTAGAAGAGGTGACGGATGGGTTGAAGAGGGAGGGAAGGGCAGAAGAAGGAGGGAATGGTAGAAGAGGGGTGGAAGGGGAGAAGAGGGGGGGGAAGGGAGGAAGAAGGAGGGAAGGGTAGAAGAGGGGCGAGAAGAGTTAGAGGATGAAGGAAAAGGGGAGAAGAAGTGAGGGAAGGGTAGAAGAGAGGGTGAAGGGTAGAAGACGGGAGGGAAGGGGAAGAGGGGGGGGGAAAAGCAGAAGAGGGAGGGAAGGGCAGAAGAGAGGACGAAAGGGTACAAGAGAGGAAGGAAGGGCAGAAAAGGAAGGAAGGGCAGTAGAGGGAGGGAGGGTAGAAGAGGGAGGGAAGGGGAGAAGAAAGGAGGGAAGGGTTAAAAGAGGGGAGTGAAGGGTAGAAGAGGAAATGGAAAGGGAGAAGAGGGGAGGAAAGTATAGAAAAAGGAGGGAAGGGTAGAAGAGGGGAGGGAATGGCAGAAAAGGAAGGTAAGGTAGAAGACGGGAAGAAAGCTTAGAAGAGGGGAATGGTTGGGCAGAAGAGGGGAGGGAAGGGCAGAAGAGAGGAGGGAAGGGTAAAAGAGAGAAAGAAAGATTAGAAGAGGGAAGGGATGGGCAGAAGAGGGGAGAGAAGGGCAGAAGAGGGGAGGGAAGGGCAGAAGATTGAAGGGAAGGGCAGAAGAGGGGAGGGAAGGGTTGAAGAGGGGACGAAGGGTAGAAGAGAGAAGGGAAGGGGAGAAGAGGGTAGGGAAGGGTCGAAAAGTGGGAAGGGTAGAAGAAGAGAGGGAAAAGCAGAAGAGGGGAGGGAATGGCAAAGAGAAAGGGAAAGGGTAGAAGAAGGGAGGGGGGGCAGAAGAGGGGGGGGAAGGCAGAAGAAAGGAGGGAAGGGTAGAAGAGGGAGAGAAAGGGCAGAAGAGGGGGTGGAAGGGCAGAAGGGGGAGGGAAGGGTAGAAGAGGGGGAAAGGAAAATTATAAGAAGGTTTGGAATGGGTTGAAGACTGAAGGGAAGGGCAGAAGAGGGGAGGGAAGGGCAAAAGAAGGAGGGGAAGGGTAGAAGGGGAGGGAGGGTAAAAAGAGGGGAGGGAAGGGCAGAAGAGGGGATGAAAGGGTAAAGAGAGGGGAGGGAAGGGTAGAAGAGAGAAAGAATGGCAGAAGATTTTAGGGAAGGGCGAAAGAAAGGAGGGAAGGGTAGACGAGGGGGGGGAAGAACAGAAGAGGGGAGGATGGATAGAAGAGGGGAAGGATAGGTAGAGGAGTGGAGGGAAGGGGAGAAAAGGAAAGGTAAGGGTAGAAGAGTTGAAGGAAGGGTAGAAGAGCGGAGGGATGGGCAGAAGAGGGGAGGGAAGGGCAGAAAATGGGGGGGGGAAGGGTAGAAGAGGGGAGGGAAGATTAGAAGAGGTGAGGGATGGGCATAAGAGGAAAGGGGAGAAGAAGGGAGGTAAGGGCAGAAGAGACTAGGGAAGGGTAGAAGAAAGGCGGAAGGGTGGAAGAGGGAGGGAATGGCAGAAGAAGGGATTGAAACGCGAAGAGAGGAGGGAAGGGTAAAAAAGAGGAGAGGGAAGGGCAGAAGAGGGGAGGGAAAGACCAGAAGAGTACAGGGAAGGGTAGAAAGAAGGGAGGGAAGTTTAGAAGAGAGGGGGAAGTAGAAGAAGGGGAGGGATTTGGGGAGAAGAAAGGAGATAAGGGCACAAAAGGGGATAGAAGATAAAAGAGAGGAAGGAAAGGGTAGAAGAGAAGAGGGAAGGGGAGAAGAAGGAAAGCAAGAGCAGAAGAGGGAGGGAAGAGTAAAAGAGATAAGGAAAAGGTAGAAGAGAGGAGGGAAGGGCAGAAGAAAAGGGGGGGGAAGGGTAGAAGAGGGGGGGAAGGTAGAAGAGGAGAGGGAAGGGTAGAAGAAAGGAGGGAAGGGTAGAAGAGAAGAGGAAGGGGCAGAAGAGGGGGGGAAAGGGCAAAAAGGTAAAGGAAGGTAAAAGAGGGGAAATGAAGGGCAGAAGATGGAGGAAAGGGTTTTGGAAGAGGGGGTGGAAGGGTAGAAGAAAGAAGGAAAGGTAGAAGATGGAAGGGAAGGGCATACGAGGGGAGCGAAGGGCAGTAGAGGGGAGGGAAAGGATAGAAGAGAGGAGGTAAGGGTAGAAGAGGGGAGAGAACGGAAGAAGAGGGAAGGTAAGGGTAGAGGATGGGAGGGAAGGGTTTGAAGAGGGGGGGAAAAGGGTAGAAGAGAAGAGGGAAGGGTAGAAGAGGGGAGGTATGGCAAAAAAGCGAAGGAAAGGTTAGAAAGGGGGGAATGGCAGAAAGATTGGACGGCAGGGCAGAAGAGGGGAAGGGAAGGGGAGAAGAGAGGAGGTAAGAAATTTGAAGAGGGGAGGGATGGCTAGAAGAGGGGAAGGGAAAGGTAGAAGAGGGGAGGGAAAGGTAGAAGAGATGAGGGAAGGGTAGAAGAGGGGAGGGAAATGAAAGAGGGGAGGGAAGGGTAGAGATAGGGTAGGGAAGGGCGGATGAAGGGAGGGGAAAAGATAGAAGAGGGAAAAGAAGTGTAGATGAGAGTAGTGAAGGGTAGAAAGAGGAGGAAGGGTAGAAGAAGGGAGGGAAGGGTAAAAGACGGGAGGGCAGGGCAGAAGAGGAGAGGGGTGGGAGAAGAGGGGAAGGAAGGGTAGAAGAGCGAAGGTTTGGCAGAAGAGTGGAGGGAAGAACAGAAGAGGGGAGGGAAGATTTTAAGAAAAAAGGTGACGATTGGTAGAAGAGTGGGAGGGAAGGGAAGAAGAGGGAGGGGAATGGTAGAATAGAGGATAGAAGGGGAGAAGAGGGGCGGGAAGGGTAGAAGAGAAGGGGAGGGAAGGTAGAAGAATGGGCGGGAAGGTAAGGAGTGAAAGAAAAAGGTAGAAGAAGGTGAGGAAGGGTAGAAAGAGGGGAGGGAAAAGCTGAAGAGAAGAGGGTAGGGGTAGGAAGAGGGAGGGAATGGTATAAGAGGGGAGCGAAGGGTAGAAGAGGGGAGGAAAGGGTAGAAGTAAGGGAGGGAAGAAGAAGAGTGCGGAATGGTAAAAGAGGGGAGTGAAGGGTAGAGGGCTGAGGGAATAGAAGAAGAGGGAAGGGAAGGTAGAAAAGAGGGGGAAGGGCAGAAGAGGAAAAGGGAAGGCAGAAGAGGGGATGGAAGGGTAGAAGTAGAGAGGGAGGGCAGAAGAGCATGAGCTCCTCAAATCATTAGATAACCTACAAGCTATTGTAGAAGCCAGTGCAAGCCTGCACAAGTGACGTAAGCTGCTCAGCTGAGGTGACACTATTGACAAAGACTGGGAAGTCCCACACTGAGCTTAACTCAGGGTAAACAACTGTGGAATTCTGTCATCGCAAAGGTCCCACAGACTGACAGAGTTCAAAACACACCTTTGGGAATTCTAACACAATCCTCTGACCACCCCACAGAGGTAACAAATCCTCCTTCCCACAACGGGAAGCCTTGGATCTGTTAATTCTCCTACACCTGACACTCTGCTTCAGCCACTGCAGTCTAACTTGAACAGTGCACATACCACTCTGATCCTACACCTGTCAGCACACCTGCCGATACTATTCTAGAATCTGAGTAGTAGTGCTTCTAACAGCAAGTCTTGACCAGGTTTCTCACACCATAGAACGGTGCAGTTAAGTGGATCAGGGATACTATCACTGCACTGATCACCTACTGCGCCGAAGTACGAACAGCAGGGACACATCTGTCAGAACTGGTAGAGGGCGGGCTAGAGGACGTGGAGGAGGACGAGGATGAGAATGACATCTACAGCCGTCTCACCCTCCACTAACACTAGTTCCAGCGGCAAGAATCTGAGTGACAAATCAGGCGAAACACAGGAGGGTTGCAACAAATCCTAGTCCACCCTCCAGGCACCTAGTCTGGCTCTCGCTGTCAACCGGAAGGGGCACTCTGTCCAACTAAGCTGCCTCGATAAACCAGTGGTAACTACTGCAACAAGAAAGGACATAAGGAGGCCCGAGTCGGAAGAAAACGGAACATGACAGGAAAAAAACAGGGCCACCTGGTTTAAGACCTGTTCTCATAACAAACCAGCAAGATCTCTGAATTGGTAAACACTCCTCACACGTCATCCCACTTTACTACTCCTATCACCAGCCCATCAGGGTAATGGGCCTTATACAAGACCTACAGACCTACATCCCTGCAGCGCCTCATACCCTACCTCACTCAAGGGCAGGCACCTTACATTCCCTACCAAGCACCCACCACCTCAAGCTGCTCACTTCATCATGAGGACCATCAATCAGCATCTCTTGTCGGCCAACATTAGATGTTTCATTGACTAATGTTGGAGGAGCTCACACATAGCTTTGTGCACAACTCCGACGTCCCCCGACATGAATAGCTGTTTGTTGAAACATTTTTGGATGACAGGGACCCAGAAAATTTTTGCAAGAATTGCAGGCTACACCCTCATGGATGAGAAGAGCCAGGCAAGGGCAAGGAGGTGGTGTTTGTGTGTGCTTCTCTTAAAGTTTCAATCCCAGCACATAAGATTTGCACCCCTACACATCTTGAAATGTATGTTCGTCCAAGCTCTGTATAAGAACACTAGTACCTCTGTACAAGCATGTATCATTGTACAGACCTCAGTGGCAACATGCAGACCCTATCAACTTCCTAATTGAAAATATTGACTCCTTCTGCACAACACAAACTGTCAACATAGTTATAATTGTTGTGGACCTCAAACCAGCAACTTATTCAGAGGACTTTGATGACCTTCTTTGCAGTGTTTGACATGATAAACTTGATGATTTCCTACTCAATATCTCTGGCTCCTCCCTTGACCCATTAGTGAGAGATCTGGCAGAAGGCATAGTCACTTTGTCAACCCCCACGCCAACGTTGGATCGTCTGACCACAAGGCTGTTTTACCACACTTAAGATCCCAACAGAACGTGGTGAGGAGTCCACAAAACGCACATCCTGGCTATGGGAAAGAGGTAATTGGCCAGCCCTTTGCTCGAGCTCGCCACCACCGACTGGAATGCTCTTCTCCAGGGCTGTAGACACCAAGTGAAAGCCTTCAACTGGAACACATCCTTAATCTTCAACAGAACACATTCCTCACCGGCAATATTGACAAAGCCTACAGAGCAGCCTTGGTTTGGCTTTTGTTGTAGAGAGGCTGCTACTGCTAAATGTCCAAAGCATGGCGAAGTTATAAGAGACATCCTACCACCTATAACAGAAAACTTGCACATGCAAGTCCTGTAGGCATATGGGGTGATGTTCAAAGTGGGCCATCGCTAAATGGTGAGGTGACACTAAAAAAAGAAAGTTAGCACATGTAGAAGGCTCCAAAACCTGGTGGTCCCCGTCAAGGACAGACAAGGATATCTGCCTGATGAACTTATGCCACCCTCTAAATCGACAGATGTGACACCTCTACTATAGTCAAGAGAAGCGGACCTCTAGCTTATCACCTATGCTACCAAAATGCAAGTTCCTGATCCGCAAGGGACCGCTCCTTGGCTACTGTCAAGAACTGTTGTCAAAAACTGTCCAGTGGTACAATAAGCAGGAGGAGTTGCATTTCCTTTTTAAATCACGTTTACCAAGTAAAGGCTGTGGCCAGACAAGTTGAGCCAAGATTAGTTGAGAAGATGTGCAGACCAGCTAGGCAGCACCTCTAACTCGCATCTTTCAGCACAGCCTAGTACAGTGTAAATGGCCCACTCTATGGAAAGAGCAAATGTAAGTCCCAGTTCACAAAAAGAAGAGCAGGAAGCAGAAATCAGCAACTACAGACCAAGGGCACTCCTGTCAAACCAGGTGAGATCCTTGAGACAATAAATTCAAGACAAATTACAGATTTTTTTTTTTTGACTACCACTCCCTACTTTGTGATCATCCAATACTGCTTCAGGAAATGTTTTACTCAGGCTGCTGATCTGTGTTAAACGCTCTCCACTAAGTGGGCACATCACTGGACGAAACCAAAGTCACGCTGTGTGTGTAGCACACTGACATTCTGGCGCTTTCGGACCGGTGTGGCACCAGGGCCTCTTAGCAAAACTTCAAGCACAGGGAATAGCAGGCTCTACGCTATGTCTCCTCAGTGGATTACCTGGCATGGTAGATCTCTAAGTGTAGTCCCTCAATGTAATGGAATTCGAGCACGGCATCCTATTGGGGCAAGATTCCACAAGTGAAAAGCGTGCTGGTCCACTGTTATGGAATGTTACTCAACGACCTTACGTCATCTCATCACAAAACACATGCATATGCCAGACGAAGTTCACTGACATTCACTTATCCTAGAGAAGAAGATGCCATCCTTCTCTAAGCTACATCAATCACCATCTGAGAGCTATAACAGCTGGGAATAGATGGCAAGTAACATTGCACACTGAGAAAACGCAAATGACAAGATCGTCTCTAGGCACCATGATGGTAATGCTGGTGGCAGTAGTAAGGATGAATGGGAGGAAGTTTGGCACTGGAGAAGAAGTTGATATCCTTGGGGAAAATTTGACTCCAAACTAACCATAAGAACCATGATTGTAAATCTGCAAACAAGGCAGATCCAGGAAGCTTTACAGCACTTCGCCGTATCTGATGAGTTGGTGTAAATAAGTCGCATTCTGCTTGACAGTAGGGTTGCAAGATCCTGTACGAGGCACAAGTACCTCACACCTTGATATGCTCCACTTTCTTGGTTTGCCTGCTTCCCCCTCTCAATCTGCACTGCTTGACAGAGTAGAACAGCAAGACGATCTCATCTCTCCGCCTGGCCCATCCTGGATAGATCTGTCATTTCAGCATAGCCGCAACATATGAGGGATTGGGTGACCTTACTGTTATTTACAAGGCCAATATGCAAAATACCACACTTTGGATCCACTTCTAGGACAGCGTGAAACAAGCTTTTATGCCACAAGACGGCAGAAAGCATCAACTTCACTCTGGCAGTACCCTTCTCCAGACATCACTCCATCTGAATATCAACATACCCAGTATGACCTCGAGTATGGAACACAATTCGTACAGCATAAGATTTCAACCCAGATAAAGTCAGTTGATCAAATGAAAATGTCTGGCCCCCAGATGGCTCAAACTTCAACCTGTTCCCACTTGTATGTTCTCATAAACAATAAAAAAGCTTCAAATGAGCTGATGTAGGTACAGCTCTTAGCTTGCCAATAAAGTAAGGAAACTACACCTGAAATGAAGCTGTCAATAAAGCTAGGGAACCGTACCTTGTTCAAACCCAGTGTAAAAAAACAAAAAACAAATATGGAGGGAATCGCATGAATAGTGGAGGTATGGGATAGAAGAAGGAAAAGAATGTTAAGAAAGCGGAGATTGAAGGGTAGAAAGGAAGAAGTGTAGAATAAGGAAGGGCAGGGAAAAAGAGGGAGAGGGAAGGGCCGAAAATGAGAAGAAGGGTAGAATAGTGGTAATGAACGATAGAAGAGGGGCAGAATGGTGTAGAAAGAAATGGAATGAAAGGGCCGAATAGAGGATGGAAATGCACGAAGAAAGGAGAAAGGGTAGAAAGATGGGAAGGGTAGGATAGAAGATGGGATGGAAGGCAGAGGAAGAGAGGGAAGGGCAGAAGTAGGGGATGGAAGGACAGTAGAGGGAGGGAATGGATAGAAGAGAAGAGAAGGCTAGAAAAGGGGCTGGAAGGTAGAAGAAGTGAGGGAAGGGTTAGAATAGGGGAGGGAAGGGTATAAGACGGGAGGTATAGGGTAGAATAATGGAGGGAAGGGCAGAAGACGGAAGGGAAGCTACAAGAGATGAGGGAAGGGTGAAAAGACGGAAGGGCAAAAGAGGGAGAGAATGTTAGAGGTGCGGATGAGACAGAATAAGAGGGAAGGTAAGGGGTAGAAAAGAGGAGGGAAAGGCACAAGATGAGAGGGAAAGGGGAGAGGCGATGATGGAAGGGTAGAAGTAGGTGAGGGGAATTGCAGAAGAGGGAGGGAATTGCAGAAGCAGGGAGGGATGTGATAGAAGAGGGGAAAGAAGGGTAAGATGAGGAATTGAAGGGTAAAAGGAGGGAAGGGTAGTAGAAAGAGGGCAGGGTAAAAGAGGAGAGGGAACGGCAGAAGAGTAAAGGAAGGGTAAATATGGGAAGGAAGGGTAGAAGAGTGGCGGTAAGGGTAGAAGAAAAAAGGGAGTAAAGCGCCGAAGAGAGGAGGGAAGGGCAAGAAGAAAAGAAGGGAAGGGTAGAAGATGGGAGAGTAGGTTAGAAGAGGGGAGGGAATGGCAGAAGAAGAGAGGAAAGGGCAGAAGAAGTGGAGGGATGGACAGAAGAGGGAAAGGAAGGGTAGAAGATAAGAGGGAATGGTAGAATAGAGGCTGGAAAGGGTAGAAGAAGGGAGGGAAGGGTAGAAGAGGCGGGGAGGGTAGGGAGTGAAGAGAAAGGTAAGAAGAAGTGAGGAAGGTAGAAGACGGGAGGGAAGTGCAGAAGGATGGGAGGAAAGGCTGAAGAGGGGAGGAAAGTCAGGAAGAGATTACGTAAAGGATAGAAGAAAATGAGGGAAAGGGCAGAATAGGGAAGGGAAGAGCAGAAAAGAGGATGGAAAGGGTAGAAGAGAGGAGGGAAGAGTAGAATAGGGGAGGGAAGTTAGAAGAAAGGAGGGAAGGTAGAAGAGGGGAGGGAAGGGTAGAAGAGATGGTAGGGAATGGCAGAAGAAGGAAGGGAAGGGAGAAGAGGGAGATGAGGGCATAAAGAGAAGGGAAGTGCATAGAAGGAAGGAAAGGTAGAAGAGAGGAAGGAAGGGAGAAGAGTGGAAGGAATGGTAGAAAAGGGGGGGGAATGTAAAAAGGAGTGAAGGGTAGAAGAGGTGAGGGAAGGGTTGCAGAGGGAGGGAAGGGTAGAAGAGGGGATGGAAAGGGTAGAAAAGGGAAGGGAAGATAAGAAGAGGGAAGGGATGGCCAGAAGGAGGGAGGGGAAGGCATAATAGGGAGGGAAGGGTTAGAAGAGGGGAGGGAAAGGGTTGCAGAGGTGAGGGAAGGGTAGAAGAAGGGGATGGAAAGGTAGAAGAGGAAGTGGAAGATAAGAAGAGGGGAGGATGGCAGGAAAGAGGGAGGGGATACAGAATAGGTGGGAAAGGGGGGTAGGAATAGGGGAGTGAGGGTACAAGCGGGGAGGGAAGGGTGCAAGAGGGGAGGAAAAAAAAAAGTTTTTTTTTTTTAGAAGAGGGGAGGAAGGGTAGAAGAAAGGAAGGAAGGGTAGAGGAGGGGAGAGAATTGGCAGAAACTTGAAGGCAAGGAGAGAAGAAGGGAGGGAAGGGTAGAAAAGGGGAAGAAGGGTAGAAGAGGGGAGGGAAGATTAGAGAAGGGAGGGATGGGCAGAAGAGCGGAGGAAATAGCAGAAGAAGGGAGAGAAGGGTAAAGAGGCAGGGAAGGGTAGAAGAGGAGGGATGGAAGATTAGAAGAGAAGATGGATGGGCAGAAAGAGAGGAGGGAAGGGCCGAATGAGCGGAGGAAAGGGTAGCAGAGGGGAATGAAGATTAGAAGAAGGAGGGTTGAGCAGATAGAGGGGAAGGAAGGGCAGAAGAAGGGAGGTTAGGGCAGAAGAGGAAGGAAGATTAGAAGGGGGAGGGATGTGTAGAATAGGGGTTGGAAGGGCAGAAGAGTGGGAGGAAAGGCAGAAAGAGAAGGGAAGGCAGAAGAGGGGAGGTAAGGGTAGAAGAGAAGAGGAAGGGTAGAAGAAGGGAAGGAAGATTAGGAAGAAGGAAGGGTTGGGCAGAAGAGGGGAGTAAATGGCAGAAGAAGAGGGAAAGGTAGAAGAGGGGAGGGAAGATTAGAGTGGGGAGGATGGGTATAAGAGAGGAGGGAAGGCAGAAGAGGGAGGAAGGGCAGAAAAGAGAAGGAGGGCAGAGAGTGAGGGAAGGTTAAGAGAGGAGGGAGGTAGAAGAGGGTAGGGAAGGGTAGAAGAGGGGGGAAGGGGTAAAAGGAGGGGAGGGAAGGGTACAAGAGGAGAGAAGGGAGAAGAAAACAGGAGGGAAGGGCAGAAGAGGGGAGAGAAGGCAGAATCAGGGGAGGTATAGGGCAGAAGAGAGGAACGAAATGGTAGAAGAAATGAGGGAAGGGCAGAAGAGGGAAAGAGGCCAGAAGAGGGGAGTGAAGGGTGAAGAGAGAAAAGAAGGGTAGAAGAAGGGACAAGAAGGGGAGAAGAAAGGGGGAATGGAAGAAGATGGGAGGGAAGGGTAGAAAGGGGATGGAAAGGGTACAAGGAAGGGGGAGGGAAGGGTAGAAAAGGGGGAAGGGGTAAAGAAGGGATGGAAGGGTAGAAGAGAGATGTAATAGCATAAGAGGGAAGGGAAGGGTAGAGAGAGAAGGGAAGGGCAAGAAGAGGAGAGGGAAGGGCAGTAAGAAGGGAGGGAAGGGTAGAATTAGCTATGGAAAGGCAGAAGAAGTAGGGAAAGGGATAGAAGAGGGGAAAGAAGAGGTAATGAGGGTAAGAGAAGGTAAAAAGAGGAGGGAAAGGGTAGAAGAAGGGAGAGAAGGGTAAAACGAGGGGAGGGCGGGGCAGAAGAGGAAGAGGAATGGGTAGAAGTGGGGAAGGAAATGTACAAAGTGAAGAAATTGGGCAAAGAGGGGAGTGGAAGAACGAGAAAAGGGGAGGAAGATTAAAGATGTGACGGATGGGTTTAAGAGGGGAGGGATGGCAGAAGAAGGAGGAATGGTAGAAGAGGGGATGGAAGGGAGAAGAGGGCGGAAGGGAGGAAGAAGGGGAGGGAAGGGTAGAAGAGGGGCGGCGGAGAAGAGTAGAGGAGTGAAGGAAAGGGTAGAAGAAGTGAGGGAAGGGTAAAGAAAGGAGTAAAGGTAGAAGACGGAGGAAAGGCGGAATGAGGGGGGAAGGGCAGAAGAAGGGGAGGGAAGGGCAGAAGAGAGGACGAAAGTGTACAAGAGAGGAAGAAGAGGCAGAAGAAGGAAGGGAAGGGCAGTAAGGGGAGGGAAGTGTAGAAGAGAGGAGGGAAGGGTAAAAAAGGAGGGAAGGGTAAAAGTAGGTGAGTGAAGGGTAAGAACGGAAATGGAAAAGGGAGAAGAGGGGAGGAAATTATAGAAGAAAGGAGGGAAAGGGTAGAAGAGGGAGGGAATGGCAGAAAAGGGAAGGTAAGGGTAGAAGACCGGCAAGAAAGTTCTTAGAAGAGTAATGGTTGGGCTAAGAGGGAAGGAAGGGCATAAGAGAGGAGAGAAGGGTAAAAGAGAGACAGAAAATTAGAAAGGGAATGGGATGGGCAGAAGAGGTGAGAGAATTGCATAAGAGGGGGGATGGAAGGGCAGAAGGAGAAGGGAAGGGTAGAAGAGGGTAGGGAAGGGTCGAAAAGGGGGAAGGTATAGAGGGGAGGGAAGGGATGAAGAGGGGATGAAATGGGTAGAAGATAGAAGGGAAAGGTAGAAGAAGTGTAGGGAAGGGTCGAAAAGGGGGAAGGGTAGAAAGAGAGGGAAAAGCCAGAAGAAGGGAGGGAATGGCAGAAGAGAGAAGGGAAGGGTAGAAGAAGGGAGAGAAGGGCAGAAGAGGGGAGGGAAGGGTAGAAGAAAGAGGGAATGATAAAAGAGGTAGAGAGAGGGCAGAAGAGGGATGGAAGGGCAAAGGTGGGAGGGAAGGGAGAATAGGGGAAGGAAAATATAAGAAGGTAGGAATGTGTTTGAAGACTGAAGAGAAAGGCAGAAGAGGGAGGGCAGGGCAAAAGAAGGAAGGAAGGGTAGAAGAGGGAGGGAAAGGTAGAAGAGGGAGGGAAGGGGCAGAAGAGGGGATGGAAGGGTTGAAAGAGGGGAGGAAAGGGTAGAAGAGAGAAAGAATGGCAGAAGATTGGAGGGTAAGGCGAAAAAAGGAGGGAAGGGTAGAAGAGGGGAGGGAGAACAGTAAGAGGGGAGGGGATGGATAGAAGAGGGGAAAGGAAGGCAAAGACTGGAGGTAGGAACAAAAGAGGGAGTCAAGGTAGATAAGAGGAGGGATAGATTAGAAGAGGGGATGGAAAGGTAGAGGAGTGTGAGGGAAGGGCAGAAAAGGAAGGTAAGGTAGAAGAGTTTGAAAGAAGGGTAGAAAGAGCGGAGATGGGCAGAATAGTGTAAGGAAGGCAGAAAATGGGAGGGAAGCAGAAGAGGGGAGGGAAAGGGTAGAAGAGGGGAAGGAAGGGTAGAGGAGGGGAGGGAAGGGTAGAAGAGGGGAGGGGAGGATAGAAGAGGGGAGTGAAGGGATGGGGAAAGGAGAAGGGGTTGAGATGGAAGAAGTTGGAGGCAATTAGATTTGATCCGAGGAAGTAGATGTAAAGTTCCCACCACACCAACCATCTCCCACCACAACAACCATCTCCCACCACAACAACCATCTCCCACCACACCAACCATCTCCCACCACAACAACCATCTCCCACCATAACAACCATCTCTCACCATAACAACCATCTCCCTCCACAACAACCATCTCCCACCACACCAACCATCTCCCACCACACAACCATCTCCCACCACACAAGCCATCCTCTCCACCACAACAAACCATCTCCCACCACACCAACCATCTCCCACCACACCAACCAACTTCCACCACAACAACCACTCCCACCGCAACAACGGCATCTCCCACCACACCAACCAATCTCCCACCACACCAACCATCTCCCACCACAACAACCATCTCCCACCACCCCAACCATCTCCCACCACTAACAACCGTCCGCCACCGCAACATACCATCACCCTCCACAACAACCGTCTCCCACCACAACAACCATCTCTCCCATAACAACCAACTCCCTCCACAACAACCGTCTCCACCACAACACACCATCTCTCACCTAACAACCATCTCTCACATAACAACCTCTCCCTCCACAACAACCGTCCTCCACCACAACAAGCCATCTCTCACCATAACAACCATCTCCCTCCACAACAACCGTTCACCACCACAACAACATCTCTCACCATAACAACCATCTCCCACCACAACACCAATCTCTCACCATAATCAACCATCTCCCACCACAACAACTTCTCACACCATAACAACAACCATCTCCCACCAACACCAACCTTCACTCCCATAACAAAACGATCTCCCACCACAACAACCAACACTCCCATAACAACCATCTCCAACCACCGAACAAACCATCTGCTCACCATAACAACCATCTCCCTCCACAACAACCGACACCTCGTCTCCCACCACAACAACCATCCTCTCACCATAACAACCCTCTCCTCCACAACAACCGTCTCTCCCACCACAACAACCAACCGTCTCACCATAACAACCGTCTCCCACCAAAACAACCATCTCTCAATCTCTCACCATAACAACCATCTCCCACCACAACAACCATCTACACCTAACAACCAACTCTCCCTTCCCACAAACAACCGTCTCCCACCACAACAACCATCTCTCACCATAACAAACCATCTCCCTCCATCAACAACGTCCTCCCCCCACCAACAACCATCACTCACCATTACAACCATCTCCCTCCACAACAACCGTCCTCCCACCACACAACCATCTCTCACCAAAAACAACCATCTCTCACCATAACAACCATCTCTCACCATAACAACCATCTCCCTCCACAACAACCGTCCTCCCACCAAAACAACCATCTCACACCATAACAACCATCTCCGTCCCACAACAACCGTCTCCCACCACAGAACCCACTCCCACCACAAGAAACCATCCTCTCCACCACAACAACCATCTCCCTCCATCAACAACCGTCCTCCCACCACAAGAAACCATCTCCCACGCACAACTCAACCATCTACCTCACCACAACAACCAATCTCCCTCCACAACAACCGACCTCCCGACCACAACAACCATCTCCCACCACAACAACCATCACTCACCACAACAACCACTCCCTCCACAACAACACGTCTCCCACACACAAGAACGCATCTCCCACCACAACAACCATCTCCCACCACAACAACCGTCTCCCACCACAAGAACCATCTCCCACCACAACAACCATCTCTCACCATAACAACAATCTCCCTCCACAACAACCTCCTCCCACCACTACAACCATCCTCCTCCTCAAGACAACCATCTCTCCCATGAAACCATCTCCCTCCACAACAACGCTACTCCTCTCTTCCCACCACAAGAGAACCAACTCCCACCACAACAACCATCTCTCACCACAACAAACCATCTCCACCACAACAACCATCTCTCACCATAACAACCAATCTCTATCTCCTCTTCTCATCTTCATTCTTACCCTCCCTCACCATCATCTCCTCTTCCTTCTCCTTCCCCTTCGCTCCCATTACTTCTCTCTGCTCCACTGTCTATCTACTTCCTCCTTCTTCATTTCTTCTTCTTTTCTTCCTCACCTCTTACTCTCTTCGTCCCCCAAACAACAACCGTCCCCCCTCAAGAACCATCTCCCACCACAAGAACCAACTCTCACCACAACAAACCATCTCCAACCAAACAAACCATCTTCCCACCACAACAAGCCATTCTCTCACCATAACAACCATCTCCCCACAACAACTGTCTTGTCTCCCACCACAAGAACCATCTCCCCCACAAGAACCATCTCTCACCACCAGAACCATCTCCAACTGTCCACAAGAAAGCATCTCCACCACAATAACCATCTCCCACCCACAAGAAACATCTCTCACCACAACAACCGTTTCCCACCACAACACCATCTCCCACCACCACCAACACGTTTCCCACCACAACAACCATCTCTCACCACAATAACCATCTCTCACCACAAACAACTCTCACACAACCAACCTATCTCCCCCACCACAGACAACCATCTCTCACACCATAACAACCATCTTACCCACCACAACCAATCAACCGTTCTCCCACCACAAGAACAATCTCCCACCACAAGAACCATCTCCCACCACAAGAAACCATCTCCCACCACAAGAACCATCTCCCACCCAAGAACCTTCTCTCCTCCCAACACAAGAATCATCTCTCACCACAACAACCATGTCCCACCTCACCAACGATCTCCCACACAACAACCGTCTCCCACCACAACAACCATCACCCACTGCAACAACATTTTTCCACCGCAACAACCATCTCTCACCATCAACAACCGTCTCCTACCACAACAAACTCCTCCCACCACACCAAGGATCTCCCACTTCACAAAACCCCATCTCCCCACCACCAAGAACCATCTCCCACCTACAACAACCATCTTCCACCACAACAACCATTTCCCACCACAAACAACTATCTCCCCACCACAACAACCGTCTCCCACCAAAAGACCACTCCCACCTCAACTTACCATCTCCCACCTCAACAACCATACTCTCACCACAACAACCGGTCCATACACACAACAACCATCTCCCACCACACCAACGACTCCCACCAAAACAACCCGTCACCCCACCACAACAACCATCTCCCATCACAACCAACCGATCTCCCACCACGACCAACCTCCTCTCACTACAACAACCGTCCCCCACCACAACAACCATCTCCCACGCACAACAACCTCTTCCCACCACAAGAACCAGCTCCCACCTCAACAAAAACCATCTCCCACCACAACAACCATCCTCTCACCACAAACAACTTGTCTCCTACCACAGGACAACCATCTCCCACCACACCACGAACTCTCTCCCAACCACAACAACCGTCCTCCCACCACAACAACCATCTCCCAAAAACCACCTACCATTGGTCAAGCCCAATGGCGAAGACGAAAACTGAAGACTTCCACCCTATACCCATCAATTGCCAACCATCTCTCGAAAACGAACACACCCTCTAACTAAGACACAACCTCAAACTAGGAATTGTCCCAAGTCACAGGCCGAATGAGGAAACAGCACCTGCCCATCAGTGCATAACATGCTAAACAATTAAAGTACCTTCCCATAATTTGCAAGATGTCGCTGGCTAATTTCTTCAATGACCTCTTTGGCATCAGACACTTTCCAGTGACATATAGACTAGCAAGGATGATTTTTCACGCTAAAACCCAACAAGGACACCCGAAAACCCTAAGAAGCCTAAACAGGCCCTCTCTTACGCAGCTCTCGAGTCACGGGCAAAGTGTCTTCGAAAGAACATTATCGCAAACAAGGCTGAACTACAACAAGGAATTCAACCACCTGTTTCCTCTTAAAAGCAG
>NC_069489.1:11552769-11574344 GCF_026875155.1 Cherax quadricarinatus | reverse complement strand
ACTGGTGCAAATTTGGAGGAAGGACGCTTTTTCTGTATAATAATTGCTTCTCGTTGTGTAGATTGCGACCGCTGGTAACTACAGGTTATATGGAAATTCACAGTAACGTCTCGTATTTCAGAAAAGAAACTAATGAAATTCACTCCACTTCCACTAAGTACCATTATAATACTGGTTAGATGCTACTACAACACTGTATTCTGCTATCACTGGTATCACTAGATTATATGCGAGTACACTAGCAGGCCGTAAGATTATTAAAAACAGCTGACCTGTGGTAAGTTTCTGCGACTTCTGGCACCTTCCTCTATAGGCTTATCACTTCATTAACAAATTCGCCTGTTTTCAAATGACACTTTAGCCTTTATCATCAATATACTAGGGAGCCACTGTAGTATACACTATACACTATGTATACTCAATGTTATCAGGGAGACTTTCTTTCCTCAGACATGAAAAGTTCAATTATTATTATTTTTTTCCACACAGGACAGGCCTATGATTCCCCTCTGGCAGTAAACTCTGCTACGCAGTGCACACTAATTCTCCTTTTCTGACTCAGTATATAATGTTTTCCGCCCAAGATTGGTTCCAGGCGCTAGAGGGATGTATCGTATAGGATTGATGACACAAATTAAAGTTCTAGCACGTAAGAGCGACCGTGAAACACGAGAAAACCGGGAGCACAACGAGGCACGCTGACACGCTGACACGCTGTGTGTCATTTGCTTTTTTCATGGAGCAATTTATTACATATCTGGACGATATAGAGCAATTTATTACATATCTGAACGATATAGAGCAATTTATTACATATCTGGACGATATAGAGCAATTTATTACATATCTGGACGATATAGAGCAATTTATTACATATCTGGACGATATGGAGCAATTTATTACATATCTGGACGATATAGAGCAATTTATTACATATCTGGACGATATATAGCAATTTATTACATATCCGGACGATATAGAGCAATTTATTACATATCTGGACGATATAGAGCAATTTATTACATATCTGGACGATATAGAGCAATTTATTACATATCTGGATGATATAGAGCAATTTATTACATATCTGGACGATATAGAGCAATTTATTAAATATCTGGACGATATGGAGCAATTTATTACATATCTGGACGATATGGAGCAATTTATTACATATCTGGACGATATGGAGCAATTTATTACATATCTGGACGATATAGAGCAATTTATTAACATATCTGGACGATATAGAGCAATTTATTACATATCTGGACGATATGGAGCAATTTATTACATATCTGGACGATATAGAGCAATTTATTACATATCTGGACGATATAGAGCAATTTATTACATATCTGGACGATATAGAGCAATTTATTACATATCTGGACGATATAGAGCAATTTATATACATATATGGACGATATAGAGCAATTTATTACATATATGGACGATATAGAGCAATTTATTACATATCTGGACGATATAGAGCAATTTATTACATATCTGGACGATATAGAGCAATTTATTACATATCTGGACGATATGGAGCAATTTATTACATATCTGGACGATATAGAGCAATTTATTACATATCTGGACGATATAGAGCAATTTATTACATTATCTGGACGATATAGAGCAATTTATTACATATCTGGACGATATAGAGCAATTTATTACATATCTGGACGATATGGAGCAATTTATTACATATCTGGACGATATAGAGCAATTTATTACATATCTGGACGATATAGAGCAATTTATTACATATCTGGACGATATAGAGCAATTTATTACATATCTGGACGATATAGAGCAATTTATTACATATCTGGACGATATAGAGCAATTTATTACATATCTGGACGATTAGAGCAATTTATTACATATCTGGACGATATAGAGCAATTTATTACATATCTGGACGATATAGAGCAATTTATTACATATCTGGACGATATAGAGCAATTTATTAATATCTGGACGATATAGAGCAATTTATTACATATCTGGACGATATAGAGCAATTTATTACATATCTGGACGATATAGAGCAATTTATTACATATCTGGACGATATAGAGCAATTTATTACATATCTGGACGATATAGAGCAATTTATTACATATCTGGACGATATAGAGCAATTTATTACATATCTGGACGATATAGAGCAATTTATTACATATATGGACGATATAGAGCAATTTATTACATATCTGGACGATATAGAGCAATTTATTACTTTATCTGGACGATATAGAGCAATTTATTACATATATGGACGATATAGAGCAATTTATTACTATCTGGACGATATAGAGCAATTTATTACATATCTGGACGATTATAGAGCAATTTATTACATATCTGGACGATATAGAGCAATTTATTACATATCTGGACGATATAGAGCAATTTATTACATATATGGACGATATAGAGCAATTTATTACATATCTGGATGATATAGAGCAATTTATTACATATCTGGACGATATAGAGCAATTTATTACATATCTGGACGATATAGAGCAATTTATTACATATCTGGACGATATGGAGCAATTTATTACATATCTGGACGATATAGAGCAATTTATTACATATCTGGACGATATAGAGCAATTTATTACATATCTAGACGATATAGAGCAATTTATTACATATCTAGACGATATGGAGCAATTTATTACATATCTGGACGATATAGAGCAATTTATTACATATCTGGACGATATAGAGCAATTTATTACATATCTAGACGATATAGAGCAATTTATTACATATCTGGATGATATAGAGCAATTTGAATAATTTTCTGACAAACTTCATTTTTTAACTAATATATGTAAATTATAACACTTTTAATCCAAATTGTTGGTAAAAATTGCATTTTATGGGAAAAGTAAGCCAAATTATATTATTTTTTCAAGTACAAAATATATATATACATATACATAATATATATATATATATATATTATAATATATATATATATATATCTATATATATATATATATATATATATAATATATATTTATATATATATATATTTTATATAACAAGATAAAATTGAAGTCTGTCAGAAAATCTTTGAAGTCTCAGTGAATCTTAAAAATATTCAATAATATAATATATTAACACATTTTCTATTATTTGTTTCTTTAATACTTCACATATTTTTAAGAAATCACTTGAAAAGTACATAAAAATACATATAATTGTTACACATTTCAAATGTTTTCTTTAAATATTATTGAAACATTAAGAAATTAATATGAGTATGAGGAAACATTATTTTATAGAGTAATTCAAAGACTCAGTGTCAGTTGGAACATTTTTTGCTTCACCTGACACTGACTCAAAATATACAATAAAATAACGTTACAGCATATTTTTCTATATTTTTAATCATTTCACATATTTTTTTGCAAAATCACATGAAAACTCCATTAAAATATTATTATTGAATAGTTCCCATGATTTTTTTAATAATATGTGAAACATTAAAAATACGAAAAATGTGCTAAAACGTTATAGTATAGCATATTTCTATGTAGAGTTGTATGAAGCATTTTCTGACTTACTAAAATTTTTACCCAAAATATGTAAATTTATAAACTTTTAATCAAAACTGCTTTTTACTGGAAAATTAGCTTTATCGTTAGCTCACTCAGCTCACACACTGAGATCCGGAGTTCGAATCCCCGATATGGCTGGATAACATTAGAACACAAGAACATAAGAAAGACGGAACACTGCAGCAGGTCTACTGGCTCATGCGAGGCAGGTCCACGTCACCTCCCTGCCCATGCCACTGACGCAACCCAGTCAGGTCCAGGTCACATTCACTTAAAGAAGGAGCACGGCATCAGACCCACTAGCACAAGCTAGTCAGGTCCAACTCACACCCACTCATGTATTTATGTAACCAATTTTTAAAACTACACAACGTCTTGCTTGGGAGTTTGTTCCACTCATCCACAACTCTATCACCAAACCAGTGCTTTCCTATATCCTTCCCCAATGTGAATTTTTCCAACTTAAAACTATTGCTGCGAGTCCTATCTTGAGTAGATATTTTTAGCTCACTATTTACACCCGCTTTATTTATTCCTGTTTTCCATTTATACACCTCAATCATATCCTCCTAATTCTACACGTTTCTAGAGAGTGCAGATTCAGGGCCTCAGTCTATCCTCATAGGAAAGATTTTTGATACATGGAATTAACTTTGTCATCCTACTCTGTACGTTTTCCAGTATATTTTTATCCATTGTGTAATGCGGTGACCAGAACTGTACAGCATAATCTTAATGAGGCCTAACCAAGGATATATAGAGTTGAGGACTTCTATTATTTATACTTATTGATATGAAGCCAAGAATTCTGTTAGCTTTATTGTTAACACTTATGCACTGTTGTCTTGGTTTTAGATTACTGCTAACCAGAACTCCTAAATCTTTTTCGCAATCAGTAATATTAAGATCTACATTATTTATTTTACATGTGACATGGATATTTTCCACTTCTCCGACCTCTGCATCAGCCTATTCAAGTCATCCTGGAGTGCTCTAATGTCCTTATTAGAATGAATTGGACGGTCTTTTTTGGTGTCATCAGCAAATTTTAAATTTGCTTATGTTGCTATTTATTCTCTCATCTATGTCGTTTATTAATTTATTTGTTTTTATTATTATATTATTATTATTATTATATTATTATTATTATTATTATTATTATTATTATTATTATCATTATTATTATTATTATTATTACGAAAGAGAAACACCAAACCTACATGGGTTATACAGCGCAGCAGGGCAAGGAAGGGTACAGGGTTATTGGGTAGCAAGAGGGAGAGGAATTATTATTAGGTCATGGAGTGCAGCGGGGCAGTGGATAGTGCAGAGGTAGAGAGTAGCAAGAGATTGGGTAGGACGGACTGAGAGGAGTGCTAGAGACATCATCATCATCAGAGTTTGAACAGTAAATTTGTTGCTGTCAAAAAATCAATGAGAGAGTCTAGATTAAAGGAAGGTTCATCAGCAAGAAGGGAAGGTAAAGTAAGGACAGTAGAGCGGTGACGACATTGGCAGTGGGCAGTCCAACAGAATATGGCTAACAGAAATTGGAACCTGACAATTCTCACAGAGTGGAACTGGGCACCTCTCTGTGAGATACTAGTGAGTAAAATGAGTGTGGCAGATGTCAGGACAGGAGAAAGTAGTCTCCCAACCTCGACACTGATGACAAGTAGACGACCAGAAACTTATTGTTGATTTAATAGAATGTAATTTGTTATGTAGTCTATCAGATCAACGTTGTTGCCAACGGGTGCGAAGGTGGGTAGGAATTACAGCAAAATAGTCTGTGAACAAACCATACCACGGGTGGGGTTAGAACCCATGATCAGAAAGTCACAAAACTCCAGACCATCGAGTTAGCCACTGGAGTTTTGTGACTCTCTGATCGCTGGTTCTAACCCCACCCGTGGTACGGTTTGTTTGCAATCGTATCATTACGATTTTGTGAGTTAAAATAGTCTGTCAGTGGAACACCTCTATATGAAACTCGGAGGTCATATACTGCTGATCGTGCATCAGTGTCTTTTCATTGCCCTCTACGTCAACATGACCGGGTACCCATCATAAAACAATATCTTTGTGTTTCCTATAATTACAGAGTAACCAAAGTTGGATACGAAGAACCAGGAGGTGTATCAAATGTTCTAATAGTTTGTTAAGCACTAAGGAAGTCTGAAACTACTACAAATGGTGACACAGGCACAGATCCAATGCGGATAAGTGATACGAGAATGGCACAAAATTCAGCCATAAAAATGCTAGCCGAAGATAATAAATGTCCTCGCACGATGCTATCTGAAGAACTGCTGCGAATCATTTGCCGTCAAAAGACTTGGAACCATCGGTGTATACTGCGATGGCATGAGAATGAGATCGGAAGTGGTTAAGAGATAGAGAGTGAGAAGCCACCGTAGGCAGTTGGGAATCGTTCATGGCACTGGGAAAGAACAGACACGAACAGTCAGAATTTCCAAAGGGGGTAGGGAAAAGTGAGATGCTACATGAACATAGAAAAACGATAACCTAAGAGAAGACAAGAGCAAATGTAGGCAAAGAGAAGAGGGACGGAGCAAACAGGGGCTACGAACAAATAAAGAACGTCTACTAACATCAGTGACTATCCTATCTATTGAAGGATTGCGGAGGTCATGAGAGCGAACAGAGTAACAAAGGCAATGAGCATCACAGCAATCAGTCAAGGGTAGAATATTCGCCTCTGCATACAGGCTCTCAACCAGTGAAGGGCGAAAAGCACCAAGGCATAAACTTAATCCCAGGTGATAGATTGGATAAGCCTACAGAGAATTGCAGGAGAGACCGCTGAATATATCTGCTTGCCATAATTGAGTTTCAATAAAATTGAGGTTGTATGTAGTCGAAGGAGAGTTCTACGATCAGTCCTTAATGAAAGATGAGCGAGGGTTTTAAGGAGGTTCAGCCGGCAATGACAAGTTGCCTTCAGAGAGGTAATGTGAGGATTCCAGGATAACCAACGGTCAGACAGAAGGCCGAGAAACCTGACTGTATCACTTTCTGGGATACGGTACAATGGATGATCAGAAACGACAGAACATCTTGTGAAAGTAATTTGGTGAGTTTTAGTACTAGAAAATTTAAACCCATGAGTAGTGGCCCAACTGGAAACACGGTTGACCAAATGCTGGAGAGAAACTGCAATGAGGTTTCTATAGCAAAGTCAACATAGATTGATGACCAAATATTAGATGGAAGAAAAGATACCAGATCATTTACAGCAAGGAGAAAAAATTTTGTGCTCAGAACACATCCCCGGGGAACACCTTCAGCTTGGACAAAGTCCGGGGAAAGTATATTATTAACCCAAACACGGAAATGTCTCTCAGTAAAGAAATTCTTAAGGAAAAATGGTAGATTGCCTCAAAGGCCTAAGGAGTGGGCCTGGGCCAAGATGTTATACCTCCAAGTTGTGTCACATGCCTTCTCAAAGTCAAAAAAGACGGCAATAACCGAGTGGTTATTGACAAATGCATAACCAACATACGTATCCAAGAGGAGTTAGGGGATCAATGGTAGAGCGGCCCTTACGAAAGTCATATTGACTAGGGGAGAGACTAATGTGTGTCTCTAAATACCATATCAAATGTCTATTTACCAGACGTTCCATCACTTTGCAAACTGCACTGGTAAGAGCAATGGTACGATAGTGGGAGGCATCATGTCACATAGTACCCGGTTTGAGGAAAGGTAGAACAATGGCAGATTTCCTCAGCTGGGGAAGAACTTCTTGCCACCAAATAAGATTAAAGAGTCGTTAGAGGACAGCAATTGCTGACTGATGTAAATGCTGTAGCATACGAATATGAATGCCGTCAGGCCCAGCTGCCGATGATCGGCAAGTGGGGAGTGTTGCCTCCAGTTCCAGAAGTGAAAAAGGCAAATAATGAGATTATTCTCTGAGATAAAAAAGTTTTTCAGTGGCAATGTCAAGAGGACTGCAATAGTGACACAGGAAACCCAAGGAACCGGAGCCGCATTGGAAGAGTATTTACTACTCAGTTTCAGTACTTTTTTCCAGATTGCACTCATAAAGGAAGCCGAAGTGACGGTGGAAACATAATCCCGCCAGCAAGTGTGTTTAGCATCACTGATGACACGACGGGCGAATGCTCTCTTCTGTTTAAATTCAAGGAGTCGCTTACCTGCCCCACGCAGCGTGTTTCAAACATACTGCCCAGCACAAGCAGGAGACCACCAAGGCTGGCACCTGTCAAAATGCCTGCCCGAGGTTTGGGGTATAGAATGTGATGCTGCGGTTAAAACTGAGGTCGAGAAGAGGTGTTGTGAGTTAAGGTTCCAATTTGCTCGGTCAAATTGCCAACGTGGGCTACGAGGAGGAGGTGAATAAGATGGAGGAGTTAGGATGACTGGAAAATGATCACTGGCGTGTAAGTAAGATATGATTTCGATGGTATTTTTAACCCCGAAAGGTGATCCACCCAGGATAACCCAAGTGTGAAATTTTTTTTTCCAGGAGGGGGATATCAGCCCCCTTCAGCCCCTTTCAGTCCCTTTTCAGGCTGTCTAACTTATTTCCATTTAGGTCCTCAATCTTGTCCCCCAGGATGCGACCCATACCAGTCGACTAACACCCAGGTACCTATTTGCTGCTAGGTGAACAGGACAATAAGTATAATGAAACGAGTCGAAATGTTTCTTCCCCGCCGGGAATCGAACCCGGGCCCTCCTTGTGTGAAGTAAGAGCTTTGCCAGCCAGGCCATGGGGTAAAGTCTAGTGCAGCTGAGGAAGAGTAAACCAAGATGGATGCGAGAAAAGCGAGAAAAGCCTCCAACTGAATGCCTCGGGAGTCACAGTGAGACCCCCACGAGGAAAATGGTGAGCAGTAAAGTCGCTAAGTAACAGAATGGGTGAGGAAGAAACCAGAAATGCAACATCTGGGATAGATAATGCCCGAGAAGGAGAGAGATGCAAAAAACAGATTGCATACCACTTATTCAAGTGGATGAGAGCTGCAATGTAATGCAGCAAAGTATGAACAAAGAGTGTGATATGAAATACCGGTTATATAAAAGTGCATTTTCTTTATGGGTTTCCCATCGGGGAAAAGGGTCTGAGAATGTAAAAAAACATAGACCGAGACGGGATGGTAAAGGGGGAGTAAAAACGTAAAAGCAGCGGGGGATTGGGAACTGGATAAAAGGAATTGTGCGGGAAAATTTAAGAGCGAAGAGGGGGAAAAGGTGGAGCAGGATACCGGTTAGCTTCAAGAGTTTTTCAGAGGACAAGGAAAGTATAGGGACGTTTTTGGGGATTGGAGGGGAGTGTGAGTAAAAGCCCCGGGGTATGATGGAACTTACCAAATAGGGGGGGACGAAAGGGTAGAAGAAAGGAGGAGAAGTTGGGAGGGGACAGGAGGGGAAGGTTTTATGCAGGGTTCTGCATGAATGTAGTACATATTAGGGGGGAAGTGTCCCAAAAAAATTTGAATATTGTGTTGTAAGGAATAATTTTAAAATTTAAATGTGCTTTTGGGTACTTTTTAAAGACTCTAATTTATAATTTAAAAAATTGGAGTTAGTGATTTATTTTCCAGGTGTTTGGGTACCAAGAAAGCGTGGGGGAAGGGGGTCACGGACGTTGGGATGGCGGTTAGAAGCTGGCGTTGGGATGCTGTGTATTTTAAGTTAAGTTTGCAATAAACATCTTTTGTTTAAAACCCAATTCAAGCCATAGGCTTCAATGGCTTACCTGTTTTTTAAACCCCACTTGACATGGTGGGGTCCCTTGTGGGATAAAAGTTTTTAAGAAATGGGGTTTTTGGGGTGCCATGCGGCTGACGCGACAAAAGCCTAGTGTTATGGTGGCTAAACCTCCAGCCAGCGTGTGTATTTCTTTGGGCGTGTAGAATTAAAGGTTTTTTTATGTTATGGTGTTTAAATAGAAAATTTTTTCCTAATTGGGATTTTTCCCTAACCCCCTTTTTAACCAACCCATGGAAGTAAACATTTGGTTTTGGTTTCTGTTTTTTAACGGGGGATAGGGGGGGTGGCGGTTTGGGCTTGAGATGTGTGTAATTTTTTACCTTTGCCCTTAGACCGGGTCAAGCCCCCCTACCCCACATTTCTGCGAAACATGGGGGCTGTATATGGGGAAATTTCATTTTTTTGGGGTAATTCAATTTTTGCAACCGGGAAAAGTCAAAAAATAATTCTTTACTGGGTTGGTCAGAGGAAACTTCACTATAACACCAACAAAAATAAAATTTACTTTTGTGTGTAAATATTGCGGTTTTTTTGGGTGTTATTATTAACTTACCGTGAATATTTCCTTTGTTTGAAATATTGCTGGTTTTTAGGTGTTTATTTTTAAATTTAATACCCTGTGAATAATTTCCCCTTTTTTTAAATTTTTGCTGGTTTTTAGGGGTTATTTTAATTAATCCCTGTAAATTTAATTTCCCTTTCTTAAAATTTTGGGTTTTGGGGTGTTATTTTTAAATTTAATACCCTGTGAAAAATTTCCCTTTCTGTATAATATTGCTGGTTTTGGGGTGTTATTATTAATTTAAATTACTCTAAAATCATTTACCTTTTTCTGTACCAATTGTTGATTTTTAGGGGTGTTATTAATATTTGAATTTTGTGCTAATTTCCCCTTGCGTACAATTTTGTGATTTTTGGGAGTTAGCTCCCCAAAATTTTTGGAAAATAATTTCCTTTGAAAAGTGCAAAAGCTCTTTTTTTTTTTTTTTCTGAAAGGTTTTTTTTTTGTGTGAGTTCTCTTTTTTTGGGGGAGTCACATGAAAATCCTTGGAATATCCTACTTCAGTAATGTACCTTGCTGTGTGTTTATTATTTTTATACAGAAATTCTGTGGCTGGTAGTAAGATTTGGTGCTTTATTTCCCAAAATGGCTGCACTGGGAAAAATTCTGTGGATGACATCATTGGAAGGTGACATTGAATCAATCCCTGTAGAGACCTGGATAAGGAAGTAGAAATTTTTACAAATGAAATAACCCCTGTTGCAGAAGAAAGGAAGGTTAAAATTGACCCGTACAAAGACCAGGAACGAGACCCTTAGAGGAGCTTGGGCTCAAAAAAGAGCAAAAGGGGTCTTGCTTCTCACCAGACAAACAAAGGGGTAGATGTTTTTCTTGGGGATAAAGCCAAAAAATTTGTGCCCAAATTCCCTAGAGAAAGACCCAGACCTTTTTTCTGTTTTGAAAGTAACCCAAAACCCCCAAAGGGTTTGGGCCCGGAAAAGGGAAATTGGGCGACAATTACAAGACCCCAATTAGTTGGAAAGGGGGTTACAGGCTATTAGTTTTTTAGAAAGGATCGCCTTTTTGATTATCATAACAAAAAGAGGTAGTTTTACGGTTTTAAAATTTTTGCCGAAAAGGTACGGGCAGAAATTCAGAGGACAAAATTTTCAGTCGGGGCTGTCTTTGGGGGAATAGGAAGGGGAGAAGATGTCACTTTAAATAGGTGTGTCGCTCAAAGGGGGTGGTGGCAATTAAAGAAGGTGAAAATTACCTTAATTTTGTTAGGGATCTTAGGGAAAAATTTTTCCCTCCTAACCTTAAGGCTTTTTGAGGAGAAGGATCTTGTGATTTTAATAATCCCTTTAGAGCGGTGACAGTTTTTTTTGGGCAAACCCAAAAAATTTGGTATTTACCACACCCCATAAAAATAATGGAAAATTTTTTTTTCCCCCCAAAAATGGAAAAAGAAATTTCAGAAGTTTAAGCCACCCATTTTCAGCCTAATAACACAAGATTTTTAATAACCAAATTTTCCCAGTACCCACTCGAGGAGGTTTTAAGTCAGCTGTCAGGCCAGGATAAAAGGAAAGGTGGGACGAGCCCATTTCCCCAGAACCAAGGGACCCAAACAGGTCGGATGGGCAGGGGGCCTTTAAAACCTTATCACTGTCATTTTTGCAAAAAACAGGGCCCTGCAGCCATATTGTCGAAAGATGCTTGGGAACCGGGTTTGCGACAGATGCTTCTCAGAAAATACACCGTTTAACATGTGTGGTTGCATTGCGTTTTCCCCCAAAGGTATCCAAAGAAGACCAGCGTCTTGACCCCGGATGAGGTTATTCAAGAATTTAAATGTGGCCTTACACCAAAATGAAGGTGGGTTAGGGGGTTTTTTTTGTCTTTGAGGGACACTTTAGCACAAAACCCCTTGCTTCGCAGGGGGGGGTTTCCCCGGTCGGATGACACCTCCCCCGGATTGGGACTTTTTCTTAAAGGGTAACGGAGTCCCTGTCGGACTCCAGTGCACGGTTAGGATAAGTCTGAGACCAGTCTGGGTACCACCTGTAGGATTGCAGAAGATGCCCCCTTTTTGCAGGAGTTGACTAGTAGGAAACAACGTTGTGGGACTCCTCAAAAGTGAGGAATGTTTGGTTTTGCAGGACCCGCTTTCAAGGTGGAAATGACCCAAATTGGGAGAAACGGTCCTGAAATTTTTCAATTTGTTTTCGGATTAAAAGGGGAAACAAGGTAGGAGCTGTGCTCACTGGACCCTTCTGCACCTGTGGTGAGGGTTTTTGGGGGGGGACCCGTTCGGTTTGCCCTGCAGGGACTTGAGCAGTGATGAACCGGCTCCCCGGAAACTGGGTTGGGGAAGAAGTGGTCTGGTGTGTGTGGGAAAAAAACCCCTGATCTGCGCAGCTGAGTGAGGCCCGGGGGGGTTGGTACTCCGGAACGCTATTCTTTTTTCAGTTGTTTGGGGGGATGTGGTTCCCAAATTTACCCAAATGTTTTTTTGCAGAGTTGATCAAATGAGCAAAACTCTTTTTAGAGGACCTGTGCTTACGTGGCGCGGCGAAAAATTAAAGTGTCTTTGTATTTTTTTACAGATTTGAAAGGAATGGCTTTCAGTGTTAAGCGGGAGAGTAAATAATCAGGGGTTTAAAAATAAATTCCTTTTCTAAAGGTTACCAGAGTCTGTACCCTTTCTGAATAATTTTGTGTGTGGGTTTGAGATTTTTGGGAAAAATTTTTGTTCTTAGGGTTTGCACAAATACCCAACGTCTATTTTATGAAAGTCATTTAGTTTTGAGAGGCCCCACTTTAGGTTTTAAATTTTCATTTTTGTCTCTTGGCTTTGAAAATCACCAGACGTCAATTTTATAAATGTCATGTAGTTTGAGAGATTCTTTAGGTTAAATTTACCAATGTATTATCCTAGGAGTCAAAAAAAAAGCTCCCCGGTTTTCCCAGTTTTAGGGAAGATATTTTTTTCCCCGTTACCAGAAGGGCGGGAGGGGGAATTCCCCCCCTTTTATTCGTGTGGGGGGGCACTCGGAATCATTTTAAATCGTGTGCTACGTGGGATGGTGTGTTTCCCCCCGGTTTTTTTTTCTGTTTCAGAAATTTGGCTAAGATGAAGTCGATGGCACTAGTGCCCATCTGCCCGTCCGCCCAGGATGACGTGGGACTTGAGGTGGTGCCACATTTGGAAGCGGAGAATGGGGTTGGCATTGGGACGGGTCCGGGAAGATGTGGAAATTGTGGTGACTTCAAAGATGGGGAAAGTCCCTGAGAAAGATATAAAGGGAAAATTGTAAGGATTGGGAAAATTTTGGGTTTTGAAAAACTGGTTGAAATGTTGGGTCAGCCTGGTGCACCCTTTGGAAAGAGTTTTGGGTGCTGAAAAATGGGGGCCCTGTTAAAACCCCCTGAGGAAGGGGTTTCCCATTTTGTGAATGCAGCAGGTCTGGCATGATGTAAGCTGGGGGAAATAGGTTCCCTTTAAGGAAGGAAGGTTTTTTCTGAGCTGATTTGTATCCCGCGGAGCGGTGGGCGTTGTTTTTTATGGGCTCACACTGGTGATACCTTAAAAAAGTGCACTGCTGGCCCCCCGGACAGTAAAAAATAAGGTTTTTTCCCTCTTTTTGAAACATGCAAAATTTTTGTGAATGAACAGGGGGGCTCATCTCTTCCCACGCCATGTTGCCAAGGACACACCCTATTTTTAACTTTAAATCCTTTTTCCCGTCCTTTTGTAGCCCCTCCCCAGATCTTTTTGCTAATCCGAGTTACCCTCCCGGGGTTTTGCAAAATAATACGAGGTTTGGGGCAGTTTGTTGCAGGGGAGAAGGGGGAAATAATGCCACTCGGCGCTTTTTAGCAAAAAAATAGCAGGCACCAAAGAATTATACCTCCATAGAAAAGGAGGGTCTTGCTTTTTGTTGGCGGCAACACTTTTCGTGCACATATCTAAATCAGTTCCCCTATAACTTTTATAGTACCTTTAAACCCTTTCGTTTCCCCCATTAATGAGGAACCACAATCAGAGACTTACGAGGTGGGCCTTTTTCTCCCAAACCCCTTTTAATTGGTGATTGTTATGTGAAGGGAGCGGGAAGTGGTTGCTGAGCCTTTTCTCGTGTTTAAAATGCACAATGTAATTATAGATCACTTACATTCTTATTTTGCAGGGTTGCGGTAGCGAGTGATGGAAAAACTGGGCACCCAAAGGGGAAGGGCAGGTTGAGTGGGCTGGAGGGATCGGATTCCCTAGTGTTGTGTATTTAGGGGGGTGACACATCAAGACAAGCCTAGTAAGGTATGCTACGTTTTTTTGGTGTTGGTGGAATGCCCCCCCTGTTTTTTGTTGGTATAGGGACGTTGGACCTAATGTTTTAGTGAATGTGGGGTGGGGGTAAAGCCCCCCGTTTGGGTCATGTCTTTTGATCCAGGTTTTTTGGTTCTCAGACCTTTCAATTTTTCCTTTTTTTGGGTCACCATGGGGGGGCTCCAGGGTCCTTGGAAGAATGTAGGTTTCGGCCCGGGAGGTCCACCTTTTTTTGGGGGCTTCATGTGACTCCCGGGTTTTACGGCCCCCGTCCCACCAAAAGATTTTTGTGCCTATCCACCCGTTGTTTTTGGGGCCTGAAATTTTCCCCCTCCTGGGCTCTCCTGATTTTGCGAGGTGTGTCATGGGGAACCAGTTTTGTTTACTAAAGATTGTGTGGAAAGGGAGTGAAATGTGATGTTGTTTTTTCCGTAGAATTAACATGTAACATATGTTTTTCTTTTTTTTGAATTGGAAAATGTATTATGTTTAAAATTTTTTTTTTTTTTTGGGGGCCCTACGTTTGGTCTGCCTTGCAACATACTGAACTTTGGTGTTACTTATTTAAACGGGGTTCCTCAGGGGCCTTTTGTACAAAATTTATTGTTTTTTATAAGTTTTGCTTGAGAAAATTTGGAAAAGCCAACGCCAGCGCTGGCCCGCGCTGTGTTTTAATGGTCCCCCTTTTCCTAAAACAGTGTTAAGAGGTGATGTGGCTGTTGGGCATGGAACTTGAACTTTTATGTTGACGAGTTTATAGTCTGCACTCTAGTACCTCAGTTTGTAAAAAAATTTCATATTTGTAGTACCCAAAAAACCCTGATTGTAGGGGGTCCTTCCCCGTTTCATTTTTCCCCGTTGCCTCAGACCCTTTTAAGGGGGTTATTTTCTTTTTTTTTTTTTTTTTTGGGGGCCCCCGCTGCAGAGTGAGACTATGGTCTGGGGGGGGGGGTGTTAGCAGGGTTCTCATGACATTTTTTTGCATATTAGTGGGGGAAATGTGCCAAAATAAAATGAAATTGTATTTAAGGAATAATTTTATAATTCTATGTGCTTTTGGAGGTACTGTAAATACTCAACTTTAATTTTTTAAAAAAATGGGGTTTTGTGATTTATTTTCCCAAGGAGTTTGGGTAGCGGTAAGCGTGGGGGAGGAGGTCCCGTGACGTTAAATTTTGGGGGGGTAGAAGCTGGTCGGGAGATGGTGGTTTTTTTAAGTTAATTTGCAATAAAACACTCATTTTGTTACCAATTCAAGCCATAGGTTTCATAGGCTTACTGTATGTTTAAACCCGGCTTGACATGGTCAGGGTGCTGTGGGAGAGTGATGAAGTAAGGGGAAAGGGTTTTTGGTGCATGAGGGCCCGAGTGATTGGGAAGCCGTTTTTAGGTGGTGAACCCCCAGCCCGCTGTGTGTACCTTCATTTGGGCGTGGAATTTAAAGGTTTTTATGTTTGGTGATTAAAATGATATATTTTCCTAATTGGATTTTTACCCAACCCTTGTTAACCCAAACCCCCTGGAAGTAATCATTCTGGTTTAGCGCTTTTGTTTTTAACTGGGGTAGCCCGGGGGGGGCCGGTTTGGGTTGAGATGTGTTTAACTTTTACCTTTTCCCTTTAAACCGGCTCAAGCCCCCCCATCCCCATTTTTGCTAACAAAGGTCTGTACGTGAAAAAAGTAAACCTAACACTCGTTACATATTTAGTAAGGATGAAGAAACCCAAAATTCTGAGTGGAAAGGAAAATGGCATGTAGAAAAAGGGAAGGGTAGTAAAGAGATTTGAGCAACGGAATTTTTTTTTGGGTCAGAGAAGTAGAGGGGCGATGGCGAGGAGTTGTACAAGGCCTTGTAGACACAGAAACTTGTGAGTGAGAAGAGGAAGAGGTGAGAACAGAATGAGACGATGGGAGAGGGACCTCTTGGTCCAGGACTGCAAAAGAATTAGAGACAGGGGTGTCTCTGGATGGGGTGACCACAGAGGAGGCTGCAGAAGTTGGGGCCCCAGAAGTGGGGGGTCGTTTAGCAACTCAAGTATAAGAAATACTGGGAAGTCTCCACTGGAAGCATAGATAAGTGACTACCATAGCATATGGAAAGCTTTCTGCCTCTTTGATACAACGAATTTCTTGGTCATTTAAGTAAACGTGGTAACAGTGAGAGTAAGATGAGTGAGCCTCATGACAATTAAGGCAAGAGGGAGGTAGACTACAAAATGTATTGGTATGGTCGTCGGCACCACAGACTGGGCATTCGGCCATAAACCTGCAATATTTCACTGGATGACCAAAATGCCAGTAATTTCTACACTGTTGCAGTGTAGGGATCACCTTTTGAACTTACATACAGTGTTCTGCAATATAAACTGAGGACAGAAGCTCACTGCAGTCAAAAGTTAAGCAAGCTACATTGCTAGGTATCGTCTCTGCTAGCAGGCAGGGAGGATATAAGTGTCTACTTTGAGGATTGGGAGTTTTGGAGCTCAAGCTGTTCCAAAATGTCATCATATGTCTGGAAATTCTGTTGGACAATGGTATGAGGCAGAATGACAGTACCATTACAAGAATTGAGAGAAGGATGTTTTTCAATAACTATAGGAATAGCATCTATTTTTGTTAAGGAGAGGAAGATCCCGATCTTGAATAGCATTCTGAACTGTGACGGTGCGTGTACCATTCATAAGAGCAGGAAAGGATATATCTCAACCAACATGGTGTAGGAGCACCTTGCCAATACTATGATCAGAAAAATAAGCAAGAGAAGGAGTTGGTCGCAGAGTAAAAAAACTTAGTTCATTGTGTATTTTGAAACATTATGTGTGTATGGGGAGATAGTGTCGTGCCGGTCTTTTCTGGGCATAATGAGAAGGAATCGAAGAAGTATCATCAGCTAATGGTCTTGGGCATTTAGGTGTGGGACCAGAGATGGTAGGACATGGGACGGGAGGGCGATCCAAAAAAATCGCCACACTATAGGAGGAGAAGGCAGAAGTATGGTCAAAGTAGTGTGGAGGTCAGATATATCAGAGAGTCAGGCGGAACCCTGATACCTGAGGTGGGTGACTACATGGCACCAGCAGGAGGAACAGGGTATTAGAAATGTCTGAACAGTGGTCAAATGATGAGGCAGGGTAAGAACCGTGTGCGGTATCAGGAAAGGGCCCAAGGGAAGGACTATGAACTCCGTGAGTATGTCACTTATTTTTTTTGTTTTTTTAGGGAAAAAAAGGAAAAAGGGTAGTGAAAATGGAGGGATAGCTCCTATAAGGGAAAGGGAAAAGGGGCCGTATATCCCTCTCCATGTCCAAGAGGAAACCCAACACTGCAAGTAGTGCAGATGCTGCTGGAACCCATGACTACCCTGCCCTTCATGCCAGTCAACTAGCAATCTGGGATAGTAACCTCACATCTGCCGGGCCACCTCGGTTGGCAAAAAGAGAGGGGCTGGACACCTGCCACAAAGCATACCTCCTTCGTCCACCGCTCCCCCCAGAATCTGAAAAGACACCTAACTCCAACCCCAGGTGACTGGAGAAGGACATCTGCAGGTAATCCAGATTCACGGGAATCTACACAACTGCCAAGGGCCCCAACAGAATTGGCTGGACAATGTTGCCCTTCCTCCTACCTAGGAACTAGAATGCCAGTGGATCAAGAAGTCATTTGGATAATTGATACGAAACTGATCCTATGGACCTAATAATTGGTCTGATTGGATTACCTGGTTGTGTGTTTTTATTAGTCCATACATGCAAGGTAAGATGATTAGTGGAAGTAAATTGTTTAATTAATTCATCTTTGCCTTTCACTTCCAGTAATCCATCTTTACCTTACATGTATGGACTAATAAAAACACACAAAACCAGGTAATCCAATCAGACCAATTATTAGCTCCATAGGATCAGTTTCGTATAAATTATCCAAATGACCACTGTGACCAGGTTTGACCACACGTGACCACTGACCTCAGTACGCTGAGGTCAGTGATCACGTGTGGTCATACCTGCCTAAGCTCTTGGAGTTAGCATGGGCTGTTACCAAGCAACTATGCTTGTTGTAGTGCTTTAGAATCCTAGGTTCAAGTGTTGAAGAGGAGATTCTACTTCTTCAGGAGGAAAATAAGAGGCATAAACTTTGCATAGATGAGTATGGGAGCGAGTGTGAGAAGGATTTAGAAGGTAAGGTAGGAATGGGCACCAGCAGTGATAGTGGCAGCAGCTTTAAGTGGCAAGTGGTTTCACAGTTCAGGAAGAAGGAAGATGAGGAGAGTTAATAGAGAAGATGTGAAGGTAGGAAATCGATTCTCTGTTCTCCAAGACGAGTGTACTTCAGTGGTTAGTGAGGTTGAAGGTACCACTGATTCCCCTGTTAATCATGGTAAGAATATTTTAATAGTAGGCGATTCTCAGGTAAGATATATGGACCATGCATTTTGTAACAGAGACTAAAAGTCAGACAGAGAGTGTGTCTTCCTGGAGCTGGTGTTGGTGACATAGTCAGCAGGTTGGATAATATTATGGCAGGTAATGGGAACAAGCCCATTATCTGTCTTAGTGCTGGGGGTAATGACATTGGGAAGGGCAGGAGAGAGGAGCTGCTGGATAAGTACAGGTCAACCATAGAGGTAGTTAGGTCTAAGGGAGGGATCTCAGTCATATGTAGCATCTTGCCTAGAAAGGGAGTGGGCAATGAATGAATGTCTAGGAAAAATTGGTATAAATTGCTGGCTAAACAGGTACTGCAAGGAACTTGCAATCCCGTTCATTGATAACTGGGACCTATTCTTTGACAAACGTGATATGTATGCAAGGGATGGGATTCATCTCTCTGGGGATGGAGTGGTTGCATTAGCCAATTCAATTGAGAGAGTAATTGATGACTCGTCAGGAATTTAAACTGATAGATTATAGAGGTATGGGTGTTTGTGGGAAACAGTCAGGCTGCAGCATTAGGGTTAAAAACAGCAGTTATTACCGGGATACCTCAGGGATATGTTTAAAAGACAATATTCAAAATAAAGTTGCTAGTTAATGGCAAATCAATTGATCAACAAACAAAGAGAGATAGCAGAGGGCAACGAGTGACTAGCTACCTTAAGGTTTACTATACAATTAGTAGGAGTCTAAGAAATAAGATAGATGAGCTAAAATTACTTGCAAGTGTAGGTAATATAGATATTATTGGTATAACAGAGACCTGGTTCAACCTGAAAAATAGAGAAATGCCTTCTGAATGCAACATACAGGGTTTTAAACTATTTCCACACTGATAGGGTCAACAGGAAGGGTGGTGGTGTGGCGATGTAGTCAGAGAAAATTTAAAATGTTGTCTTAGACATGATATAAGATTAGAAACATCGAACACAGAATCTGTTTTTGGCTACAGTTTCTCGATGGACGTGACAAATTAATTTTGGGTGTGATTTATACCCCCCCAAACCTTGATAAGGAGTGCAGTATGCTGTTATGGGACGAAATTCATAAAGCATCTAGATATGAAATTTTGTGATAATGAGAGATTTTAACTTTAGACAAATTGATTAGAACAATATGACAGGAGATATTGAGTCTAGAGACTTTCTTGATACGGTTCAGGATTGCTTTTTAGAACAGGTTGTGACAGAACCAACTAGAGGAAGCAATCTGCTTGACTTGGTTCTTGCCAGCAAAGATTCACTAATTTATAATCGTGAGGTTAATGATGAGCTTGGGGAAAGTGATCGCAAATCATTTAGTTTCAATATATCATGGAATTACCCAGATAACTGAAATCAAATCTCTGTCCCAGATTTTCGCTTGGCCGACTTCATGGGATTGAAAAATTACTTGGGTGGGCTAAACTGGGATGTCCTGACTATGGGTCAGGTAGGTGATCTTGGTTGCCAATATGACGTTTTTCAGAGCATAGTTCTAGCTACCCAGACAACGTTTGTTCCGAGTAGGGAAATTAGATCTAACAAAAATTATCCCAAAAGGACAGGCATATATAGGCGTATCAAAAGAGGGGATGGGCAGTTAAGAAATCAATATATTCAATTAAAGAGAGAAATAAAAAAAAATGAATAAGAAAAGCAAAAAGGGATTATGAGGCTAAGGTCGCAAGGGATTCAAAGACTAACCCAAAAGGTTCTTTCAGGTATACAGAAGTAAGATTAGGGACAAGATAGGCCCACTTAAGAGTAACTCTGGTCAGATCACTGACATGATAAGGATATGTGTGAAATTCTAAATACCTATTTCCTCTCAGTTTTCACCCAGGAAAATACTAGCGATATTCCTGAAATAATAGATTATGTAGAACAGGATGATAATAAACTACGTACGATTGCGGTAACTAGTGACATGGTCCTTAAACAAATAGAGAAACTAAAACCTAACAAATCCCCAGGTCCTGATGAACTGTTTGCAAGGGTGTTAAAGGAATGTGAAGAGGAACTTAGCATACCTTTGGCTAATCTTTTTAACTTATCACTACAAACTGGCATAGGGCCTTATAAGTGGAAGATGGCAAATGTAATACCTATTTACAAGGCAGGAGACAGGTCCTTGGCTTCGAACTATAGACCAATAAGCCTTACCTCCATAGTGGGAAATTTATGAAATCAATAATTGCCGAAGCAATTCGTAGCCATCTTGACAGGCACAGATTGATTAATGAACACGGTTTTACAAAAGGGCGTTCCTGTCTTTCGAATTTACTGACTTTTTTCACTAAGGTGTTTGAGGAGGTAGATCATGGTAATGAATATGATATTGTGTATATGGACTTCAGTAAGGCTTTCGATAGAGTTCCACACCAGAGGCTATTGCAGAAACTTAGGGCACACGGAATAGGAGGAGAATTTTTTTCCTGGGTAGAGGCATGGCTGACAAATAGACAGCAGAGAGTTTGCATAAATGGGGAGAAATCAGAATGGGGGCACGTCAAAAGCGGTGTTCCTCAGGGGTCAGTGTTGGGCCCGTTGTTGTTCACAATTTACATAAACGGCATAGATGAGGGAATAAATAGCGACATAGCAAATTTGCTGATGACACCAAAATAGGCCGTCCAATTCATTCTAATGAGGACAGTAGAGCACTCCAGGATGATTTGAATAGACTGATGCAATGGTTGGAGAAGTGGCAGATGCAGTTTAATATTGACAAATGTAAAGTTCTAAATGTTGGGCAGTTAAATAACCATGCCACATATAAACTAAATAATGTAGATCTTAATACTTCTGATTGCGAAAAGGATTTAGGAGTTCTGGTTAGCAGTAACCTAAAACCAAGACACAAGTGCATTAGTGTTTCCCCAAATAAAGCTAACGAATTTTTGGTTCATATCAGAATATAAATAATGAAGTCCTCGGTTGTTTTCAATCTATATATCCCTTGGGGAGGCC
>NC_069489.1:11435004-11552269 GCF_026875155.1 Cherax quadricarinatus | reverse complement strand
AATCATTTCACATATTTTTTTGCAAAATCACATGAAAACTCCATTAAAATATTATTTTTTGAATAGTTCCATGATTTTTTTAATAATATGTGAAACATTAAAAATACGAAAATGTGCTAAACGTTATAGTATAGCATATTTCTATGTAGAGTTGTATGAAGCATTTTCTGACTTACTAAAATTTTTACCCAAAATATGTAAATTTATAAACTTTTAATCAAAACTGCTTTTTACTGGAAAATTAGCTTTATCGTTAGCTCACTCAGCTCACACACTGAGATCCGGAGTTCGAATCCCCGATATGGCTGGATAACAATTAGAACACAAGAACATAAGAAGACGGAACACTGCAGCAGGTCTACTGGCTCATGCGAGGCAGGTCCACGTCACCTCCCTGCCCATGCCACTGACGCAACCCAGTCAGGTCCAGGTCACATTCACTTAAAGAAGGAGCACGGCATCAGACCCACTAGCACAAGCTAGTCAGGTCCAACTCACACCCACTCATGTATTTATGTAACCAATTTTTAAAACTACACAACGTCTTGCTTGGGAGTTTGTTCCACTCATCCACAACTCTATCACCAAACCAGTGCTTTCCTATATCCTTCCCCAATGTGAATTTTTCCAACTTAAAACTATTGCTGCGAGTCCTATCTGAGTAGATATTTTTAGCTCACTATTTACACCGCTTTATTATTCCTGTTTTCATTTATACACCTCAATCATATCCTCCTAATTCTACACGTTTCTAGAGAGTGCAGATTCAGGGCCTCAGTCTATCCTCATAGGAAAGATTTTTGATACATGGAATTAACTTTGTCATCCTACTCTGTACGTTTTCCAGTATATTTTTATCCATTGTGTAATGCGGTGACCAGAACTGTACAGCATAATCTTAATGAGGCCTAACAAGGATATATAGAGTTGAGGACTTCTATTATTTATACTTCTTTATATGAAGCCAAGGATTCTGTTAGCTTTATTGTTAACACTTATGCACTGTTGTCTTGGTTTTAGATTACTGCTAACCAGAACTCCTAAATCTTTTTCGCAATCAGTAATATTAAGATCTACATTATTTATTTTACATGTGACATGGATATTCTCCACTTCTCCGACCTCTGCATCAGCCTATTCAAATCATCCTGGAGTGCTCTAATGTCCTTATTAGAATGAATTGGACGGTCTTTTTTGGTGTGATCAGCAAATTTGCTTATGTTGCTATTTATTCTCTCATCTATGTCGTTTATTAATTTATTTGTTTATTATTATTATTATTATTATTATTATTATTATTATTATTATTATTATTATTATTATTATATTATCATTATTATTATTATTATTATTACGAAAGAGAAACACCAAACCTACATGGGTTATACAGCGCAGCAGGGCAAGAAGGGTACAGGGTTATTGGGTAGCAAGAGGGAGAGGAATTATTATTAGGTCATGGAGTGCAGCGGGGCAGTGGATAGTGCAGAGGTAGAGAGTAGCAAGAGATTGGGTAGGACGGACTGAGAGGAGTGCTAGAGACATCATCATCATCAGAGTTTGAACAGTAAATTTGTTGCTGTCAAAAATCAATGAGAGAGTCTAGATTAAAGGAAGGTTCATCAGCAAGAAGGGAAGGTAAAGTAAGGACAGTAGAGCGGTGACGACATTGGCAGTGGGCAGTCAACAGAATATGGCAAACAGAAATTGGAAAACCTGACAATTCTCACAGAGTGGAACTGGGCACCTCTCTGTGAGAAAACTAGTGAGTAAAATGAGTGTGGCAGATGTCGGACAGGAGAAAGTAGTCCCCCAAACCCTCGACACTGATGACAAGTAGACGACCAAACTTATTGTTGATTTATAGAATGGAATTTGTTATGAGTCTATCAGATCAACGTTTTTGCCAACGGGTGCGAAGGTGGGTAGGAATTACAGCAAAATAGTCTGTGAAAAAACCCATACCACGGGTGGGGTTAGAACCCATGATCAGAAAGTCACAAAACCCCAGCCCATCGATTTGCCACTGGAGTTTTGTGACTCTCTGATCGCTGGTTCTAACCCACCCGTGGTACGGTTTGTTTGCAATCGTATCATTACGATTTTGTGAGTTAAAATAGTCTGTCAGTGGAAACCTCTATATGAAACTCGGAGGTCATATATGCTGATCGTGCATCAGTGTCTTTTCATTGCCCTCAACGTCAACATGACCGGGTACCATCATAAAACAATATCTTTGTTTTTTCCTATAATTACAGAGTAACCAAAGTTGGATACGAAGAAACCAGGAGGTGTATCAATGTTCTAATAGTTTGTTAAGCACTAAGGAAGTCTGAAACTACTACAAATGGTGACACAGGCACAGATCCAATGCGGATAAGTGATACGAGAAGGGCACAAAATTCAGCCATAAAAATGCTACCCGAAGATAATAAATGTCCTCGCACGATGCTATCTGAAGAACTGTGCAAATCATTTGCCGTCAAAAAAATTGGAACATCGGTGTATACTGCGATGGCATGAGAATGAGATCGGAAGGGGTTTTAAGAGATAGAGAGTGAGAAGCCCCCGTAGGCAGTTGGGAATCGTTCATGGCACTGGGAAAGAACAGACACGAACAGTCAGAATTTCCAAAGGGGGTAGGGAAAAGTGAGATGCTACATGAACATAGAAAAACCGATAACCTAAGAGAAGACAAGAGCAAATGTAGGCAAAGAGAAGAGGGAGGGGAGCAAAAAGGGGTTACGAAACAAATAAAGAACTTTCTACTAACATCATTTGACTATCCTATCTATTGAAGGATTTGCGGAGGTCATGAGAGCGAACAGAGTAACAAAGGAAATTGAGCATCACAGCAATCAGTCAAGGGTAGAATATTCGCCTCTGCATACAGGCTCTCAACCAGTAAAGGGGCGAAAGCACCAAGGCATAAATTTTAATCCCAGGTGATAGATTGGATAAAGCCTACAGAGAATTGCAGGAGGACCGCTGAATATATCGCTTCCCATAATTGAGTTTCAATAAAATTGAGGTTGTATGTAGTCGAAGGAGAGTTCTACGATCAGTCCTTAATGAAAGATGAGCGAGGGTTTTAAGGAGGTTCACCCGGCAATGAAAGTTGCCTTCAGAGGGTAATGTGGGATTCCAGGATAACCAACGGTCAGACAGAAGGCCGAGAAACCTGATGTATCACTTTCTGGGATAGGGTACAATGGATGATCAGAAACGACAGAACATTTTTGTGAAAGTAATTTGGTGAGTTTTAGTATAGAAAATTTAAACCCCTGAGTAGTGGCCCAATGGAAACACGGTTGACCAAATGCTGGAGAGAAAATGCAATGAGGTTTCTATAGCAAAGTCAACATAGATTGATGGGCCCAAAAATTAGATGGAAGAAAAAGATACCCGATCATTTACAGCAAGGGAAAAAATTTTGTGCTCAGAACACATCCCCGGGAACACCTTCGCTTGGACAAAGTCCGGGGGAAAAAATATTATTAACCCCAAAAACGGAAAAGTCTCTCAGTAAAAAAATTCTTAAGGAAAAATGGTTAGATTGCCTCAAAGGCCTAAGGAAATGGGCCTGGGCCAAGATGTTATTCCCCCCAAGTTGTGTCACATGCCTTCTCAAGTCAAAAAGACGGCAATAACCGAGTGGTTATTGACAAATGCATAACCAACATACGTTTTCCAAGAGGAGTTAGGGGATCAATGGTAGAGCGGCCTTACGAAAGTCATATTGACTAGGGGAGAGACTAATGTGTGTCTTAAATACCATATCAAATGTCTATTTACCAGAGTTCCATCACTTTGCAAACTGCACTGGTAAGAGCAATGGTACGATAGTGGGAGGCATCATGTCATAGTACCGGTTTGAGGAAAGGTAGAACAATGGCAGATTTCCTCAGTGGGGAAGAATTCTTGCCACCCCAAAAAGATTAAAGAGTCGTTAGAGGACAGCAATTGCTGACTGATGTAAATGCTGTAGATACGAATATGAATGCCGTCAGGCCCCGCTGCCGATGATCGGCAAGTTTGGGGGGTGTTGCCTCCAGTTCCAGAAGTGAAAAAGGCAAAATAATGAGATTATTCTCTGAGATAAAAAAGTTTTTCAGTGGCAATGTCAAGAGGACTGCAATAGTGACACAGGAAACCCAAGGAACCGGAGCCGCATTGGAAGAGTATTTACTACTCATTTCAGTACTTTTTTCCAGATTGCACTCATTAAAGGAAGCCGAAGTGACGGTGGAAACATAATCCGCCAGCAAGTGTGTTTGCATCACTGATGACACGACGGGCGGGAATGCTCTCTTCTGTTTAAATTCAAGGAGTCGCTTACCTGCCCCACGCGCGTGTTTCAAACATACTGCCAGCACAAGCAGGAGACCACCAAGGCTGGCACCTGTCAAAATGCTGCCCGAGGTTTGGGGTATTAAATGTGATGCTGCGGTTAAAATGAGGTCGAGAAGAGGTGTTGTGGGGTTAAGGTTCAATTTGCTCGGTCAAATTGCCAACGTGGGCTACGAGGAGGGGGTGAATAAGATGGAGGAGTTAGGATGACTGGGAAAAAGATCACTGGGTGTAAGTAAGATATGTTCGATGGTATTTTTAACCCGAAAGGTGATCCAAACCCCGGTAAACCCAAGTGTGAAATTTTTTTTTCAGGAGGGGGGTATCAGCCCCTTCAGCCCCTTTCAGTCCCCTTTTTAGGCTGTCTAACTTATTTCCATTTAGGTCCTCAATCTTGTCCCCCAGGATGCGACCCATACCCGTCGACTAACACCCAGGTACCTATTTGCTGCTAGGTGAAAAAGGAAATAAGTATAATGAAACGAGTCGAAATGTTTTTCCCGCCCGGGAATCGAACCCGGGCCCTCCTTGTGTGAAGTAAGAGCTTTGGGCCCGCCAGGCCCTGGGGTAAAGTCTAGTGCAGCTGAGGAAGAGTAAACCAAGATGGATGCGAGAAAAGCGAAAAGCCTCCAACTGAATGCCTCGGGAGTCACAGTGAGACCCCCACGAGGAAAAAGGTGACAGTAAAGTCGCTAAGTAAAAGAATGGGTGAGGAAGAAACCAGAAATGCAACATCTGGGATAGATAATGCCCGAGAAGGAGAGAGATGCAAAAAACAGATTGCATACCACTTATTCAAGTGGATGAGAGCTGCAATGTAATGCAGCAAAGTATGAACAAAGAGCTGATGATATGAAATACCGGTGTATATAAGAAGTGCACTTTCATTATAGGTTCCATCGGGAAAAGGATCTGATGAATGTAATAAAACATAGACCGAGACAGGATGGATAACAGCGGAGGCAGTGGAAACGTACAAGCAGCGAGGGATTGGGACACTGTGATGAAAGGAATTGTGCAGAGAATTAAGAGCGAAGACGAGGGACAAGAGGTGGAGCAGGATACTCGGAGATAGCTTCAAGAGTTTTTCAGAGGACAAGGAAGATGTATATGGGTCGATAATTGGAGATTGGAGGGGAGTGAGTGTTGAGTAAAGTCCGGGGTTATGTGGAACTTACCATAAATAGGGCGTGGACGAAGGGTAGGAAGCAACTGGAGAGTGAAGCTTCGGGGAGAGGACAGGAGGGAAGTGTTATGCAGGGTTTGCTGACATCGTATGTACATTTAGTGGGGAAGTGTGCATATAATATGGAATATTGTAAGTTTGTAAGGAATAAATTTTATAATTCATAATGTGCTTTTGGAGGTACTGTAAAGTACTCTACTATAATTATAGAGATGGAGTTATGATTTATTTTCCAAAGGATGTTTGGGTACGCCAGAGTAAGCGTGGGGGAAGGGGGGGTCAGTGACGTTAGGTGGGGGTAGAAGCTGGGGGGACCGTTGGAGATGCTGGTGTATTTTAAGTTAAAGTTTGCAATAATACCACTCATTTTGTTTATCCATTCAAGCCATAGGCTTTCATATGGCTAACCTGTATGTTAACCCAGGCTCTGCATGGTAGGGTGCTGTGGAGTATGAGTGATGAAGGTAAGAATGAGGTTTGTGGTGCCATGACGGCCTGACCGCGACCCGAAGCCTAGTGTTATGGTGGCTGAACCTCCAAGCCAAGCTTGTGTACCTTCATTTGGGCGTGGTTGAATTAAGGTTCTTTTTATGTTATGGTGATTAATAGGATATATTTTCCTAATTGGGATTTTTAACCTATCCTCTGTTATCCAACCCATGGAAGTAATACATTCTGGTTTTTTAGCGGCTTTCTGTTTTTTAACTGGGATAGCGGGGTGGCCGGTTTGGGCTTGTGATGTGTGTAACTTTTTCCTCTTGCCCTTGACTGCTCAAGCCCCAGCTATCCCACAGTTCTGCGTAACATGGGGGCCTGTATATGGGAGAAAGATTATCAATTTTTTGTGGTAATTCAAGTTTGGCAACCTGGGAAGTCAATAATAATTCTTTACTGGGTAGGTCAGAGGATACATTCACTATAAACACTCACACTAAATAATTAATTTACTTTTGGGTGTAATATTGCTGGTTTTTAGGGTGTTATTATTAACTATAACCTGTGAATGATTTACCTTTGTTTGCATTATTGTGGTTTTAGGTGTATTATTAAATTAATACCCTTGTGAATAATTTCCCGTGCTGTATAATATTGCTGGTTTTAGGGTTTATTATAATTAATACCCTGTGAATAAATTTTCCCTTTCTGTATATATGCTGGTTTTAGGGTTTATTATTAATAATACCTGTGATAATTTCCCTTTCTGTATAAATATTGCTGGTTTTTAGGGTGTTATTATTAATTAATAACTCTTAAATCATTTATCCTTTCTGTACCATATTGTTGATTTTTTATGGTGTTATTAATACTTGATATTTTGGTGCATAAATTTACCCTTGCAGGTACAATCTTGCTGATTTTTGGGAGGTATGCTTCACCTAAATTTCTGGAAATAATTTACCTTTGCAAGGCAGTAGCTCTTTTATTTTTTTTTCTGCCAGGATTTTTCTTTGTGTGCAGTTCTCTTAATTTGAGGGAGTCACATGACTAACTCCTTGTGATTCTTCAGTATTGTTACCCTTGTGTGTGCTTTATTAGTTTTATCAGTAAGTTCTGTGGCTGGTAGTAAGATTTGGTTGCTATTATTTCCAAATTGGCTGACACTGATGTGAAAATCTGTGGATGGACATGCATTTGGAAGGTGACATTGAATTCAAATTCCCATGATAGAGACTGGGATAAGGAAGTAGTAATTTTGACCAAATGAAATTAAACCTAGTTGCAGAAGAAAAGGAAACGGTTAAGAATTGAGCGTACAAAGATTCCAGGACAAGAGCCTAGAGGCAGCTTAGGTCAAGAAGAGCAAAGAGAGGCATCTTGCTTCTCCCCCAGACACAGACACAAGGGTAGTGTTTTTTCATTTGGATAAGCCATAAAATTGTGGCCAAATTCTAGAGAAAGACCCAGAAACCAGTTTTTTCTGTTATTTGAGTACAGCCAAATCCCATGGTTGGGGAAAAAAGGACTGGGCGACATTAGGGGGTTAGGGGAGGGGGCAGACCCAATTAGTTGGTAAAGGGTTACAGGGCTATTAGTTCTTTTAGAAGGATCTGCCTTTTCTGATTATCATAAGCTAAAAGAGGTAGTTTTACTGGGCTTATCAAATGTTTCGGAAAGGTACAGTGGCAGAAATTCAGAGGACTAAAGTTCAGTCAGGGCGTCTTTGGTGGAATATTGTAAGGAGAGGATGTCACTTCTAAATAGGTGGTGTCGCTCAAAGGGGGTTGGTAGGCAATTTATTGATGGTGTAATTACCTTAATTTTTTAGAGGATCTTATGAGATATGTTCATCCTGACCTTAAGGCATATCTCCCTGAGGAGAAGATCTTGATGATTTTAATAATGCTTTTAGAGCTGGGTGACAGATTTTTAGCTACCAAAAATTTGGTAGTAGTAGTAGTTACCACACCCCACATACTAATAATGGTAAAGTTTTCTCCACCACAAATAGAATAAGAAATTTCAGAAGTTTAAGCCACCCATTTATCAGCCTAATAACCACAAGAGTTTTAATATAACCCTATTTTCCAGTACCCACTCGAGGAGGTTTTAAGTCAGCTGTAACAGGGCCCAGGCTAAAAGGAAACAGGTGGACGAGCCAGTTCCCCAGAACAAGGGATCCAACCTAGGTCAGATGGGCAGGGGGCCCGTAATCTATCACTGTACTTATTGCCATTAAACAGGGGCCACCTGCAGAGCCATATTGTCGAAAGAGCTTAGGGACCAGGATGCGACAGATGCTTTCCAGTAAATACAACCGATTACACAATGATGTGGCTTGCATTGCAGTTTTGCCCCAGGTATCATAGGAAGACCATCTGTCTTAGGGGGGGGGGGGGGGGTGGGGGGGGGGGGGACCCTCGGATGAAGGTATATTCTGTAAGTCTACTGTGGCCTTACACCAAAATGAAGTATTGGGTTACGGGTGTTATGGTTTGAGGGACATTTGTAGCACATTACACCTTGCTTCGCAGGGGTGTATTGCCAGTGTGGATGTCACCTACCCGGATGGACATTTTTTTAAAGGAGATAATTGGAGTCCCTGTCAGGCTCCAGTGCACAGGTTATGGATAGAGTTCTGAGTACCGTCTGGGTACCTCCTACCTGTAGGTATTGCAGAAGATGTACCTTTTGAGGAGTTGACCTAGTAGGCACAACGTTGTGGACTCCTCAAAAGTGGAGGAATTTTGGGTTTTGCTGACCCTGCTTTACAAGTGGGGTAATGACCAATTGGAGCAACGGTACCTGAAAAATTTTTCAATGTGCTTTCGGACCTAAACAGGGGAACAAGGTAGGAGCTGGGACTCACGTGACCCTTCTGCCACTGTGGTGATGGTTTGGGCATCATGGGGAGCCTGTTATTGAGTCTGGACCTGCAGGAGACTTGAGCATTGTTGAACCGGCTCAACCGGAACTCGGTTGGAGAAAGTGGTCTTGGTGCTGATGTGGGAAAAAAATCCCCTGACTCTGCAAAGCAGCTGAGTGCGCCCGGGAAGGTTGTGACTCGGAACGCTATTCATTACCAGTTGTTGCGGAGGATTTGGTTCCCAATATTTACCAAGTGTTTATTTTGCAGAGTTGATCAACCTGCGCTAAGACTCTTTTTAAGAGGAACTGTGCTTACGTGGACGCGGCAGAGAACTATTAATGATGTCTTTGTCTGTATTTTTTACAGATTTTGAAGGATGGCATTTCAGTGTTAAGAGGGGAGAGCTAAATTAATCAGTGTTTATTAATAATTCTTTGCTAACAGGATACCAGAGTCTGTACCCTATCTGATAATTTTGTGTGTGTGGTTTTGAGATTTTGGTGAACATTTTTGTCTCTTAGGCTTTGACAAATCACCAGACGTCATATTTTATGAAAAATGTCATGTAGTTTGGAGAGGCCTACTGAGGTAAAATTTACTTTTTGTCTTAGGCTTTGCACAAATCACCCCGACGTCATATTTTATGAAATGTCATGTAGTTTGAGAGACCTACTTGAGGTTAAATTTACCAATGTATATTCCTCCTAGGAGTCAAAGAAAAGCCCATGGTTTTCCAGTCCTCAGGGCAATGCATATTTGTTTTCCCCAGTTCCAGGAAGGGAATGGGAGGGAGGAATTCCCCTCCCTTTCATTACCTGTGTGGGGAAGCACTCTGGAATCCCATTTGTCGTGTGCTACGTGAGGATGGTGATGTTTCCCGGCGGTGTTTTTTCTCTGTTTCAGAAAATTCTTGGCTAAGATGAAGTGATGGCACTTAGTGGCACCAAAGTTCTGCCAGTCCGCCAGGATGACGTGGGACTATGAGGTGGTGCTACACATTCTGGAAGCTGGAGAGAATGGGATTGGCATTGCGGACCGGTTCCTGGGAAGGCTCTGATGGAACTGTGTGGTGACTTCAAATTGATGATGGATATTAAGTCCTGAGAAAGATAATATAAGCAGGAAAATTGTAAAGTGATTGTGGAAGGTTGATTCTCTGAAGACTGGTTGAAGTGTTGGCTCAGCCGTGGTGCACCTTAGTGAAAGAGTTTGGGGATGCTGAAAAAATGGGGCCATGTTAAACCCCATGAGGTGAGGTTTCCGATTTTGTGGAATGTCAGCAGGTCTGGCATGATGTAAGCTGGGGTGAAAATAGGTTCCTTGAAGGTAGTGAAGTGTTTATTCTAGAGTCGTATTTTTATCCAGCGGAGGTCGAGTGGACGTTGTTTTTACTGGTCTCACAATAGGTGATACCTTGAAAACGTGGCACGACTGCCGCCAGGTTCAGTTAAAAATAGGTTTTGTCTCCTTTTATGAACTACATGGCAAATTGTGTGAAATGAATCAGTGGGTGCGTCAGTCTGTTCCCACGACCAGGTGTGCCAAGGACACCAACCATATTTGTACTATTATATCTTGTCCATGTACTTTTTATGCCATTAACCCGCAAGATCTTTTTATGCGTAATCCTGAGTTACCCCTCCCGGGTTTTGCAAAATAATTTACAGAGGTTGGGGTCAGGTCTTGTTGCAGGGGTGAGCAGGAGAAAGTAATGCCACTCGGCTGCTTCTCCAGCAAAAAAGTAGGCTGGCACCAAAAGAAGTTATACTCCATAGAAAAGGAGGCTCTAGCTTTAGTGTTGGCAGGTGCAACACTTTGACGTGACATATCTAAATCAGTTCACCCAATACTGTGTATTGTGTCATAACCCTTACGTTTCCTTCATTTAATGAGGAACCACAATCAGAGGACTTACGAGGTGGGCCTTGTTTCTCCCAACCTCTTATCTGGTGATTCGTTTGTGAAGGGAGCGGAGAATGTGGTTGCTATGCCTTGTCTCGTGTTTTAAAGTGGCACAATGTAAATGTATAGATCACTTATAGCATTTATTTTGCAGTGGTTTGCGGTAGACGAGTAGATGAAACTCTGGGTCACCCAAAGGGAGAAGGGCAGGTTGAGCTGGAAAGCTGTATGTATAACGGTATCAGGTTCCCTAGTGTGTGTGTTTTAGGGGGGGGTAGACACATCAAAGACCATGCCTAGGTAAGGTATGCTAACGTTTTTTAGGGTTGGCTGAATGCCATCGCCCTCGGTTTTATGTTGTTATAGGGACTGTTGGACCTAATGTTTTAGTGAATGTGGGGCTGGCGGTAATGCCCTCCACTGTTTGGGGGGGGGGTTATGTATTTTGATCCGAGGTGTTTTGGTTCTCCAGGGACTACTTTCAATTTTTCTTTTTGGATCACCACTGGGGTGACTCCAGGGTCCTTGGAATGACATGTAGGGCGGCCTGGGAGGTCCATAACCTTTTCGCGGGTCTTCAGTGATACTCAGGGGTTTTTACGGCCCGCCAGTCCCAACGAGATTTATTGTGCCTATCCACCCGTTGTTTTTAGGGGCCGAATTTTCCCCTCTTCCAGTTTGCTCTCTGATTCGCGCGAGGTGAGTCATGGGGAAACAGTTTTGTGTACTAAAGATTGCTGTGAGATGTGAGGTGATAATTGATGTTGTTTTCTCCGTAGAATTTAAACATGCTAACATATGTTTTTCTTTTCTTTGAACTCCTGGAAAATGTACTTACTGTTTAAAGGTTTTTTTGGTGGCACCTACAGTTTGGTCTGCCTTGCAAAACATACGAACTTTGGTGTTACTTCATTATACGGCATTTCCTTCAGGGGCACTTTGTACAATAGTTTACTTGCTTGTTTATAAGTTTGCTTGATGAATTTTAGGTAAAATGCATCAACGCCAGAGCCTGGCCAGCGCTGGTTGTAATGGTGCCTTTTCCTTAAAACAGCTGTCTAAGAGTGTGATGTGAGTCGTTGGACATGGAACTTGATCACTTTTTATGTCGACGAGTTTCATAGGTCTTCCACTCTGTACCTCAGTTTGTAAATATTGCATATTTGTAGTACCAAAAGACCGTGATTGTATGGTGGTCATTCCCCCCAGTTATCATTTTGCCAGTTGCTCAGTCCTTAATGTGGGGGCTTATTTTCTTTTTTTTTTTTCTTTTTGGGACCTTCGCTAGCAGGAGTGTAGACCTATGGTCTGGGGGGTTGGGGTGTTATGCAGGGTTTCTGCATTGGACATGTATGTACAATATTAGTGGGGAAGTGTGCCCAAAATTAATATGATATGTAGTTGTAAGGATAATTTTATAATTCATAATGTGCTTTTGGAGGATACTGTAAAGTACTCTAACTATAATTATAAAGAATGGAGTTAGTGATTTATTTTCCAAGGATGTTTGGGTAGCTGGAGTAAGCGTGGGAGAGGAGGTCACGTGTGTTAAGGATGGCGGTAGAAGCTGCGTCGGAGATGCTGATGTATTTTAGATTAAGTTTGCAATAATACAACTCATTTTGTTTAATCCAAATTATGCCATAGGCTTTCATATGGCTTAACTGTATGTTAAACCCAGGCTTGACATGGTCAGGGTGCTGTGGGATAGAGTGTTGAAGTAAGTAATGAGGTTTGTGGTGTCATGACGGCCTTGACGCTGATGGAAGCCTAGTGTTATGGTGGCTGAACCTCCAGCCAGCTGTGTGTACTTCATTTGGGCGTGTTAGAATTAAGGTTTTTTCTTGTTATGGTGATTAAAAGATATATTTTCCTAATTGGGATTTTTACCTAACCCTCTGTTAACCAACCCATGGAAGTAATACATTCTGGTTTAGCGCTTTCTGTTTTTAACTGGGATAGCCCGGGGTGGCCGGTTTGGGCTTGAGATGTGTGTAACTTTTACCTTTGCCCTTAGACCAGGCTCAAGCCCCCAGCTATCCCACATTTTTGCGTAACAAAGGTACTGTACGTGAATAAAGATAAACCTACACACTCGTTACATATTCAGTAAGAGATGAAGAACCACATATTCTGAGTGGAAAGGAAAACTGGACATGTAGAAGAAGGGAAGGAGTAGTTAAAAGAGATTTGAGAAAGGGGAATTTTTTTGGGACTTCAGAAAGTAAGGGGCGAGGGCGGGATTTTAAAGGCCTTTAACACGAAACTTTGGTGAGAAGAAAAAAGAGGTGAGAACAGAATGAGCTGGGGGAGGGACCTTTGGGCCAGGGCTGCAAAAAATTTGAGACAGGGGTGTCTCTGGGTGGGGGGACCCCAAAAGGAGGGGCAGAAGTTGGGGCCCCAGAAAAGGGGGGGGTCGTTTAGCAAATCAAGTATAAAAAAAAAAACTGGGAAATCTCCCTGAACATAGATAAATGACTACCATAGCAATGGAAAGCTTTCTGCCTCTTTGATACAACGAATTTCTTGGTCATTTAAGTAAACGTGGTAACAGTGAGAGTAAGATGAGTGAGCCTCATGACAATTAAGGCAAGAGGGAGGTAGACTACAAAATGTATTGGTATGGTCGTCGGCACCACAGACTGGGCATTCGGCCATAAACCTGCAATATTTCACTGGATGACCAAAATGCCAGTAATTTCTACACTGTTGCAGTGTAGGGATCACCTTTTGAACTTACATACAGTGTTCTGCAATATAAACTGAGGACAGAAGCTCACTGCAGTCAAAAGTTAAGCAAGCTACATTGCTAGGGTATCGTCTCTGCTAGCAGGCAGGGAGGATATAAGTGTCTACTTTGAGGATTGGGAGGTTTTGGAGCTCAAGCTGTTCCAAAATGTCATCACATGTCTGGAAATTCTGTTGGACAATGGTATGAGGTAGAATGACAGTACCATTACAAGAATTGAGAGAAGGATGTTTTTCAATAACTATAGGAATAGCATCTATTTTTGTAAGGAGAGGAAGATCCCGATCTTGAATAGCATTCTGAACTGTGACGGTGCGTGTACCATTCATAAGAGCAGGAAAGGATATATCTCAACCAACATGGTGTAGGAGCACCTTGCCAATACTATGATCAGAAAAATAAGCAAGAGAAGGAGTTGGTCGCAGAGTAAAAAAAACTTAGTTCATTGTGTATTTTGAAACATTATGTGTGTATGGGGAGATAGTGTCGTGCCGGTCTTTTCTGGGCATAATGAGAAGGAATCGAAGAAGTATCATCAGCTAATGGTCTTGGGCATTTAGGTGTGGGACCAGAGATGGTAGGACATGGGACGGGAGGGCGATCCAAAAAATCGCCACACTATAGGAGGAGAAGGCAGAAGTATGGTCAAAGTAGTGTGGAGGTCAGATATATCAGAGAAGTCAGGCGGAACCCTGATACCTGGAGTGGGTGACTACATGGCACCAGCAGGAGGAACAGGGGTATTAGAAATGTCTGAACAGTGGTCAAATGATGAGGCAGGGTAAGAACCGTGTGCGGTATCAGGAAAGGGCCCAAGGGAAGGACTATGAACTCCGTGAGTATGTCACTTATTTTTTTTTGTTTTTTTAGGGAAAAAAAGGAAAAAAGGGTAGTGAAGTGGAGGGATAGCTCCTAGAAGGAAGGAAAGGGCCGTATATCCCTCTCCATGTCCAAGAGGAACCCAACACTGCAAGTAGTGCAGATGCTGCATGGAACCCATGACTTACCCTGCCCTTCATGCCAGTCAACTAGCAATCTGGGATAGTAACCTCACATCTGCCGAGCCACCTCGGTTGGCAAAAGAGAGGGTGGCTGGACACCTGCCACAAAGCATACCTCCTTCGTCCACCGCTCCCCCCCAGAATCTGAAAAGACACCTAACTCCAACCCCCAGGTGACTGGAGAAGGACATCTGCAGGTAATCCAGATTCCACGGGAATCTACACAACTGCCAAGGGCCCCAACAGAATTGGCTGGACAATGTTGCCCTTCCTCCTACCTAGGAACTAGAATGCCAGTGGATCAAGAAGTCATTTGGATAATTGATACGAAACTGATCCTATGGACCTAATAATTGGTCTGATTGGATTACCTGGTTTGTGTGTTTTTATTAGTCCATACATGCAAGGTAAAGATGAATTAGTGGAAGTAAATTGTTTAATTAATTCATCTTTGCCTTTCACTTCCAGTAATCCATCTTTACCTTACATGTATGGACTAATAAAAACACACAAACCAGGTAATCCAATCAGACCAATTATTAGCTCCATAGGATCAGTTTCGTATAAATTATCCAAATGACCACTGTGACCAGGTTTGACCACACGTGACCACTGACCTCAGTACGCTGAGGTCAGTGATCACGTGTGGTCATACCTGCCTAAGCTCTTGGGAGTTAGCATGGGCTGTTACCAAGCACTATGGCTTGTTGTAGTGCTTTAGAATCCTAGGTTCAAGTGTTGAAGAAGGAGATTCTACTTCTTCAGGAGGAAAATAAGAGGCATAAACTTTGCATAGATGAGTATGGGAGCGAGTGTGAGAAGGATTTAGAAGGTAAGGTAGGAATGGGCACCAGCAGTGATAGTGGCAGCAGCTTTAAGTGGCAAGTGGTTCACAGTTCAGGAAGAAGGAAGATGAGGAGAGTTAAAAGAGAAGATGTGAAGGTAGGAAATCGATTCTCTGTTCTCCAAGACGAGTGTACTTCAGTGGTTAGTGAGGTTGAAGGTACCACTGATTCCCCTGTTAATCATGGTAAGAATATTTTAATAGTAGGCGATTCTCAGGTAAGATATATGGACCATGCATTTTGTAACAGAGACAGAAAAGTCAGACAGAGAGTGTGTCTTCCTGGAGCTGGTGTTGGTGACATAGTCAGCAGGTTGGATAATATTATGGCAGGTAATGGGAACAAGCCCATTATCTGTCTTAGTGCTGGGGGTAATGACATTGGGAAGGGCAGGAGAGAGGAGCTGCTGGATAAGTACAGGTCAACCATAGAGGTAGTTAGGTCTAAGGGAGGGATCTCAGTCATATGTAGCATCTTGCCTAGAAAGGGAGTGGGCAATGAATGGATGTCTAGGAAAATTGGTATAAATTGCTGGCTAAACAGGTACTGCAAGGAACTTGCAATCCCGTTCATTGATAACTGGGACCTATTCTTTGACAAACGTGATATGTATGCAAGGGATGGGATTCATCTCTCTGGGGATGGAGTGGTTGCATTAGCCAATTCAATTGAGAGAGTAATTGATGACTCGTCTAGGAATTTAAACTGATAGATTATAGAGGTATGGGTGTTTGTGGGAAACAGTCAGGCTGCAGCATTAGGGTTAAAAACAGCAGTTATTACCGGGATACCTCAGGGATATGTTTAAAAGACAATATTCAAAATAAAGTTGCTAGTAATGGCAAATCAATTGATCAACAAACAAAGAGAGATAGCAGAGGGCAACGAGTGACTAGCTACCTTAAGGTTTACTATACAATTAGTAGGAGTCTAAGAAATAAGATAGATGAGCTAAAATTACTTGCAAGTGTAGGTAATATAGATATTATTGGTATAACAGAGACCTGGTTCAACCTGAAAAATAGAGAAATGCCTTCTGAATGCAACATACAGGGTTTTAAACTATTCCACACTGATAGGGTCAACAGGAAGGGTGGTGGTGTGGCGATGTAGTCAGAGAAAATTTAAAATGTTGTCTTAGACATGATATAAGATTAGAAACATCGAACACAGAATCTGTTTGGCTACAGTTTCTCGATGGACGTGACAAATTAATTTTGGGTGTGATTTATACCCCCCCAAACCTTGATAAGGAGTGCAGTATGCTGTTATGGGACGAAATTCATAAAGCATCTAGATATGAAAATTTTGTGATAATGAGAGATTTTAACTTTAGACAAATTGATTAGAACAATATGACAGGAGATATTGAGTCTAGAGACTTTCTTGATACGGTTCAGGATTGCTTTTTAGAACAGGTTGTGACAGAACCAACTAGAGGAAGCAATCTGCTTGACTTGGTTCTTGCCAGCAAAGATTCACTAATTTATAATCGTGAGGTTAATGATGAGCTTGGGGAAAGTGATCGCAAATCATTTAGTTTCAATATATCATGGAATTACCCAGATAACTGAAATCAAATCTCTGTCCCAGATTTTCGCTTGGCCGACTTCATGGGATTGAAAAATTACTTGGGTGGGCTAAACTGGGATGTCCTGACTATGGGTCAGGTAGGTGATCTTGGTTGCCAATATGACGTTTTTCAGAGCATAGTTCTAGCTACCCAGACAACGTTTGTTCCGAGTAGGGAAATTAGATCTAACAAAAATTATCCCAAAAGGACAGGCATATATAGGCGTATCAAAAGAGGGGATGGGCAGTTAAGAAATCAATATATTCAATTAAAGAGAGAAATAAAAAAAAATGAATAAGAAAAGCAAAAAGGGATTATGAGGCTAAGGTCGCAAGGGATTCAAAGACTAACCCAAAAGGGTTCTTTCAGGTATACAGAAGTAAGATTAGGGACAAGATAGGCCCACTTAAGAGTAACTCTGGTCAGATCACTGACAGTGATAAGGATATGTGTGAAATTCTAAATACCTATTTCCTCTCAGTTTTCACCCAGGAAAATACTAGCGATATTCCTGAAATAATAGATTATGTAGAACAGGATGATAATAAACTACGTACGATTGCGGTAACTAGTGACATGGTCCTTAAACAAATAGAGAAACTAAAACCTAACAAATCCCCAGGTCCTGATGAACTGTTTGCAAGGGTGTTAAAGGAATGTGAAGAGGAACTTAGCATACCTTTGGCTAATCTTTTTAACTTATCACTACAAACTGGCATAGGGCCTTATAAGTGGAAGATGGCAAATGTAATACCTATTTACAAGGCAGGAGACAGGTCCTTGGCTTCGAACTATAGACCAATAAGCCTTACCTCCATAGTGGGAAAATTTATGAAATCAATAATTGCCGAAGCAATTCGTAGCCATCTTGACAGGCACAGATTGATTAATGAACACGGTTTTACAAAAGGGCGTTCCTGTCTTTCGAATTTACTGACTTTTTTCACTAAGGTGTTTGAGGAGGTAGATCATGGTAATGAATATGATATTGTGTATATGGACTTCAGTAAGGCTTTCGATAGAGTTCCACACCAGAGGCTATTGCAGAAACTTAGGGCACACGGAATAGGAGGAGAATTTTTTTCCTGGGTAGAGGCATGGCTGACAAATAGACAGCAGAGAGTTTGCATAAATGGGGAGAAATCAGAATGGGGCACGTCAAAAGCGGTGTTCCTCAGGGGTCAGTGTTGGGCCCGTTGTTGTTCAAAATTTTTACAAAACGGCATAGATGGGGGAATAAATGCGACATAGCAATTTGCTGATGACCAAAATAGGCCGTCCAATTCATTCTAAGAGGACAGTAGGCACTCCAGGATGATTTGAATAGACTGATGCAATGGTTGGAGAAGTGGCAGATGCAGTTTAATATTGACAAATGAAAAGTTCTAAATGTTGGGCAGTTAAATAACCATGCCACATATAAACTAAATAATGTAGATCTTAATACTTCTGATTGCGAAAAGGATTTAGGAGTTCTGGTTAGCAGTAACCTAAAACCAAGACACAAGTGCATTAGTGTTCACAATAAAGCTAACAGAATTTTTGGCTTCATATCTAGAAGTATAAATAATAGAAGTCCTCAGGTTGTTCTTCAACTCTATATATCCTTGGTTAGGCCTCATTCAGACTATGCTGTTCATTTCTGGTCACCGTATTACAGAATGGATATAAATGCTATGGAAAACGTACAAAGTAGGATGACAAAGATGATCCCATGTATCAGAAATCTTCCCTATGAGGATAGACTGAGAGCCCTGAATCTGCACTCTCTCGAAAGGCTTAGAATTAGGGGGGATATGATCGAGGTTTATAAATGAAAAACAGGAATAAATAAAGGGGATGTAAATAGAGTTCTGAAAATTTCCAGCCATGACAGGATTCGCAGCAATGGTTTCAAGTTGGAAAAATTCAGATTCAGGAAGGATATTGGAAAGCACTGATTTGGGTAATAGATTTGGGAGAGTGGAACAAACTCCCGATTTAGATTTTATTCAGGCTAAAACGTTGAGTAGTTTTTAAAAATAGGTTAGATAAATATTGAGTGGGTGGGGGTTTAGGTGTGAGTTGGACTGACTAGCTTGTGCACTGGGTCTGGTGCAGTGCTCCATCATTGAAGTGAGAATTGACCGGGGCTGGGTGGGTCATTGGGATAATCCGGGGAGTGGTCATTGGTCTAATGTAGGGGGGACAAGGACCTGTCCGCATGGGTCAGTAGGCCTGTTGCAGTGTTCCTTTCTTCTTATGTTCTTAAACGGCCTTGTTGACATTTGACCAATGTTGTTGGCAAAATTTCTAACTTTAAATGTAAAAAACAACATGGTTATAATTGATAAATTAACTCCTTTAAACTGACTTAAATGATTTTAACTGGTTAGTTTTGATGTTATTTTCCTTGTTTACGAAGGCCCGTTGGTAATTTATTAAGTTTCTAGTGGAAGAATCGATAATTATGATTTACCATTGGCCAGTTCCTACATCATTAAACTATAAACTTCTTCTTGACGCAAAATTTGTAGATGAATGGTTCAGAGAACCGACATGTTGTAAATTAGACACATGTGCAACTCTTGGGTATCTTTATTGACGAAACGTTTCGCCACACAGTGGCTTCATCAGTCCATACGAAAGGAGGAACTTGAAGACAGGAAGAGAATGAGGTAATCAGTCTCTCAACCTTGAGTCGATGTGTTCAGTCCCTCAATCTTGAATAGAATACGGCATATCAGCGGAGGGAAACAGCTTATAAACCGTTTGGCAGGAGAGGGGCAGCAGTCATAGGTCGTGTGACATTTGTTCAATGTGGAAGTAGGTCGTGCCCAAGAATTAGGCAAGCGAAGAATTCCTAAGTATTAAGATCCCAAGAAGTTGCAGTGTCTGACAGATTTGTAGATGAATGGTTCAGAGAACCGACATGTTGATAAATTAGACACATGTGCAACTCTTGGGTATCTTTATTGACGAAACGTTTCGCCACACAGTGGCTTCATCAGTCCATACGTAGGAGAAACTTGAAGAACAGGAAGAGAATTAGGTAATCAGTCCCTCAACCTTGAGTCGATGTGTTCAGTCCATCAATCTTGAATAGAATACGGCATATCAGCGGAGAAGCAGCTTATAAACCGTTTGGCAGGAGAGGTGCAGCAGTCATAGGTCGTGTCACATTTGTTCAATGTGGAAGTAGGTCGTGCCCAAGAATTAGGCAAGCGAAGAATTCCTAAGTATTAAGATCCCAAGAAGTTGCAGTGTCTGACAGATTTGTAGATGAATGGTTCAGAGAACCGACATGTTGATAAATTAGACACATACGTATGGACTGATGAAGCCACTGTGTGGGGAAACGTTTCCTCAATAAAGATACCCAAGAGTTGCACATGTGTCTAATTTATCAACATGTCGGTTCTCTGAACCATTCATCTACAAATCTGTCAGACACTGCAACTTCTTGGGATCTTAATACTTAGGAATTCTTCGCTTGCCTAATTCTTGGGCACGACCTACTTCCACATTGAACAAATGTCACACGACCTATGACTGCTGCACCTCTCCTGCCAAACGGTTTATAAGCTGCTTCTCCGCTGATATGCCGTATTCTATTCAAGATTGATGGACTGAACACATCGACTCAAGGTTGAGGGACTGATTACCTAATTCTCTTCCTGTTCTTCAAGTTTCTCCTACGTATGGACTGATGAAGCCACTGTGTGGCGAAACGTTTCGTCAATAAAGATACCCAAGAGTTGCACATGTGTCTAATTTATCGACGCAAAATTTGTATTTAATGATAAGTTTTACACTCAGAAGTTTGGTATGGCCATGTGAAATTCTTTTTCACCTGTTCTTAGTAATCTATACATGGAATTTTTTGAAACAAGATTGCTTAACACAATCCTCCCTAATAGAGCAAAATGGTTCAGATATGTTGATGATATTTTATGTCTTATGCCCAAGAATGTAGATATACACCATTTCCATGGAAAATTAAATAGCTTAACCCATTCTATAAACTTTACTGTTGAGTTTGAGGAAAATAACTCATTGCCTTTTCTAGATGTTTTAACTATTAAGAGTAATAATGAATTCAAATTTAAAATTTACAGAAAACCTACAAATAACTGTTCCTGTGTCCACTATTATTCCTCGCATCAAGATAGAGTTAAACTGTCTGTTTTCTCATCAATGTTTTTGAGAGCTTTACGAATTTGTAGTCCTGAGTTCATAGATGAGGAAATATCCAAAATTTATGAAATAGCCAATGATCTGAAATACCCGAGAAATGTAATTGATAAATCATTTAAAATTGCTAAAAATATTTTTTATAACCCATAAAGGGACAACCAACCTTATTCAACTAAAAATATGTTGTTTCTCCCTTACCATGAAAACTTGGTTGATATGCCTTCTCTTCTTAAGACTTTTAATATTAAAGTTGTATTTAAAAATCTTGATACAGTAAAGAAAACTTTTCATAATGAATTCCCCCTAAAATGCTGATGGATGTGTCTATAAGATTCCTTGTAAAATTTGCGATAAAATTTATTACGGTCAAACTGGTAAAAGTTTCGAACTTAGATTAAAACAACATAAATATAGCATTAGAACTGGACAAGATTCCAATGCTCTATTCATTCATGTAAGAGATTTTAACCATCCAATTGATTTTCAAAAAGTTGAGAAAGTTGTATCAAGCAAGTCCATGGTCGACAGGAATATTATTGAATCTTGTTTCATAAAAAGCAGTTTTGAAAATAATATGAATATTTCCTTTGGTTTATACAAATTAGATTCATTTATAATTAATAAAATTTGGGAAGAATTTGATAATACAATGTACAAATAATAAACCTTATTTCTTGGGTAGAATATTTAGCTAGTGGGATATAGTGAGGACCTGTCTAGTTGGACCAGCGGACCTCCTGCAGTGTTCCTCTTTTCTTATGAGCCCAGTATTATCGCGCATCAGGTGTTTCTTTGTTGTGGAGTTCACTGTGAGGTGTGGTCTTAGCCCTTTAATTGCCTTGCCTTCCTTTGATGTATTACTTTCATAGTTCCTTGACAATGTGACTAGTCACGAAAGCGCTTGGAATTTCACTACTCTCTCACAGTGGTTGTTTTGTGTGTGTATATATATATATATATATATATATATATATATATATATATATATATATATATATATATATATATTATATATATATATATATATTATATATATATATATATATATATATATGTCGTGCCGAATAGGCAGAACTTGCGATCTTGGCTTAAATACCAACGCTCATCATGCCATATTGGACAAGTGAAAAATTGTGTATGCAATAATTTCGCCAAAATCATTCTGAACCTAACGAAAAAAATATATTTCACTTTGTTTGTTTAGTATTAAATTATTGTAAACAAATCTAAAATATATTTAGTTGGGTTAGGCTAAAATAAATTGTTCTTGTTATAATAAGGTTAGGTAAGTTTTCTAAGTTCCTTTTGGTGCAAAATTATAAATTTTTTACATCAACATTAAAGAAAAAAATATATCTTTAAACGTTATGAGAGAAAATTTTTAGAAAGGACTTAATTTTAAATGAGTTCTTGCTAATTGACAGTTTTACATATTCGGCACGAAATATATTTATATATATATTTTATATATATATTATATATATTTTATATATATATATATATATATATATTATATATATATATTATATGTCGTGCCGAATATGTAAAAAATGGTCAATTAGCAAGAACTCATTTAAAATTAAGTCCCTTTTTGAAATTTTCTCTTATATTTTTTAAAGATATATTTTTTTCATCAATGTTAATGTAAAAATTTATAATTCTGGACGAAAGGAATCTTAGAAAAACTTACCTAACCTTATTATAACAAGTGTAATTTATTTTAGCCTAACCCAACTAAATATATTTTAAATACGTTTACAATAATTTAGTACTAAGCAAACATAATCAAATATGTTTTTTTCGTTAGGTTCAGAATGATTTTGGCGAAATTATTGCATACACAAATTTTCACTTGTCCTATATGGCAAGATGAGCGTTGCTATTTAGCCAAGATCGCAAGTTCTGCCTATTCGGCACGACATTATATATATATATATATTATATTATATATATATATATTTATAATATATATATATTGTATATATATATTATATATGTATATATATATATTATGTTATATATATATTTTATAAATATATATATATTATATATATATATATTATTATATATAAAAATATATTATATATATAGTATATTTATTATATATATTTATATATAAAATATATATGTCGTGCCGAATAGGCAGAACTTGCCATCTTGGCTTAAATAGCAACGTTCATCTTGCCATATAAGACAAGTGAAAATTTGTGTATGCAGTAGTGTCGCCAAAATCAATCTAAAACTAACGAAAAAAATATTTTTCACTGAGTTTGTTTAGCATTAAATTATTGAAACAATCAAAATATATTTTTGGTTGGGGTAAAAAAAATTATTTTGTTATATAAGGTTAGGTAAGTTTTCTAAGATTTTTTTGGTGAAAATTAATTTTTTTTACATTAACATTAATAAAAAAAATTATATCTTTAAACAAATAAGAGAAAATTTTCGAAAAAAAACTTAATTTTAAAGGGTTTTCTTGCTAATTGCCCATTTTTTACTATTCGGCACGAGATATATAATATTATATTAATATATATATTTATATATATTTATTTTATTATATATTTTTTAATATATAATATTTTTTAATATATAAATTTATTATATTTTAAAATTTAAAATTTATTTTAATTTTAAAAATTTTTTTTTATATATATTTATATATGTTATATATGTTATCTACTATATTATATATATATTATTTATTATATTTTTATAATTAATATTATATATTATATATATTTTTAAATATAATATTAAAATTTGTATAAATATTATATAAATATATATTTATATATATATTAAAAATTTTATATATTATATATTATATATATATAAATATATAATAACATATTATATATAATTATAAAATATTATAATATATATATATTATATTATATTATATATATATATTATATTATTATTAAAAATTAATTATAAAAATTTTTATGTCGTCCCAAAAAGGGCGAATTTGCGATTTTGGGTTTAAAATAGAACGCTCATCTTACCTTTGGACAAGTAAAATTTGTGTATGCAAAAATTTCGCCAAAATCATTCTGAACTAGCGAAAAAAATATATTTCAGGGGTTTGTTTGTTTTAAAATTTATTGAAAACAAATCAAAAATATTTTTAGATGGTTAGGCTAAAATAAATTGTTCTTGTTAAAATAGGTTTAGTAATTTTTTAAAGTTTTTTTGGGTGCAAAATTAAAAATTTTTACATTCTTTAATGAAAAAAATATATCTTTAAAGTAAAAGAAAAATTTTTCAGAAAGGATTAATTTTAAATGATTTCTTGCTAATTGCCCGTTTTACATATTCGGCACGACTTATTTATTTTTTTTTAATATAATATATATAATTATATATTATTATATATATATATTTTAATATTTTTTATATAATAAATATTTAATTTATAAAATTATTATATATATATATTTATTTTTAACAATCGGCCGCTCCCACCGAGGCAGGATGACCCAAAAAGAAAATCCCAAAAAAGAAAATACTTTTATAAGCATTCAACTCTTTCACCTCACTCACACATAATCACTGTTTTTGCAGAGGTGCTCAGAACACAACAGCTTAGAAGCATATATGTATAAAGATACACAACATATCCCTCCAAACTGTCAATATCCTGAACCCCTCCTTTAGAGTGCAGGCATTGTACTTCCCATTTCCAGGACTCAAGTCCGGCTATATAAAAATAACCGGTTTTCCTGAATCCCTTCATTAAATATTACCCTGCTCACACTCCAACAGATCGTCAGGTCCCAAATACCATTTGTCTCCATTCACTCCTATCGAACACGCTCACGCACGCCTGCTGGAAGTCCAAGCCCCTCGCCCACAAAAACCTCCCTTACCCCTTTCTTCCAACCTTTTAGAGGACGACCCCTACCCCGCCTTCCTTCCTGTACAGATTTAAATGCTCTCCATGTCATTCTACTTTGATCCATTCTCTCTAAACGACCAAACCACCTCAACAAACCCTCTTAAGCCCTCTGACTAATACTTTTATTAACTCCACCTTCCTAATTTCCACACTCCGATTTTTCTGCATAATATTTACACCACACATTGCCCTTAGACAGGACATCACTGCCTCCAGCCGCCTCCTCGCTGCTGCATTCACAACCCAAGCTTCACACCCATATAAGATGTTGGTACTATTATACTTTCATATATTCCCATCTTTGCCTCCATAGTTAATGTTTTTTGTCTCCACATATACCTCAACGCATCACTCACCATTTTTCCTTCATCAGTTCTATAATTAACATCATCCTTAATAAATCCATCCGCCGACACGTCAGCTCCCAAGTATCTGAAAACATTCACTTCTTCCATATACGCTATATATATTTATAGTTTAATAATACAGGCACTGAGGTACCATAATTAATACATGTAGAATTACAAAATATGAGGAAAATCCTTAATTGATGTTATGAAAGATTTCTGTCTGGTCGAGCATTTAGACAGAATAGAAGCATACATAATAAATTTAAGCATGATTATAACATGTGTTTCTCCCATCTCTGTCCCAGTCATTTCCATCACTTTACACTCATGACACTATTATCTCCCTCATAATTTTCAGTCTCCTGGTGATGGTTGACAACTTCTAACCGTCAGGAATGGTATTGCGATTTATTGTGCTCTTTGCATAAGTTATTCTAATATATATATTGTATTGAGTAGTTCACATTTCTTCAGCTAATGTAAAGTTACATAATTTTTGTGGCCAGTTAGAGGTAATTCAGCTCAATATAACAAGTGAGTGTTAAAGTGTACTTACTGCTGTAGCGTCGTTACTTCGGTCGTCCATTGTGGGAATATTTTGGTCACTCTCTTGTCAAGTGAACAATGTCAAGTGAAGAAGCAGTTAATTCATTGTGCACCTCATATCCATCCTGTGGATGGTAGTTCATGATCACATAAGAACACTAACAGCCTAGTAACTAGGTGATCACATAAGAACACTAACAGCCTAGTAACTAGGTGATCACATAAGAACACTAACAGCCTAGTAACTAGGTGATCACATAAGAACACTAACAGCCTAGTAAACTAGGTGATCAATAAGAACACTAACAGTCTAGTAACTAGGTGATCACATAAGAACACTAACAGCCTAGTAACTAGGTGATCACATAAGAACACTAACAGCCTAGTAACTAGGCCCCAAAGCAGTTAACAGGAGTACTTCTAAAATTATGAATACAATTGTCTCATCTTTTGTAAGCAAATTTAGGATATTTGTCTAATATACCGTATAAGTATCTTTCGTTAATTAACAAGATTCCGTGAAATATCACATTGTTAGAAACACTTGTACTAGCAGAAACCAGCGACATGCAGGTTGTGAGGCAGCACACAGGCAGCCGCTGCCTGACTAACTCTTTCTGATAAGATAACCTTATCAAGGAAGTAATTTTAATTTTGTAGCTGTCAATAAATTTTGATGCACATCTACCAACTTTTGTGTTGTCGAATCACATGCAGAAAAACTGATTTTTTTTACAGTAATTATTCTTTCAGATTATGGTTTTATCCCATTAAATAACAAAATAAAGTAATAAAAAGAATGTGAATGATTTATTTTCCATTCACGTACATGAATGTTATACAATACTAACATTAACATACTAGTGTACATGATGTTATACAATACTAACATTCACGTACTATTGTATATGAATGTTATACAATACTAACATTCACGTACTATTGTATATGAATGTTATACAATACTAACATTCATGTACTATTGTACAAGAATGTTATACAATACTAACATCACTACTATTGTATATGAATGTTATACAATACTAACATTCACGTACTTTTATACATGAAAGTTATACAATACTAACATTCACGTACTATTGTATATGAATGTTATACAATACTAACATTCACGTACTTTTATACATGAAAGTTATACAATACTAACATTCACGTACTATTGTACATGAATGTTATACAATACTAACATTCACGTACTATTGTACAAGAATGTTATACAATACTAACATTCACGTACTATTGTACATGAATGTTATACAATACTAACATTCACGTACTATTGTACAAGAATGTTATACAATACTAACATTCACGTACTATTGTACATGAATGTTATACAATACTAACATTCACGTACTATTGTACATGAATGTTATACAATACTAACATTCACGTACTATTGTACAAGAATGTTATACAATACTAACATTCACGTACTATTGTACATAATGTTATACAATACTAACATTCACGTACTATTGTACAAGAATGTTATACAATACTAACATTCACGTACTATTGTACATAATGTTATACAATACTAACATTCACGTACTATTATACATGAAAGTTATACAATACTAACATTCACGTACTATTGTACAAGAATGTTATACAATACTAACATTCACGTACTATTGTACATAATGTTATACAATACTAACATTCACGTACTATTGTACAAGAATGTTATACAATACTAACATTCATGTACTATTATACATGAAAGTTGTACAATACTAACATTCACGTACTATTGTACAAGAATGTTATACAATACTAACATTCACGTACTATTGTACAAGAATGTTATACAATACTAACATTCACGTACTATTGTACAAGAATGTTATACAATACTAACATTCACGTACTATTGTACAAGAATGTTATACAATACTAACATTCACGTACTATTGTACATAATGTTATACAATACTAACATTCACGTACTATTGTACATAATGTTATACAATACTAACATTCATGTACTACTGTACAAGAATGTTATACAATACTAACATTCACGTACTATTGTACATGAATGTTATACAATACTAACATTCACGTACTATTGTACATGAATGTTATACAATACTAACATTCACGTACTATTGTACAAGAATGTTATACAATACTAACATTCACGTACTATTATACATGAAAGTTATACAATACTAACATTCACGTACTATTATACATGAAAGTTATACATACTAAACATTCACGTACTATTGTACAAGAATGTTATACAATACTAACATTCACGTACTATTGTACAAGAATGTTATACAATACTAACATTCACGTACTATTGTACATAATGTTATACAATACTAACATTCACGTACTATTGTACAAGAATGTTATACAATACTAACATTCACGTACTATTGTACATGAAAGTTATACAATACTAACATTCACGTACTATTATACATGAAAGTTATACAATACTAACATTCACGTACTATTATACAAGAATGTTATACAATACTAACATTCACGTACTATTGTACATAATGTTATACAATACTAACATTCACGTACTATTGTACAAGAATGTTATACAATACTAACATTCACGTACTATTATACATGAAAGTTATACAATACCCACAAGATGAAGAACTGGACACAAGTACAACATCTGGGGATCTTTATTTAGACACTTGGTCAGCCAGTAACTTTATCAATACAAATTCAAGGATTTGTATTGATAAAGTCACTGGCTGACGAAACTTATACAAATAAAAATACCCAGTTGTTGCACTTGTGTCTAATTCTTCACCTTGTCGGTTATGTCTACCATGTGTCTAATTCTTCACCTTGTCGGTTATGTCTACCATGTGTCTAATTCTTCACCTTGTCGGTTATGTCTACCATGTGTCTAATTCTTCACCTTGTCGGTTATGTCTACCATGTGTCTAATTCTTCACCTTGTCGGTTATGTCTACCATTCTTGTACTTGTGAGGTTATGTCTACCATTCTTGTACTTGTGAGGTTATGTCTACCATTCTTGTACTTGTGAGGTTATGTCTACCATTCTTGTACTTGTGAGGTTATGTCTACCATTCTTGTACTTGTGAGGTTATGTCTACCATTCTTGTACTTGTGAGGTTATGTCTACCATTCTTGTACTTGTGAGGTTATGTCTACCATTCTTGTACTTGTGAGTTATGTCTACCATTCTTGTACTTGTGAGTTATGTCTACCATTCTTGTACTTATGAGGTTATGTCTACCATTCTTGTACTTGTGAGGTTATGTCTACCATTCTTGTACTTGTGAGGTTATGTCTACCATTCTTGTACTTGTGAGGTTATGTCTACCATTCTTGTACTTGTGAGGTTATGTCTACCATTCTTGTACTTGCGAGGTTATGTCTACCATTCTTGTACTTGCGAGGTTATGTCTACCATTCTTGTACTTGTGAGGTTATGTCTACCATTCTTGTACTTGTGAGGTTATGTCTACCATTCTTGTACTTGTGAGGTTATGTCTACCATTCTTGTACTTGTCAGACAGCAACATCACGGAAGCTTGCTCAGTGGCCATCCCAATAGTCGTCTTAACTACTACTGGTCCATCCCTTGGGTATGACCTACTTCCACTGGTCCATCCCTTGGGTATGACCTACTTCCACTGGTCCATCCCTTGGGTATGACCTACTTCCACTGGTCCATCCCTTGGCTATGACCTACTTCCACTGGTCCATCCCTTGGCTATGACCTACTTCCACTGGTCCATCCTTGGTATGACCTACTTCCACTGGTCCGTCCCTTGGGTATGACCTACTTCCACTGGTCCATCCCTTGGGTATGACCTACTTCCACTGGTCCATCCCTTGGGTATGACCTACTTCCACTGGTCCATCCCTTGGCTATGACCTACTTCCACTGGTCCATCCCTTGGCTATGACCTACTTCCACTGGTCCATCCCTTGGCTATGACCTACTTCCACTGGTCCATCCCTTGGCTATGAACTACTTCCACTGGTCCATCCCTTGGCTATGACCTACTTCCACTGGTCCATTCCTTGGCTATGACCTACTTCCACTGGTCCATCCCTTGGCTTTGACCTACTTCCACTGGACCATCCCTTGGCTATGACCTACTTCCACTGGTCCATCCCTTGGCTATGACCTACTTCCACTGGTCCATCCCTTGGCTATGACCTACTTCCACTTGTCCATCCCTTGGCTATGACGTACTTCCACTGGTCCATCCCTTGAGTATGACCTACTTCCACTTGTCCATCCTTTGAGTATGACCTACTTCCACTGGTCCATCCCTTGGGTATGACCTACTTCCACTGGTCCATCCCTTGGCTATGACCTACTTCCACTGGTCCATCCCTTGGGTATGACCTACTTCCACTGGTCCATCCCTTGGCTATGACCTACTTCCACTGGTCCATTCCTTGGCTATGACCTACTTCCACTGGTCCATCCCTTGGGTATGACCTACTTCCACTGGTCCCATCCCTTGAGATGACCTACTTCCACTGGTCCATCCCTTGGGTATGACCTACTTCCACTGGTCCATCCCTTGGCTATGACCTACTTCTACTGGTCCATCCCTTGAGTATGACCTACTTCCACTGGTCCATCCCTTGAGTATGACCTACTTCCACTGGTCCATCCCTTGGCTATGACCTACTTCCACTGGTCCATCCCTTGGCTATGACCTACTTCCACTGGCCCATCCCTTGGGTATGACCTACTTCTACTGGCCCATCCCTTGGTTATGACCTACTTCTACTGGCCCATCCCTTGGGTATGACCTACTTCCACTGGTCCATCCCTTGAGTTTGACCTACTTCCACTGGTCCATCCCTTGGGTATGACCTACTTCCACTGGAAAATCCCGCCTACCTGTGACGTGCCTTCGTCTGCAGCATGTATCTCATCCTTGCATGACTCTAGTATATAAGCGTTATTCTTCATGTTTTTGCTTCAGACTCTACAAAAGAACTATTGTAGGTTCTACCTATATTTCGACTGCAATATTTATATCAGGAAGAAAGTTTTAATTAATAAGGTTTTGATTACCTTACAAGCATACATAGTCGATGTTGTGGAAGATGGTAAGTGTAGTGAGTAGACAGTTCCGAGTTGGGAGTAATCAGCGTGGCGAGGCGAGGTTCTGACCAGAGCTTTGGTAAGATAGGGAAGGTAGAAGGATGGGTAGGGATGGAGTGTGGGAAAGGGTTGGGAGGGTGGAAGGGGAGGTTAGGTTTTAAAGGTAAATGGCGTATCTACTTTGGTGCAATTTAAATGAGTCTGTGTGTGTATGTTGTGATATTCATTAAAAAGATGGATTCATAAGATAGGTATACTTCCTGCCCGTCAACTGCGCACCGCAATACCGGCTGTATACCGGTGTGCCATTGAATTGAAAGGCTGCCTACTGTTTGCATCGACAGTGTTCGATGGCTGGGGTGGGTTCTCTCTGTCAGGTACATAGAGTTCCTGCATGTCATATAGTTGTCTCTTCATTAGTTCGTCTAGCCTGACATTAACTGCAGTGATTCTCTGTTGTATGTGCAGGTCTTCCGTCCTGATTGTGTCTCTAAATTTGGTGCCAATGATAAAGCGGAGGGCTTTGTTCTGGACTCTTTGGAACTGTAGCATGTTGGTTTTATTTGTTAGTGACATTGGTATGCAAAGGTATTCTAGCAGAGGTCTGATCAGCATCTTATACAGGTGTTTCTTGATGTGGGAGGGGGCTGCATTGAATCAGAAAAGTTGGCCGAGGCGGGCTCTGGCTAGGTTCACTTTTTTGGTTATGTGGGATGTGGAGTGGAGTAATCTGTCGATCTCGTACCCTAGGATCTTGTTTGGATTTCTGATAGCGATTAGTGTGCCTCTGGTGGAAATATCCCCTTTGTCTTCTATGGCTGATGCTAAACAGCTGATGGTGCTGATGAGAACTTTTTCTGAGTTGGTTGTGATTCTCCATTTCTTCTCCCACTTAGCTGTTCTCCGTAGTTCTTCGTTCATTTTCTCTATTGTTCTCCTATGATTATTTGCACCAGAGACAGGGGTTGAAGAGACTACATGGATAATATCGTCTGCAAATTGGGTGATGATGGTATCATTGTGTTCAGATTGGGGGAGGTCGTTAACATTGTAGAGCATAGGGCTGAGGCAAGAGCCTTGTGGTACTCCAGCTGTCGGCGTGAAGGGTGTTGCAGCCGTACCATGGACGGTGCGAATGATACTTCTGTTAAGAAGTTGTATATGAGCCTGAGAAAGATACAGTTGTGATCTGGGAGGTCTGCAAGCTTGAAAATGAGTCTTTCGTGCTGCAGGCTGTCGAAGGCCTTGTGTACGTCCCTAGTTACAATCAGAGCCAGGTTCCCCTGCTTCCTTAGGCTGGCCACGGCGTCAAAGATGATGTTTATTGCATTTTACTTGCTACAGTGAGAACTGAAGCCAAACTGCTTTTAGGAGAACAGGTGGTTGAATTCCATGTAGTAGTTTAACCTGTTTGCGATAATTCTTTCGAAGACTTTGCCCGTGACTTCGAGTAAGGAGATGGGCCCGTAGATCTCAGTGTTTCGGGTGTCCTTGTTGGGTTTAGCGATGAAAATCATCTTTGTAGTCTTATATGCCACTGGGAAGTGTCCTGATGCCAAGACGGCATGGAGACATTCGCCAGCGACATGTTGCAGTTACGGGGGAAGGTACATTAATTGTTTAGCTGCTATGCCTTATGGGCCAGGTGCTGTGTTTCTCATTCGGCCATTGACTTGGGACACTTCCCTAGTTAGAGGGTGTGTCTAGTTAGAGGGTGTTCGTTTTCGAGAGATGTGACAGACAGATAGACAGACAGAGGACTCAGAGGTAAGGACCCACTAGGGGCGATGGAAAAGTGGGGACAGGAGGAAGAAGATAGGTTGGGGAGAGGAAAATATCTTAAGGAGGAGGAAAAGTGTCAGGACTATACCCGACTGCTAATCAAGGAAACATAAAATGATATGTCACTCTCGTGAGTACATCATTAAGCAACGACTGGACGCGGAACAGGCAGAGGTTACTGCAAAAGGTGGCTCAAACGACTGTCACAAGCACTTCAGCTCAAAACGCACAAGTACACAGCTCTATGACAATGGCAGTTTTAGAATTGTTGGAATAGTTGGGCTAAATAAGTCAGGTAGTTTATTTGCATTGAGGTGTATGTGCCGGGTCGTACAACGTTTGAAAGAGATTCACATCATTGTAAGGATGCCTGACAGTATCTCCTAAATGTGTAGTCCAGTAATCACGGTATGCTTCAAGTCTGTCAAGTTGTTTGTCACTGAGTGTCTTCCAGTATACGTTCAAAGCCGGTGTGTTAGTCATGAGGTGGAGAGATTCGCTGGTGGCAAAATCGTCCCACCTCACTCCCAACACCCAACGTAATGCACGATTCTGGATGCGTTGGAATTTTAGTACGTTAGGCTTGGCAGTTAATTAACGTCAGAGCAAGTGGAGAGTAAGAGAGTAGAGGTCGAATGAGAGCTTTGTAGAGATGTAGTTTAGACTTGGGATTAGCTCCTCTCAGCTTATATAGCCTTGAGAGCGCAATCCCAGCCTGCGCAGTCTTAGCAGTAATGTGAGGTTTTAGAGTCAGTGTGTTGTCGAAGGTAACACCAAAAAAACTGTGGAGGGGGAGCGTGGGATGGGGGTTACGGGAGGTGCTTGTTTTGAGTTCGACAGGAGTCGGGACATCGCGCCTTCTATGAAAGTATGTGATCTTTGACTTATTTGGGTTGGTTTTAATGCGCCATAATAATTCCCAGGCGGTAATCCTATCGACATCTCTTTGTGTTCTGCGTACAAGGAAAAGAATGTTTTCATGTGCTGTGAGTTGAGTGATGTCGTCTGCATAGGAAAGTGTAAGTGTGTTAGGGTATAGAATTTCAGGTAAATCGTTCGAGTAGAGTATATAAAGGGTGGAAGATAGGACAGAGCCTTGGGGTACACCCGCTTGTAAAGTGAAATAGTCAGAATGGTGATCTCTGAGTCGTATACGCATCATACGGCCATCTAAAAAGCGACATAATAATTTCATCATATTTACAGTTAAATCAAAGGAATTGCAAAGTTTATATTTTAATCCATCATGCCAAACAGTGTCAAAAGCTTTCTCTACATTTTTGGCGACAAGGGAAGTGGTACAGTTCTGGGCCTTGTTGATACATATATAATTCAGGATTATATTCAAAACGTCATGGGTAGAGCGTTGTTGTCGGAAACCGAATTATCTTTCAGTAAGTACGTTATTTGTCTCTAGGTGAGTCCTGAGTCGCATATTTACAAGTCGTTCAAAGGTCTTACCCAAGATTTCAAGGAGGCTAATAGGTCTATAATTTTTGGGGTCAGTCAAGTGTTTACCAGGATATGGTATGAGGCATGTTGTAGCAGATTTGAAAAATGGAGGGAAATAACCAGATGCAAAGGAAGCGTTGAAGAGGTCAGTGATAGCGGAAGCAGCAGAAAGTGGAAGGTGACGAAGGACAGAGTGTGAAAGACCAGAAGCACCCGGGGCTTTTTTTGGAAGGTGTGCTAGTAGAGAATGAACCTCAGCTACAGAAAAAGGAGAGTTAAGAGGATGCGTGTAGGAAAGTGTGCTTAGGTTTATGATAGAGTCAGGATTTGTTAAGTCTTCATGATTGGATACCCATCGCTCTATGTCTAACGTGTGTGCTATGACAGCTTGGTCTGGTGGATGTGGATTGAAGATGTGTTCCCATATGTCTTTGAAAATGTGTACAGCTTCAGCATGGTCGGTGATCTGTCTGTTGTTGTGATTAATGTGTCTAAAACTTGTGGATGTAGGGGTGCCTGTAAGTCTCCGAATGGATGACCAGAATGTTTTGGGATCTCTTGTACGCTGAACATCTGTTGTGTTTATGATTGATTGCCAAGTATAAAAAAGTATGAAAATTGAGTTATTGTTACCAAAAAATAGCTGAACTTTCTGGCTACACTCTGGTATAATTATTATCCTTGTACAATGTTTCTAAAAGGAATTACAGCCATTTATAACAGGCATGGTGACAGCGCTCTGCGTCATATTGCGTAACAAGCGCTGACGCGGCATTGTTTACGTTTTGCCCCCGTGTTATTTTTATCGTTTTCTTATATCTTTTGATGTCTCATATAATACAAATTCACCATCTGACATCATGCCAGAGCGGGCGGAGCTAATGAGATCAAGTAATCAGTCAGGTACCCTGGGTATAGTACCCAAAATGGCCGACACCTCCAGCCAACAAAATATTCCATAAATATTCCATACCCACGCTAATATCAATTATAAGGCTTATTTATCTATCACAATTGATCTATTATGACATAATGCAATATAATAATAGCATATAAACATAAAAAGCACACCGTAAAAAATAATATATAGCATAATATGATGCCCAAGAGGAAAAAATTTCTATCGGTGTATCCCCTGAAGTTTCGTTATCTCTTACAAGTGATGAGATTAGATTAGATTAGATTTTGCCACCGAAGTGGCTAGTTTATTGTGCACCCCATATCCATCCTGTGGACGGTAGCGCGAGAGCATATGGATACACAAAAGGCCTAGGAACTAGGCCCCAAAGGGTTAACAGGAATACATATGGATTCATATCTACATATCTATAGTTCACTTATCTGTTACAAGCAAATTTAGGAAATTTGCTTAGTATATCTGGTATCTTATTTTCATTAATAAGATATCTTGACATGTCACATAGGTTATTATACTGTCTGTCTCTGTATTCCTCAATAGTGGACAATTAAGCACATAGTGTTTCAAGAGGGTGACCTTATGCCTGATCACATAATTTACATTTAGGTTTGTCATCACTGTGTGTCTCCCAAATGCCAGAAGTATTGTAACAAGGCCAAAGCCTGGCCACTTACAACATCGGGTCATTTCTTTTCACTTGCAAGTTGCTTCCATAAATTTATTATTATTTTGGGTTATTTTGGGGTTATAGATCTCAGGCTTCTAATGCTTCCTAAAAACAATCATTTTCATTATTTATTCCTCCTAATATTATTCTAAAGCTAGACACAGTTATACAAAGTTTTATTCTAATTCTCTTTGATACTTTTCTTGGCTAATATCAACTTTAAATCTGAAGGAGTAATCCAATGTGTGATGGGATCCTAGAATTGTTACTTTAAATTTTTCCTTTTGTCCCTAATTTTTGAGTATCTATACGCTTCCCAATGAGCATGTTGTTGGATTTCTTTATATGAGCCAAGAGCTTAAATTTGATGACTTTGAATCAGTAATGATGATGAGTCAAGCTCGTGTCATGGGTTAGTTTAGCGCCTTTGGATTGAAAACAATTCAGTTTGCAGTGTAGACGCCCAGTTGTTAATTCTTATGCTAACTCAACAAATTTATTATCGTTCTTAACTAGGGAGGTGGCAACAAGAGCAGATGCAGCCCTGCCAGAAGACTCCTGTTTAGATCCATCAGTGTATATAACTTGTGATAACTTGTTACTACCAGCTAGGTGAGAAATTTCTTCTTGAGCAGTTGCTCAAACAAGAGATTTAAAGGGTTATAGCAAGAGCTTTTGGGAGGGACTTGTATGTTGTGATATTAAATGAACACATCTTCCATGGAGGGGTGAAATGCTCTTGTTGCCTACAGTGATACAGTTCATGTAGGTTATAAAACTTAATGCAATTGCACGTTTTCACAATCCATTTTAGATCTGTGTGTATTTACCTCTAGACACTTGGTAAGATTCACTGTGACAGTGTCTGGGTTCGTTTCTCAACTTCTAATACCGAGTACAGTGTTAATTTCAACAATCCTATCACTGATACTAGAAATACCAAGCTCCTTCCTCATGTTAAGAACTTTTGTAGATCTGGGACAGCCAAGAATAATCCTGAGAGCTTCATTTTGCATTAACTCCAAGGGTCGGAGAGAACTTTCTCTAGCTAATATCAACATGGGAGCAGCATAATCAATTAAGGACCTAACATAGGCTATGTACATCATTCTCACGATTCTCACATTTGCACCATAGTTGGGATTGTAGCCAGCAACAGCTTTGAGAGCATTTAGCCTAGCTTTACATTTCTTGTTTAGTTGTGGTATAGTGGATTTGTTAAAGGGTACATCTACACCAAGATATCTGTAAGTTTTAACGTAGCTAATGATTTCACCCTGCAAATAGATGGGTGGGGGATGTCGTTTGCTTGTTAATATCTTAGTTTTAGAGGAAAATATTATGAGGCCTAGTCGATTACAAATTGCTTGAACTTCATTGAGAATGGTATTCATCTTCTTATGCTCTGTTGTATGGAAAACGAATTTACAATGATTAACTGTAATAAACACTCGTAGGTCACGCAAAAAGTGTAAAATAAAGCGAATTTTTCGGGGAAAAAAATTATTTCCCGGGAGGCTGGGGTGCCGCGCGCTTCGGCCTATATCTCGAAAGTAACTTATTTACCTATTTAGGGGCACTCCATCTTTATTTATGATTGAATTGACTTGATTTTCACAACAAACATAGGAGAATGATTGCTTTACAATGTAACTTGTACCTTTCTGAACTATCCCAAATATTTTTAGATTTATGTTGGCAACAAGACCGACATCTTCCAATATGTCAAAAAAGTTATGAAACTTATTTTTTTTAGCATGAAGATAAGGTTTATTTTAGAATTGGTACATGTAAATTGATGGAATTAGAGGTGTTCTATCAGCAGCAAGTGTCAAAACCACTTTTTCAAGTACCACTGAGTACAAGTCCGCTGCCAAATGCAATTTCTCGTAAATTTTGCATATTTCATTTCCTTTTTGGCCGATATGATTGAAACTTCAGCACAGGATACTCGATATAAGCTTCTAATAGTACACCAAAAATGAACGTAATCGGTTGAAAAATAAAGAAGTCGATATGTGTAATCTGATCCTCCCTTCAGCATGGTCGGTGATCTGTCTGTTGTTGTGATTAATGTGTCTAAAACTTGTGGATGTAGGGGTGCCTGTAAGTCTCCGAATGGATGACCAGAATGTTTTGGGATCTCTTGTACGCTGAACATCTGTTGTGTTTATGATTGATTGCCAATGTCGGGCATGGTCATCATCTAGGCTATGGATGATATCTACGCGTAAGATGATTAAATTCCATCAGATAATGTTAAGTCTGTTTTGGTTTGCTAGGAAACGGTGCCTGTAACAGGTGAGCAGTCGTTTTGTTCTTTCTGAAGGGCGGAAAGAGAAACGTACTTTGTAGTGTGTCATGGGAACAGCCTCTGCAGCGGCTTGGGTAATAGATTGTTGAATGCGTTGAATTTGTGTGTCTATGTCTGATACTGGCCTATTGTCATAGTTGTGTGTTAGATCGAGAGTGTTAAGGCATTGTTTGAACACATCCCAGTCCGCCTGAGAGTTAGCTGGAGAGGGGCGAACTGGAATGAGTATGGGATTTGAAGAAATATGGAAAATGACAGGAATGTGGTCAGATATGGAGAGTGGTCCAGGTGTTGTGAAGTGGTGTAAGTGAGTACTTGCTCTGTTTGTGAAAAATTTGTCAGGAGTGCCTTGGCCATTATATGTAAAGACTGTGGGGAAGTAGGGTCCAAGGTGTATGAGATGTTTCTGTTACAAGTGTATGAAGTTGCCTACCATGCAAGTTGGTGAAGTTGTCATGGAAGACAGTGTGTTTGGCATTGAGGTAAGCAAGGAGGTAAACAGGGAGATGTGTGTGATTAAAAAGAATGGTTAAATCATGGATATTAATGTTTTGGCTGGGTCTGGTATAAATTGTGTAGAGGATGATGGGACAATGTGCAGTGTAAATTTTCACAGCCATGCTGTGAGAATATGTAAATGGAAGGGATAAGAATTCATGTTTGATGGTGCTTTTAACAAGAATAGCTACGCCATTCCAGTTATCGGCAGGGGATTCACGGGCTGTGTATCCTAAGTGTCTTATACGTTTATCGTCATGTACACACGTGCTGTTTAACAACAACACGTCTGGTTGTTCAGATTCAACGAGGTCAGCAAGAATGTATTTGTTTCTGTTATAAGCTCGCATGTTAAATTGAATAACCTTAAGGGCCATGGTTGGGGTTTCTTGATGATGGGAGATATAAGTTTTTTATAAGTTGATCTGGATAGCCTATCATGATTGTACCATCAGCTAATTTGGTCTTGATCTGTTGTGTGTCTCTTCTACGGTTTTTGGATTCAGGACAGGGAGGGGAGGATGAGGGGGCGGGAGGAGGAGGAGGTGGGACGAGAGGATGAGGTAGGACGAGAGGATGAGGTGGGGCGAGAGGAAGAGTTAGGAAGAGAAGAGAGGGAGAACAAGGGTTGATTTATTAAGAGGTTAACTGTATCAAAACAAGCGTTGAAGTTGGGAGAATCAGTATAATTTGGTTTCATAGTAGGAGATCGAGACTTATGAGAGGGAGTAGGAGAACGAGAAGGACGAGTAGAGGCAGAACGAGGTTGAGATCGTCCAGTGCTGGAGCCTGAGCTAGTAGAAAGAGTGGGAGGAAAGGACTGTGGCATATGGGTGGGAAGAGAAGGATCTACCAGAGTAGAAGCATGAAAAGGAGTTTCAGGAGAGGAGAGAGAGGTGTTAGGAAAAGGTTCATCCTTGGGAAGAAAGAAATCAGGAGGGAAAATGATGGAGTCAGAATTGCTGGCTTTTAGAAGAACATTTAGCATCGTGGGATAGTTGGCACTTTTGAATGCTTTGTGACAGTAGACAGCAGTGAGTACAATGGTCTCAAGGATATTGGATTGTTTGGTGGGAGAAGGAAACGTGGGAAGGTTTGTTTTGGCAGCAGCAGCATAGGAAGGATAAGCTGTAGAGGTGGAAGCAGAAGGAACAGAAGTAGATGAGGATGTTGACTGTGCTTGTGGAAATGGAGTCATGACTGGGTTTGGAAGGTTTAGAGGTTGGTCTTTTCGTAAGGAGGAAACATGTTCCTTACGAGAAGGGCATTGAAAAGAAGTGGCAGAATGTGACTGAGAGCAGTGCAAGCATTTGGGAGGGTTGGTACATTTCTGCCATGTGTGGCCTGGAGAAGAACACTTGGAACATAGCTGTTGCTTGTTACAAGTATTCTTTAAATGACCAAACTCAAGGCATTTGTAGCACTGATGAATAGGAACATAGTTAGGGAGAAACAGTGAAGTAGGTGGGAGAAGGAAGTAGTTTGCTCGAACATATGTTTGAACAACATATCAGCCTCAGCTGGAGTAGAACATCTGAACTTAAGAATGTTGGTACGTTCAGGGTGAAAAAGTTCCTCAGCTGTGACCAGGTTTTGTGAGGAGATATCAGTCATTAAAGCGTCTTTGTCTTGGTTATATTCGTTAATCAGTGAAGAGTCTATAAATTTAGCCACGACTGTGCTCCTGGCCTTATGATCAGGAGCCCAATCGATAGCAAAACCTGTCTGAGAGAGCTTGTCTCGGACATCCTTACTGTTACAGAGGTCATAATTCACAGGATTAAGATTTACTTTACAGCCAGTATTTGTCTTGAAAATGTTTATCATGCTAGCCTGGATAATGTTGAAAAAGGTAGAAGCATAGTCAATAGTATCCTTATCATCTTTAGAATACTTTAGCATAAGGGCCATTGCCGGAAAGCTGGGTCTGTGTGCAGTTGCCATGATGACAACAGCACAGGTAGGGATGCTGCATAAATCGTAATTTGCGTCTATGGGGCGTCAAGTTTATAGTTCTGAAAGGACATGTTTGTGTTGTGGAATGTACCTGCCAAGATGAGGCTTCCCGTGCGTAAATCACAAGGAATGCAGCCACGGGCACCGACCAGACAAATACTCCCACCGACGCAGGAGCAGGTCCAGCCGATCCAGAAAAAAAGAAAATCTTAGAGAGGAGAGAAAGGTGCTGGTGTCTCCATAGCGATGTAGTCAAGTCAATCCACTGTGTGGAGATCTTTAACCACCTCAATGAAGAGGACTTAACTGGTCTCTAAGGAGATTACGGCACAACAGAAAAGCTAAACCCGTGTCACACACAAAAAAGATATTGGTTAAAAACAAGATGTCTTATTCTCAGAGATGCTGTCACAACCGAACATGGGTATGAGGATAACGGTGTGCCAGGGGGGATTACACATACACAAAGTGCAGAGGTGTGGAAGTGTAGCTTGTGAACAATGTAGCCAGCAGACGACACGCAGTAGGACGAGATGGGAAGACTTCAACCAGCTCCATGAGTGCAGAGGCCAACGGTCAGTCCTGGGGCAAGCAGCCAGCGACGCACAGAATCTGGAGCCAAGATGAAGAGTGTCAAGAATCAACCGATAAGGCAAGGTCTTCTTGAAACAAAAAGTTCAGTGGATTTTTCCCATCAACAAACTCAACAAAAGCCTCTCCCAGCATGGAGATCGCAAGAAAACCCAAATCAGGAGCAGAGCAGCCAATCGGGAGCAGGAACGTTTGTCCAGTGCCGAAGCAATAGGGTGGAAGTCTTCCAGGTTTTCGTCTCGCCATTGGTTGACCCACTGGTAGTGGTTATTGTTAAATCTTCTGCTGTCATTGTGTTAGAGAAAGTTCATCCATATTTTCTCCCATCAACTTAGCTTGGCTTTGTGGGTCCTCGAACAGGTAGTCTCTTCCTCGCCGTCTTCGACAGTGAAGGAGTGTGTAAGATGTTGTGTGGGGGTGTGTTTACTCCCTAGAAGTCTACGGATCTTAGTCCAGAATTGTTCTGGGTGGCGCTTATATTGGTTTGCTTGGAACACCAGATATTTCCATAAATGTCTTTTATGTTGGGTAATTAGGGTGATGAGATCTCTCCTCATTCTTTGTAGTACTTCCCGGGTGGGCTGCCCTGTGTGGAGGTGCCTCCTACTACACTCAGTTTGGTAGTTATTCATTCTGTCCTTAATTTTCCTGCTTGGTTTGTGGTGCTGGTAGATCCTGAAAGTTGTTCGTGCGAGCATGCTTGTGTGGGTGGCAATCAGTGAGGTGGTAGTCAGTAAGTATGAGAATGATAGAAAATATGGTGATGGGAGATGATGTGTGTGTTGAGAGTCATATGGTGCATTGGGAGAAGCCAGTGTGGTGGTAGACGGTCACTGTAGTGGAAGACAATGTTGTGGAAGACAGTGTGGTGGAAGACGGTCACTGTAGTGGAAGACAATGTTGTGGAAGACAGTCACTGTAGTGGAAGACAATATGGTGGAAGACAGTCACTGTTGTAGACAGTGGTTACTGTCAGAGCAACAGCTAGCCCTCTCCTGACTAGTTTCATATTTCGCGCATTCAGTGCTGCCCTCTGTAGGCCTACCTAGGTTGGTGGGAAACACAGACCACCCTCCTCACTCCTCGACGACCCACGTGATACTTTACAGGTGCTCCCCTCACGGACTGGTTGCGGTCCTCCCCACAATGGGCCGTTGTGTACTACTCCTACCCGATTAAAGCCCTCTATCCCGGCCATTCATTCTACCTACGCACCTTCATCGGCACTAAACCGCGTTCACAGAAGAACGCAATAACATGGTGGGAGCGGGGGGGATCTGTAGCGTGGAGTCACTGGGAGCCACGACAATTCTCGAAAAAATTCGGCAAAAATTTTGGCTGCCTGCTTGTACCTGTGTCTGGGTGCTCAAAAGTGCAGACCGACATCGGAAAATCGTTTAGGGCAAACCATCTTCCCTTCTCCCACACTCTGGTACAGAAACGGGACCAGTAAGGCTCCATACTTATGTGCGACCCAGGACACATACATTTCTGTGACTTTATGTAAACCCACTGACTTGCTGATCCTACGCAGTTAGTAATTGTTTTTTTGCGGAAAAAGGGTATAAATGCAACACATTTTAGCAGTCATAATAGAGTCGGTGGACAACATAGTAATTATGTAAATACTTTTAGAAGGGTACCCAGAGTAATAATTCCTGGTATAGTATTATTTTAGTATGTGCACCAGTGTTTTATAATAAAAGAAAAAAAGCCTGTATTACGGTCAGGGCAGTGCTGCCCTCTGAGTTACATGTCACACCTTAGGAAATGCTACTGTCAGTCATTGTTTGCAGATGTGAGCGTGCAACAACGTTAGTAGACGAGTGGTCAACTGATGTTCAGCCCTGCGGACAACCTGTATATAGAAGATTTTAGTTCCAGTGCTGACGTCTCCGGGCTCTCTACTCGATGAAACAGCGCGGGCAAACCAGTTTTCTCTTCCCCTGGATGGGAGAGTTTTTTTTTTTTGCCTGTTGCATTTTTTTGTCCATTTTTTATTTACTAGTGAGCGAAAGCCAGTCCCTCTCTGGGGTAGCTAGTGTAATTCCTTTATACCTATGGGCCCACCAGTATTGTCGCGTCGGGACGACGCGAGGTGCGTGGCCGAGCAAATGTAGACAGCCTGTACTGTCAGAGCACACAGCCTAGCCGTCTGCTCTGACTAGTTCATATTTCGCGGCATTCAGTGCTGCCCTCTGTAGGCCTACCTAGGTCGGTGGGAAACACAGACCACCCTCCCTCACTCCTCGACCGACCGACGTGATACTCACAGGTGCTCCCCCTCCACGGACTGGCTTGCGGTCACTCCCTCACACTGCCCGTTGTGTACTCACTCCTACCCGATTAAAGCCAATCTAGTCCACGGCCGTATCATTGCTACCTACGCTACCTTCATCGGCACTAAACCGCTGTTCAGCAGTAAGAACAGCAATAACACTGTAGTGGAAGACAATGTGGTGGAAGACGGTCACTGCAGTGGAAGACAATGTGGTGGAAGACGGTCACTGCAGTGGAAGACAATGTGGTGGAAGACGGTCACTGTAGTGGAAGATAATGTGGTGGAAGACGGTCACTGTAGTGGAAGACAATGTGGTGGAAGACGGTCACTGCAGTGGAAGACAATGTGGTGGAAGACGGTCACTGCAGTGGAAGATAATGTGGTGGAAGACGGTCACTGCAGTGGAAGATAATGTGGTGGAAGACAGTCACTGTAGTGGAAGACAATGTGGTGGAAGACGGTCACTGCAGTGGAAGATAATGTGGTGGAAGACAGTCACTTAGTGGAAGATAATGTGGTGGAAACGGTCACTGCAGTGAAGATAATGTAGTGGAAGACGGTCACTGTAGTGGAAGACAATGTGGTGGAAGACGGTCACTGCAGTGGAAGACAATGTGGTGGGAAACTTAGTGCAATGTTAGATTATTGCTAAGATGAGAAACAGTGTGATAAGAGACTGTCACTTTGGTGAGAGATGGTTGTTGTGGTGGGAGATGGTTGTTGTGGTGGGAGATGGTTGTTGTGGGGAGATGGTTGTTGTGGTGGGGAATGGTTGTTGTGGTGGGAGATGGTTGTTGTGGTGGGAGGTGGTTGTTGTGGTGGGAGATGGTTGTTGTGGTGGGAGATGGTTGTTGTGGTGGAGATGGTTGTTGTGGTGGGAGATGGTTGTTGTGGTGGGAGATGGTTGTTGTGGTGGGAGATGGTTGTTGGTGGGAGATGGTTGTTGTGGTGGGAGGTGGTTGTTGTGGTGGAGATGGTTGTTGTGGTGGGAGGTGGTTGTTGTGGTGGAGATGGTTGTTGTGGTGGGAGATGGTTGTTGTGGTGGGAGATGGTTGTTGTGGTGGGAGGTGGTTGTTGTGGTGGGAGATGGTTGTTGTGGTGGGAGATGGTGTTGTGGTGGAGATGGTTGTTGTGGTGGGAGATGGTTGTTGTGGTGGGAGATGGTCGTTGTGGTGGGAGATGGTTGTTGTGGTGGGAGATGGTCGTTGTGGGGGGAGATGGTTGTTGGGGTGGGAGAGGGTCGTTGTGGTGGGAGATGGTCGTTGTGGTGGGAGATGGTTGTTGTGGTGGGAGATGGTTGTTGTGGTGGGAGGTGGTTGTTGTGGTGGGAGATGTTGTTGTGGTGGGAGGTGGTTGTTGTGGTGGAGGTGGTTGTTGTGGTGGGAGATGGTTGTTGTGGTGGGAGATGGTTGTTGTGGTGGAGATGGTCGTTGTGGTGGGAGATGGTTGTTGTGGTGGGAGATGGTTGTTGTGGTGGGAGATGGTTGTTGTGGTGGGAGATGGTCGTTGTGGTGGGAGATGGTTGTTGTGGTGGGAGATGGTTGTTGTGGTGGGAGATGGTTGTTGTGGTGGGAGATGGTTGTTGTGGTGGGAGATGGTTGTTGTGGTGGGAGATGGTTGTTGTGGTGGGAGATGGTTGTTGTGGTGGGAGATGGTCGTTGTGGTGGGAGATGGTTGTTGTGGTGGGAGATGGTTGTTGTGGTAGGAGATGGTTGCTGTGGTGGAAAATGGTTTGTTGTGGTGGGAGATCGTTGGTGTTGGTGGGAGATGGTTGCTGTGGTGGGAGATGGTTGCTGTGGTGAGAGATGGTCAGTGTGAGGGAAATCGATCAGTGTGTTGGAGATGGTTGTTGTGGTGGAAGATGGTTGCTGTGGTGGGAGATGGTTCTTGTGGTGAGAGATGGTTGTTGTGGTGGGAGATGTTTGCTTTGATGGGAGATCGTTGGTGTGCTGGGAGATGGCTGCTGTGGTGGGAGATGGTTGCTGTGGTGGGAGATCGTTGGTGTGGTGAGAGATGGTTGTTGTGGTGGGAGATCGTTGGTGTGGCGGGAGATGGTTGTTGTGGTGGGAGATGGTTGCTGTGGTGGGAGATCGTTGGTGTGGTGGGAGATGGCTGCTGTGGTGGGAGATGGTTGCTGTGGTGGGAGATGGTTGTTTTGGTGGGAGATGGTTGCTGTGGTGGGAGATCGTTGGTGTGGTGGAGATGGCTGCTGTGGTGGAGATGGTTGCTGTGGTGGGAGATCGTTGGTGTGGTGGGAGATGGCTGCTGTGGTGGGAGATGGTTGCTGTGGTGGGAGATGGTTGTTTTGGTGGGAGATGGTTGCTGTGGTGGGAGATCGTTGGTGTGGTGGGAGATGGTTTCTGTGGTGGGAGATGGATTGTTGTGGTGGGAGATCGTTGGTGTGGTGGGAGATGGTTGCTGTGGTGGGAGATGGTTGTTGTGGTGGGAGATCGTTGGTGTGTTGGGAGATGGTTGTTGAGTGGGAGATGGTTGATGTGGTGGGAGATCGTTGGTGTGGTGAGAGATGGTTGCTGTGGTGGGAGATGGCTGTTGTGGAGGGAGAATCGTTGGTGTGTAGGGAGATGGCTGCTGTGGAGGGAGATCGTTGGTGTGGGGGAGATGGTTTTTGTTGTGGGAGTTCGTTGTGTGGTGGGAGATGGTTATTGTGGTGGGAGATGGTTGATGTGGAGGGAGATCGTTGGTGTGGTGGGAGATGGTTGTTGTTGTGGGAGTTCGTTGATGTGGTGGGAGATGGTTGTTGTGGTGGGAGATCGTTGGTGTGGTGGGAAATGGTTGTTGTGGTGGGAGATGGTTGTGTGGAGGAGATCGTTGGTGTGGTGGCAGATGGTTGTTGTTGTGGGAGTTCGTTTGTGTGGTGGGAGATGGTTGTCGTGGTGGGAGATCGTTGGTTTGGTGGGAGATGGTTGTTTTGTGGGGGAGATCGTTGGTGTCTTGGGAGATGGCTGCTGTGGAGGGAAATCGTTTGTGGTTGGGGGAGATGGTTGATGTGGTGGGAGATCGTTGGTTTGGAGGGAGATGGTTGTTGTGGTGGGAGATCGTTGGTGTGGTGGGAGAGGGTTTTGTTGTGGTGGGAGATCGTTGGTGTGGTGGGAGATGGTTGTTGTGGTGGGAGATCGTTGGTGTGGTGGGAGATGGTTGTTGTGGTGGGAGATGGTTGTTGTGGTGGGAGATCGTTGGTGTGGTGGGAGATGGTTGTTGTGGTGGGAGATGGTTGGTGTGGTGGGACACGGTTGGTGTGGTGGGACACGGTTGGTGTAACTGAAAATGGTTAATGGAAGGAGATAGTTGGTGTGGTGCGACCTATACATCTGCTTCCTCGGATCATATCTAATTGCCTACCACTAGTTCCATCTCAACCCCCTTCTCATGTCCCCATCCCTTCCATCCCTTCTTCTGCTTTTCCATCCACTCTTCTGCCCTTCCCTCCCCTCTTCTGCCCTTCCCTCCCCTCTTCTGCCCTGCCCTTCCCTCTTCTGCCCTACCCTCCCCTCGTCTGACCTTCCCTACTATCCTCTGCCCTTTCATCCTCTTCTGCCCTTCTCTCCCTCTTCTATCCTTCCCTCCTTTCTTCTGCCCTTCCCTCCTCTCTTCTGCCCTTCCTTCCCCTTTTCTGCCCTTCCTTCCTCTCATCTGCCCTTCCCTCCCCTCTTTTGCCCTTCCCCCCTCTTCTGCCCTTCTTTTCCCTATTCTGCCCTTCCCTCCTCTCTTCTGCCCTTCCTTCCCCTCGTCTGCCCTTCCCTCCCCTCTTCTGCCCTTCCCTCCCCTCTTCTGCCCTTCCCTCCTATCTTCTGCCATTCCCTCCCCTCTTCTGCCCTTCCCTCCCCTCCTCTGCCCTTACCTCCTCTCTTCTGCCCTTCTCTCCCCTCTTCTGCCCTTCCCTCCCCTCTTCTGCCCTTCCCTTCTCTCTTCTGCCCTTCCCTTCTCTCTTCTGCCCTTCACTCCTCTATTCTGCCCTTCCCTCCCCTCTTCTGCCCTTATCTCCCCTCTTCTGCCCTCCTTCCCTCCCCTCTTCTGCCCTTCCCTTCTCTCTTCTGCCCTTCCCTTCTCTCTTCTGCCCTTCCCTCCTCTCTTCTGCCCTTCCCTCCCATCTTCTGCCCTTATCTCCCCTCTTCTGTCCTCCTTCCCTCAATTCTTCTGCCCTTCCCTCCTCTCTTCTGCCCTTCTGTCCCCTCTTCTGCCCTTCCCTTCTCTCTTCTGCCCTTCCCTCCTCTCTTCTGCCCTTCCTCCCCTCTTCTGCCTTATCTCCCCTCTTCTGCCCTCCCCTCTTCTCTCTTCCCTCCCCTCTTCTGCTCTTTTCCCTCCCCTCTTCTGCCCTTCCCTTCCATCTTCTGACCTTCCCTCCCCTCTTCTGCCCTTCCCTCCCCTCTTCTGCCCTTCCCTCCCCTCTTCTGCCTTTCCCTCCACTCTTCTGCTCTTCCCTCCCCTCTTCTGCCCTTCCCTCCTCTCTTCTGCCCTTCTGTCCCCTCTTCTGCCCTTCCCTTCTCTCTTCTGCCCTTCCCTCCTCTCTTCTGCCCTTCCCTCCCCTCTTCTGCCCTTATCTCCCCTCTTCTGCCCTCCCCTCTTACTCCCCTTCCCTCCCCTCTTCTGCCCTTTTCCCTCCCCTCTTCTGCCCTTCCCTTCCATCTTCTGACTTTCCTCCCCTCTTCTGCCCTTCCCTCCCTCTTCTGCCCTTCCCTCCCCTCTTCTGCCCTTCCCTTCCTCTCTTCTGCCTTACCTCCCCTCTTTTGCCCTTCCCTCCTTTCTTCTGCCCTTCCCTCCCCTCTTCTGCCCTTCCCTCCTCTCTTCTGCCCTTCCCTCCTCTCTTCTGCCCTTCCCTCCTCTCTTCTGCCCTTCCCTCCCCTCTTCTACCCTTCTCTCCTCCTCTTCTGCCCTTCCTTCCTCTCTCTGCCTTCCTCCTCTTCTGTCCTTCCCTCCCTCTTCTGCCCTTCCCTCCCTCTTCTGCCCTTTCCCTCCACTCTTCTGCCCTTACCTCCCCTCTTCTGCCCTTCCCTCTCCTCTTCTGCCCTTTTCCCTCCACTCTTCTGCCTTCCCTCCATCTTCTGCCCTTCCCTCCCTCTTCTCCCCTTCCCCCCCCTCTTCTCCCCTTACCCCCCCTTTTCTGCCCTTCCCCCTCCTCTTTTTCTGCCCTTCCCCCCCACTTCTGCCCTTTTCCCCTCCACTTTTTCGGGCCTTTTTCCCTCCTCTCTTCTGCCCTTCCTCCGCTCTTCCCCCTTTTTCCCTTCTCTTCTCCCCTTTTCCCTTCCTCTCTTTGCCCTTCCCCCCGCCTCTCAAGCCCTTCCCCCCCCTCTTCTGCCCTTCCCCCCCTCTTTTTCTCCCCTTTTCCCCTCCTTTCTTCTCCCCTTCCCCTCCCCTCTTCGCATTTTAATTCCCCTCTTTTTGGCCCCTTCCCCCTCCCCTTTTGGGGGCCTTTCCCCCTTTTCCTTTTCTGTCTTTCCCTCCCACCCCTTCTCCCTTTCCCTCCCCCCCTTCTCCCCTTTTCCCTCCTCTTTTCCCGCCCTTCCCCCCCCATTTTTTCCCCCTTCCCCTCCCCTCTTCTCCCTTTCCCCCTTCTCTCTTTTTTGCCCTTCCCTCCTTTCTTCTGCCCTTCCCCCCCCCCCTCTTCGCATTTAAAACCCCCTCTTCTGCCCTTCCCCCCCCTTTTTCCCTCCCTTCCCCCTCCCCTTTTTTCCCCTTTCCCTCCTCTCTTCTGGTTTTCCCCCCCTCTTTTTTCCCCCCTCCTACCCTTCTGTTTTTTCCCCCCCCTCTTCCCCCTTTTTCCCCTCCCCTCTTCCCCCTTTTACCTCCCCCCCTTCTGCCCTTCCCTTTCTCTTCTGCCCCTTCCCCCCCTTCTTCTGCCGTTCCCCCCCTCTCTTCCCCCCCCTTTCCCCTCCTTCTTCTGCTATTCCCCCCCCCTCTATTTCCCCCTTTTTTTTTTCTCTCCCTCTTTTTTTGCTTTTCCCCCCCCTTTTTTCTCCCCTTTCCCCCCCTCTTCCCCCCTTCCCCCTCTTTTCCCTGCCCTTCCCAAAACCCCTTTTGTGCCCTTCCCTCTCCTTTTTCTCCCCTTTTTTCCCCCCTTCTTCCCCCCCTTCTCTCCTCTTTCTTCTCCCTTTCCCTCCTTCTTCTGCCTTCCCTCCTCTCTTCTCCCCTTCCCTCCCCTCTTTCCCTTCCTCCCTTTTTGCCCTTCCCTCCTCCTTCTCCCTTCCCCCCCTCTCTGTCCTTCCCCCTCTTCGCCTTTTCCCCCCCCTTTCTGCCCTTCCCTCCTTTTTCCCCCCCTTCCCCCCCTCTCTTCTCCCTTCCCCTTTTTTCCCCCTTCCCTCCCTCTTCTCCCCCTTCCCCTTTTTCCCTTTTCCCTCCCTCTTTCCCTTCCCCCTTTCTTCTGCCCCCTTCCCCTTCTCCCCTTTTCCTTCCCTCTTCTCCCTTCCCTCCCTTTGCCCTTCTTCCCTCTTCTCCCCTTCCCTCCCCTCTCCCCTTTTCCCCCCCTCTTTCCCCTTTCCCCCTTCTCTCTTCTGCTCTCCCCCTTCTCCCCCTTCCCCCCCCTCTTCTCCCCTTTTTCCTCCCCTCTTTTTTCCCCTCCCTCCCCCTTCTTTTTCCCCCCTTTCCTTCCCTTCTTTCTTCCTTCCCTCCTCTCTTCGCCCTTCTTCCCCCTTCTGCCTCCCCCCCCTCTTCTGCCCTTCCCCCTCCCTTCCCTCCCTTCCCTCCCCCCTCTTCTGCCCTTCCCTCCCCTCTTCTGCCCTTCCCCCCCCTTTTTCTGCCCTTCCCTCCCTTCTTCCCCCCCTTCCCCCTTCTGCCCCCCTCCTCCCTCTGCCCTTCCCTCTCCTATTCTGCTTTCCCTCCCTTTCTCCCCTTCCCCCCCTTCCCTTTTTTCCAACCTTTCCCCTTTTTTCCTATTCATTCACCACGGGATTTTCCCCTGGCAGAAAAAATTTTGGTTGAAGGAAAGGGGATTGTTCTCCTCTTATTGTGTTGAGGCCCTGGGGGGTGGGGTTGCATGCCGTGGGTCTGTTTCATTAAAGGTTTTGGGGCAGGTTTGGGTCTTCAAGGTAACACGCGCTTTTTTGGAGGTTGTCTTTAGGTTCCTGGAGTTGGTGGCCCCAAAGAGTTTCCTTTCGGAGATTTAACGTTTGGGGTAAGGGGTTACTGAATGTCAGGTGTGTGAAGGTGTTACGTGAATGTCAGGTGTGTAAGTGGTTTCTGAATGTCATTGTGAAGGTGTTTTCGTAATGTCAGTGTTGAGGTGTTACGTAATGCGGTGTGTGAAGGTGTTTAGGATGTCAGGTGGGGTGAAGGTGGTTTCGTGAAGTCAGGGGTGAAGGTGTTAGTGAATGTCAGGGTGTGAAGGTGTTTTGTGAAAGTGGGGGTTTTGAAAAAGGTGTTCAGGTTTGAGTTTTAAAGGGGGTTAGTGAATGAGGGTGTGAAGGTTGGTTCGTAAAGGTGTTGGGAAGGGGGTTTCGGAAAGTAGGTGTGTGAAGGGGGTTGTGAATGTAGGGTGGAAGGGGGGTTAGTAATGCAGGAGTGAAAGGGGGTTAGTGTAATGTGGGGTGTGAAGGTTAGGTAGTGGGGTGGTGAAGGGGGTTCAGGGATGTGAGTTTGAAGGTAGTTCAGGTATGTGAGATAGTGAAGGTGGGGTTTAAGTGTAAAGGGTGGGGGTAAAGGTGGTACAGCGTTGTGAGGTGGGAAAAGGGAGAACAGGATGTGAAAGGGGTTGAAGGTGGTAACCGATGTGAGGTGTGTGAAGGGGACAAGCGATGTAGGTGTTGAAGGTGGGACAGCGTATGTAGGTGTGTGAAGGTTTGGAAAAACCCTATGTGAGGGGTGAAGGGGGTACAGCGTTGTGAGGTTGTGAAGGTGAAAACGATGGAGGGGTTGAAAGGGGGTACGCGTATGTGGTGTTGAAGGAAAAAGCGTATGTGAGGTGGTTTAAGGGGAGAAAGCGTTGTGAGGGGTTTGAAGGTGAAAGCGTATGTAGGGGTTGAAGGTGAACAGCGTAGTGAGGGGTTGAAGGGAAAAGGGTTGTGAGGGGGTGAAGGGGGGTACAGCGTATGTGAGGTGTGGGAAGGGAGAACAGCGATGGAGGTGTTGAAAAGGGGGTAAAAAGCGATGTGAGTGTTGAAGGTGGAAAAAGCGTAAAGTGAGGTGTTGAAGGGACAGCGTATTTGGGGGTGTGTGAAGGGAGAACAGCGTATGGAAGGGGTATGAAGGTACAGCGTTGTGGGGTGTAAGGAGAACACGTAATGTGAGGTGGGGTGAAAGGGGGTAAAGTGGGGATGTGAGGGGGGTTGAGGTGGTACAGCGTATGGGGTTGAAGGAGAACGGTATTGGGTGTATGAAGGTTTAAAAGCGTTTGTGAGTGTGTGAAAAGGGAGAACAGCGATGTGAGGTGTATGAAGGGGGTACAGCGTTGTAGGTGTGTGAAGTAGAAAAAGCGTTTTAGGTTAAAGGGGAAAAAGCGTATGTAGGTGTTGAAGGTGAAAAGGTATGTGAGGTGGTGAAGGTGGTCAGCGTATGGAGGGGTTTTGAAGGTAGAACCGGGATGTAGGTTAGAAGGGACAGGTATGGGAGGTGTGTGAAGGGAGAACAGCGTATGTGAGGTGTAGAAGGTGGGACAGCTATGTGAATGGGAAGGGAAAAGGTATGTGAGGGGTTTTGAAAAGGGGTAAAGGTATGGAGGTTGTGAAGTCAGCGTAGTGAGTTTTAAGGTGGTACATATGTGAGGTGTATGGGTAAAAAGCGTTGTGAGGTGTTGAAGGTTACGCTAAGTGAAGTGTAAAGGTAGAACAGCGTATGTGAGGTGTTGAAAGGGGGTTTACAGCGTTTTGGGGGTTGGGAAGTGTAAAGGTAGGGGTGTGGAAGGTGGTACAGCGTTTGGGTTTGGGGGTTTGGGACAGCATGTAGTGTTAAGGTGGACGCGTATGTTGGGGGGGTGAAGGTGGTACAGGATGTAGGTTGTGAAAGGGGAAAAGGGTTTTGAGGTGTTTGAAGGGGGTACAGGTATTGGTGGTTTTAAGGGGAAAAAGCGATGTAGGTGTGTGGGGGTAGTACAGCGTACGTGAGATGTGTGAAGGTGGTTCAGTGCACATTAGGTTGCTATCCTGGATTGCTTGTTTACTGGTGTTAAGGATTAGCTAGGGGCGCTTACGACTGGTGTTAAGAGTTGGGTAGGGGCGGGTATGACTGGTGTTATGGGTTGGGTAGGGGGCGAGTATGACTGGTGTCAAGGGTTGGGTAGAGGGAGAGTATGACTGGTGTTATAGGTTGGGTAGGTGCGGGTATGACTGGCATTTAAGGGTTGGATAGGGGGCGAGTATGACTGGTGTTAAGGGTTCGGTAAGGTGCGAGTATGACTGGTGTTAAGCGTTGGGTAGGGGCCGGAATGACTGGTGTTAAGGGTTGGGTAGGGGTGGGTATGACTAGTATTAAGGGTTGGGTATGGGGCAAGTATGACTGTTTACCTGGAGTTTACCTGGAGAGAGTTCCGGGGATCAACGCCCCCGCGGCCCGGTCTGAGACCAGGCCTCCTGGTGGATCAGAGCCTGATCAACCAGGCTGTTGCTGCTGGCTGCACGCAAACCAACATAAGAGCCACAGCCCGGCTGATCCGGAACTGACTTTAGGTGCTTGTCCAGTGCCAGCTTGAAGACTGCCAGGGGTCTGTTGGTAATCCCCCTTATGTGTGCTGGGAGGCAGTTGAACAGTCTCGGGCCCCTGACACTTATTGTATGGTCTCTTAACGTGCTAGTAACACCCCTGCTTTTCATTGGGGGATGGTGCATCGTCTGCCAAGTCTTTTGCTTTCGTAATGAGTGATTTTCGTTTGCAAGTTCGTACTAGTCCCTCTAGGATTTTCCAGGTGTATATAATCATGTATCTCTCCCTCCTGCGTTCCAGGGAATACAGTTTAGGAACCTCAAGCGCTCCAGTAATTGAGGTGTTTTATCTCCGTTATGCGCGCCGTGAAAGTTCTCTGTACATTTTCTAGGTCGGCAATTTCACCTGCCTTGAAAGGTGCTGTTAGTGTGCAGCAATATTCCAGCCTAGATAGAACAAGTGACCTGAAGAGTGTCATCATGGGCTTGGCCTCCCTAGTTTTGAAGGTTCTCATTATCCATCCTGTCATTTTTCTAGCAGATGCGATTGATACAATGTTATGGTCCTTGAAGGTGAGATCCTCCGACATGATCACTCCCAGGTCTTTGACGTTGGTGTTTCGCTCTATTTTGTGGCCAGAATTTGTTTTGTACTCTGATGAAGATTTAATTTCCTCATGTTTACCATATCTGAGTAATTGAAATTTCTCATCGTTGAACTTCATATTGTTTTCTGCAGCCCACTGAAAGATTTGGTTGATGTCTGCCTGGAGCTTTGCAGTGTCTGCAATGAAAGACACTGTCATGCAGATTTCGGGTGTCATCTGCAAAGGAAGACACGGTGCTGTGCTGACATCCTTGTCTATGTCGGATATAAGGATGAGGAACAAGATGGGAGCGAGTACTGTGCCTTGTGGAACAGAGCTTTTCACCGTAGCTGCCTCGGACTTTACTCTGTTGACGACTACTCTCTGTGTTCTGTTAGTGAGGAAATTATAGATCCATCGACCGACTTTTCCTGTTATTCCTTTAGCACGCATTTTGTGCGCTATTACGCCATGGTCACACTTGTCGAAGGCTTTTGCAAAGTCTGTATATATTACATCTGCATTCTTCTTGTCTTCTAGTGCATTTAGGACCTTGTCGTAGTGGTCCAATAGTTGAGACAGACAGGAGCGACCTGTTCTAAACCCATGTTGCCCTGGGTTGTGTAACTGATGGGTTTCTAGATGCGTGGTGATCTTGCTTCTTAGGACCCTTTCAAAGATTTTTATGATATGGGATGTTAGTGCTATTGGTCTGTAGTTCTTTGCTGTTGCTTTACTGCCCCCTTTGTGGAGTGGGGCTATGTCTGTTGTTTTTAGTAACTGTGGGACGACCCCCGTGTCCATGCTCCCTCTCCATAGGATGGAAAAGGCTCGTGATAGGGGCTTCTTGCAGTTCTTGATGAACACAGAGTTCCATGAGTCTGGCCCTGGGCAGAGTGCATGGGCATGTCATTTATCGCCTGTTCGAAGTCATTTGGCGTCAGGATAACATCGGATAGGCTTGTGTTAATCAAATTTTGTGGCTCTCTCATAAAAAATTCATTTGATCTTCGACTCTCAGTCTGGTTAGCGGCTTGCTAAAAACTGAGTCATATTGGGACTTGAGTAGCTCACTCATTTCCTTGCTGTCATCTGTGTAGGACCCATCTTGTTTAAGTAGGGCCCAATACTGGACGTTGTTCTCGATTTTGATTTGGCATAGGAGAAGAAATACTTTGGGTTTCTTTCGATTTCATTTATGGCTTTTAGTTCTTCCCGCGATTCCTGACTCCTAAAGATTCTTTTAGCTTAAGTTCGATGCTTGCTATTTCTCTGACCAGTGTCTCCCTACGCATTTCAGATATATTGACCTCTTTAGCCGCTCTGTTATTCTTTTCCGTCGCCTGTAAAGGGAGCGCCTGTCTCTTTCTGTTTTACATCTACTCCTCCTTTTTCTTAGAGGAATAAGCCTTGTGCATACATCGAGTGCCACCGAGTTAATCTGTTCTAGGCATAAGTTGGGGTCTGTGTTGCTTAGTAATATCTTCCCAGCTTATATCGGTTAGGACTTGTTTACTTGGTCCCACTTTATGTTTTTGTTATTGAAGTTGAATTTGGTGAATGCTCCCTCGTGACTAATCTCATTTTGTCGGTCTGGGGCCCGTGCATACATGACTGAACCTCAATTATGTTGTGATCTGAGTATATTGTTTTTGATATGGTGATATTTCTTATCAGATCATCATTGTTAGTGAAGATGAGGTCTAGTGTATTCTCCAGTCTAGTAGGCTCTATTATTTGCTGGTTTAAATTGAATTTTGTGCAGAGATTTAAAAGCTCGCATGAGTGTGAGTTTTCATCAGAGCTGCCTCCTGGGGTTATTACTGCAACAATATTATTTGCTATATTCCTCCATTTTTAGGTGCCTTAAGTTGAAATCCCCCAGGAGCAAGATGTTGGGTGCAGGAGCTGGAAGGTTTTCCAGACAGTGGTCAATTTTTAACAGCTGTTCCTGGAATTGCTGTTATGTTGCATCCGGAGGCTTGTAGACTATCACAATGACTAGGTTTTGGTTCTCGACCTTTACTGCTAAAACTTCCACTACATCATTTGAGGCATTTAGCAGTTCTGTGCAAACAAGTGACTCTGCAATGTACAGGCCAACCCCCCCCTTTTGCCTGTTCACTCTGTCACATCTGTATAGGTTGTAACCTGGGATCCATATTTCGTTGTCCAAGTGATCCTTTATGTGGGTCTCAGTGAAAGCCGCGAACATTGCCTTTGCCTCTGCAAGCAGTCCACGGATGAAAGGTATTTTGTTGTTTGTTGCTGGCTTTAGACCCTGTATATTTGCAAAGAAGAATGTTATCGGACTGGTGGTATTGTTGGTACTGGGGGGGGATTTTTTTTTCGGCATTGTAAAGGGTTGGGTAGGGAGCGGGAATAATTGTTGTTAAGGGTTTGGTAGGGGGCGAGTATGACTGTTGTAATGGGTTGGGAAGGGGGCAGAAGTTTACTGGTGTTTTAAGGGGTTTGGGGGGGGGCGCGATTTTTACTGTTGTTAACGGTTGGTAAGGGGTGGGGGGTATGATGGTGTTAAAAGGGGGGGGTAGGGGGCGAGTATGACTTTTGTTAATGGTTGGGTAGGGGCATGAATGACCCGTTGTTAAGGGATGGGGAAAAGGTCGGGTTTTGACTGGGGTTATGGGTTAAAAGGGGTATTTGGGCAAGCAAGCTATGGTTTTTAAAGGGGTTTGGGGAAAGGGGGTGTGTATGATGTTGTTAAGGGTTGGGTAGGGGGCGAGAATGACTGGGTGTTAAGGGGTTTGGGGTTTGGGCGGGTATGACTGCTGTTTAAAAGGGAAAGGGGATGGGGGGGGGAGATTTACTGTTGTTAAAGGTTTGGTAGGGGGGGAGTAATGACTGTTTTTTAAGGGCTGGCTAAGGGGGGGGTCTGGTTGTTTAAAGGGGTTTGGGGATAGGGGAGTATGACTGTTTTAAAAGGGTTAGCTGGGGGGCAAAAAATGACAGGGGTTAATCGTTGGGTTTGGGGGGGGTATTAAAAGGGGGTTAAGGGGGGTTTGGGGGGCGAGTATTTACTGGTGTTAAGAGTTGGGTAAGAGGGGAGTATGCTGGGGGTTAAGGGTTGGATAGGGGCCAAAAATGACTATTGGGTTTGGGGGTTTTTTAGGGGGGTGGTAAAGACTGGTTTTAAAGGCTGGGTAGGAGGCCCTGTATGACTGATTTTAAGGGTTTTTGGTAGGGGGCGAGTATGACTGGTGTTAAGGTTGGATGGGGGGCAAAAATAAGGGTGCAAGGGGGGGTGGGGGGGGGAGAATGACTTTGTTAAGGGTTGGGGGGGGGGGCAGTAGACTGAGTTAAGCGATGGGAAAGGGGGCAGTTATGACTGTTGTTAAATTTTTGGGTGGGGGGCGGTATAATGTTTTTAAGTTGGGTAGGGGCGAGTAACTGGTTTAAAGGGGTGGGGGGGGGCAGTATTACTTGTTTAAAGGGGTTTGGGGAAGGGCGAGTATACTGATTTTAAAGGGGTTGGGGTAGCGGGCGAGAAGAGGGGGGGGAGGGGTTGGGGAAAGGGGGGGAGTAGACTGGAGTTAAGGGGGGGGGGGTATGGGCAGTAGAAAGGTGTTTAAGGTTGGGTAGGGAGCAGTATACTCACTACACTACACAACACTACACTACATTACACTACCAACACTACACACCACACAACTACACTACATACACCAAAACATACACTACACTACAAACATTTCACTGCACTACATAACACTACACAACATACTAACCCACCCCCTACACAAAAACTGACTACAAAAAAAACTGCACTATAAACACGCACTTAAAAACACTACCAAAACCTACCACACAACACTACACTACACTACACTACACTACATACCACAACATACACTACACTACACTACACTAAAACCCCTACATCACACTATACCACACAACACACACTCCCTACACAACACTACACTACAACACACATACACAACATTACCATACACTACACACACAACACTAATACACTACACTACACACACTACCCCAACACACACTACACTACACAACACTACACTACACTTCACTACAAAACACACATACCCTACAAACCTACCAACACTACACTGCACTCACACACACATTTTCACTACTACACTACACACATACCCCAATAAACTACACTACATACACTTCACCTACATACATCACTACCAAAACTACCTACACTACAAAACACACACAACACTACACTACACTGCACTCACACACAACACTACCTAACTCACTACACAACACTACACTACACTACAAACTAACTACACAACTACACTACACTACCTCCCTTTACAACCAAACACACTGCATACAAAACCCTACACTACACTACATAACACTACAAACACACACAACCCTCCCCTACACAACACTGCACTCAAAACACTCACTACACGCACCAACACGCACTTACAACACTGCACTATACAACACGCACTATAAAACCTCACTATACAAATACAAAAAACACTAAATCAAAAACCCCTTAAACCCAACACACACTACACTAAACTATGCAAAACCCACAAAACCACTTACACTACAAAAATAAAACCCCAAACCTACACAAAACAAAACCTACACTACACTAAAAAACCTACACTCACTACACTACACTACACAACAACTTTCACAACACTACAAACAAAACTACCCCCTTGCCCCTACATAACCCCCTACAAAAACCCAAATCCTACAAAAATGCACTACAAAACACTGCACTACACAACACTACACAACACTGCACTATACAACACTGCAATATCTGACATAGACAAGGATGTCAGCCACAGCACCGTCTCTTCCTTTGCAGATGACACCCCGAATCTGCTGCAGTGTTTTCCTTTGCAGACATTTGCAAGGCTCCAGGTGGACATCAACCAAATCTTTCAGTGGGCTGCAGAAAACAATATGAAGTTCAACGATGAGAAATTTCAATTACTCAGATATGGTAAACACGAGGAAATTAAATCTTCATTAGAGTACAAAACAAATTCTGGCCACAAAATAGAGCAAAACACCAATGTCAAAGACCTGGGAGTGATCATGTTGGAGGATCTCACCTTCAAGGACCATAACATCGTATCAATCGCATCTGCTAGAAAAATGACAGGATGGATAATGAGAACCTTCAAAACTAGGGATGCCATTTCCATGATGACACTCTTCAGGTCACTTGTTCTATCTTGGCTGGAATATTGCTGCATACTAACAGCACCTTTCAAGGCAGGTGAAATTACTGACCTAGAAAATGTACAGAGAACCTTCACGGAGCGCATAAGGGAGATAAAACACCTCAATTACTGGGAGCGCTTGAGGTTCCTGAACCTGTATTTCCTGGAATGCAGGCTGGAGAGATACATGATTATATACACCTGGAAAATCCTAGAAGGACTAGTACTGAACTTGCACACAAAAATCACTCACTACAAAAGCAAAAGATTTGGCAGATGATGCAACATCCCCCCAATGATAAGCAGGGGTGTCACTAGCACGTTAAGAGACCATACAGTAAGTGTCAGGGGCCCGAGACTGTTCAACTGCCTCCCAGCATACATAAGGGGGATTACCAACAGATCCCTGGCAGTCTTCAAGCTGGCACTGAACAGCACTTAAAGTCGGTTCCTGATCAGCCGGGCTGCGGCTCGTACATTGGTTTGCGTGCAGCCAGCAGTAACAGCCTGGTTGATCAGGCTCTGATCCACCAGGAGGCCAGGTCACAGACCGGGACGCGGGGGCGTTGACCCCCGGAACTCTCTCCAGGTAAACTCCAGGTAAACTACAAAATACTACACTACACAACACTGCACTATACAACACTACAGTGCACTACATAACACTACACTACACAACACTGCACTACACTACACTACACTTCACTACACAACACTACAATACACAACACTACACTATACTACACTACACAACACTACACAACACTACACAACACTACACTACACAACACTGCACTACACTACACTACACAACACTACACTACACAACACTACACTACACTACTCAACACTACACAACACTACACTACACAACACTGCACTACAAAACACTGCACTACACAACACTAAACACTGCGCTACATAACACTACATTATCACTATATAACACAGTACATTGTCACTATCTATATAACACACTACACTGTCACTATATAATACACATTATAATTGTCACTATGAGGTACCTATAGAAACATTCTTGTGGAGTATAAATATGTTTAGTTGCATATATTTTACTGTACCCCCGCTGGCCCAGTGGTTAGCATATCCCTCTAAGAGTTATAAGACTCAAGCGTCGCGGGTTCGAGCCCCGCTAGTTCCCAGCATTCTTTGCAGGTTGGTAAGTTAAGGGAAGAGGATGGACGTCCAATATGTTGGCATCTATCACCCTCTCCTGGAGGCCACCAGACCATTGGATGCAGTTGATATCACAACCATTGTTAGTAACACTCCTCGACTATTTGGTAATGTGTGTAGAGTCTGCTTCATCGATGAGCTGTTTCTCCAGCCTCCTGTACAGAGAGGCCATGGTCGTATTGTAGCAATAAGATAGGAACCACACTGTGTTGCAGTGTATGCCTGTCTGGATGGCATCTTACTGTTCAATGATGGTGACACTTCTCAGATCACCCTCGAAGTGATGAAAGAATACTGCAAAATGAACCGTTGCTTCACAAGGCTTTGGGTTATCCGCTGTGTACAACAGCACAGTGGAACTTGCACATACCATGCTCTGGCCCTCATGGATATAGTTGTCAGCTCCGGGCTCACCGACACCATGGATATCATCAGCTGGTTCCGCATTAGAATGGAGTATTTCTCTGATGTTAAGGCAGTCAACATGGTCAGGTTAATGCTGACTGAATTCAAGAATGATATAGATACTTCCTGCCACAATTTCCAAGATTGTGTGTTTAGGGAAGTGATTAAAAGTCATCTGGTTGAAATAAGGAAGACTGATTCATCTATGAAACATCAACTGGACAGTGAGATGCCCTCAGCCCCACCCCAGAATATAATGAAGGTCTGAATTATCAGATAAAGAGAACGTCATGACGTTGGTTAAGTAAGTTAAGTAAGTTCATTCAGGTATACACAAATACAGTTACATGGAATTATCATACATAGCAGCATATATGTAGAGAACCTAGGATAACCCAAAAAAGTCAGAGTGACTTATTTCCATTGGGGTCCTTTATCAAGAATGACGAGCTGATTCCAATATAGCAGATAACACTGAAGGTAACACAGTGGATAACACAGCTGTATTGTGCACCGTTGTGGTGTACTGTAATACAATTACAATTACTTCTGAATTCTTCTAATTAATTTCCTTGGTTAGCTCAGTCGGTAGAGGGTCGGACTGTAAATGTGAGGACGGCGGTTCGATCCCCCGTGAGCCTTTCTGTTTATAAATAACAAAAAGGCACAATACCGTGACTGGAATGATACACAAATAACCCGCACATAAAAGAGAGAAGCTTACGACGACGTTTCGGTCCGACTTGGACCATTGACAAAGTCACACTAACAGAGGTGGAGCAGGACGGCTATATATAGGCAGGAAGAGGTGGAGGTAGTAGTAGAAGTACATCCCTCTACAGATGTTCCTGGTGTCTACTCATTTCTTGCTCCCCTGCCCCTTTTCAATACTTCGAGAAAGGGGTCGATCTCTTCTGACAGCTGGGGAGCACAAAAAAAGTGTTGGGCTGCCGACACTAACAATGCTTTTTCTGTCACGTCAGGACATACCCACCAATTGACGGGTTTCTGTACAACGTCTCCCACTTCCAACTCGAACTTCCCGTTTAGTTGAACCCTCTCTAAACCAATTTTCCCTTGTATGACCTTACCCTGGTTCGTCCTGTGATGCCTTCCCTCCCATACATTGAAAAATGCCCAAACTTCAAAAACACCCAGACTTAACCTGAATCCCAATTTTTTTTCTTTCTTCTTTTTTTCCTTTTTCCTCTTCCCCTTTCCCCTTTTCCCCTTTTTCTCCTCGGGGTTTGTCTTTCTCTCTCCTTCTCGTGTTCTTTTCCCTTCTTCATTTATTTTATTTACCACTTCCCTTTCAGCACCTCGTGCGTTTCCCCCCCCCTTTGGGGTATTAGTTTCTCTTGCGGCCCCCCCTTCCTTTTTTTTTGACGGGCTCGTCATCCTCATTTCCCCTTCTACCACTACCACTACTACTACCCCTTTCTTCACAAAACCCTACTGAGAAATAAAGCCATGTGCGGCGTCTGGTTGTCTTTTTGGGGTTTCGCCACCCAGTGGCGGGATGGATGGGAAAGTCTACGGGGGGGATCCCCGGGTGTTGTGCATGTGTTTTTTCATCTGTCGGTATTATTACAATTCTTGTACTACTACACTACCTCCACCTCTTCCTGCCTAAAATAGCCGTCCTGCCCCCCTGTTAGTGGACTTTGTCAATGGTCAAAGTCGGCCGAAACGTCGTCAAAACTCTTCTTTTTTGTGCGGGTTATTTGTGTATCTTTCGTTTATTAATGGCATTTGTTATTTAACTTTTTTTGAGTTAATATACAAAACTAATATAGAGTGAGTCAAGTGATTAGTATCATTGTTTGTGTGAAGACACCCCTGCCCCCCGGAGTTCAGAGTAAAGTGAACTAATGAAATCCTCTAAAAACATTCACAGCAAGATCATCACTTACAACACGAGTTGCTTAAAAACTGAACAAAATATTAAAGGCAAATCCCCAGCAGCCACCTGCATTAAAAACCTGGTGAATAAATGGAGCAGAATGTTGACACGATTCACTCTTTAATTCTATTTAAGGTACCTTTTACATTTCCTTCCTCGACTCTCATACACCAATTATTTTATTTTATTTTTTTTTAACCCAGTTTTCGGGCATAATATTTAGCTTCAAAGAATATATGAACCCCCTTTTTCTTCTGTTAGAAAAAAAATTTCAGACTCCTTTGGGTGCTCAAATATTTTAGATTTATATTTTTTAGATATTAAAAAATTATTTCTACCAGTACATGTAAAGGTATACAGACCAACGAATCAATGACATACTATTGTAAAAAAGCCCTTATGCTGAGCATTTCCTGCAAAAAGGTTAGTTTTGTCCAGATGTGACAAAACCCCAGTCCACAAAACACCCAGGATGTGCCCCAACCAGTCCCTAACATCCAAATGTGCCCCACACCAGCCTCTAACACCCAGGATGGACCCACACCATCAAGAACACCCGGGATGGCCCCACACCAGACCAAGAACACCCAGGATGGACCACACCAGTCCCCAACACCCGGGATGTGCCCCCCACACCATCCACTAAACCCGGGATGTGACCCACCCAGTCCAAGAACACCCGAATGTGCCACACCAGTCACTAACACCCAGAAGTGACCCACACCAGTCAAAACACCCGGGATGCGACCCCCCCCCGCCATAACACCTATGTCCCCATTTTAAACGATTGAACAGGGACAGGACAACGGGTGTTTTAGGAAACACGCCCTAATTTGACCAATATGCTCGCATAAAAGGGGTTTTCTTTAGTAGTGTGCATTGTTCAACTGGGTTTGTTGAATGTACAGTATTTGAATAAATAAAGATTGTTTTATTATAATGGAATTTATTCCCCCCGAATTTTCCACAGGACAGATACGAATAAAAAAGACCCATCGGGCAGAAATGATCGGGGGGGTTGGGTGGCGGTAAAAAAATTGTAGCCTTTTGTTTACCGTCCGATTTCCTCCGTTTGGTGCCAAAACAAAGTGTTTCACTCTTGAAAATATTTCAAAAATTACCTCAACAAAACTGAGAAAAGATGAAAAAGGATATTTATAAAAAGCCCTTTGACTTCCTTGTCCTTTTGGGACGATGAAAGGGTTGTTTGACCTTGGTCCCCAAAAAAATGCTTTACGAATTATATAATCCCCTGTCCTCAAAATAACATATCTTTATTCACAAAAAACAAATTTTTAGTTTTTGGGAATTTTGCAAAAAATCTGCCCTTTACTCCCACAAATCGCAAATTATTTGGAATATTTAAAAAAATTGGCAATCTAATTAGAAAATCTTATTCACAATTTCTGTGAAAATTTCCATTTAAATTTAAGTTAAAGGCAAAGATACCATAATGAAAAAGTTATTTCCGAGATTTGGCCGGGAACCCGCCCGGCCCGCCGTCTCAATTTTTTTTTTTCGCAAAAAATGCTTTTGTTTGGGTATTTCTAGAAAATGATTTTCAGTGAGTTATCCCTTCAAATACCGTTTTCCTTACTCGAGACCAAAGAATATGCATGGAGACAGCATCTCATATTATCAAAATTTTTTCCTATATTCTCCACCAATTATGGTTATTTTTTCAGTCTAGAGTATAAATTTTTGTATGTTTTTAATATTTTTTTTATACTATTAGAAATTCTAATAGAAAAAATTAGCCAAAAGTTGATATATAACTGACGTAAAAATAATGATGAAGTGTTTTTCCCTGGCATCTCTGGAGCCGACTTTCCCCAAAGGTTCCCGGGTTGCCTCTATGTCACTTAAAAGCTCCCCCTTTCTGTTTTAATGCCAATAGTCTTTTTTTATATTAAAGAATAAGCAAGAAAAGTATAAAAAACAAGGAAAAAAATTTCCCCCCAAAAATGGGCGTGAGCAACTACTACAAACATCGCAGTCACCTACATATAAATGACTATAATTTTTGTAGAAACGTCGGGGGACCATTGTGTCCAAGAGTTAAGCTTTTTTTTCAGAAAAAAAATAAAAATGTCCATTTTTTTCTTTTTTTTTTTTTTTTGAGAGCGCGGGGAACATAATGAAGCCCCCTTTTAAAAGCTTGAAAAAGTTCCGGAGAGAAAAAAATTCCCACAATAAAATGTCCTCATTCACTTGCCTTTTACCAAACATATGGGAAATTCTACATTATAAAAAGACTATGTGGGAGTTTTTCAACTGAGTAAGAAATAGCAAATACGAGCACCATGACATTTTAATTAATATATTTTAAATGAAATCAACTTTTAAAATAAGCCAGTAGATATTTTTTTTTCATAAAAATATGCTAATATATTTTTTAAGCACCCGGGTCCTCCCCAGGCCCTTTTCACCATAATTTACACTGCCCCACTGCCTTGAAAGAGGCACAAAACATAAGGGACTAAACCATTGTGGGCATTTGACCTGAAAAGGGGAAAGATTCAATTTGATCCAGGGGGGGAGATAATAAATCAAATTAAGCACTAAACCCAAAGGAAGGAAAGTAAAGTTTTCCGGATAAAAAACCCCTTGACTGGTATAAAGGAATTATTTTAATCACAGAAAGTGCAAAAACCCCACGAGTTATTTAGCATTGCCCCTGTTTCCTGATAATTTCCTAATCAAAGAATATGAAAAAAATGGGTAAAGGGTTTTGACGGGGGGGGGAAAGGGGTATCAGGTGCGGGGGGCCGGGGAGTATAGGGCAATTTTCCGCGCGCGCCACCGAAAAATCGAAAAAAATTTGGGAAATTTTAGTTATATTATGAAAAAAGTTCAACTCTTTGCAATAAATGGTACCAAATAATTTCTACGATTTCACAAGAAATTTAGTATTTATATCGGGTTGGTGACGGCGATTTTTGGTACCGGTCGCTCAGGGCCCTATATATTTTTTGGAGTTATTTTCTTTTTTTTTAAACCCCTTTTTCTTGCATTATTCTTTAAAAAATATGCTATTTGGCATCAAAAAACGTGGGCGGGACTTACCCGAAAAACTTAGGAAAAACCGGGAACCAGAGGGGAACGTTCGGCAGTTTTTCCTGTTTCCCGGGGTCCCACGGGAACCCCCTTTTATTCGTTATATATAAACTCACGGTTTATTTTTTACAGAATTGATCAAATAGATATAATAAACAAAAAATAACATAAAACATTTTATATACTCTAGGTAAAAAAAATAGGCCTAATAACAAAGATTATGGGGGAAATTTCGATAAATTTTGAGTTCTCCTCCCCCATGTCCCATTGTTTAGTCTCTGATAAGGAAAAGGGTGTTTTAAAAGAGGAAAAACTGCACAAAACTCTTTTTTCTAAAAAATAAAACCCAAACAAACCGATTTTTCGAAAAATTTTTTTTTTTTTTGAAGGGGGCCCGGGCCCGGCTTTTTCCCGGCGGATTTTGGAAAGTAACTTATTCCCCTAAAGCCGAAGTGTTTCCCTTTTATTACTTAATTAAAGGAAAAATATTCACGACTTGTAGAAAAATGATTCTCTTTTTTAACCTTTGTTTTTTTGAAATTTCAAATATTTGGGGTTATGGGGGAGTAAAGGGCGTTTTTTTTGCAATATCCGAAATAACAAACTTTATTTTTTGTGAAATAAGGGAAAAGGTATTTTAAGGGGAATCTTTGGTCAAAATAAGTTTTAGCATTTTCTCTCGCCCCAAGTGCCCAAAAAAACCCTTACGACCATATAAAAATGAAAAAAAACCCCAAAGGGGCATTTTCAGAAAATCTCTTTCTCTTTGTTTTTTTGGGGTATATTTTTGATAAATTTTTTAAAGAAAGGTGGAACACTTTGTCTTGTGCCAAAACTGGAGAAAACGGAGGGAAAAAAAACGAGTTAGGTTTTTTGCCTCCCCCCTTACAACAGACTATGTCAGTCGGAAATCATTAATGCACTGCTTTATTTCAAAAATTGGGTTTTTCTTAGTGTTCAAAGTGTTTCTTTGGCTTTTTTGGGGGTTTGGTTTTTTTTGGGGGGGGGGGGGGGGGGGGGGGGGGGGGGGGGTTTTTTTTTTTTGGGGGCCCCCTTTTGTACTACGTCAGAAGATCCTTTTTAAAAGTACTTTTTTCTGAGCTTTTTTAGCTCCATTCTAAAACTCTGTTTCTAGAGTTTCTGAAGCTCGGGTTTTTGGGTTCTGATATAGCTACTCAGAAGCTTCAAAACACAAGCTCAAGCTAGGGAAATTTAACGCTGAATGCAGCTGCATATCTAATTTGAATGCACTTGAAAATCTGAAGAGGCCCCCACACTTAAACAAAAAAACATAATACCGATTACAACACACCGTAAAGGATGGGGTTGCCCCTGGAACTATGGAATTTGTAAAAGGAACTCAACAACAAAAAACCATCTAAACCCACAATTGCCCAACAAAAGTGTAGTCAGAATGATAACAAATTCCCACATCAGGCAGCACCTCCACCAAATTTTAAAAACTCAAAACCCTACTCCCCTAAAAAACATCCATACTTTTTTCTGCACCTTTACATAAATAAACACTTAACTCTGATAAAACCCCCCCCTCAATGTCCCTTACCCCCCTCAACAGAAACAGACCATAACAAAAGGGGCACAGATCCTCTTTGAGTTCCTCGTGCTACTACACAAGCAAAAACTCAATGAGAAAAAAAGGGCCCTAAAATCGGAATTCATTACCTAAAAATATAAAAGAAACACTTTTTAAAATTCAATTTTCTTCTCAAAAAACACTCCCCCAAAACCAAATAAATACTGAATATTTTTTTCTTATAAATTGTATATCTTAAATTTTTTTCTTTAATTGTATCACATAACATGCTGTTTAACCTTAGACCCAATCAAACTGGTTTTTTTTTAATTCATACAAACAAATACCCCATTCTAGTGAATAGCAGTAACACAGAAAATTAAAACCAATGCCTTTTAGTAAATCTTTTGTGCTTAATTGTTTTCTGTTTTAAAATTAATTTTTACCACTAAATACATCTTGTTTAATTAATCTTAAGTTAAATTTTTAAGCCTCCCCAAATGCCTCTTAAAGGGCTTTGGGCATGTTGCATTTAAACTGTTTTCCTTGTACTTCCTTTTCATTTTCAGATAAAAAAATAAATAAATAATAAAAAAATAAAAAAAAGCAATTTTAAAGAATTCTTAATATAAAAATCGATCTTGGTGAAAACCTAAAGCGGTTCCTGACCACCCGGGGCTGTGTTTGACTTTGGTTTTCATGCGCCAGCAGTAAAACCTGGTTGTCGGCTTGATCCACCGGGAGGCCGGGTCACAACCGGGCCCAGGGGGGGCATTCCCCCCGGAACCCTCTCCAGGTAAACCCCAGGTAAACATTAAAAACTTTAAAACACAGGATGAATCATTAGAAAAAGATTTTAAATTTCTGGGCTTTACAAAGTCCCCAGTAAGGAACCGCTGGGCTTGAGTAGTGAAGGTTTTTTGAGTTACCCCCGACTTGAAATGCCTATAAATGCTCTTGCTCTTGATGCAGTGCTCTCTGGAGGGGAAGCTTTGGGGCCCACAATGTGGGGTTTTCTTTAGATCCACTAAAGACTTTAACGGGGACTGTAACCTACGGACAAACCCCTGTTCCCTATATCTGTCTTGATTTGCGTCCCACCTTTCAAGTGTCAAAATAATACCTTTCCAAAATTTTGGGGGGCCAAAGGCAAGGACTGTGGTGGAATACCACAGTCCTCGGCATGGGAAAGCCAACTTTTTCGATGAACTCACATGGTGATGCATTTACTCTGCCCTTTCCCTTTTTGAATTTTTGTGTAAGCAGCCGGTGGCTCCAGCAAATCCCTTGCCCCCAAGGGAAACCATTAGTGGTGGAAGTAAAATATCATAAATAATTTTATTACAAATGTATAAAGAAAAAAACTCTATGAATTCCCCTTTTTTCTTTTCAGGTCACCCTGCCATGGTGGGGGATGGGTGGTTGTTAAAAAATTTATTAGCGCAAATGAATATATGGAAATCCTTAAATGCTTTATCACTGTAATTTGTAGCCTAAAGCTTTTTTCAACTGAACTTCTTTTTATTTTTCCCCCCAAAAGTACCTCATTTCTAAAAATGCAGTGAAAAAACACAACTGTCCATTTTTTTCCTTTGGGTTCATTTGCACAGGTTTTATATGTTCATCAGTTTTACTGCATTTTTTCCTTATATTTTAAGGGTTCTGAACTCACATACAAAATTTTTAATTATTCTTTACTCTGTTATATTTTTTACTTCTTAAAAAGCCACAAAGCATTTTTCTGCTTAGCCATTTTTTTATGCGAAATTGGAAAATTCAAAAAGGGCAACATTTACCTTTAAAATTTTTTTGAAGTCATAAAAAACAAGGAACCACAATTTTATTGTTTTAATGTAAAAATGAAAAAATTTAAATTTAGTATACGAATACGCAAAAAATGGTTATCTTTTAAAAGAATCCAACTGGGATACTGCAAAGGTTTTTAAAAAAAGCATCACTGTTTAAGGGGCACAAACACTATCTTAAAGGCTCACAACACTATCTTAATGGCTCACAATTTATCTTAATGGTTTACAAACTATCTTTAAGGTTCAAAATACCATCATATAAATAAGAAATGCAAAACCGTCTACTCATTTACGTGTGACGACAAGACATATTGCTGAACCCGGGTTTTTTCGGGACAACATTTACAGCTTTAAAATTTTTATGAAGCATACAGAAGTTACAAAATTATTTTCTCAAATATATCTTTTTTTTCAAACAAACAAATAGCGTTTTACAATACAAAAAAGCAATGTAAAAAAGAATTTTAAAAAAAATCTTACTTTGGGATGAGCCATGAAAATACATAAAAGCTTTAGTCCCCCCAAGAATATTTTTATGTATTCTTCTGTTAAGTTGAAGAGTTGATCTGGTTTTTTTAATTTCTTGGGGTGAAGTCAAGAAATTTTTGGGCATTGTGCTATCGCTACAATACAAAATTCCCATTTGAAAGTTGGGATTTTATATTTTAGGGCTTTTTTTCTAGCATTAACACCGAACTTTTTTAAGATTTTTTTGACATTGGTATCTTTTTGTAGTTTTGCCACACCTTTTTATCCCACACTTTCTGTATGGCGTTTTCATGGGCATACAAAATTTTTTTTATAATCCCCGAAAAGTGCAAAACCATGATTAAATCACCCTTAAAATACAGTCTGTTAGGTAAAAGGTCCGAGTATTTTTGCAACTTTTTACTGTGGCCAGTTTTGCCGCCAGAATTTTTGTCATAACAGTTTGACAAAACTCCTGGAGAGCGAATGTTGCCATAAATAAAAAACATTAGCTGCCTGTGTCCTTTTCCTAACATATTATTGGGAATTCTACCTTTATCATTACAAAAGTACGTCAGTTTTAAACAATTTATTAAATCGCAATTAAAAATGCAGCCAATCAATATGTCTGTAAAAACTTCTGAAAAAAAGCCCAAGGGAATATAAAAAAGAAAACATCAACATTTCAGTTTTCCCCCTTTTTAATAATTTTCTCCCACTATTCAGATGGGCCTTAAAAAAATCCTCCTTTAACCACTTTGAATTTAAAGAGTTTTCCTTGTACCAAAAATTCCTCGTGCACTTATTTTTTTCAAACCTTAATGTTAAATTTTTAAACCCTTTCAATCACCTCCTACCAAAAAAATACTGCCTTAAATAAACATATAAGTAAAAACCCCCGTATCCACGGGTTTTGGTTTTCTGCTGTTTTTCTGTGGCCCAAAAAACCCTTAATTTTTCTTTAAAAATGGCCTCAAAGTCAAAACGTGATGGTGGGAAATTTTTCAAAGCCCAAGAGAACCGTGAAGTGCTTCCCATCGTGAAAATTGGGAATTTTCCCGCATATTGTGCATAAATTTTTCATTTTACTTTTTAAAAAATAAAAATTTCCCCGGTTTTTTTACCCACTCGGTTCCTTGGGGACTGACCCCCGGAACACCCCCGGTAGATAGGGGCCAAACCAGAAAATTAATCAATTTGCATACTCGACCCCTTGCAGGGGGGCCTCTTTTTGTATACATACAGTACTGAAGGGACCCAACGGAAGTCGAATTTACAACAAAAAATTTTTTTGAGTTTTTTTTTTTATGTGAAATATTTTTAAGCAAAAACCATAGCATTAACAAAAATTTTTTTAATATTATCATATTTTCCTTTTACATAAACCCCCCATGAATGGGGCACGTTGTGTCTGAAGAAAAAGTATAGTATTTTCTGCTGAAACTGTAGCGAGATCTTACTGACTGTATCGATGATTTTGTGATAAAATCGCAAGTTCAGGACAGTCATCGAAGACAAAGTAATGATCCGTCTATTGGAATTTTATTGCTCAGATTGTCCCCGAAATTAATAACTGTTTTTAATCAAAATGAAAAATCATTTTTAATTTGTATAGCATATTTTTAATTTTTTTTGGGGCCAAGATGACCCATAAAAAACACAGTGTTTTATTTAATTTCTGTTTTGCTAGCACTGCGACATCACATTGGAATGACCCTCTAAACAGCAATATCCCCCCCCTTAAATAAGGCCCATTTCTCATCTCTAAGGGAAAAATTTTCCAGCTGCATTGTTTCTCTGAAACCCTTTTTGATACGGGCTTTTGCTCCAACATATGTATTTGTTTTTCCCCTTCAATCTAACACACTTTCACGTGCCTGTTGGACCAAGCCTCTACCACTTAAAAATCTTTCACAATGCTTCCCAACCCTTTTTTGCGAGGGTTCCCCCCACCCATCCTTTCCTTTTTGAATTTTATTTATGAAAACCCCTTTTTGGTTTTCCTACTTTACACCATACTCTCTTAATGCCCCAACCCACCTCAACAGTCCATCCTCCACCTACTGAATAATACCTTTTTAATCCTACCCTCTTCTAATTTTTAGCCTGCTGTTTGCATAATATTTTCACAACACGTTTTAACATCTCCACTGCTTCCAGATCCTCCTAAAAGCAATACTTAAAAACCCATGCGTAATCATATAAAAAAGAAGTACCCCACAGTTGGGGCATTTTTTTATAGTTTACGAGCTTAGACTGAATGACAGAATCAGGAATATGGGGGGAGGGGGTGGGAAAAAGAAAAGCTACATTTTTAAAACCATAACCTGCAGGTTTCACTCTAGGGGAATGTTGCTAGTGTAGAAGAGATGGTAAAGATGCAGCATGAATGAATTTAAATTTTTCCCATTTTTTTACCAAATTTATTTTTTTTTTTTTTGGGATGTGATAAGATAAATTTCGTTGGAATTTTAACCCCCGGGGAAACCCCCAGGTAACCCAAGAAGTCGTGGTCCTAGGATGTTAACTTTTTTCATTGGGGGCCTAATCTGCCCCCCAGGGCGACCCACACCGTCGACTAACACCCCAGGTACCTATTTGCTGCTAGGTAACAGGACAACAGGTTAAGGGAAAATGTCGAATGTTTCCCCCCGACGGAATCGAACCCGGGCCCCCCGTGTGTGAAGTGGGAGCGTGCCCCAGGCCCATTTGGCCTAGGTAAACGCAGCTGCCCCGAGGAACTCCACCGCTAAGGAGTGTAAAAAGAAACTTTAAAATTTTTTTACTGATGGGGATCTCTGGGTGTCTTTTCTCTGCCCTAAAGTCAAGATTTCAGTTGTCTTGCTACTTCACTGACACTTAGGTCATACTACACATACTGTACAAACAATTATAAACACATCCCTCTGGGTTTTCTCCCTTTTTTTTTACTAGTTCTTTTTAATTTTTCCTTTATCCCATGGGGTGGGAAAAAAATTCTTTCCTCTATAAGCCATGCATGTCAAAGAAGCAACTAAAAAGGCCCGGGGCAAGGGGCGTACCCCTCTTTTGTGTAAATTGCTAAATTTTAAAAAAAGAAAATTTTTTTTTTTTGGGCCACCCTGCCTCGGTGGGATATGGCCAGTTTGTTAAAGAAGAAAAAAAGAGAAACTTTTGTTTTCTTTTTTTGGGCCCCCTGCTTTGGTAGGATAACGGCCCGTTTTTTTGAAAGAAGAATGACTTTGGTGAATATGGGGTAAGCTCAGATTTTCTCTGGTAAATTAAAGGATGTGGAATGAGCACTCCGGAATGTGTCCGTGGTGTATTTACGTTAGGTTCAATTTACTAAAATTTTACTTTAAGTGCCATGGGTTGGGGTTGCTCTACTGCATAAATTAAGGGATTCTGTTTGTTTTTTTGTATAAATAGCTTCACTCATCTTTTAATTTTTTACGATTTGATTCTGATTCATCATTTTTAAAATAAAAAAACATCCCCAAATTCCCCAAAAATGCAATAAAAACAAAGTAAAACTAAATTTTTAATTAATTTATAGCTAATCTCTCATTTTATTGTTGGGGTATCTGATCAGGAATATAACCTTTAGCACACCCCCACCCACAGTGCGTTACCATAGTGGGTTTTGTGCTTAGTTTTTGATGGGAATAATAATAATCTATTATTTTAAATTCATGGGAACAATTAACCCCAAGGGGGCAGTGTCGTTGGGAAAGGGCAGCAAAAAGGCTCAAAATGAGGAAGGAAGGTCAGATCATTTCCTTGGTCGAGCCCCCCCTTCTAGATCAAGGACACCTCCCCGAGGGGGCTCCCTTTTCTCAGCAGTATTTGGTTCTGTAGTCAATACCCTTTTCTTTTATCATTTTTAAAATTAAAGCTCAAATAATTATTTTTAAAGTTCACTAGTGAAATTTTATTTAAAAAAAAAAAAAATAGGTTTGTTTTCTCTGTACTAATTGGAAAGAAATTTTTAAAGCGATGCTATCAATGATAATACAGCACCATTTTCTGGAAATGTAAGACAGTTTCTGGGAAAAATACTGGCATTGGTTCCCGAATGTACAAAACTTTTGGCTAAAAAGATATATGAAAATTTTCGTCAATTAAAAAGAAAAAAAAAGGTGTTGTCATGCAGCTTGTCGTACTGCAGCATGATGAACTTGGGGGCCCAAATTAATCCATTTCCCCCAAAGGGAAGTCCACATGGAAGAAAAATGGTCTCCATCCCCTGCGCAATGGAAAGAGAAAAAATATACAATTATAAAAATTTAAGTTATTAATAGTAATACTGATTTGAACCCAAAACCCCTTTGGGGACTAAGTTTTTGCCAAAATTACAATTTTTAAGCCCAAAAATAAAATTTTTAATTTTGGGACAGGTTATACTTGAGTCCACTGCAACATTTATGGACCTTGAAACAACAAGTCACGTCACTGTATATATAATTACGATGAACCATAGTAGAAGATAAAGCACAAGGACCTCAGAATGTGCCATTGTGCCCCACTTATAAACATTCATACGTAACTTGATTTACTAAATGATTGTCTTCACAACTTGTGAGGGATATGCAAAAGAAAATAAATCATCATCACTTTCAACAAACCGGCCATTCCCCCCGAGGCAGGGGGCTTAAAAAAAAAAAACAAAAATTTCTCTTTTTAACTTTAGTAATGTATACAGGAAAAAGGGGTTACTGCCACTTGCTTTTGGCTGTTTTGTCCCCCTTACGACATGCATGACTTTAAAAAGGAAAATCTGTTTTACTTCCCCATGGAATAAGAGGAAATAAACAAGAACGAGAATAGTAAGAAAATAGAAGAAAAAACAGGGAATGTGTAATATTCTTGTAAATAATGTGTATGGACCTAAGTGTAATAGAAGAAGCAAGACAACTGAAAAAGAAAACTTGTTGTTTATGAGACAGAAAAAAGACATGCAATCCCACCAACACGTAAAACAATTACACTTCTGTTTTACATTCACTTTGTAGGAAGTATCCTCCCTGCGTGGTTTCTATCAAACCCACTACCTAGGGTAAAGTAAAATCTCTAACTTTCAGGAGGTAAAAGGTAAGGACATTGGCATAAAAATGATAAAAAATTTAGAAAACTCTACCAAAAAAAAAAAAAAAAAAAAAAATTACCTGCCCGGTTTTAAAACCCAAAAAAGAGTTTTCCAATTCCTTTATGGTCCAAAAACATATGGCTTCTTTTTATTCCCGTTTAGAAAGAAAAGTTTGTATTGAAGCAAAAAATTTTGTAACATTAAAGACAAAATTTCAGTGGGATTAATACAAAAAATTTTTAACCCCCAACTCCCCCCCCACAAGAAGGGCACCCAGTAAAGAAGAAAAAACCTTTTTACTGACACTTTGTCAATCCTGTCTTTTAGAAGTCCCGCATCACAGTTTTTAGATAGCCCTCGAAACCCCAAAAATCCCCACCCCACCTTTAAGTGCAGGGCCCGTACTTTACCTCCAGGATTCAACTAAATTGGTTTTTCCTAAATCCCCCCCCTTAAAAAACCTTCCTCCCCCCCCAAACCTTCAGAAAAAACCCTTGCTTTTCTTTTAAACCCTCTAAAATTGTCCAACACCCTTTAAACCCCCCCTTTTACCCCTCCCCTTTTCCCCTGGAGTCTTATTTTAAAGATTTACTTTTTCATTCCCTTTTTTTACTTTTAAAAAGAAAAAGTAATCCTCCCCTAAACCCCCCCTTTTTTTCTTTGGGAAATTTTAAAAAAAATAGTTTCATTGCCGGTATTTTAAGGTGGGGTAAGTAAAGCCCCCCCTTTTTCTCCCCCACCCTAAAGTGAAGTTTGTTCCCGGGCTGCTTGTTAACGTAGGGTCAGTCTGCCCCCCACACCCCTTCCCCCCCTCTTCCCCCCCCCCAAAAGGGTGACTGTGGGGCCTGGTCAACAGAAAATCATCGACTACACCCCCCAACCTACGTAGTACATGCCTCCTTGTATTCTGGTTTTTAATTTTTGAAAGCGTCACTTTTCCCAAATAAACTTAGTTCTTTCAGTTTGCCTAGGTTGCTGTTGAAAAACACCACTTCTTTTGGGTATTGTACTTACCATGGAGGTGATTTCTTAAGCGTGGGTAACCTGTCTATCTTTTCAGTTGGATGACAGAGAGGGTCACCTTCAATCAAGGGGAGAAGGGTGGAAAGGACTAACGTCCAGAGATTTCCCCCTTTTTTGGATTTAATTACCTGTGACCTGTATAAAAATTGCAGGCAAACCCCACTCATTGCGGGTAAAAACCTGTTTTCCCTGTCATGGGATAAAAATATCACGGCGATACTCTGTGAAAAAACGCGGTGGTGGTCCCAACACCGCGCCCCCCCCCCCCCACATCAGCAACGCTACGATTTCAAAAAGGTCACCCAAAACCGACACCCCATATTATTTTGGGTTTGGGTTTAAATGTTATTTTTTTATTTCATTTTTTCTTTTTCTTTCAATAGGATTACCTTCATTTTTATGTTTTATGTTTGCTTTAATAAATAATAAAGTGTTTATCTTTGTTAAATTTTTATTTTGTTTTTTATTCATTTAATTTTTCCGAGAAGGGCCAGCTTTGGGAATACTGTCGAAGTTATTACAGAGCTGAGTAAGCCCTTTACACTAATCTTCAAATTTTGAAATTTTCTAAAAATATTTGCCCCTTCTCCCCAAAAACGATATCTCACTGCCCCCAACTCTTCCTCGCTGAACTTCAAACCTGTCTTCACCCCATAAAAACAATGTTGGTACCGCTATTCCTAATTCATTTACCTTTCTTTTTTCCATAAAATCTTTGTCCCCCGAGATTCCTCAATGCATCACCACCTTTTTTCTTTTTTCACTCATCCTCATAGAACCATTCGACAGTTTGATACCCTTATCAGTTTACTCTTATCTATGTTCAGTTTCAATTTCCTTCCTTTACACACCCTCCCAAACTCATCCACTAACCTTTCCAACTTCTCTTCAGAATCTCCCAAAATCATAGTATCATCTGCAAAAAGTAACTATGTCAACTCCAATTTTGTATTAGACTCCATATATTTTAATCCCGTCCCTCTCTCCAACACCCGAGCACACACTATTTTTACAATCCCATCTATAAATATATTAAACAACCATGGTGATATCATGCATCTGACTTACCATCTATTCCATATACTTCCAACATCTAAGACATTGCTCCCCCTATCCACCTTATCATATGCCTTTTCTAAAGCAATAAAAGCAATGATAACTTCCCTACCTCTATCTAAATACTGTTTGCTTATGTGTGTTAACCTTTTCAGGGTCCATGCTGTTGATCTACGGCTTTACGTTGAGGGTCAAAACCGTAGATCTACGCAATGAGCTCAGCTCACTCTGATAAGCTGTGAGTGGAAATTTGAGCCCAGGTATGAGAGAATTCATCTATGTGGTATGTGTGCACCACATAAAACAAATCCTCCAGCACACAGTGCATAATGAGAGAAAAAATGAGACCGTAATTTTCAATTAAAACAGTGACTTTGCAGTGTTTTTTAGTATATTTTTTATAGTTGTATTTGCAATTTCTTGGTCTCATTTGATAGAATGGAAGATATATTACAGAAGTATAGATGATTTTCATTGGTTTTTAGTACTGAAAATGGCTTGAAACTGAGCTCAAAGTAGTAGAAATGTTAAATCTTCTGTTTTTTGGTTTGAATAAAAATTCATTATATGAATAAAAAATAAAAATGGAATTCATTTGTAAAGCCTGAAAACATAACTAATGAACAGAGGAAATGTTAGTTTAATGCCAGGAATGCTTGAATTGTTTATTCTGGACCCTATATTGAAATTGGAATATTTTCAACTTTGGATTAAATTGGCCAAATTACCAATTTCCAATCACTTTATTTTGTAGTTGAAACAATTGACTTGGCTATTTCTTGTGCTCAGTCAATAGAATAGATGTAATGCTAGTGAAATAGCTAAGAATTTGGTCAAATGGGATAATGTAATTGGCCTAAAATGGGAGTCAAAGTCGGCAAAATCGCCGATGTGCAAATATCGCTGACACGTCAAAATTCGTGAGAGCATAATTTCGTCAATTTTCCATCAAATTTCGTACTTTTTGTTTTATTACCTTCAGAAAAAGATTCTCATTCATTTCATAAGAAAAAATAACAAAATTATTTTTTGAAAATTCTTGGACCCTGGTGGACCCTGATAGGGTTAATGTAAACACTTGGTCTACACATTCTCTACCTTTTCTCCCTATTCATCTGCAATCCTCCTCTCTGTCCTTGCCCTTAATTCTTTCATTAACCTCTTGACTCGCAACCCCAAATCATGAGGTGTCTCCTGGTGTCGCAAAATTTCCAAAAAAAAAAAAAAAAAAAAAAATTTTTTTTTTTTAGGAAATGATAATCTTTTCCTGATTGTAATGACACCAAAAGAATGAAATTTAATGAAAAACTGACGGAATTACACTCGCGAAATTAGGGACCTCGGCGATATTTACAAATCGGCGATTTCACCCACTTTGAGCCCTATTTTCGGCTAATTCTGTTGTTCCAGTCAACCAAACTCATAGCTATTTCTTTAGAACTTCATTTTTTCTATCAATTGAGTACAAGAAACTGCCCAGTTACTGATTTCAACTACCCAATAACGTGGTCAGAAATTTGCAATTTGGCCAATTTCACGAAAATTAAAAAATATGACAATTTCAAAATAGGGCCCATAATGAACAATGCAGACATTCCTGGCTCTAAAATGACATTTTCTTTGTTCATCAGTCACGTCTCCAGGCCCCTCTGATATTACTCTTGCTTTCTATTTTGAATGTTTATTCAAACAAAAAATAGAAGATTTACTGTTATGTAGACTACTGCAATATTGTAATAATTGTATAAATAATGTCAACCATTCATGACTGCATATTAGAATGGCTACTTGGACATTTATTGGAAAATGACATCATTTGTTTACTTCTGAACATCGGCAAAAATCAAACATTTCCCCTATTTTAAGCTCCATTTCAAGGTTCTTTTCATAGGAAAACCAATTAAAATCACCTCTATTTCTTTAATGTGGTTTCCATTCTATCAAATGAGACCAAGAAAACGAGAATACAACTATAAATACTATACGAAAATAGACCACAAAGTCGGCATTTTAATTAGAAAAAAAATAGACCGTTTTTTTTTTATTATGCACTGAGTGCTGCAGGATTTTTTTATATGGTGTGCAATGATCACACAGACCCATTCTCTCACATGTGGGCCTACCAGCTTTCTCCTGCTTGATTTGAAGCCGCTAGAATTTGTGAGTATATATATATCAAAAATGGTGGCTCATAAGACGTATATATAAAACCAAAACAGTCAAATGGTTAATAACCCTACCATACATTTTACCTGGAATACTCAGTAGGCTTATTTCCATATAATTTTTACTCTCTCTTTTTTCCTCCTTCCGTTAATGTAAAGGAGCTATGCATGCTCTCTGCCAGTCTTCCCCTTTAATACATTTACTGAACAAAAGAACCAACAACTCCAAAGCTATATCCTCGCCTGCTTTTATTTTTTTTCAACAAACCGGCCATATCCCACCGAGGCAGGGTGACCTAAAAAGAAAAGAGCAGTTTCTCTTTTTTAAAATTAGTAATGTATACAGAATGGATTACTAGCCCCTTGCTTCTGGCTTTTACTCGTCTCTTACCACAAACATGGCTGATGGAGGAAGAATTCTGTTCCATTTTTCCATGGAGATAAGAAATAAACAAGAACAAGAAATAGTAAGAAAATAGAAGAAAACCCTTCTGGGTATATATATAATACACACCCCAGAGGGGTGTGTTTATATACAGTGGAACCTCATCTTTCCGCCGTAATCTGTTCCAGAAGGTCAGCCTAAATACAAAATGGCCGAAATTCGAAACAATATGACAATTATTAAAATCACTAAGAGTGTCTTATTAGTCTTCGGGATGCCATATTAATAATGATAATAATAATACGCAATAATAATCACTCTGAGGTGCATTAACTCTTTCAGGGTTGGTGCCGTACTAGTACGGCTTGCGTGCCAGGGTTGGTGCCATACTAGTACGGCTTGCACGCCAGGGTTGGTGCCGTACTAGTATGCATAAATTCTAGTGCCTTCAAATCTAGCAAGAAAAAGCTGGTAGGCCTACATATGAAAGACTGGGTCTATATGGTCAGTGTGCACAGTATAAAAAAAATCCTGCAGCAAACTGTGCATAATGAGAAAAAAAAATCTCCGACCATGTTTTTGGTTAAAAGCAGCGACTTTGCAGTGTATTTTCGTATGCTATTTATGGTTGTATTCTAGTTTTCCTGGTCTCGTTTTATAGAATGGAAGACATATTATGGAAATTGAGATGATTTTGATTGGTTTCACAACGAAAAGTACAGTGGACCCCCTGTTTGCGATGCTATCGGTATCCGATAAATCCGGTAGCCGATGCATTTGATCGAAAAAAATTGCCTCGCTTCCCGTTACAAAACCCGGTATGTGATACGATTCATACGAGACGTGTCCACGTGTGGTGTGAACTGCCCCATGTGTGCCAGTGTTTACAAGCCAGCCAGTGTGCACGCATATTATCCATATTATCACTGTTTTTGGTGCTTGTTACTACAAAATAAGTCACCATAGGCCCCAAGAAAGCTTCTAGTGCCAACCCTTCGAGAAAAAAGGTCCTAATGACTATTGAAATGAAGAAAGAGATAATTGCAAAGTACGAAAGTGGAGTGCATGTGTCGGAGCTGGTCAGGTTGTATAGTAAACCCCAATCAACCATCTCTACTATAGTGAGCAGGAAAGCGGAAATCAAGGAAGCTGTTCTTGCAAAAGGTGCAACTGTGATTACGAAACAGCGACTGCAAGTATTAGAAAATGTTGAGAGACTGTTATTGGTGTGGATAAATGAAAAACAGATAACAGGAGATAGCATCTCTCAAGCGATCATTTGTGAAAAGGCTAGGCAGTTGCATGACGATTTGGTAAAGAAATTGCCTGCAACTAGTGCTGATGTGATGAGTGAATTTAAGGCCAGCAAAGGTTGGTTTGAAAGATTTAAGAATTATAGTGGCATACAGTGTGGTAAGACATGGTGAGGCTGCCAGTTCAGACAAAAAAACAGCTGAAAAACTATGTGAAAGAATTCGAGGATTATATAGACAGTGAAGACTTGAAACCTGAACATGTGTTTAATGGCGACGAAACAGGCCTGTTTTGGAAGAAATTGCCAAGCAGGACCTACATTACTCAGGAGGAAAAGGCATTCCCAGGACATAAGCCTATGAAAGACAGGCTTACTCTTGATGAGTGCCAATGCTAGTGGTGATTGCAAAGTGAAGCCTTTATTGGTGTATCACTCAGAAACTCCCAGAGCATTCAGGCAAAAGAATATCCTCAAAGCTAATTTGTGTGTGCTGTGGAGGGCAAACAGTAAGGCATTGGTCACGGGACTTTTTCTATGACTGGTTATACCATTCATTTGCCCCCAATGTTAAAAATTACCTAATTGAAAAGAAATTAGACCTTAAGTGCCTCCTGGTATTAGACAATGCCCCTGGTCATCCTACAGACTTGGCAGAGCGACTTCTGGGGACATGAGCTTCATTAAGGTCAAGTTTTTGCCTCCTAATACCACTCCTCTCCTTCAGCCTATGGACCAGCAGGTTATTTCCGACTTCAAGAAACTGTACACAAAAGCTATGTTTGAAAGGTGCTTTGAAGTGACCACAGACACTCTATTGACTCTAAAGAAGTTTTGGAAGGATCACTTTAATATCCTCAGTTGTGTAAACCTTATAGGTAAGGCTTGGGAGGGAGTGACTAATAGGACCTTGAACTCTGCCTGGAAAAAAACTGTGGCCAGAATGTGTAGACAAAAGGGATTTCGATGGGTTTGAGGCTAACCCTGAGAATCCCATGCCAGTTGAAGAAACCATTGTGGCATTGGGGAAGTCCATGGGGTTGGAGGTTAGTGGGGAGGATGTGAAAGAGTTGATGGAGGAGGGCAATGACGAACTAACCACTATGGCTCGGGCCCACTTCAACAGCAAGGGCCCCAGCCTGGGAAACGCTTCGGGGGAGGGAGGATAAAGTGAAGAAGTTGCCTACCAAAATTGGGGGAAATGTGGGCAAAGGGCTTAATGCAAAGTTTTTTTGATGAAATCACCCTACGAGCTACTGCAAGCCGTGTTGGAAACCTTACACTACACTTTTGGAACCATTTTAAGAAAGTCATAAAGGAACGAGAGTAAACCCTATAGACAGAATTTGGCAACAAAGCCCATGACTCTCAAGCGGGTCCTAGGGCATTAAAAGAAGAAGGGCAGAAACCCCCGGGGAAAGGGACTGGAACCCAATCATAAAGGGGGGGATTCCCTTTCAAAACAATAGGTTCAACACACCCCCCCCTCCCACCCATAAAATCATCACCAGATTTTCATTAAAGGAAAGTGTAAATTTATTCTTTGTTTTTGTTCTAATGAATTGTTTTTTGTTGTTTTAAATCTATTGCATTAAACAAAAATATTTCTTGGTAAAATTTTTTTTTTTTCAATTTTTGGGGTGCTTGCCAGATTAATTTGATTTCCTTATTTCTTAGGGGGAAAATTATTCGCTTTCCCCAAAATTTTCTTTACATAGCCTCAAACGTTTAATATCGCAAAGCAAGGGTCCACGTCCTGAAAATTGAGCTCAAATACAGAATTTTTTGATTTTTCCCAAAATTTCAAAGAAAGCAATCATGACACACGCAAAACACGAAAAACTGGTGATTTTAAATTTTTCACAAGTGCACTAAATTTTATTTATCCTTTTCTACACCATTTCACAAAAATGCAGTATTCGCATAACAAAAATTTTTCTATTCTTTTGAGAATAAAAACCAAAGGGAAAGCAAAAAAATAAAAGCAGAGGGGGGACAAAAAAAACAGGGGAAATTTTTTTTTAGTGTAAGAAGTTTGTTTTGTTTATTCTGGCCCTTTTTGGAAAATTTGGCATCTTTTGAAATTGTTAAAATTTGGGCAAAATTGCCATTTTCGACCACTTTTTTTGGTTAGTTAAATGGAAATGGGGGGTTTCTTGTACTCATTCGATAACAAAAAGAAAATTTTTAGCGAAAAAGGGAGATTTTTTGTCAACTGAAATTGGAAATTTACCAATAAGGGCTCAAATTGGGCAAAAAACGCCGATGCTTAAAAAATCATCGGACCGCTAACTTCGCGAGAGCAAATTCCGTAATTTTCCATCAAATTTCATACTTTTGGTGTCATTATGATCGGGGAAAAGATTTTCTATCATTTTTGTAAAAAATTTTTTTTTTTTTTTTTTTTTGAAAAATTTTTTACCCGAAAAGGGTTAAAAAGTCTACAGTATTTTTTTTTAAAACCACTCTCCCCACCAAGGCAGGGTGACCCCAAAAAAAAATAAATCCTCCCCCCCCCAAAAAAAAATACTTTTTACAAAATTCAACACTTTCACCCACTCATACATAATAACTGTTTTTTTCAGAGGTGCCCCAAAAACCCAAAATTTAAAGCATATATGTATAAAGATATACAACATATCCCTCCAAACTCCCCACCCAAAAACCCCTCCTTTAAAGTGCAGGGACTGTACTTCACATTTCCAAACTCAAGTCCAGCTATATAAAAATACAGTGGGGCCCTCGCAACGTTAGTAAACTGTTCCTGAGAGCTCATCGTATCGAAATAATCGTTGTCAGTTTTAAATTTTCCCCATAAAAATAATGGAAATCAAAATTTTCCCTTCCTGACACCCCCCCAAAAACTGAAAAAAAAAATTTTTTCCCACATGAAATTTTAATTTTTTAAAACACACAAACTGAAGAAAACATTACAATTTTCATGACACTTAAAACCTTTTTTGAAATCTGGTGAAGAATTTTATGGGGGAAAGGGGGGAAATGGAGAGTGTTATGTTTAGAAGGGGAACCCCTTTCCCTTAACTTTGAGTGTCAACTCCTTTTTCCGGGGGTTTCTTCCCTTCTTTTTTTAATCCACTAGGACCACTTGAGAGTCACTGGTTCGTTGTACAACAATCTGTCCAAAGGCCCCTTTCCTCCCATTCCCTTTTTGACATTCCGAAGTGTTTCACAACATTGTCATGTAATAAAAAAATTTTACCAACGGGTTGCAATGCTGTGTGAGGGTGATTTTCATCAAAAAAGATTTCACTTTAAGCCACATTGCACACATTTCCTTAATCTCTGAAGTAGGCACAATGGATTCCACAACTGGCATAGGCATCTCAGGGTTAGCCCCAAACCCTTCAAAATCTTTCTTAATTTCCATACTAATTCTCACCCTTTTTATCACAGGGTTGGCACTAGAAGCTTTCTTGGGGCCCATGGTGACTTATTTTGCAGGTGCAATCACTAAAAACGGTCGAGTTTTTTAGCGCTAGTCGAGGCAAAATTTTTGCGTTAAAATGTATCGCTAGTCGGATTTAACATTATACGATGCCAGTGTTGGTCGAGGGTCCACTGTAACTGGTTTCCCTGAATCCCTTCACTAAATACACCTACCAGATGTAATATATACAGATGTAATATATACAGACTTTGCAAAAGCCTTCGACAAGTGTGACCATGGCGTAATAGCGCACAAAATGCGCGCTAAAGGAATAACAGGAAAAGTCGGTCGATGGATCTATAATTTCCTCACTAACAGAACACAGAGAGTAGTCGTCAACAGAGTAAAGTCCGAGGCAGCTACGGTGAAAAGCTCTGTTCCACAAGGCACAGTACTAGCTCCCATCTTGTTCCTCATCCTCATATCCGACATAGACAAGGATGTCAGCCACAGCACCGTGTCTTCCTTTGCAGATGACACCCGAATCTGCATGACAGTGTCTTCCATTGCAGACACTGCAAGGCTCCAGGCGGACATCAACCAAATCTTTCAGTGGGCTGCAGAAAACAATATGAAGTTCAACGATGAGAAATTTCAATTACTCAGATATGGTAAACATGAGGAAATTAAATCTTCATCAGAGTACAAAACAAATTCTGGCCACAAAATAGAGCGAAACACCAACGTCAAAGACCTGGGAGTGATTATGTCGGAGGATCTCACCTTCAAGGACCATAATATTGTATCAATCGCATCTGCTAGAAAAATGACAGGATGGATAATGAGAACCTTCAAAACTAGGGAGGCCAAGCCCATGATGACACTCTTCAGGTCACTTGTTCTATCTAGGCTGGAATATTGCTGCACTCTAACATCACCTTTCAAGGCAGGTGAAATTGCCGACCTAGAAAATGTACAGAGAACTTTCACGGCGCGCATAACGGAGATAAAAACACCTCAATTACTGGGAGCGCTTGAGGTTTCTAAACCTGTATTCCCTGGAACGCAGGAGGGAGAGATACATGATTATATACACCTGGAAAATCCTAGAGGGACTAGTACCGAACTTGCACACGAAAATCACTCACTACGAAAGCAAAAGACTTGGCAGACGATGCACCATCCCCCCAATGAAAAGCAGGGGTGTCACTAGCACGTTAAGAGACCATACAATAAGTGTCAGGGGCCCGAGACTGTTCAACTGCCTCCCAGCACACATAAGGGGGATTACCAACCCCTGGCAGTCTTCAAGCTGGCACTGGACAAGCACCTAAAGTCAGTTCCTGATCAGCCGGGCTGTGGCTCGTACGTTGGTTTGCGTGCAGCCAGCAGCAACAGCCTGGTTGATCAGGCGCTGATCCACACAGGAGGCCTGGTCACAGACCGGGCCGCGGGGGCGTTGACCCCCGAAACTCTCTCCAGGTAAACCATCCGACTTACAACCGAGTTCGGTTCCGAGAAACCGGCCGTAAGTCGAAATGGTCGTAAGTCGAACTTTACTACTGAATATCAACAAAACATTTTCGTAATGACTTTATTTTATTGTTTTATTTTGGTATTTCATGTTTTACTTTACTTTTTATGTTGTTAGTACCGTATTTTATACTGTAAGGTTTAGGATAAACACTGTGTACAACACAAATACTTGTTTATTTCCCAGAAATTTAGCATAAAAAACATGGTCGTAAGTCGAGTGGTCGTAAGTTGAGCAGGTCGTAAGTCGGATGGTAGGTGTATTACCCTGCTCACGCTCCAACAGCTCGTCAGGTCCCAAATAACATTCATCTCCATTCACTCCTATCTAACACACTCATACATGCTTGCTTGAAGTCCAAGCCCCTTGCCCACAAAACCTCCTTTACCCCCTCTCTTCAACCTTTTGGGATGAACCCTACCTCGCCTTCCTTCCCCTATAGATTTATAAGCTCTCCATGTCGTTATACAGTGGTCAGTCAATAATCGTCCGGCCTGAAAGTCATCCATTTCTAAAATAGTCCCGTTATTTCGTCTAAACACTGGCTCGCAAATGGTCTGTTAACTCGCTAATTGTCTTTCATCCTGGACGCGTACTCACGGCTCTGAGCCGCATCGGCCTCCCTTCCCAGCCAGTGTGCCATTGTTTACCAGTGAACACGGTCCCCTCACGTGTTCATACAAAATATTTCATAATATTCCATTCATTTTAGTGCTTGCAAGTGCTAAATAAGCTACCATGGCTCCAAAGAAAGCTCCTAGTGCCAAGCCTTTGGTAAAGAAGATGAGAAATACGACTGAATTTAAGAAAAACATCACTTAACAATATGAAAGTGGCATACGTGTGGGCAAACTGGCCAGGATGTATAACAAACCCCATTCAACTATATCTTCCATCGTGGCAAAGAAAAAGGAAATCAAGGAAGCTGTTGTTGCTTGGAGAAAATTGTGGCCAGATTGTGTCCACAAGAGGGATTTTGAAGGGTTTGTGGCTGACCCTGATGAGCCTATGTCAGTTGTGAAATCTATTGAGGCATTGGTGAGTTCCATTGGGTTGGATGTGAGTTTGGAGGATGTGGAAGAGTTGGTGGAGGACCACAATGAAGTGCTAACCACTGAGGAGCTGCAAGAGCTTCAGCAGGAAGAGTAACAGATCGAAGCTCAGAATCTTGCTGCAGTGGAGGAGGAAGAGAGATGAAAGAAATTGCCTTCTTCAGAAATTAAGGAGATTTTTGAAATGTGGGGTAGGATGGAAATATTTATGGAGAAACATCACCCTGAGAAGGATGTTGCAAGCCATATTGACAACTTGTACAGTGACAGAGTCTTGGCCCATTTTAGGGAAGTTTTAAAGAGACGCCAGAAACAGAGCTCTCTGGACAATTTTTTGCGAGACAGGGCTCCAGTGACTCTCAAGCTGGTCCTAGTGGCATTAAGAAACAGAGAAGAGAAGTATGTAACCCAGAAAAGGACTTGGTACCTGAGGTGTTGAAATTCAATCTCTCTCCTCCTCCAGTCTTCCATACACTAAGAAGAATCGCCAATAAAGGTAAGTGTTATGTTGTTAATGTTTCATTCATCATGTTCCATTGTATTGTTTATGTACTACATCTATATTTCGTGTAAAATTTTTTTTTGTTTTAATACTTCTGGGTGCCAGGAATGGATTAATTGTATTTACATTATATCTTATGGGGAAAATTGATTCGAAAATCGTCTATTTCGATAATAGTCCCACTTCCAGGAACGGATTATGGACGATAATTGAGGGACCACTGTACTTTGATTCATTCTCTCTAAATGGCCAAACCACCTCAACAACCCCACTTCAGCCCTCTGACTAATACTTTTATTAACTCCACACTTCTCCTAATTTCCACAGTCCAAATTCTCTGCATATTTACACCACACATTGCCCTTAGACAGGGCATCTCCACTGCCTCCAGCCGCCTCCTCGCTGCAGCATTTACAACCCAGGCTTCACACCCATATAAGAGTGTTGGTATCACTATACTTTTATATATTCCCTTCTTTGCCTCCATAGATAATGTTTTTTTGTCTCCACATATACCTCAATGCACCACTCACCTTTTTTCCTTCTTCAATTCTATGGTTTACCTCATCCTTCATAAATCCATCCACTGACACATCAACTCCCAAGTATCTGAAAACATTCACTTCTTCCATACCCCCCCTCTTCAATTTGATATCCAATTTTTCTTTATCTAAATCATTTGATACCCTCATCACCTTACTCTTTTCTATGTTCACTTTACGTTACTCACGATGAGTGTGTATAAATTAACGTGTACATGTATGTGTAGTGTGACCTAAGTGTAAGTAGAAGTAACGAGACGTACTTGTACTCTTGCATATTTATGAGACAGACAAAGGACACGAGCAATCCTACCATCATGCAAAACAATTACAGGCTCTTGTTTTACACTCACTTGACAGTAGTACCTCCCTGTGTGGGTGCTGTCTGCCAACCTACTACCATGCCTGTATTACGTTAATATAAACATTTTCATTAATCCATCTATGATATTTTTGTCAAAATTATATAATGAACATGCTACATAACACATAAACATGATAAATACAACCCACAGTGGAAAAAATTAACAACAAAAACCAGACGCATTCGTCTGCTTGTTTACATAATTCTACGTCTCTCTCCTCTCTCATTTACTCGTTCTCTTTCTCTCTCGTTTATTCGTTTTACCTCATAGATTCACCTCTCACCCTACACTAAGACTACAAATATTTTAAGGTAAGTAATGAATATACTGTACATGCATTTTATCGCTCTGGGATGCTTTAAATGTCGAAGTATATTATGTATGGGTGGGGCGGGGTGGCCTGGCTGGCTACCATACCTCCCACACCTGACTTCTTACAATAAATACTACTCACCTCTCAACCTACATTAAGACTACAAATATTTTAAGGTAAGTAATGAATGTACTGTATGTGTATTTTACTTTTGATTGTTTTTAATGCCTAGTTCTATTGCTAACTTAATATATGTTAGTGTAAACTTGTTATCTGGCATTTATATGCATTCATAAGTGGAAAAAATGGTGTTTTGCTTTTCAGTGATGTCCATTTTCTGGCAGTAGCCTGGAACCTAACCTGCCATATAAGTGGGGCCCTACTGGGTATTAGCTGACTGTTATGGGATCTAATCCAAAGGGAGAATATTAGTATATCAGAGCAGGAAACAGCTCTGAGCCCATACATTCAATGTAATTAAAAATTAAATTTCATAGGTAACATTTTCTTGTAAGAGGCCCAGAGGTTTTGTTAAAATGCTCAAGAAAAAAGTTTGCACTGGCATGTAGGATGAACAGTGTAAAGGGTGAATGATGTTTACATTTAGAAATTTGAATGTGGTATGTATTGTGTAAAATTACTGATTGATGTAGTTCAGAAGGCTGACTATTACTATCTAATATTTGGTTAGTGACAGTTTAATGCTAGTAGCCCAAATACATAGATAACATATGGAAGATCTTGGCAGATAAATGTGCACTAAAGGGTATGCAGTGAAAAGTAGTGATCTTTAACCAATTTAATGGCTAAAACAGCTTTAACAATATTTTTAAGTGTTGAATATGTGCAGTGAATCTTAATGTGTGACTCCCTATGCTATTACTTCATGTCTGTACCATTTATTTTAACTAACGTTTATTTTGATAGTTGGTTTGCATGTCACCTACTGAAAAATTCAAACGATACTACATGTTTAACCTTACCCTAAACGGTCAAAGAAATACGTTCACTAGCGTAGCGCCCCAAATTTTTTGAGAGAAAAAAAATCTGTTTTTTTTTTAATAGGAAAAAAGAGCATATGGTACCCAGGCATCCCTAATTATTTTAATATGGCACACAGTGAGTGAGAACACCCATTGTCTCATGTCTAGGTGACTCAGGCTTATTGTGGCAATGTTGAATGAATGACAAAGAAAACGTATACTATATACGTTTGGGGTGCTACGCGTGTGAACGTACATATACGTTTGGGGAGCTACGAGTGTGAACGTATATGTATGTTTGGGGCGCGTAGCGCCCGAACATATATATACGTTTGGACCGTTTAAGGGTTAAAGGGTCCAAACGTATACATACGTTTTTTCAACATTTAAGAGTATGTAAAAAAATGTACATCATTTTTTTTTTACATTTGAAAAAGTAAAAAAAAACTTTTATCTACATTTTTTTTGTTATATTTGAAAATATGTAAAAAAAAACTTAGATCTACTTTTGGAGCATTACTGATTTGAACATCGATCTATTCGGACTGTTTAAGGGTTAATTAATAAAGTTGTAATAACTAACTTGGTTGTAATAAAGTTGGTAGAATTACCGACAATATGTAAAGTAAAAGGACACAAGTGCAACTAATGTGACATTTTATTGTGGCAACGTTCTGCTCTTGAGAGCGAAACGTTGCCAAAATAAAATGTCACATTAGTTGCAGTGTCCTTATACTTTACAACTAACTTGGTTGAAATTTGCTAATCTTTCAGTTTCTCTTTGGTTGATGTGACCTTCAATGTTGGTCTCTCCTCTTCATATTAGTCGTCCATGCCAAGTGGACACTCCACCAAGACACCAAGACATTGTGGTTAACATTCCGGAGTACATGATGGAAAATCGATACCAATAGTTTCTTCTTTCGATATCCATTTCTTCTTCAGGTGGCTCAAGAAGAACCGGACTGCCAACAGTACCACCATACTGAGAAAATCATCAATTATTGTAAAATATTTACCCATGTATGATTATTCCTCAACCAATTTACCATATCAGGGATGAATGGATATACATATGTTTAGTAGTTATTAAAATATATTATATTATATATATATGTTATTAAAATATATATATATACACACACACACACACATATTTGAAGCCATGGCAAAAAAAAAAATGCAAAAGCTGTGAAAAAGTGAGTACAGTGGACACTCGACCAACAGCTTTAATCCATTCCAGAAAGCTAGCCTATTTTCACTAAAAAAAACTGATTTTTTTCAAGAAATGCAAGAAATATGCAATAAAATATAATTTTCGATTATTTTTCGCATTTTCAATATCATTATATTTTTAAAAAATTATACAAAAAACCGATAAAAATCATATAATTTTGTATATTTCGATATATTTTTTAAAAAATGCTTAATCATAAAATCGAAAAAGTGTTACATGGTGTTTTCCATGCATATTTCAACGATTTAGGGATTTTGAATGTTTGAATATTTTACAATAATGATTTTTTTCAGAATGCAGATATGCAATAAATATAATTTCGATTATTTTCGACATTTTAAATATATATATATTTATAAAAAATATTGATATCAAAAAACGATAAAAAATCAATAATTAATTTTGTATATTCGTGAATTTTTACAAATGCTTAATCATTAAACTCGGAAAGCGTGTTAAATGGTGTTTTAATGCATATTTCAACGTTTAGTCGATTTTGAATGTTTTTCTGACAAACATAATTTTCCCCATAAGAAATACATGCAATGGAAATAGAATTATTCCATTCCAGACACACAAAAGTATTAAATAAAATATTTTTTTTTTACATGAAATATACATTTCCCTACACAAAACGAATAGGACATGCAAAATAAACAATAATTAATCAGAATTACTCCTGCACTTAAGATTTTTGCTAAAAGTAAACTAAATTATGATATTTTTTGTGAAGTACTTTGTCAATACATATTTTCACTAAAAAAACTGATTTTTTTCAAGAAATGCAAGAAATATGCAATAAAATATAATTTTCGATTATTTTTCGACATTTTCAAATATATTATATATTTATAAAAAATTATACAAAAAATCGATAAAAATCAATAATAATTTTGTATATTTCGTATATATTTTTAAAATGCTTAAATCATTTAAAAACTCGGAAAAGCGTGTTAAATGGTGTTTTAATGCATATTTCAACGATTTAGAGGATTTTGAATGTTTTTCTGACAAACGTAATTTTTTCAACTAAAATACATTGATTTTCACACTTTTAATTAATTAGAATTACTGCTGCAATTCACTTTTACGCTGAAGTACTTTGTGAAGTACTTTGCCGCTATATATTTGAACTTGAAAAAATTTAAGGATTTCAAAAAACTGCTTGAAGAATCCTCTAATCGTCGAAATATGCCGATCATTTTTCAACATTCTAAAATATATTACATATTCTTAAAAAATCCTACAAACATTCGAAAAAAATCAATAATAATTCTGAATATTTCATATATTTTTTCAAAAATACTTGAATCACTGAAAAACTCGGAAAAATGTGCTAAAATGATGTTTTGCTGCATATTTCGACAATTTAGAGCATTTAGAACACATTTGAGACAAACCTCATTTTTTAGCTACAATACATGTGTTTTCACACTTTCTAATGAGAATTACTGCTACAATTGAATGTTATGCTAAAAGTAAGCAAAATTATTAGATTTTTGTGAAGTACTTTGTCAATACATATTTTAATAAAAATTTTAAAGCTTTACAATATATGCTTCAGAAAGCCTCGAATCAACGAAATATGCAAAAAATATAATTTTCGGTCATTTTTTCAACTTTCTAAAATATTTTCCATATTTTTTTAAAATCCAAGAAAAATTCGATGAAAATCAATAATAATATTGAATATTTCGCATATATTTTTAAAAATTCTTCATTCATTAAAATACTCCGAAAAATGTGCTAAAATTGTCTTATTTTCCACATTTCAATGGTTTAGTGGATTTTGAATGCTTTTCTGATAACCCCCAATATTTTAGCTAAAATACGTGGATTTTTAAACTTTTTATTCAGAATTACTCCTTCAATTGAGTTTTATGCTAAAACTAAGCAAAATTATCTGATTTTTGTGAGGTACCTTGTCAATACATATTTTCACTAAAAATATTGAAGTTTTTCTAGAAATTCTTGAAAAAGCCTCTAATCGTCGAAATATGCAAAAATATATTATTTTCGATCATTTTTCATCATTTACATATTTTACATATTTTTACATATTTTACATATTTTACATAATTTTACATTTTACATATTTTAAAAAATCAATCGATAATTCCATGAAAATCAGTAATAATTCTGAATATGTCGTATATTTTTTTGAAAATACTTGAATCATTGAAGAACTCGGCAAAATGTGCTAAAAAAAATTTTTTTTTTAGTGCATATTTCGACTATTTAGAGCATATAGAACATATTTCCTGAGAAAACGCATTTCTAGCAAAAATACATTGATTTTCAAACTTTTTAATGAGAATTACTGCTGAAATTGAATTTTATGCTAAATATACGGTAAATCATGATATTTTTGCTAAGTACTTTGTCAATACATATTTTATCTTAAAAAAAACTGCAGGTTTTCAAGAAATGCTTGAAAAAGCATCGAAGCATCGAAAGGTGGCAAAAATGTAATTTTCGAGCATTTTTCAACATTTTAAAAGATCTCACACATTTTTAAAAAATCATGCAAAAGTCCCATAAAATAAATAATAATTTTGAATATTTCGTACATATATTAAAAATTCTTGAACCATTAAAAAACTCAGAAAAATATGCTTAAATGGTCTTTCGACGATTTAGAGGATTTTGAATGTTTTTCTGAGTAACTTCATTTTTTAGTAAAATACATGGTTTTCAGACTTTTTAATCAGAATTACTGCTGCAATTGAGTTTACGCTAAAAGTAAGCTAAAATATGATATTTTTGTTAAGTACTTTGTCAAAACATTTTTTAATTAAAAAATTGAAATTTTTCAAGAATTGATTGAAAAGGCCTCGAATGTTCGAAATATAGCTAAAAATATAATTGCGATAATTTTTCAACATTTATTAATGTTTTACATATTTTCAAAAAATACAACAAAATTCCATGAAAATCAGTAATAATTTTGAATATTTCATACATTTATCAAAAATACTTGTATCACTGAAAATTTCACAAAAAATATGCTAAAATGACTTTTTACTGCATATTTCGACGATTTAGAGCATTCAGATCATTTTTCATACAAAATTCACTTGTTAGTTAAATACAATATTTCACGTTTTTTAACCAGAATTACTGCTGCAATTGAATTTTATGCTAAAAAAGAAGGTAAATTGATATTTTTTGAAATACTTTGTCATACATATTAAACTAAAGAAATGGAGTTTTTCAATAAACGCTTGAAAAAGCTTTAAATCGTAGAAATATACCAAAAAATATGGGTTTTCCATCATTCTTCAATATTTAAAAATATATTAGATATTTTTTAAAAAAATCCCCAAAAATTTCGGGAAAGACAACAAAAATTTTTAATATTTCATGCATTTTTCAGATATACTTGAATCTTTGAAAACTCGGAAAACGTGCTAAAATGGTGTTTTATTGCATATTTCGACGATTTAGAGGATTTTGAAAGATTTTCTGAGAAACCTCACTTTTCAGCTAACATTCATGAATTTTCACACTTTTTAAACAGGATTATTGTTGCAGTTGAATTTTATATCAAAAGTAAGCTAAATTATTAGATTTTTTGAACTACTATTTCAATACATATTTTAGCGGAAAAAACAAATGCAGTTTTTCAAGAAAAGCTTGAAAAGGCTTTCAATCGGAGAAATATTGCAAAAAATATCTATTTCGGCCATTTTTTCAACAATTATAAATATTTTACATATTTTTAAAAAATCCTACAAAAAATCGATGCAAATCAGTAAAAATTTTGAATATTCTATATAGTTTTTAAAAATGCTTGAATCACTGAGAAACTGAGAAATGTGCAAAAAAATATATTTTGCTGCATATACCGACGCTTTGGATCATTTAGAGCACTTTTGAGACAAACTTTATTTTTAAAGTAAAATGAATGGAATTTCACACAATTTAATCAGAATTACTTCTGAAATTAAATTTTATGCTAAAAGATACCTAAATTTTGATATTTTTGTGAAGTGCATATTTTCACTAAAAAAAACTGAATTTTTCAAGAAACGCTTTTAAAAGCACAGAATCGTCGAAATATGCCAGAAAATATAATTTTCCATCATTTTTCAACATTTTCAAATATATTACAAATTTTTAAATTATCCTACAAAAATTCAATAAAAATAAACAATAATTTTGAATATTTCATATATTTTTTAAAAATATCTGAACTACTAAAGAACTCAGAAAAATGTGCTAAAATTGTCTTTTATGGCATATTTCGACGCTTTGGAGGATTTTGAATGCTTTTTTGAGAAACCTCATCTATTAGCTAAAATACTTTTTAATCACATTACCGCTGCAACTGAAGTTATACTGAAAGTCATCTAAAATATTATATTTTTGGCGAGTTCCGTGTCAACTTATATTTTAACTAAAAAATTGATTTTCTTCAAGAAATGCTTGAAAAAAGTCTCGAATCCTCGAAATATGCCAGAAAATATAATCTTCAATAATGTTTCAATATTTTAAAATATATTACATATTCTTAAAAAATCTTACAAAATTCGATTAAAAATCAATAATAATTTTGTACATATCGTACATTTTTAAATAACTTGAATAATTGAAAAATTTGGAAAAACGTTCTATAAAGGTGTTTCCTTTCATGATTCAGAAGATTTTGAATGCTTTTCTGAGAAACGTCATTTTTCATGTAAAATACATGGATTTTCACACTTTTAATCAGAATTACTTCTCTAATTGATTTTACGCTGAAAGTTAGCTAAATTATATGATTTCTGTGAAGTACTTTGTCAATACATATTTTCACTAAAAAACTTTGATTTTTTCAAGAAATGCTTTAAAAAGTCTCGAATCGACGATATATGCCAACAAATATAATTTTCGCTCATTTTTCAACATTTTAAAAAATCCTACAAGAAATTCGATAAAAATCTATAATTATTTTAAATAATTCATGCACTTTTTAAAAGTACTTGAATCATTTAAAAACTCAGAGAAATGTGCTAGAATGGTTTTTTATGGCATATTTCGATGTTTTAGAGGATTTTTAATGTTTTTCTGAGAAAACTCACTTTTTAGATGGAATACATGGATTTTCACACTTTTCAATCAGAATTACTGTTGCTATTGAATTTTATAGCAAAAAATTCAATTCCATTAGCAATTCTGATAAAAAAGTTTGAAAATCCATGAATTTAAGCTAAAATACGAGGTTTCTCTGACAAGTGTTCTAAATGCTCTAAATCGTCGAAATATGCAGTAAAACATCATTTTGCCATTTTTTTCGATTTTTTAAATGCTTTTGATATTTTTAAAAAATATATGAAATATATGAAATGCCTGAAATATATGAAATACCTGAAGCATTGAAAAAATCGAAAAATATGGTAAAATGATGTTTTACTGCATATTTCGACGATTTGAGCATTTAGAACACTTTTCAGACAAACCTGATATTTTAGTTAAAATTCATGGATTTTCAAACTTTTTTTCAGAATTACTAATGGAATTGAAATTTTCGAGGCTTTTCAACATTTTAAAGTATATTACATATTTTTCAAAAAGCCCATAAAATTTCGATGAAATTCAGTAATAATTTTGAATATTTCATATATTTTTTTAAAAATACCAAATGCATTGAAAAAATCGAAAAATGTGGCAAAATGATGTTTTACTGCATATTTCGACGATTTACAGCATTCAGAACACTTTTTAGACAAACCTGATTTTTTAGCTAAAATTCATGGATTTTCAAACTTTTTTATCAGAATTACTGATAGAATTCAATTTTATGCTGAAAGTAACTTAAATATGACATTTTAGTGTAGTATTGTGACAATATATATTTCAAGTGTGAAAATCCATGTATTTTAGCTAAAAAGAAAGGTTTGTGTGAAAAGTGTTCTAAATGCTCCAAATCGTCGAAATATGCAGTAAAACATCATTTTACCATATTTTTCGATTTTTTTCAATGCTTTTGCTATTTTCAAAAATACATGAAGCATTGACAAAATCGAAAAATATGGTAAAATGATGTTTTACTGCATATTTCGACGATTTGGAACATTTAGAACACTTTTTAGACAAACCTGATTTTTTAGCTAAAATTCATGGATTTTCAAACTTTTTTATCAGAATTACTAATGGAATTAAAATTTTAGAGGCTTTTCAACATTTTAAAGTATATTAAATATTTTTCAAAAAGCCCATAAAATTTCGATGAAATTCAGAAATATTTTTTAATATTTCATATATTTTTTAAAAATACCAAAAGCATTGAAAAATGGAAAAATATGGCAAAACGATTATTTGCTGCATATTTCGACGATTTAGAGCATTTAGAACACTTTTCAGACAAACCTGATTTTTTAGCTAAAATTCATGGATTTTCAAACTTTTTTATCAGAATTAATGACGGAATTGAATTTTATACTGAAAGTAACTTAAATGTGACATTTTAGTGTAGTATTGTGTCAACATATATTTCAAGTGTGAAAATCCATGTATTTTAGCTAAAAAGAAAGGTTTGTTTGAAAAGTGCTCTAAATGCTCCAAATCGTTGAAATATGCAGTAAAACATCATTTTATCATTTGCTTCGATTTTTTAATGCTTCAGGTATTTTTAAAAATAGCAAAAGCATTGAAAAAATCGAAAAATATAGTAAAATGATGTTTTACTGCATATTTCGAAGCTGATTTTTTAGCTAAAGTTCATGGATTTTCAAACTTTTTTATCAGAATTACTAATAGAATTGAAATTTTCGTGGCTTTTCATATTTTTACATATTTTTCAAAAAGCCCATAAAATTTCGATGAAATCCAGAAATATTTTTGAATATTTCATATATTTTTTTTAAAAATACCAAAAGCATTGAAAAAATCGAAAAAAGTGGCAAAATGATGTTTTACTGCATATTTCGAGGATTTAGAGCACTTTTCAGACAAACCTGGTTTTTTAGTTAAAATTCATGGATTTTCAAACTTTTTTTGCCAGAATTACTGATAGAATTGAATTTTATGCTGAAAGTAACTTAAATATGACATTTTAGTGTAGTATTGTGTCAATATATATTTCAAGTGTGAAAATACATGTATTTTAGCTAAAAAGAAAGGTTTGCGTGAAAAGTGCTCTAAATGCTCCAAATTATTGAAATATGCAGTAAAACATCATTTTACCATATTTTTCGATTTTTTCAATGCTTTTGCTATTTTTAAAAATACCTGAAGCATTGAAAAAATCGAAAAATATGGTAAAATGATGTTTTACTGCATATTTTAAATATTTGGAATATTTAGAGCACTTTTCAAACAAACCTTTCTTTTTAGCTAAAATAAATGGATTTTCACACTTGAAATATATATTGACACAATACAACACTAAAATATCATATTTAAGTTACTTTCAGCATAAATTCCAATTCCATCAGTTGTTCTGATAAAAAAGTTTGAAAATCCATGAATTTTAGCTAAAAAATCTGGTTTGTCTGAAAAGTGTTCTAAATGCGCCAAATCGTCGAAATATGCAGTAAAACATCATTTTGCCACATTTTTTTATATTTTCAATGCTTTTGGTATTTATAAAAAAATATATGAAATATTCAAAATTATTTCTGAATTTCATCGAAATTTTATGGGCTTTTTGAAAAATATGTAATATACTTTAAAATATTGAAAATCCTCGAAAATTTCAATTCCATTAGTAATTCTGATAAAAAAGTTTGAGAATCCATGAATTTTAGCTAAAAAATCAGGTTTGTATGAAAAGTGTTCTAAATGCTCCAAATCGTCGAAATATGCAGTAAAACATCATTTTACCATATTTTTCGATTTTCTCAATGCTTTTGCTATTTCTAAAAATACCTGAAGCATTGCAAAAATCGAAAAATATGGTAAAATGAAGTTTTACTGCATATTTCGACGATTTGGAGCATTTAGAGCACTTTTCAAACAAACCTTCTTTTTAGCTAAAATTTTCACACTTGAAATATATTTAAGTGTTATATTTAAGTTACTTTCAGCATGAAATTCAATTCCATCAGTAATTCTGATAGAAAAGTTTGAAAATCCATGAATATTAGATAAAATATCAGGTTTGTGTTAAAAATGTTCTAAATGCTCCAAATCATCGAAATATGCAGTAAAGCATCATTTGAAAATCCATGAATTTTAGCTAAAAAATCAGGTTTGTCTGAGAAGTGTTCTAAATTCTTTAAATCGCCGAAATATGCAGCAAAACATCATTTTGTCAAATTTTTCGATTTTTTCAATGCTTTTGGTATTTTTAAAAAATATATGAAATATTGAAAATTATTTCTGAATTTCATCGAAATTTTATTGTCTTTTTGAAAAATATGTAATACACTTTAAAATGTTGAAAAGCCTCGAAAATTTCAATTCCATTAGTAATGCTGATAAAAAAGTTTGAAAATCCATTAATTTTTGCTAAAAAATCAGCTTTGTCTAAAAAGTGTACTAAATAGACTAAATCGTCGAAATATGCAGAAAAATATTATTTTACCACATTTTTCGATTTTTTTCAAAGCTTCAGGTATTTCATATATTTCAGGCATTTCATATATTTCATATATTTTTTAAAAATACCAAAATCATTGAAAAAAATCGAAAAATATGGGAAAATGATGTTTTACTGAATATTTCGATTATTTAGAGCATTTAGAACACTTCAGACAAACCTGATATTTTAGCTAAAATTCATGGATTTTTAATCTTTTTTATCAGAATTGCTAATGGAATTGAATTTTTCTAGGCTTTTCAACATTTTAAAGTATATTACATAGTTTTGAAAAAGCCCATTTCAATGCTTCGGGTATTTTTAAAAATAGAAAAAGCATTGAAAAAATCGAAAAATACGGTTAAATGATGTTTTACTGCATATTTCGACAATTTGGAGCATTTAGATCACTTTTCAGACAAATCTGATTTTTTAGCTAAAATTAAATGATTTTCAAACTTTTTTATCAGAATAACTAATGGAATTGAAATTTTCGAGGCTTTTCAACATTTTAAAATATATTACATATTTTTCAAAAAGCCCATAAAATTTTGATGAAATTCAGAAATATTTTTGAATATTTCATATATTTTTTTAAAAATACTAAAAGCATTGAAAAACTCGAAAAATATGGTAAAATGATGTTTTACTGCATATGTTGACGATTTGAAACATTTAGAGCACTTTTCACACAAACCTTTCTTTTTAGCTAAAATACATGGATTTCCACACTAGAAATATATATTGACAGAATACTACACAAAAATGTCATATTTAAGTTACTTTCAGCATAAAATTCAATTCTATCAGTAATTCTGACAAAAAAGTTTGAAAATCCATGAATTTTAGCTAAAATATCAGTTTTGTGTGAAAAGTGTTCTAAATGCTCCAAATCGTCGAAATATGCAGTAAAACATCATTTTACCATATTTTTCGATTTTTTCAATGCTTCAGGTATTTTTAAAAATAGCAAAAGCATTGGAAAAATCGAAAAATATGGTAAATTGATGTTTTACTGCAGATTTCAACGATTTGGAGCATTTAGAGCACTTTTCATACAAACCTTTCTTTTTAGCTAAAATACATGGATTTTCACACTTGAAATATATATTGACACGATACTACACTAAAATGTCATATTTAAGTTACTTTCGGCTTAAAATTCAATTCCGTCAGTAATTCTGATAAGAAAGTTTGAAAATCCATGAATATTAGCTAAAAAATCAGCTTCGTCTTAAAAGTGTTCTAAATGGACCAAATCATCGAAAAATGCAGTAAAACATCATTTTACCATATTTCTCGATTTTTTCAGTGCTTCATGTATTTTATATATCTCAGGCATTTCATATATTTCATATATTTTTTAAAAATACCAAAAGCATTGAAAAAATCGAAAACTATGGCAAAATGATGTTTTACTGCATATTTCGACGATTTAGAGCATTTAGAACACTTTTCAGACAAACCTGATTTTTTAGCTAAAATTCATGGATTTTCAAACTTTTTTATCAGAATTACTGACGGAATTGGATTTAAAGCTGAAAGTAACTTAAATATGACATTATAGTGTATTATTGTGTCAATATATATCTCAAGTTAGAAAATCCATGTATTTTAGCTAAAAAGAAAGGTTTGTTCATATTTAATATCATAAAATGTTATTTTACTGCATATTTCGACGATTTGGAGCATTTAGAGCACTATTCAAACAAACCTTTCTTTTTAGCTAAAATACATGGATTTCCACACTTGAAATATATGTTGACACAATACTACACTAAAATGTCATATTTAAGTCACTTTCAGCATAAAATTCAATTCCATCAGTAATTCTGATAAAAAAGTTTGAAAATCCGTGAATTTTAGTTAAAATATCATGTTTGTCTGAAATGTGTTCTAAATGCTCTAAATCGTTGAAATATCCACTAAAACATCATTTTGACATATTTCTCGATTTTTTCAATGCTTTTGGTATTTTTAACAAATATATGAAATATATGAAATGCATGAAATATATGAAATAGCTGAAGCATTGAAAAAATCGAAAAATATGGTAAAATGATGTTTTGCTGCATATTTCGACGATTTGGAGCATTTAGAACATGTTTCAGACAAACCTGATATTTTAGCTAAAATTCATGGATTTTTCAAACTTTTTTATCAGAATTGCTAATGGAATTGAATTTTTCGAGGCTTTTCAACATTTTAAAGTATATTACATATTTTTCAAAAAGCTCATAAAATTTTGATGAAATTCAGAAATAGTTTTTAATATTTCACATATTTTCTAAAAATACCAAAAGCATTGACAAAATCGAAAAATGTGGCAAAATGTTGTTTTACTGCTTATTTCGACGATTTAAAGCATTTAGAACACTTTTCAGACAAACCTGATTTTTTAGATAAAATTCATGGATATTCAAACTTTTTTATCAGAATTACTGATGGAGCTGAATTTTATGCTGAAAGTGACTTAAATATGACATTTTAGTGTAGTATTGCGTCAACATATATTTCAAGTGTGGAAATCCACGTATTTTAGCTAAAAAGAAAGGTTTGTTTGAAAAGTGCTCTAAATGCTCCAAATCGTCGAAATATGCAGTAAAATATCATTTTACCATATTTTTCGATTTTTTCAATGCTTCAAGTATTTTTAAAAATAGTAAAAGCATTGAAAAAATCGAAAAATATGGTAAAAATGATGTTTTACTGCATATTTCGACGATTTGGAGCATTTAGAACACTTTTCAGACAAACCTGATATTTTAGCTAAAATTCATGGATTTTCAAACATTTTTATCAGAATTGCTAATGGAATTGAATTTTTCGAGGTTTTTCAACATTTTAAAGTATATTACATATTTTTCAAAAGGCCCGTAAAATTTCGATGAAATTCAGAAATATTATTGAATATTTCATATATTTTTTAAAAATACCAAAAGCATTGAAAAAAATCGAAAAATGTGGCAAAATGATGTTTTACTGCATGTTTTGACGATTTAGAGAATTTAGAACACTTTTCAGACAAACCTGATTTTTTAGCTAAAATTCATGGATTTTCAAACTTTTTATCAGAATTACTGATGGAATTGAATTTTATGCTGAAAGTAACTTAAATATGACATTTTAGTGTTGCATTGTGTCAATAAATATTTCAAGTCTGAAACTCCATGTATTTTAGCTAAAAAGTAAGGTTTAATTGAAAATCGTCGAAATATGCAGTAAAATATCATTTTACCATATTTTTCGATTTTTTCAATGCTTCAGGTATTTTTAAAAATAGCAAAAGCATTGAAAAAAATCGAAAAATATGGTAAAATGATGTTTTACTGCATATTTCGACGATTTGGAGCATTTAGAGAACTTTTCACATAAACCTTTCTTTTTAGCTAAAATCCATGGATTTTCACACTTGAAATATATATTGACACAATGCTACACTAAAATCTCATATTTAAGTTACTTTCACCATAAAATTCAATTCCATCAGTAATTCTGATAAAAAAGTTTGAAAATCCATGAATTTTAGCTAAAAAATCAGGTTTGTCTGAAAAGTGTTCTAAATGCTCTAAATCGTCGAAATATGCACGTAAAACATCATTTTGCCACATTTCTCGATTTTTTCAAAGCTTTTGGTATTTTTAAAAAACATACGAAATATTCAAAAATATTTCTGAATTTAATTGAAATTTTATGGACTTTTTGAAAAATATGTAATATACTTTAAAATGTTGAACAGCCTCGAGAAATTTAATTTCATTAGCAATTCTGATAAAAAAAGTTTGAAAATCCATGAATTTTTGGCTAAAATATCAGGTTTGTCTGAAAAGTGTTCTAAATGCTCTATATCATCAAAATATGCAGTAAAACATAATTTTGCCGTTAGCAATTCTGATAAAAATGTTTGAAAATCCATGAATTTTAGCAAAAATATCAGGTTTGTCTGAAAAGTGTTCTAAATGCTCCAAATCGTCCAAATATGCAGTAAAACATCATTTTACCATATTTTTCGATTTTTTCAATGCTTCAGGTATTTTTAAAAATAGCAAAAGCATTGAAAAATCGAAAAATATGGTAAAATGATGTTTTACTGCGTATTTCGACGATTTGGAGCATTTAGAGCACTTTTCACACAAACCTTTCTTTTTAGCTAAAATATATGGATTTTCACACTTGAAATATATATTGACACAATACTACACTACTTACACTATACATACTCAGGTTTGTCTGAAAAATGTTCTAAATGCTCTAAATCTTCGAAATATGCAGTAAAACATCATTTTGCCATATTTCTCGATTTTTTCAATGCTTTTGGTATTTTTAACTAATATATGAAATATATGAAATGCCTGAAATATATGAAATTGCTGAAGCATTGAAAATTTCGAAAAATGTGATAAAATGATGTTTTACTGCATATTTCGACGATTTGGAGCATTTAGAACACGTTTCAGACAAACCAGATATTTTTGCTAAAATTCATGGATTTTCAAACATTTTTATCAGAATTGCTAACGGCAAAATTATGTTTTACTGCATATTTTGACGATATAGAGCATTTAGAACACTTTTCAGACAAACCTGTTTTTTAGCTAAAAATCATGGATTTTCAAACTTTTTATCAGAATTTCTGATGGAATTGAATTTTATGCTGAAAGTAACTTAAATATGACATTTTAGTGTAGCATTGTGTCAATAAATATTTCAAGTCTGAAACTTCATGTATTTTAGCTAAAAAGTAAGGTATAATTGAAAATTATCGAAATATGCAGTAAAATACCATTTTACCATATTTTTCGATTTTTTCAATGCTTCAGGTATTTTTAAAAATAGTAAAAGCATTGAAAAAAATCGAAAAATATGGTAAAATGATGTTTTACTGCATATTTCGACGATTTGGATCATTTAGAACACTTTACAGACAAACCTGATTTTTTAGCTAAAATTCATGGATTTTCAAACTTTTTATCAGAATTACGGATGGAATTGAATTTTATGCTGCAAGTAACTTAAATATGACATTTTAGTGTAGTTTTGTGACAATATATATTTCAAGTGTGAAAATCCATGTATTTTAGCTAAAAAGAAAGTTTTTTTTGAAAAGTGCTCTAAATGCTCCCAATCGTCGAAAGATGCAGTAAAAATCATTTTACTTTATTTTTCGATTTTTTCAATGCTTCATTTATTTTTAAAAATAGTAAAAAGAATTGAAAAAATCGAAAAATATGGTAAAATGATGTTTTACTGCATATTTCGACGAATTGGTGCATTTAGAACACTTTTCAGGCAAACCTGATATTTTAGCTAAAATTCATGGATTTTCAAACTTTTTTATCAGAATTGCTAATGAAATTGATTTTTTCTGGGTTTTACAACATTTTAAAGTACATTACATATTTTTCAAAAGGCCCATAAAATTTCGATGAAATTTAGAAATATTTTTTTTTATTATTTCATATATTTTTTAAAAATACCAAAAGCATTGAAAAAACTCGAGAAATGTGGCAAAATGATGTTTTACTGCATATTTTGAAGATTTAGAGCATTTAGAACACTTTTCAGACACCTCATTTTTTAGCTAAAATTCATGGATTTTCAAACTTTTTTATCAGAATTACTGACGGAATTTAATTTTATGATGAAGGTAACGTAAATATGACATCTTAGTGTAGTATTGTGTCAATAAATATTTCAAGTGAGAAAAGCCATATATTTTAGCTAACAAGTAATGTTTAATTGAAAAGTGCTCTAAATGCTGAAAATCGTCGAAATATGCAGTAAAACATCTTTTCCCACCATTTTTTTTTCAAATTTTTTCAAAGCTTAAGGTATTTTTAAAAAGAGCAAAAGCTTTGAAAAAATCGAAAAATATGGTAAAATGATGTGTTACTGCATATTTCGACGATTTGGAGCATTTAGAACACTTTTCACACAAAGCTGATTTTTTAGCTAAAATTCTTGGATTTTCAAACTTTGTTATCAGAATTTCTAATGGAATTGAAATTTTCGAGGCTTTTCAACATTTTAAAGTATAATACATATTTTTCAAAAAACCCATAAAATTTCGATGAAATTCATAAACAATTTTGAATATTTCATATATTTTTTTTAAAATACCAAAAGCATTGAAAAAATCGAGAAATGTGGCAATATGATGTTTTTCTGCATATTTCGACGATTTAGAGCATTTAGAACACTTCTCCGACAAACCTGATTTTTTAGCTAAAATTCATGGATTTTCAAACCTTTTATCAGAATTACTAATGGAATTGAATTTTTTGAGGCTTTTCAACATGCTCTAAATGCTCCAAATCGTCGAAATATGCAGTAAAACATCATTTTACCATATTTTTCGATTTTTTCAATGCTTTTGCTATTTTTAAAAATACCTGAAGCATTAAAAAAATCGAAAAATAAGGTAAAATGATGTTTAACTGCATATTTCATTATTTTTTTATCATAAGTGCTAATGGAATTGAATTTCACGAGGAATTTCAACATTTTAAAGTATATTACATATTTTTCAAAAAGCCCATAAAATTTCGATGAAATTCAGAAAAATTTTTTAAAATTCATGTATTTCTTAAAAAAAACCAAAGCATTGAAAAAAAACGAAAAAAAAATGGAAAATTATGTTTACTGCTTATTTCGACGATTTAAAAACTTTAGAACACTTTTTTCCCCGAAAAATTGATTTTTTTTAAATAAAAATTTATGATTCCAAACTTTTTTTATCAGAATTTCAGTGGAATTGAAATTTTAGCTGAAATGACTTAAATATGACATTTTAGTGAAAATATTTTGTCAACATATATTTCAAGTGTGGAATTTTGCAGGGTCTGCATGCATTTTAAGTATATACAGGGAGAAGTGGCCCTAATAAAGATGAAGTTTAATTTAAAGAAATAATTTTAAATTCATAATTTGCATTTGGGGGGACTGTAAAGTACCTAACTGTAATTATAAAGAAAACCCGCTGGGGTTTATTTTCCAAGGGTTTGGGTATGCGGGGTGAGCGTGGGGGGGGGGTCACGTGGGGGCAGCTGGTTGGGGTGGGTCGGGGATCCTGGTATTTTAGCTAAGTTTGTATCGTGTACTCCCCCTTTTGTTTAATAACCAAAGCCATGGTCTTTAGGCTTTTACCTGTATGTTCACCCAGGGTCTGACATGGCCAGGTGCTGTGGGAGGAGTGAGGGGAAAAAGAAAGAGGTTTTTAGGGATAGAGACGGGTGGCGGGGGCTAGGGCCAGGTTATGGGTGGACCCCAGCCAGTGTTTCTTGTGTACCCTCTTTTTTGGGATTTTGGGTTAAAGGGGTTTTTAGAGTTTTATAGTGTTATGTTAATAAAAGATATATTTTCCTAATGGGATTTTTACCTAATCCCTCTGTTAACCAACCCATTGGAAGTATTATATTCAGGTTTAGCGCTTTCAGTTTTGACTGGGATAGGCCCTGGGTGGCTGTTTCTGCTTGAGATGTGTCTAACTTTTACCTTTGGCTTAGACAAAGCTCAAGCCCCCTGCCATCCCAAATTTCTGCGTAACATGGGGGCTTCTCTGTCCGGGAGGAATTATCAACTCGCTTTTGTGGTAATTCACTAAGTTGGCAACCTGGGAAGGAATATTCAATAATCATTCACTTTAACACTCACACTAAAATAATAATTTTATTTTTGTGTTTTGCAACATTGATAGTGTGTAGCGTGTGTTTGTTTTATTAATTAATGCCGTGAATTAATTTTCTCTTTTGTGTTGCAACATTGCTGGTTTTTAGGGTGTTATTATGAATTAATACCTGGAATAATTTATTTTTGTGTGGCAACATTGCTAGTTTTTTGGGTTTGTTATTATTAATTAATACCCTGGGAATAATTTATTTCTTGTTTGCACATTGCTTGTTTAGTTTTTTGGGGGTTATTGATTAATAATTTACCCTGTGAATAATTTATTTTTGTGTATGTGCTCAACATTACTCAGTTAGTTTTAGGGTTAGTGGTATTATTAGTTAATACCCCTGTGAATAATTTACCTTTCTGTATTAATATTGCTTGGTTTTAGGGTGGTTATTATTAATTAATACTTACTCTATATAAATCATTTACCTTTCTGTGCCATATTGTTGATTTTTAGGGTGTTATTATACTTGATATTTATGTGCATTAATTACCCTTGGCACGGTACATCTTTGCTGATTTTTAGCGGGGGGGGATAGGGGATGGGGGATTGGATATGCTTACCTTAAATTTCGGAAATTAATTTACTTTGCAGGTTGTTTTTTTTTTGTTGTAATGTACTTTTTGTAGTAGCTCTTATTCCCTTGTTTTTCTGCCAGGATGCGTTTTTCTTTTTGTGGATGCAATACTTGTTTAATTTGAGGGAAGTAGTCAATGACAAATCCTTGTGAAATATACTACTTCAGTATAAGTACCTTGCTGTGGGTGTGCTGTATTATGTTATTTCAGGTATGTTCTTGTGGCTGGGTAGTTAGTTCGGTAGAGTTAGTAAGATTTGGTGCTATATTATTCTCAAAAATGGCTGCACTGGTTGAAATTTGAGATTGACATGCATTTGGATGGTGACATTGAATCAAATCCCCATTGATAGGGACCTGGATTATAAGGAAGTATAGTAATTTTTCAAATGAAATTAACCCTAGTGGCAGAAGAAAGAAAAGGACATAGGAACGGTCTGTTTTAAGGATTGAGCGCACAAAGGATATCCAGGGAAACAGAGTAGCGAGCCTTTTCTTAGAGGAGCTTTAGGGCTAAAGGAAAGAAAGAGCTAAATCTAAAAGACCGAGGGCAGTTGCCAGCTTCTTCTCACCCAGCCCACAGACAAAGAGTAGATGTTTTTTCATTTGGATTTAATTTTAATTTAAAGCCATTAAATTTGTGCCCAAATTCCTTATAGGAAGACCCCAGGAGACCAGTTTTTTTTTTATTGTATTTGAAGTACGGCCAAATCCCAAGTTTGGCCGGGAAAAGAGAGGGAAAAAAAAGAAGCGGAAAGAGGAAAAGAAAAAAAAGGAATGGGGGCGACATTAGCAAGACCAATTAGTTGGTTATTTGAAAGGGTTTTTTACAGGCTATTAGTTTTTTAGAAGGGATCTGCCTTTTCTGATTATCATAAGCTTAAAAAGAGGTTATGTTTGGTGAGTTTTACTGGCTTATCAAAATGTTGCAGTGCAGGAAAAGGTTACAGGCAGAAATTCAGAGGACTAATGTTTCAGTAGGGCAGTATGGTCTTTGGTGTGAATATGTGTATTTGTGTTAAGGAGACAAAGGAGAAGTTGTCACTTCTAAATAGGTGGCTGGCGCTCAAAGGGGGGTGGGGGGGGGTTGGGGAGGGGGGGGCTGGTGAGGGGGGGGGGGGAGGGCGGGGGGGGGGGGGGGGGGTGGCTTGGGGGGGGTGTGGCAGGGGGGGGGGGGGGGTGTGGGGCCTATGTTAGGTTGGGGGAGGTTGGTACGGGTTGGGGGGGCGGCTGGGTTGTGGTGTTGGGTGTGGGGTGCTGTGGATCGTTGCCGAGGAATTGGGGCCGGCCCTGCGGACCTTTTAAGGCATTATCTTGAGGAGAAGGTTCTTGATGATTTTAATAATGTGCTTTAGAGCTGCGGGCGGGGGTGTTGGACCAGGGAGTTTTTTGACAGGATTTTTGGCTAACCAAAATTTGGTAGCAGTAGCTGAAGCTGTCCTTGGTAGCAGTCGGTTTAGCTGTTAGTTCGGTATCAGTATAGCAGTGTTTATTTTAAGCAGTTTTGTTTCCACCACCCCTCCCATATTTACTTATCTTATTGGTATATGGTTTTTATTATAGTTTTCTCCACCACAAATTGGAATAATAAGAAATTTCAGTAGGTTGAAGCCACCATTTATCAGCACCTAATTAACCACATGAGTGAGTTGTTATTGAACCCTACTTTTCCAGTATCCACTTCGAGGAGGGAGGTTTTTTTTTTTTTAAGGTCAGTTGGCACAGGTTAGGTCATGGAACTACTCTAGGAACAGGGGTGGGTAGAGCCAGTTTCCCAAGGATCATGGGCCCCAGCCTTATGTCAAACGAGCAGGGTGGGCCTTCTTTTTAAACCATATTACTGTACTTATTGTCATAAAAGGGCCATCTGCAGCCGTTTTTGTTATTGCAAGAGATGAGTTAGAGATCGGGCACTCTTACTGGAGTTTCTAAGGTAGATAGATACTCCAGGTACCCACATGGTTAGCTAAATATTGTGACAGCACCACCTATGGGTATGTCAGGTTTCAGGGTACCTCAGCGGCTTGGACCTCGGTTGAAGGTCTTGTCTTTCCAAGCAAGTTCCACCGTTGGCCTTAACACAAAATGAAGGTAGGAGGTAACAGGTGTTCTATTTTGAGGCGACACTGTTTAGCACATACACTTTGCTTTCCGTAGGGGCCATACTGCCAGTGTGGATGCTCATAACACTGGGTTTGGAACGTTTTGCTTTTAAAGGAACTTACAGGATGCCTGTCATAAGACTCCAGTGCACAGGTTTATGGGTGGATAGTCTGCATTTTCCTGTGTGGTTACCTTAGCTGTAGGTATCACAGAGGATATACGCCTTGTGCGGGGTTTTGCCTTAATCTTAGGCAATCAATAATGTCATGGATTGTCTGGAAAGTGAGGAACCTCTGGTTTGGAGGGAACCCAGCCTCACAGACAGGGGGGGGGGGGAGTTGGGAGGGGGAAAAAGCTGTGGCTACATGCCCGAGTTATTTTCCGTTGTGTGAGTAACCGAGGAAAATGTCAAAAGAGAAGAGGGCAGTCTCTCGCTGTGACTCGTTAGATCCTGGGGATGATTTGGGTTTTGGGAAATCTATTCCTCTGAGGCCTAGCCTGCAGTTGGCTTGGGTTGTGTGAACATCCCAGGCAAGACCCTGTTTGAGTTGGGGGTCTTGGAGCTGGTATAGGGGGGGCGACTCCTACTGTGAGCAGACTGATCGTTGGCCCCAGGGGTATTGTGTCGACACCCTACCAAGCTAATTCGGTTCATCTGACTGTTACCAAGGAAGAGGCCTCTCTCTCAACTAACTAACTGTTTTTTTTTTTTTTTTGCAGCGGTATTTTAATGCGAGAGACCTTATCGGATGCTCGACATCTAATGATGGAGCCACGGCAGGCCTCTACCAAAGTGGTGGTGCCGGGAACCATTTAGAATATCAGGTTAGCGTTTGCCCACGATGTTTTTCCCATGGGAAGACATTTTAGGTGTTAAAAAGACTATGGCAAGATTTTAAAACATTTTTACTCGGCCCCAGGTATGGGAATCAGTGCGGTAAGTATGTAGAATCATGCCCAGTTTGCCAGTTGAATAGGTAAACCTAATCAAGGAATTAAAACTGCCCCTCTTAACCCTATTAACAGTCGCCGGAGAACCTTTTAGCAGGCTGGTGGTGGATTGTGTGGGGCCGCTACCCAGGACCAAGATGGGATAACCAGTACTTACTTACTATTATTTGTTCCTCTACCAGGTTTCCGGAGGCCATTCCACTACGTAAGATTACCACACGCGTAGTCTTGAGAGCACTGGTGAAATTTTTTATGCAGGTCGGGATCCCTAAGGAAATTCAAACAGATCAGGGGTCAAATTTTACATCTAAACATTTTGCACAGTTTTGGGGGAGTTTAATATTAAATGACGACCTCCACTGCCTATCACCCAGAGAGTCAAGGAGTTGTGGAGCGGTTTCACCAGTCTCTCAAAACTATGCTGCGGGCTTATTGTGCCCAGTACCAGAAGGACTGGGATGAGGGTATCCCCCTCCTTTTATTTGCCGTGAGGGACAGCACTCAGGATTCATTACGCTATAGTCCCTTCGAACTGATCTATGGCCACCAGGTAAGGGGACCACTGATGATTTTGAAGGATTACTGGCTTGGTGAAGATTGGAGCTGCCCCCCTCGGAGGATTTTCTCGCTTTCAGAGACCGTTTGGCTCACATGAAGCATCTGGCGGCTGCGAACCTGCACATCAGCCAAACCAAGATGAAGAAACAATTTGACCGCAAGGCCGTGCCTCGTACCTTTGAAGTAGGAGAGGAGGTACTAGCATTGGAGCCGGTGCCTGGTAATGCCTTAAAAGCAAAGTTCAGTGGGCCGTACAAGGTCGTGGAAAAGGTCACGATCAAAATTACAGAATTCACACACCTGGGCGACGGAAGTCTGAACGGGTGGTACATATAAACAGGCTGAAAAGGTACCACCAAAGAGGTGTGGCATGTGTAAATATAGTAGGTGACCCAGGGGTGGACACTGATGCACAGGGGGCCACAGATGTACACCTTAGTAACAGGGCATTGTTAAAAGAGCCTTCACAATGTATGTTAGGTCTTAGTAAGGAAAGGGTTGCTGAGATGGTTCAGCTTCTCTGGAATTTTTGAGGTTTGTTTGGGATATCCTCGTGTAAGCAAGCTAAAGCCCCATGATATAGATGTAAGGGAAGCTGAACCAATTCGGCAGCTCCCTTACAGAATGAACCCACAAAAGAGAAAAAGTATGGAGAAGGAGGTGAAATTTTTACTTGACAATGATTTAATAATACCAAGCGAGAGTGAGTGGGCATCCCCTGTCTGATGGTTCCCAAACCAGATGGCACATGAGGATGTGCACTGACTACCGTAAGGTTAATTTAATAAGTAAGGCTGATTGTTTTCCTCTTCCTAGAATGGATTTATGTTTATTGATGCAGTTGGGGGAGCTAAATAGTAAGTTAGGGCCTGTTGAAGGGTTTTACCAGATACCTTTAACCCCACGTGCCAGTGACATCTCTGCTTTTATAATGCCGGATGGGCTTTTTCAGTACAAAGTCTCCCCTTTTGGCTATCGTAATGCACCCTGTTTTCGAACGCAGAATGCTGGAGGTTAAACGTGGCCTAAAGGGCTTGGAGTGTTATTATTGATGACCTGGTTATTTTTTAGCGGCTGTTTGTCAAGCATGTAAGGCACTACGAGAGCTTTTCTCTAGTGCTCGCTGGTGCTCAGCTCACATTAATTTGGCAACGAGTGTTTTCGGGCAAGCCCCAGTAACTTTTCTAGGGACATGTATTGGCCAGGGGAAGGTGGCCCCAGTGAATGCCTAGGTGGAGGCTATAGATAATTATCCGTACCAAAGACCCGGAAGAGGTTTATGCGTTTTGTGGGCATGGTAACATTTTATAGAAAGTACTGTCAAATTTTGTCAGAAGGTGATCTCTCCACTCACTGACCTGACTAAGCCCCAAGTGTACATTTGTGTGGGATATGAAGTGCAGAGGCATTTTGTACATATAACAGTTTTGCTTACAAGTGCTCCTGTGCTGGCTTAGTCCTAATTTCCACATTGCCATTTTCTCTACCAGTCGATGCCAGTGATACTGTGTTGGGGTGTACTACTGCAAGAGTGGAGGGACAATTTGTGCCAGTCAGCTACTTTTCGGCAAAACTGAAGAACACCACAGCACAATGCACCATAGAAAAGGAGCTCTTGCTTAGGTTAGCAGTGCAAGCATTTTGAGGTTTATGTCCTCCTCAGTTCACTCACCCCCTATATCTGTGTATAGTGAACATAATCCCTCTTTCCTTCACGTTAATGAAGGAACCACAATCAGAGACTACGAGGTGGGCCTGTTTCTTCCAACAGATGTCTATTCTTATTTTGCAGTGATTTGTGTAGAACGATGGATGGAACTCTGGACCACGCCAAGGAGAAGGGCAGGTTGAGCTGGAGCTGGAGGTATCATGAATTCCCTAGTGTGTGTGTAATTTAGGGGGGTAAAGTCACATCAAAGACCAGCCTATGTAAGGTATGCTACTTTTTTTAGGTGTTGGCTGGAATGCCTCTCCTCTGTTTTATGTTGGTATAGGGACTGTTGGACCTAACGTTTTGGTGAATGTGGGGCTGGCGGTGATTCTCGCAGAGGTGTGTCATGGGGAACCAGTTTTGCTTACTAAAGATTGCGTGAGATGGAGTGGTAATGTGATGTTGTTTTCTCAGTATAGACATTTTAACATGTAACATCTGTTTATTTTCTTTTCTTTGAAACTCCTGGAAAATGTACTTACTGTTTAAAAGTTTTTTTTGGTGGCACCTACAGTTTGGTCTGCCTTGCAACATACTGAACTTTGGTGTTACTTCATAAAACGGCATTCCTCAGGGGCACTTTTGTACAAAGTTTACTTGCTTGTTTATAAGTTTGCTTGATGTAATTTAGGTAAAATTGCATCAATGCCAGCGCCTGGCCAGCACTGTGTTGTAATGGTGCTTTTCCTAAAACAGCCTTGTCTAAGAGTGTGACAGTTGAGCTCGTTTGGGCATAGAACTTTGATCACTTTTATGGTTCGACGAGTTTTCTATGGTCTGCACTAGTAGTATCTCAGTTTGTAAATCTTGCGTATTTGTATACCAAAAGACCGTGATTGTATGGTGGTTCCATTACCCAGTTATCATTTTGCCAGTTGCCTCAACCTTAATGTGGGGCTTTTCTTTTTTTTTTTCTTTTGCCTAGCGGTGTCCCGTAGGGACCCCGCTAGCAGAGGAGACCTATGGATCTGGGGTGGGGTGTTATGCAGAGGTTTGCATGACATCGTACTGACAAATAGTGGGACGTGTGCCATAATATATGAATATGTTAGTTGTAAGAATAATTTTATTAATTGATAATGTGCATTTGGGGTCCTGTATAAGTACTCTAACACCAATTTCTTTATAATTACAGCTAATGATTTATTTTTCCAAGGATGTTTGGGTACTGGAGTGGGTTTGGGGTAGTCACGTGACGTTCGCATGGTGGTGTAGAGGCTGGCGGTCGAGATGCGTGTATTTAAGTTAAGTTTGTGTTGTACACGCTTTTGTTACCAACCAAGCCATAGGCTTTTCAATATGGCTTACCTGTATGTTCACCCGGGCTTGACATGGTCAGGGTGCTGTGGGATGAGCAATGAAGTAAGACAGAGGTTTTGTAAGTGTAATGACGGCCTGACGCTGACGGAAGCCTAGTGTAATGGTGGCTGAACCTCCAGCCAGCTGGAGAATTAAGTTTTTCTGTTAGTTATGTTATGGTGATAAATAGATATATTTTTCTAATTCGGGATTTTTGCCTAACCCTCTGTTTAAACAACCCCTTGAAGTAACACAAACTGGTTTAGCGCTTGTCTGTCTTGACATGGGATAGCCCGGGGTGGACGGTTGGGGGCTTGAGAATGTAACTTTTACCTTTGCCCTTAGACCAGCTCAAGCCCACAGCTTCCCACATTTGTTTGCGTAACAGTACCCCTCGAATTAACATTAGGCGATCTGCTCGCTCCTACTGAATTTACGGAAGGTAATGCAGTAAAAAACACCGTATCGTGGAATTCACTTTTCTGTTCTTGAATAATCTGCTGTTTAACCGTGCCCAAAAAAATAACTTTAATTTTGCTTTATAATGTCGAATGTCGCCAAAAGTAACGATAGTGGCAAGTTGTTTCCACACTAGAGAAGCCGTCAGTGCTGCCCATCAGTGAACAAGTGATAATTCTCAACTTATTTGTGCGTAATTAATCCATTCAACTATCAATACACATATGTAAACGAAAAAAGACCGGTTTTTGGGTATCTCCACGGTAGATTTTTCAATGTATCCCTCTCGACACGAAAGTGTTTCGCACTTCTATAAGTCACTCCTTACAGACGCGAGAAGTTTAATGGGATGGGTAGAATATACTGTTGTGACAGGAATAGTTGAGACCGACGCAGTCCACAGTCTAGGATACAAGATAAACAAACCATGTACGGGTGGCTTTTGAACCCACGGCAAATATAAAATTTTCACTTCACCAATGGGTTCAAATCCCACTCGTACCGTGGTTTCTTTCCAATCGTTTTAATTACAAATTCGTTATAATGTTTCAGTTTAATGAATAAACAGCATAACGTAACAAAAATTGAAACGACGTCGTGCTTGGTCAAAACAGTGACATGGAGACTTCCATAGATGGATTGATTTCTAAAGGAAAATGTTCCTTCCATAAAAGACCTGTGGTAATAGTATTAATCCTGACCTCGTTGATTTTATTATTTACACCGTATATTCTTGGAAAAAATGAACTATGTCAGTATGGAAGGCAAACTGCGGGGCTTTCAACTCCCTCCAGGACGATAGAAAGAACAGAATGAATCATCTCTTCCTTAACATCTGTATACACGATGTACGCAAACCGATGCACTTTGAGGTAACAAGAATCTACGCTGATAACAACTAACTTAAACTTCTGAAGTAAGAGAACACAAGTGAACTAATATGGACATTTGATTACGGCAACGTTTTCGCTCTCCAGAAGAGCGAAACATTGACAATAAAATGTCGCCATTGTTTTATACTTTGAAATGTTGTTTTATATAACGTAATAACATAACATTCTCTGGGGTATAAAATGGTACCATTACTATAACCCAGAAATAACACTTGACAGACTTATAATACTTATATACCTCTTACAGTTTACCATCCATTTTGACTTAATGGGTATTTTAATATATGAAGCTGATAAAGTACCATGATCTCTCCAACCAGAGACGATCCAACCTAAATAATTGACATCTCTTAACACAGAAGATAATTTTCTTGGTGAGAGTTTCACAAATACTCATCTTTCAACAGGACTGACAGAGATAATACTATACTGCTGGTTAACATCTCAGTAGTAAAACAAGTGCGGAGAACCATATCGAGACAGAGAGGTGTATACTGCCTAAACCCACCGCTCACACCTGACGTCAGTGGTAGTACAGAGGTGACGCCCACACAAACAAATTGGTGTCGTTACCCATGGTCCAAACATTCATTTCCTTACCAAAATAATTCGTCAAATAAATAATACATAATGAAAAAGAAAAAGATGAAATGAATATTTAATATTATAAAGGCTGATTACTTTCGTTTAGTTATTAATCCGCAATGTAATATTTGAATGAATCAATATATTATAACAAAGCCGCATCTCGTCGTTACATTTACCTAACATATCCGGTAACTTCAACATTATCAACTTAAACATCAACTTACCTTAGTGATCCTGTCATCTCTCCCTGGACGATCTGGGAAGCTTCACCTACCTGTAAAGTAAACACTAAAAACGTTTTAATACAACACCTCCCAGTCCATGTATACCAGGTCCCCATGTAATCCAGGTCTCAGTGTAACCAGGTCCATGTAAATTCCAGGTCCATGTGTAACCAGGTCCATGTAATTCAGGTCCAGGTGTACCCAGGTCCATGTATTTCCAGGTCCTTGTTACAGGTCCAGTATTCCAGGTTAAATGTATTCCAGGTATATGTATTCCAGATTGTGTTCCCCCGTCATTGTATTCCTGGTCCTTGTATTCACGTCCATGTATTCACAGGTCCCTAAATACCAGGTCCATGTAGTCCAGGTCCTTGTATTCCAAGTTCAGGTTATTCCAAGTTTCAGGAATTCCAGGCTCATGTTTCCAGATTCAATGATATCCAGGCACCCATGTATTCCAGGTCATGTATACTAGGTCCATGTTATTGCCAGGTTTTTGTATTCCAGATCCATGTTGTCTCACGCCCATGAATTCCAGTTCCATGTATTACAGGTTTAATGTATTCAGGTCCCATGTATACCACGCCCAGTGTAACAGCTCCATGTAATCTAGGTCCATGTATACCACGCCCATTGCATAAACAGGTCCATGTATCCCAGATGGCCATGTATACCACGTTCATTCTTCCAGGTCCATTAATACCACGTCCATGTATACCACACCGTGGCCTAACAGGTTCCATGTATTCCAGTTCATGTATTCAAGGTTCTATGTATGCCAGATCCATGTATACCACGGTTCCATGTATAGTATACCAGGTCCATGTATTCCATGTCATGTTATCCTGGATCATGTATTCCAGCTCCATGTATACCAGGTCCATGTGTTTTCCAGTACATGTATCCAGATCCATCTAACCACTCCGCGTATTTTCTGATCCATGTATACCAGGTTCCGTGTATTTCCAGGTCCATGTCTAACCAGTGCATGTATTCCAGATTTATGTATTACAGATCTAGGTATACCAGGACCATGTGTTCCAGGTTCCTTGGATTCAGGTCCTTGAAATCAGTCCATAAATTCCAGATCCCAATATTCCAGATCCATGTATACCAGACCTATATCCGCCGATCCTTGTAGTCCAGGTCGTTGTGTCCCAGATCTATTCCAAGTCCTTGTGTTTTCCAGGCCATGGTATTCCATATCCAGGCATACCAGGTCCAGATGTTATTCCAGGCCCATGATGCCAAGTCCATGAATACCAGGTCCATGTATTCCAGCCATGTATTCCAGATCCAAGTATTCCAGGCTTCATGTATTCCAGGTCCTTGTATTCCAAGGACCCTGTATTCGAGATCCGTGTATCCAGTCCTTGTATTTCCAGGTCCTTGCATTCCAGGTCCTTGCATTCTCAGATCCCTTGTATTCCAGATCCATGTAATACCAGGTCCTGTATGCCAGGTCCATGTATGCCAGGTCCATTATTCAAGATCCATGTATTCAGTTCATTATTCAAGATTCCATGTAATTACAAAGCCATGTATATGTCCAAGTCCATGTATTCCTCTCTCCAAGTATTCCATATCCATGTTTATACCAGGTTCATGTATTCCAGGTCCATGTATTCCAGATTCATGTTACCAAGTTCCATGTATTCCAGTCCATGTAAACC
>NC_069489.1:11422504-11430004 GCF_026875155.1 Cherax quadricarinatus | reverse complement strand
CAGTTTTGAGGCAATGTTAATTTGTTGTTTCCTGAGAACACTCCCACGGTAACACTCCCACGGTAACACTCCCGCGGTAACACTCCCGCGGTAACACTCCCGCGGTAACACTCCCGCGGTAACACTCCCGCGGTAACACTCCCACGATAACACTCCCCCGGTAACACTCCCACGATAACACTCCCCCGGTAACACTCCCCCGGTAACACTCCCGCGGTAACACTCCCACGGTAAACACTCCCACGGTAACACCCCCCGGTAACACTCCCCCGGTAACACTCCCGCGGTAACACTCCCGCGGTAACACTCCCGCGATAACACTCCCGCGTAACCACTCCCGCGGTAACACTCCGCGTAACACTCCCGCGATAAACACTCCGAGGTAACACTCCCGCGCAATAACTCTCCCGCGCAATATCAATCCCGGCGCAATAACACTATCCGCGCAAAAAAACACTCCCGCAATAACACTCCCGCAAATAACATACTCCCGCAATAACCTATGTCTACATCAACTTATAACATTTCACTATCTTACTCCATTAGTTATAATGATACGATATAAACATCGATAATAATTAGCGCATTCAGTATTTTGGGGGGGTGAATTTGAGAGCGCTAAATCCATAGGGATCAACAGGCGTCTGAGTATTTTTTAAAATGTTATATACACGCTATACACTAGTATTTACACAGAGAAGTTATGTCTCTGTATATACAATGAGTGGTGTACACATTGTATATACTCTCATACCTTGAAATATGAAATTAAAGCATATACACTAGTTTCAACAGATGTGTGTATACACAAATACACATCTCTGGTTGTATATAAACTGAAGGATATATTACATTTCTGTGTTATTTTACCTGTAGGTAAGGAGAGTGTAGTGTGGCGACCGTCTGTTGTAGCTGCTACACCACAGTGAGGACAGGTAAGCTTCTTCAAGATCAGAATTCGAAGCTTCGAAGCTATACAGCATGAGCTTGACCCATTGATTGGTCGTTTCTTCACGTGTTTTTAACTTCTTCATTGATCACGGGAGTCATCACACACCAGCATGTCTTTTCCCCCCCCCCCCGCCCCCCCCCCCCTCTCCACTGTATAATCAAAATTTTATTCCCAATCTAAGAATTACAGTTAATCTGACTGGTGTATACAGTTTGGTTAATAGGGTTTTTGAAGCCTATCACTTCATAAGTGTTGTGCGGTAACCTGTTCCACCGCCAGACAAGAATTTTTTAATGCCCAAAGAATTCAAAAACAAATTCTTAACATATTTACCCTGAGAGTATATGCAGTGTATGGGTATTTACCCGGTTGGTATACACGAGTGACTGGCAAGCCTGATAACCCTCGTGTAGTAGATAGACTTTAAACCCCACTAACATCAATCAGCCCTAATGACCCTGTGTAGTAAGACAAGACTTGAAACCCCCAATTCCAAAATATTAATTATAATAATCTATAGTTATACATGTACCGAGCTTTGCTTGACATCATGAAAGATTACTATATTGCTGTCATCAAGAACATATACGATACAGCTGGACTCAATGACATAAAACATTATAGAAAGTCCCTGTATGAGAATCATTCGGGAAATTAGGTTCAATTTTTCTCCCATGGATGCACCCCACACCGGTTGACTAAACACCCGGGTACCCTTTTTAGTGGATGGTGAACGTGGACTGCAGGTATCTTATGGAAACCCCGTTCTTATGTGTCCAACGTCGGAACTATCCTGACTATGGAACTGTACCTTCTCCAGGCCGAGGACTGACAACCTCAAATTCTACGAATTTTAAGGGTGATGGATGTTACTCGTCTTCATTCTCTTCTGTTTCCTGCATACTTTCTGTATTCGAACTGGATGATGCCTTCTGTGTAGGCGAAACGTTCGGAAATAAGTTGTTAACTGTTGCATATGTGTCTTACCTAACACTGGAATCTGATTTAAGCATCTTCCTTTGCTGTTTCCCTAATCACTCCCTGGACACCATGATGGCATGATATTATTGCGGCAAAAAGTCTACTTAGATCCATCCCCTCTCAGCCCCCTCACTGCTGCTGATAAGAACATAAGAACATAAGAATGTTGGAAACTGCAGAAGGCATACCGGCCCATACGAGCTGCGAGGACCTTATCAAAAAAGATCTCTACCTAAAGCTACTCAGAAAATAAACCTCCCGTAACCCGTGACACCAAACAAACCCAGCACCTCCCACTCATATATTTGTCCAGTCTCTTCTTTAAAACTCCCAAGGTCCTAGCTCTATCACCCCTCTGGGAAAAAAGTCTGATTCCACGCATCTCAACTCTGTGAGATTAAGACACATGTGTACATCTGGGTATATTTATTGTAGACGTTTCGCCATCCTGTGGCTTTATCAATACAATTTCTAGGACATAACTGAAGACGTAGAACTATGTACAGAAGATGAGGTATTCTGTCATAACCTAGGAGTAGGTGCGACAGAAGAGCACATAGTCGTGGGAAGGACATAGTTTACTGTCTTCAAGTTTCTGTCCTAGAATTTGTATTGATTAAGCACTGGATGGCGAAACGTCTACAATAAGATACCAGATGTTGCACATGTGTCTTAGATCTCATCTTGTCGGTATTGTCATAACCATTCGTTACACAATCTACAACTTGTTAGAAAACCAAGGTACTTACCTATGTCCTCTTTTAAATCTTAATTTATCAAACTTATTATCCTTTTATCCTGGTTCTTAATGGTTCGACACGCTTCAGTACTTTATTAATATCTCCCTTGAACATTAAAATGGTATAAAATTCCGACAGGTTGTTAGGTAAGACACATATGCAAACAGTTAGGTATCTTTATTATGAAACTTTTCATAATATAACGTTTCATAATTAAAGATTCCTAACTGTTGCATATGTGTCTTACCAAAATATCTCCTTGTTTATGCCCTGTATCCACTTATACACTTGAATGATTATCTCCTCTCTTCTAGCATCCTCAGTGAGTGGAGATTTTAATGAAGATTGAGACACTTATGCAGCATATGGGATTCTTTATTCAGGAAACGTTTCGCCACACAGTGCTTCTTCAGTCCATACAAAGAGGAAGGATAAGGAGGAGGAGGAGAATGAGGTAAATCAGTCCCTCAACCTGGAGTCGATGTGTTCAGTCCATTCAATCTTGATAGAATGTACAGCATAGGGCCGTAGGGACGTGGCTTATTTAACTGTAGTGATGTGAGGTGAAGAAGGCGGGAGGGTGGAGGTCACATTGGTACCATCACTAGTCGATAGTAGGTCTTCGTTCCAAAGGTTTTGAACATGTGGTGAAGAATTCTTGTAACAGATCCCATGATTATAAATGGTTCACCATCTTGTGAATCTCTTGGGTATCTTTATTGAGGAAACGTTTCCCCACACAGTGGCTTCATCAGTCCATACAAAGGAGAATCTAGAAGAACAGGAGGAGAATGAGGTGAGAGTAAGACACATGTGCAACATCTGGGTATCTTTATTGTAGACGTTTCGCATCCGTGGCTTTATCAATACAAATTCTAGGACATAACTTGAAGACAGTAGAACTATGTACAGAAGATGAGGTAATCGTCCCTCAACCTAGGAGTAGGTGCGAAACAGCACCATAGTCGTGGAGATTCTGAAGCAGAAGAAAGAATTCCCTGGCGTTATAGTAACGTCAGGTGAAGCAGACGAGGGCAAATTCACTGGTAGGCGGGAATCCCAGTGGAAGTAGGTCCTTCCCAAAGAGATGGGTTAGTAGTAGTAGTAGTAGTTGTCGTAGTCGTGAAGGTTATGTACATGTCCTCAGAATTAAGATTCCATGATGTTGCAGTGTCTGAAAAGTTGTGTACGAATGGTATATAATACCGAAAAGTGAGAGTAAGACACATGTGCAACATCTGGGTATCTTTATTGTAGACGTTTCGCCATCCAGTGGCTTTATCAATACAAATTCTAGGACATAACTTAAAGACAGTAAAAACTATGTACAAAAGATGAGGTAATCAGTCCCTAAAACCTGGGGAGTAGGTGCAAAACAGCACCATAGTCGTGGGGGATTCTAAAGCAGAAGAAAGAATCCTGGCGCTTATATAGTAACGTCAGGTGAAGCAGACGAGGGCAAATTCACTGGTAGGCGGGATTCCCCAGTGGAAGTAGGTCCTTCCCAAAGAGATGGGTTAGTAGTAGTAGTAGTAGTTGTCGTAGTCGTGAAGGTTATGTACATGTGTCTTACTCTCATCTTGTCGGTATTATATACCATTCGTACACAACTTGTCAGACACTGCAACATCATGGAATCTTAATTCTGAGGACATGTACATAACCTTCACGACTACGACAACTATACTACTACTACTAACCCATCTCTTTGGGAAGGACCTACTTCCACTGGGGAATCCCGCCTACCAGTGAATTTGCCCTCGTCTGCTTCACCTGACGTTACTATATAAGCGCCAGGATTCTTTCTTCTGCTTCAGAATCTCCACGACTATGGTGCTGTTCGCACCTACTCCTAGGTTGAGGGACTGATTACCTCATCTTCTGTACATAGTTCTACTGTCTTCAAGTTATGTCCTAGAATTTGTATTGATAAAGCCACTGGATGGCGAAACGTCTACAATAAAGATACCCAGATGTTGCACATGTGTCTTACTCTCATCTTGTCGGTATTATATACCATTCGTACACGGAGAATGAGGTAATCAGTCCCTCAACCTTGAGTCGATGTGGTCAGTCCATCAATCTTGAATAGAATACGTCATACATGCTGAGAAGGAGCTTATAAACCGTTTGGCAGGAGAGGTGCAGAAGTCATAGGTCGTGTAACATTTGTTCAATGTTGAAGTAGGTCGTGCCCAAGAATTAGGCAAGCGAAGAATTCCCAAGTATTAAGATCCCAAGAAGTTGCAGTGTCTGACAGGTTTGTAGATGAATGGTTCAGAGAACCGACATGTTGATAAATTAGACACATGTGCAACTCTTGGGTATCTTTATTGAGGAAACGTTTCGCCACACAGTGGCTTCATCAGTCCATACAAAGGAGAATCTAGAAGAACAGGAGGAGAATGAGGTAATCAGTCCCTCAACCTTGAGTCGATGTGGTCAGTCCATCAATCTTGAATAGAATACGGCATACGTGCTGAGAAGGAGCTTATAAACCGTTTGGCAGGAGAGGTGCAGAAGTCATAGGTCGTGTAACATTTGTTCAATGTTGAAGTAGGTCGTGCCCAAGAATTAGGCAAGCGAAGAATTCCCAAGTATTAAGATCCCAAGAAGTTGCAGTGTCTGACAGGTTTGTAGATGAATGGTTCAGAGAACCGACATGTTGATAAATTAGACACATGTGCAACTCTTGGGTATCTTTATCAACATGTCGGTTCTCTGAACCATTCATCTACAAACCTGTCAGACACTGCAACTTCTTGGGATCTTAATACTTGGGAATTCTTCGCTTGCCAAATTTTTGGGCACGACCTACTTAAACCACTGAACAAATGTTACACGACCTATGACTTTGAAATCCCCTTTGCCAAACGGTTTAAAGTTTCCTTAAAGCACGAATGCCGTTTTCTATTCAAGATTGATGGCCCTGACCACATCGCCTAAAGGTTTTGGGGGGACTGATTACCTAAATTTCCCCCTTTGTTCTTTCAAGTTTCCCCCTAGTATGGACTGTTTAAAGCCACTGTGTGGCAAAAACTTTTCCCCTAAAATAAAGAAAACCAAAGAGTTGCACATGTGTTTTAATTTATAAACCGGGTCGGTTCTCTAAACCCCTTCCCTCTACAAAAATCCCATGATGCTGCATGTCTGACGTTGTGATGAAGGGGTTTGAAAAACCGAAAAAGGTTAAAAAATTGGGACACTTATGCAGCTTTGGGAATCTTTTTTCCCCGGAAAGGGGTTTCGCCACACGGGGCTTTTTCCCAGCCCAATACAAAGGGGAAGGGAAAAAGGAGAGGGGAAAATGGGTTAATCAGCCCCTCAACCTTTGGGAGTCGATGTTTTCGGGTCCATCAATCTTGTAGAATGTACACAAGGGGTAGAGGGGCCCTTATATACTGTAGGATGTGGGGTTTGAAGCAGGCGGGGGGTGGGTCATAGGGGTACCACCCCATAGTCGAAGTAGGTCTTCGCCCAAAAAGTGAGGTAAAAACCCCTTGTGCAACTTTCTGGTATCTTTTTTGTAAAACGTTTCGCCATCCAGTGGCTTTATCAATACAAATTCTAGACATAACTAGAAGACAGTAGAACTATGTACAGAAGATGAGGTAATCAGTCCCTAAAACCTAGAGTAGGTGCGAACACCCACCATAGTCGGGAGATTCCTGAAGCAGAAGAAAGAATCCTGGCGCTTATATAGTAACGTCAGGTGTAGCAGACGAGGGCATATTCACTGGTAGGCGGGATTCCCCAGTGGAAGTAGGCCCCTTTCCCAAAGAGATGGGTTATTGAGAAGTAGTTGTCGTAGTCGTGAAGGTTATGTAATGTCCTCAGAATTAAGATTCCATATGTTGCAGTGTCGACAAGTTGTGTACGAAATGGTATATAAATACCGACAAGATGAAGAGACACATGTGCAACATCTGGGTATCTTTATTGTAGACGTTTCGCCATCCAGTGGCTTTATCAATACAAATTCTAGGACATAACTGAAGACAGTAGAACTAATGTAAGAAGATAGGGTAATCAGTCCCTCAACCTAGGAGTAGGTGCGACAGCACCATAGTCTTTGGAGATTCTGAAGCAGAAGAAAGAATCCTGGCGCTTATATAGTAACGTCAGGTGTAGCAGACGAGGGCAAATTCACTGTAGGCGGGATTCCCCAGTGGAAGTAGGTCCTCCCAAAGAGATGGGTTAGTTGTAGAGAGTTTCGTAGTCGTGAAGGGTTATGAACATGTCCTCAGAATTAAGATTCCATGATGTTGCAGTGTCTGACAAGTTTGTGTACAAATTGTATATAATACCGACAAGTTTGAGAGTAAGACACATGTGCAACATCTGGGTATCTTTATTGTAACTTCGCCATCCGGGGTTTTATCAATAAAAAATTTCTAGGACATAACTTAAGACGTAAACTAGTACAGAAGATGAGGAAATCAGCCCCCTAAAACCTAGGAGTAGGTGGGGAACAGCCCATATCGGGAGATTCGAAGCAAAGAAAGAATCCTGGCGCTTATATATAACGTCAGGTGTAGCAACGGGGGCATATTCACTGGTAGGCGGTTTCCCCCAGGGGAAGTAGGTCCTTCCAAAGAGATGGGTTAGTTGTAGAAGTAGTTGTCGTGTCGTAAGGTTATGTACATGCCCTCAAATTTAAGATTCCATGTGTTGCAGGTCTGAAAAGTTGGACAAAATGGTATATAATCCGACAAGATGAGATTAAACACTGTGCAACATCTGGTATCTTTATTGTAGACTTTTCCCCATCCATGGCTTTATCAAAAAATTTTTGGAAAAAACTTGAAGACAGTAGAACAAAAAATT
>NC_069489.1:11402984-11422004 GCF_026875155.1 Cherax quadricarinatus | reverse complement strand
GTACAAGAAGGTGCCTAGACAAGACAGAACACAAAAAGAGAGACAGCAGCTGGGGAAAGAGGACAAAAAATCGAAAGGAGCTAGGAAAGGAGACAAGGATGGAACCAGCAGAGGTCATCAGAGCAAAAACAGAGCAGCAAGAGCAAGCACACACACAACTATCCTCAAACCCCACAACCTATCACAACCACCCCAAACCCACACAATACAATCCATACCCACAGCTTCCACCCAACCCCCAACCATAGAATCCCACAGTATGCTACCAGGTCTCCCACCCCCACAGGCCCCCCAAACCACAGTGTTGGAAAGGAAACTGAAGGTAGGGTACACAAACGCTGATGGAATAACAAAAAAAGTGGAGGAGGGGGCACGAAAGAGTCAAAGAGGCATCACCAGACATCATAGCAATCAAAGAAACCAAGCTTACAGGTACGATAACAGATGCCATCTTTCCAACGGGATAAGAAATCCTGAGGAAAGACAGAGGGAACAGGGGGGGGGGTGGAGGAGTGGCATTGCTGATCAAAAATCGCTGGAATTTTGATGAGCTGGAGAGAGGAGACAGCGGAGAAGAAAGTGATTACATAGCGGGAACGCTTCACTCTGGAGGTCCCAAGGTCGTAATAGCAGTGATGTAAAACCCACCACAGAACAGCAGGAGGCCAAGGCAAGATACGACGAGAGCAATAGAGCGATGGTTGACACACTGGCTACAGTGGCCAGAAGAGCTCATACATGCAGGGCAAAGCTCCTGATCATGGGTGACTTTAACCACAAGGAAAATCGATTGGGAGAACTTGGAGCCACATGGGGACCAAGACACATGGAGGGCTAAGATGATGGAGGTGATACTGGAAAACTTCATGTACCAACACGTAAGGGACACTACAAGAGAGAGAGGAGAGGATGAACCAGAAAGGGCTGAACTTAGTATTAAACCTTGAGTAGTGCAGATATCAAGGACAATCACATATGAAAGACCCTTTGGGGCCAGTGACCACGTGGTTTTAAGCTTCAAATACACAGTAGAGCTACAAGTGGAGGGAGAAGCAGGAAGGCCAGGACGAATGAAGCCAATCTACAAGAAAGGGGACTACACAGGAATGAGGAACTTCCCTAATGGGGTTCAGTGGGACAGAGAACTGCAGGGAAGCCAGTTAATGAGATGATGGAATATGTAGAAAACAAAATGCAAGGAAGCTGAGGAGAGGTTTGACCCAAGGGTAACAGGAAAAAATAAAAAAGCCAGGATGAGCCCATGGTTTACCCAAAGTTGCAGGGAGGCAAAAACCAAGTGTGCTAGGGAATGGAAGAAATAAAGAAGGCAAAGGACCCAGGAGAATAAGGAGAGCAGTCTAGACCCAGAAACGAATATCACAGATAAGAAGGGAGGCCCAAAGCCCAATATGAAAATGACATAGCAGCCGAAAGCCAAAATCTGACCCAAACTGTTGAACAGCCACATCAAGAGGAAAACAACAGTCAAGGACCAGGTAACAGGCTAAGGAAGGAAGGAGGAGAGACAACAAGAAATGACCCTGAAGTATGTGAGGAACTCAACAAGAGATTCAAAGAAGTGTTCACAGAGGAGAGAGAAGGGGCTCCAGAAAGACAGAGGGGGTGGGGCACACCACCTGTGCTGGACACAGTACACACAACCGAGGAAGAAGTGAAAAGGCTTCTGAGTGAGCTGTACCTCAAAGGCAATGGGCCAATAACATCTCCCCATGGTATTGAGAGAGGAGCAGATGCGCTATGTGTACCCCTAACAACAATATTCAATAAAATCTATCGAAACAGGGAGATTGCCTGAGGCATGGAAGACAGCAAATGTAGTCCCAAATCTTTAAAAAAGGAGACAGACATGAAGCATTAAACTACAGACCAGTGTCACTGACATGTATAGTATGCAAAATCATGGAGAAGATTATCAGGAGAAGAATGGGGGAACACCTAAAAGGAAAAGATCTCATCAACAGCACCCAACATGGTTTCAGGGACAGGAAATCCTGCGTCACAAACCTACTGGAGTTCTATGACATGATGACAGCAGTAAGACAAGAGAGAGAGGGGTGGGTGGATTGCATATTCTTGGACTGCAAGAAGGCGTTTGACATAGTTCCACAAAAGAGATTGGTGCAAAAACTGGAGGACCAAGCAGGGATAACAGGGAAGGCACTACAATGGATCAGGGAATACTTGTCAGGAAGACAACAGCGAGTAATGGTATGTGGCGAGGTGTCAGAGTGGGCACCTGTGACCAGCGGGGTCCCACAGGGACCAGTGCTGTTTCTGGTATTTGTGAACGACATGACGGAAGGAATAGACTCTGAGGTGTCCCTGTTTGCAGATGACGTGAAGTTGATGAGAAAGAATTCACTCGATCGAAGACCAGCAGAACACAAAGGGGTCTGGACAGGCTGCAGACCTGGTCCAGCAATTGGCTCCTGGAGTTCAATCCCACCAAGTGCAAATCATGAAGATTGGGGAAGGGCAAAGAAAAACCGCAGACGGAGTACAGTCTAGGGGCCAGAGACTACAAACCTCACTAAAGGGAAAAAAGATTTTGGGGTTAGTAAACACCGGGGCCCATCTCCTGAAGCGCACATCAACCAAAAAACTGCTGCACATATGGGCCCTAGAAAAACCTCAGAACACATTCCGACATTTTAAAAAAGGGAAATCGTTCAGCCCTGTACACCGTGTACGTTGGGCCCCATTTTGGAGATGGGGCACCATTTGGAACCACCCTACCCAAGCACGTAAAAAAACTAGAGAAAGTGAAAAAGGGTTTTGCAACAAGACTAGTCCCAGAGCAAAGAGGATGTCCACGGGAGAGGAAAAGGGAAAAAAACCTGACGACCTGGAGGCAAAGATAGGGGGGAATGTAACAACAAAAAATACGAGAGAATTTGACAAGTGGACAAAGACAGGATGTTCCAAGTTTGGACACAGTAAAAAGGGGGAACATTGGAAAGGGGGAAAGACGAGAACACGGGATGTTAGGAAGTATTTTTTCAGCCACAATTAGTCAGTAAGGGGAATTTTTGGGGAAGCGTGTAGGGAGGCGGGATCCATACATACTTTAAGCAGAGGTATGAAAAGCCAGGGTTCAGGAAGTGACCTATAGCGATCATGAAGGGGGGGGGCCGGGAGCTGGGACTCGACCCCCGGCAACCTAAACTAGGGAGTACAACTAGGTAGTACACCAACACACGACACACTTCCCTTTTGTGTGGTTAATTTTGTGAAATCACTTGAGGGACCGGTGTATGAGCATAATGGTTCTTGGGTTTCATTTAGGCAGCGGCAGGGGCAGCGTCAACGGAAACCCTTTGCCCCCTCTTTTTTTACTTCTACCTGAGGTTCCCAGCAGCCCAGGAGCCCTAATCAAGCCCCGCAAAACCCCTAACATGTGGGGATACCCAGAATGATAAAAGCAACTGCAAAATCCCCCAAAAATTCCAAATTCCAACTAATGGAACCGTTCTAGCAACTCTACCCCGTGCCTGAAGTGATACTCCACAACATTCACCCAACACCCATCCCCTTACTATTACCCGAAGCCACAGCCAATGGAAAAGGGGTCAAAACAATAAAAAAGACCCAGAACCACAAAGGACTCCTAACTAAAAGGGTGAAGCAGTAATAGCACGAGGAAAACTTTGACGCCAGCCGGACACAACCCCACACCCACCGACCCATCACAAAAACCGACAGACGACAACAAACAGGCCGCCGCTACACCCCAAAGAAACCCCTTCCCAGTTTTGAGTAAGAAGATCACCACCCAGAAAACAAAAACTCCTAAAATTCAAAACCCAAAACGATCACCAAACTAATCAAGAAATGGGGGAACTAAAGGCTAGCAATGCAGATTACCCAACAAGATCACGCTCTAGAACATAAACTAGACATCTAGAACAACAAGTAACCCCACACCCCGGGCCCTAGCCCATCAACACTTTAAAAGACCCCGTCACCCTACTTACACCAACATTTCAGAGGAAAATCAAGAGTGGGCCAAAACTTACAAATGTCTAATCAACTTCCAAAACCCTAAGACCAACAGCAGTATCTGCGCTGTTGTAGTTAACAGCAAAATCTCCCACCCACGTCACCCAAGAGACCTGATGGAGATCACCCTACAGTTATCAAGGACCACCTTTGCCTTAAATACGTAGTGAAATTAAAGGATTGCAAACTGAGGGCTATCATGCAGGGAAAAAAAAAAATGCTTTAAAATTCCAAAATAGTTCAAAGAAACAACCTACTAAAAAAATCTATTACATGAAAAAATGATGTTTTTGTCAAAAGAGGCCTTACCAAAAAGAACAAAACCTAATTTATCGGCTAAAAAACTGCGCTAGCCCAAAAAATCCACCAGTGCTTTGTAGGATGGAAAAATACATTAGGAAAAAACCCATGGAAAGAGAAAAATTTTACTCCACAGAACATGACCTTTCAAAATTCTAAGTGAGGCTGGGCTAACAAATAGAATAAAGTGCGATAATACCCATAGTCCACCGTTAGTTTATATTGTCATATGCATAAAATTTTTGCCCCCCCCCAAAATTCTAAAACTCCAACAAAATTTTAATTGTCATTTTTGTACTCAACGACCATTTTTCCCCATAATCTAATTGATTAAATATCTACAGAATCTATCTCCTTTATTACAACTTACCACTCACGTTCCATCTTTTCTTTATAATTAACCATAACTTGTCTTCAAAAATTTACCTCCTTTAAAAAACTCAATTGCCCCAATTTTTTTCAAATCCTGGAGTTTACCTGGAGAGGTTCCGGGGGGCAAAAAGCCCCCCCCGGGCCCGGTCTGAGACCAGGGGTCCTGGTGGACAGGCCCGATCAACCAGCTGTTTTCTGCTGGCTGCACGCAAACCCAAAAATTCGAGCCACAGCCGGGTGATCAGGAACTGACTTTAGGTGCTTGTCCGTGCCAGCTTGAAGACTGCCGGGGTTGTTGGTAAACCCCTTATGGGCGGGAGGCAGTTGAACAGCCCCCGGGGCCCCCCGACACTTATTTTAGGGCTCTTAACGTGCTAGTGACACCCCTCTTTTCATTGGGGGGGTGGTGCATCGTTCCAAGTCTTTTGCTTTCGATGGGTGATTTTCGTTGTGCAAGTTCGGTACTAGTCCCTCTAGGATTTTCCAGGTGTATATAATCATGTATCTCTCCCTCCTGCGTTCCAGGGAATACAGGTTTAGGAACCTCAAAGCGCTCCCAATAATTGAGGTGTTTTATCTCCGTTATGCGCGCCGTGAAAGTTCTCTGTACATTTTCTAGGTCGGCAATTTCACCTGCCTTGAAAGGTGCTGTTAGTGTGCAGCAATATTCCAGCCTAGATAGAACAAGTGACCTGAAGAGTGTCATCATGGGAAGGTTCTCATTATCCATCCTGTCATTTTTCTAGCAGATGCGATTGATACAATGTTATGGTCCTTGAAGGTGAGATCCTCCGACATGATCACTCCCAGGTCTTTGACGTTGGTGTTACGCTCTATTTTGTGGCCAGAATTTGTTTTGTACTCTGATGAAGATTTAATTTCCTCATGTTTACCATATCTGAGTAATTGAAATTTCTCATCGTTGAACTTCATATTGTTTTCTGCAGCCCACTGAAAGATTTGGTTGATGTCTGCCTGGAGCTTTGCAGTGTCTGCAATGGAAGACACTGTCATGCAGATTCGGGTGTCATCTGCAAAGGAAGACACGGTGCTGTGGCTGACATCCTTGTCTATGTCGGATATAAGGATGAGGAACAAGATGGGAGCGAGTACTGTGCCTTGTGGAACAGAGCTTTTCACCGTAGCTGCCTCGGACTTTACTCTGTTGACGACTACTCTCTGTGTTCTGTTAGTGAGGAAATTATAGATCCATCGACCGACTTTTCCTGTTATTCCTTTAGCACGCATTTTGTGCGCTATTACGCCATGGTCACACTTGTCGAAGGCTTTTGCAAAGTCTGTATATATTACATCTGCATTTTTTTGTCTTCTAGTGCATTTAGGACCTTGTCGTAGTGGTCCAATAGTTGAGACAGACAGGAGCGACCTGTTCTAAACCCATGTTGCCCTGGGTTGTGTAACTGATGGGTTTCTAGATGCGTGGTGATCTTGCTTCTTAGGACCCTTTCAAAGATTTTTATGATATGGGATGTTAGTGCTATTGGTCTGTAGTTCTTTGCTGTTGCTTTACTGCCCCATTTGTGGAGTGGGGCTATGTCTGTTGTTTTTAGTAACTGTGGACGACCCCCGTGTCCATGCTCCCTCTCCATAGGATGGAAAAGGCTCGTGATAGGGGCTTCTTGCAGTTCTTGATGAACACAGAGTTCCATGAGTCTGGCCCTGGGGCAGAGTGCATGGGCATGTCATTTATCGCCTGTTCGAAGTCATTTGGCGTCAGGATAACATCGGATAGGCTTGTGTTAATCAAATTTTGTGGCTCTCTCATAAAAATTCATTTTGATCTTCGACTCTCAGTCTGGTTAGCGGCTTGCTAAAAACTGAGTCATATTGGGACTTGAGTAGCTCACTCATTTCCTTGTTGTCATCTGTGTAGGACCCATCTTGTTTAAGTAGGGGCCCAATACTGGACGTTGTTCTCGATTTTGATTTGGCATAGGAGAAGAAATACTTTGGGTTCTTTCGATTTCATTTATGGCTTTTAGTTCTTCCCGCGTTTCCTGACCCCAAAAGGATTCTTTTAGTTTAAGTTCGATGTGGCTATTTCTCTACCATGTCTCCCACGCATTTCAGATATTACCTCTTTTAGCCGCTCTTTATTCTTTTCCGTCGCCTGTAAAGGGAGCGCCTGTTCTTTCTGTTTTACATCTACTCCTCCTTTTTCTTAAGAATAAGCCTTGGCATACATCGATTGCCACCGATTAATCTTTTCTGGGCATAATTTGGGTCTGTGTTGCTTAGTATATTTCCCAGCTTATATGGGTTGGGATTTGGGTTTTATTTGGTCCCATTTTATTTTTTTTTTATTAAAAGTGAATTTGGTGAATGCCCCTCGTGACAAATCTCCTTATTTCTCTGGGCCCCCGCATACATGACTGAACCTCAATTATGTTGTGATCTGAGAAATTTTGTTTTTGATATGGTGTATTTCTTATCAGATCACATTGTTAGTGAAGATATCTAGTGTTTCTCCAGTCTAGTAGGCCTATTATTTGCTGTTTAAATTGAATTTTGGCAGAGTTTAAAAGCTCGCGTGAGTGTGAGTTTTCATCAACGCCTCCTGGTGTTTTTACGCAACAATATTATTTGCTATTTTCCCTAAATTTAGGGCCTTAATTAAAATCCCCCGGAGCAAGATTTTGGGGTGCAGATGGAAGGTTTTCCAGACAGTGGTCAATTTTTTAACACTGTTCCGGGAATTGCGGGGGATTTTGCATCCGGAGGTTTTGTAACTATCACAATGATAGTTTTGGTTCTCGACCCTTTACTGCAAAACTTCCACTACATCATTTGAGGCTTTAGATTTCTTGCAAACAATGACCGCAATTACGGGCCAACCCCCCCCTTTTGCCTTTTCACTCTGTCACATCTGTATAGGTTTTAACCGGGGATCCATATTTCTTTTGCCCAAAAGTGACCTTTATGTGGGTCTCAGTGAAAGCCCGAACATTTCCTTTGCCTCTGCAAGCATCCACGGTGAAAAAGGATTTTGTTTTTTGTTGCTGGCTTTAGACCCTGTATATTTTTCAAAAAGAATTTATCGGACTGGGGTATTGTTGGTACTGGGGGGGTGATTTTTTTTCCGGCATTTGTATCTGTACGTTTTTTTTGGGTGAGGGGGCCCTCGACTGTGGTTTTCCCTCCGGAATGACGATTTGGTGTACCCTTTCTGCCATTTCCTGCCAGTTTTTTTTTCCCTTCCCGGCACTAAAAAAACCCCTCCCTCTTTAGTGGCGGGGTACCCAGGTTTTCCCATGGCCTGGATGTTTTTTATCTTTTTTTTCCCCTTTAATGGGATCCCGGCAATTTAATTATAGCACAGTCTTTTCCTGTACTGAAGAGACACAGTTTTAGGGGGAAAAAACACAGGAAAGGGGGTTTTCATTTTCCCCTTTTTCATATGGGGTGGGGATTTCCCAGGGTGGTCAAGTTGCACGTCCCCACTTTTTTTTCCCGATTTCCCATGCCACAATACCGAGTGCATAGTTGTCCGGCTTTTTTTTCCGTTTTCCCTTGGGGTTTTTTGTGACTGTTTCCCTGTTGGGCTGTTTCCCTGTTTTCTTCTATCCTCCCTACACCAAAAAATGGAGCTCCCACCATTTGTTTTTGGTAATATATCCTCACTATTTTTGGGAGTCCCTTGTTTGCTTTTTCCCCTGCGGTTTTCTAGTTTGAAAATATTGGTTTTATCTTATTTTGACTACATTGTTTCCCTACTAGGGCTCCTTCCCCTTGGGGGCCCATTCCATTTTTATCCTTCCTGGTAATTCCCGACACCTGAAAAAATCTCCAGCTTCCCTTTAATGTCTCCCAGGACAGATCTCCACTTCCCCATTACTGCCCCCCGGACACTCTCCAGCTTCCCCATTACTGCTCCCAGGACAGCACCTCCCTTCCCCATTACTGCCCCCCAGGACAGCACCTCCAGCTTCCCCATTACTTCTCCCAGGACAGCACTATCCCCCCCATTTACTGACTACCGGGCATCATCTCCACCCTTTACATTTTCTGACTACATGGCCCAGTATCAAGGGCTTACCATTCAGCCCGGACTTTTTTGTTCCCATCTGTTGTAGAAATTTCCCGGGTTTTTTTCTATAAAAAGCGTTTTGATGTTGACCTCTTTTAAAATACCCTTGTGTTTTTGTCCAAGATTTATCTCATTGGCATCCCCCAAAAACATTTCCCCTGTTTTAATCTGCTTGTAGTAGTTTTTGGATACTGCACAAGGGCGGACACCAATTTCCACAGAAATGACAATTTAGCATGTGGAAGCCCCGTTTGTTGACTACCAAGACTACAACAGCTTCAAATGATTTGAAGGTTGATTTACTGCAATTTACTAGAACCTTTGAATATTCTATTAATAACCTCTAGGTGGTGCACAACGAAACCGTTTGAAAAACCCGTCCAGGGTTCGGACCAGTAAGGGTTCGGGCCTCAGGGTTTGGGCCGTCTATCTGATCTGATCAGTGGGTCACTTTTTAAACCATATGGTCGGTGATTTTAGCTAACAATGAAGGATCAGGAAAATTTTCTCCCGAGTAATAGTGATTTGATTGATACAAAAGTATAACTTCGTGTTGAAGAGCCGGTGACTGCTGGCCTCCCAATACGAACGGTCGAGCCTCCACCTTTTTTATCAACGCTTTTCTGCTTTCTATTTTTTTTTTTTTTTTTTTTTTTTTTTTTTTTTTTTTTATTTAAACTATATTGTCAAACTTTTTGTAAACTTTTTATTGGAAACCCATTTTTATTCCATACTTTTTTAACCTAGTATTTTCAACTACAACTTTTATATCATTCCCATCTACCATTTATAGCATATTATACCAAGTCATTGCCATTTTTATTTTTATCAATTCTTTTGTTTTTATTATTATTTTGCTACCTTAATTTTATCCTGTAATTTAAATCTAATTATACTTAATTGTTGTAAAAAACTTATATAAGACCCCAGTGCAATTACAATTGAGAGTCTTTGTTCCTTCATTATATTATTGATTAATCACAGTTTTATCTAGCTCATTCTAGCTCAATACATAGTCAATACCCAAATTCACTTAACTAGACCATAGTGCAATTACTAGTGAGAGACTGGTGCTATTTGTAATTTGTATTTTTATATTATTAGACTAAAGTTGTTGTACTATAGCTCTTTCTACCTCAATACATAGTCAATACCAAATTCACTATATTAGAACATAGTGCAAATACTAGTGAGAGACTGGTGCTACTTTTAACTTGTTTTTTTTAATTTGTATTTTTATATTATTAGATTAAATTCAGTTGTACCATAGCTCATTCTACCTCAAGGCATAGTCAATACCAAATTCACTATATTAGACCACAGTGCAATTACTAGTGAGAGAATAGTGCTATTTTTAATTTGTACTTTTATATTATTAGATTAAACCTATTGTACTTTAGCTCACTCTAGCTCAAAAACAGAGACTCCACAAAAGTCATTATTAGACCTTAGTGCAATTACAAGTGAGAGTCTTGTTCTATTTTTAATTTGTATTTTTATATTACTAGTTTATACCTAGTTGTACTTTAGTTCATTCCAGCACAACACACAGACAACATCAACTTCATTATGTGTAGTAGTGACTTATACCCTACATGACCAAAATACTCTAGCTATATACTTGTCCAAACTTCCAACCACTACAGATATCAGTAGTAGAACTCAACACACAACACAGGATATAAATAACCATAATTTTAAACCCAGAAGATGATTGATCACGTTGACCCTGATCTAAACCTCCATAATCTGAAACCCAATCAAAACCTATTGGAAAGTAACTGCCTTTATTACACAGCATCACAAGCCACCACATACCTAAACAATGCTAAAAGTCTATCAGTACTAAACTACAACATCAGGTCCTTAAGCAAACACTATGATGACCTCCTAGCACTCCTTGAATCACTAAAGACCCCCTTCTCCTGCATTATTTACTGAGACCTGGCTTAAGCAGGACACAATAGATATCTACCTCTACCAGGTTACACAGCAATTCACAACTGCAGAACAAACCAAGTTGGGGGTGGTATTGCAATCTATTACTCTAACCAATTATCTTGTCTTAGCACCACTTGCTTTAGTGATGAATATGGGGAATACATTTTTGCTAATTTTACTGTAAAAAACCTTAAGACGCCTATAACAATTGGTGCCATTTACCGGTTTACCTCACACAAACATCCCAAATTTCAGTGAGAAATTAAAGTCACTAATAACAAACAGACAAATGAATAAGCACCAACCTTCTCTTAGCTGGAGACTTCAACATCAACCTTGGCTTACTAGATGATCAGCCTGTAACTGATTTCATCAACAATATGAACAACACACTTCTCATACCAACAATAACTAAACCAACCAGGCTCACTGAGACAAGTGCAACCATAATAGACCACATATGGACCAATATATTTAGCCCCCCTTAAATCAGGGATAATCACAGATAGCACTACAGACCACTACCCTACCTTCCTCCTGACAAACATTAGTAAACACACCACTTGAATACAACAAAGTCTCATTTAGACTCCATGACGAGGCCTCAGTAAGGAAGTTCACAGCTGACCTAGAGACTGTTGATTGGCTACAGAATTCTCCAAGGCCAATGGTATTGATGACTGGACAGACATCTTTCTTAACAAATTACTTAGACTATACAACAAACATTGTCCTATAAAAACAAAACAGATCACAAACAAACGGCTTGGTTGCCCATGGCTAACCAGCACCATTCTGAAATCCATTGACAAGAAACACCAATATGAAAAGCAATATAGACAGGGCTTAATACACAAAGATATTCTTAAACACTATTCATCAGCTCTCACCAAAGTAATAAAAAAAGCCAAACAACTATACTACTCCAGTAGATTCACAGACACAAGAGGAGATATAAAAAGACCTGGAAAACACTCTCTCAGATTCTAGGGACCCACAAACTGAGAAAAACCAAGAATATTGTCCTAACTAAAACCTAATGAAACACCACTACATCCCACTGACACAGCTAACAAGATAAATGACTTCTTCTCAAACATAGGATCTAATCTCGCCAGTAAAATCCCACATACCAATGCCCATGCCGGGGACTACCTAGATGGAAATTTCCCTAATTCCTCTATCTTGCACCAACTGAGCCCATGGAAGTCACTGAGATCATAAAGTCACTTAAAAATAACTCGGGGAATCTGTTCATGTCCACCATTACTGTACAAGCGAGCGGCCCATGTCCTTTCGCATGCTATTTCATTACTTTTTAACAAGTCAATAGAGACTAGCACCTTCCCGAAACTACTCAAGATGGCAAGGGTTACACCAATACATAAAGGTGGTGACCCTACAGACTTAAACAACTATAGGCCAATATCTAACTTACCATTGCTATCCAAAATCTTTGAGAAACTTGTGCACAGGAGACTGTATTCATTTATAACGGCTCAAAACATACTCAACCCCTGCCAGTTTGGATTCAGGAAAAATAAAAGCACTAATGATGCAATCATAAAAATGCTAGATCTGCTTTACACAGCACTGGAAAATAAGGAAAATACCACTAGGAATTTTTATTGACCTAAGAAAAGCTTTTGACACAGTAAACCACGAAATCCTACTCCACAAACTTGACCACTACGGTATAAGAGGCCAAAGCTCTTGCTTATTTCAAATCTTACATTACTAATAGGTATCAGTACATCACCATTAAAGACACAGCATCAGCAAAAACGGCCACTTGATACTGGAGTTCCGCAGGGAAATGTCCTTGGTCCCCTGCTCTTCCTCATATACATCAATGACCCACCAAACGTATCCCAACACCTAAAACCCATTCTCTTTGCTGATGACACGACTTATGTCATCTCTCACCCTAATCTTGCCACCCTTAACACCATTGTGAATGAGGAGCTGATTAAAATATCGACTTGGATGACAGCCAACAAACTTACGCTTAACACTGACAAAACTTACTATATTATGTTTGGTAGCAGAGCAGGAGATGCACAAATTAACATTAAGATTGACAACACTCTAATTACCAGAAATAATGGGGGAAAATTCTTAGGCTTATACCTTGACAATAACCTGAATTTCAGCACCCATATCCAGCATATAGCCAAAAAAGTATCCAAAACGGTTGGGATCCTCTCCAAGATACGATAAATACGTGCCGCAAAATGCCCTTCTCACACTATACCACTCACTTATTTATCCATACTCACCTATGCTATTTGTGCTTGGGATCAACTGCAGCAACACACCTAAAGCCCAAAATAAGCCAACAAAAAGCTGCAGTAAGAATAATCACTAAATCCCCTCCCTGGCAGCACACCCCCCCACTCTTCAAAGATCTAAACTTACTCCAGTTCAGTACATCCACACTTACTACTGTGCAATCTATATCTACAGGGCCTTAAACTCTAATATCAACCTTGACAAACGCTTTCTTGATAGTTGTGACAGAACCCACAGGCATAACACCAGAAACAAACATCTCTACGACATTCCCCGTGTTCCGACTAAACCTTTACAAAAATTCAATGTATGTCAAAGGCCCTAAAATCTGGAATACCCTACCTGAGAACTCTAGAACTGCAGACACATTCATCACCTTCAAAACTACCAATAGAAAACATCTTATCTCCCTGATACACCCCGTCAACTAACTTCACGAATACCACCTGGTGGTTCACACTTACACTCGCACACTCATTTGCCCTTAAACAGAAATTTTAATCTCAGTTTTAATATAATGAATCCTTATCTCCAATCTGAAAATATATATTCAAAACAAAAGCATTCACCCGCTAAACTCACAAAATGTTTTTGTACTTAGCCATATTACCCCTTCTTATAATTTGAAATTTTTTCATTTAAAAATAAAACAAGTTGCCCAAAATGCTACATGCTAAGCGTTCTAGTGGTACACTCTGAAATCCATTTTACACATTTTAAAACCCAAAAACAAAAACCCCAAATTTTTCTGTAAATCACATTGAAAACCTTTTAGAGAAAAAACTTTGAATTTAAATTTGAATTAAATTTTGAAAAACACATGGGTTTGAAGAATTTTCAAAATAGTAATAGAAGGCGTATGTACGAGGGACCACGTCATCAGATCTGGCAACTTGTCTCGCATCACTGCCAGCAAAAGGTAAAATCCCCTGTTGGGGTTTGTTGGGGGGTTCTGAATCCGGGCCCCTTGTGTCCGTAGATATTGGTCACTCACTCCTGAAGTTATTCCCAAAATTTAGAGAGGGAATGCTAGATAGGTGAAGATAGGTTGACTAGCGAGGAGCACCCCTAGCGGGGGGAACCTGTGAGGGTGACGTCACACACCCCTAGAACTGAGCAAAAATTTAAAAAACCTTTTATTTTCGTGTTTTAAATTTAAAGTGATAAGTGCTAGAATACTGGATTTAGAAAAGGTATTACTACTGATTTTATTAGCATTGAATATTAGAAGGGGGGCACCCTCCCTACCAGCAACACACCACATACACAGGATTTCATACCCCCCCTGTTAACTGACCTGAAACCCATCCCCTTTTTTTCCTTCTCTCCCTCTCTTCTCAATCCCTCTCTCTCTACCTCTCTTTCCCCATCTCCTCCCCATCTCCGTCCCTGTTTTTCCTCTACTCTCCCACCCCCTTTCCCTTTTCCCCCTCTTACCTCTCTTCACACCTCTATCTATACCTCTCTTACCTAACCTCTCTACCTATACCCTCTTCCCACCCTTCCTCCATACTCTCACCCCTATCTCCCTTACCTATCTCCCCCTTTCCCTATTCTCTCTTTTCCCCTCTCCCAACTCCCCTTTCCCATTTTCCCCCCCTTAAATCTTTTCCCCTCTAACACCTCCCCTCTAAATTTTCCCCCCCTCTAACGCCTCCCCTCAAACATCTTCCCCCTCTCATATTTTTCCCCCCCCCCCATTTCCCCCCTCCCCCCTTACTCTTCCTTTTCCCCCCTCTCTCCCCTTTTTCCCCTGTCTCTCCCCCTCTCTCTCCCCTCTTTTTCCCTCTCTCCCTTTCTCTTTCTCTCTCTCCCCCTTTTCCCCCTTCTCACTCTCCCCTCTCCCCTCCCTTTTTCCCCTTTCCCCTTCTCCCTCTCTCCTATTTTTCCCCCTTCTCTTCTTTCTCTCTCTCTTCTCTTCTCTAAAAAAAAATATGGGGGGCTCGCAGGAACCGGGGACAGAAAAGAATGGTTCGGGTGGGGAGGAGTGGATGAGGAGCGTGGAAAAAAAGGAAAAAAGAGTGGGGGAAAATTAGGAGAGTTTTTCTGAAAAAAGGGAGAAAGAGCTTTCTTAAAATTAAAAAAGGGGGTTTGGAGAAGGAGAAGAAAAATTGGGAGGCAAAGCCAAAACTGCAATAACGGGAAAGGGCCCTAAGATGAGGTAAACAGGCGAAGCAATTACAGGGGCATTGACCAGAGAAGACAGTAGAACTGAGAGTCCAAACGGGAAGGGGGGTTTGAATTTGCTAAGGCCCATATAAAACCTGCAAAAAAGGGGCCCAAGGAGTGAATGGGGAGAGCAGGGGGTGAGGTGGAGGGGGGGGGTTAGGTAAAAAGCAGAGGCACAACAATGCAAAGAGCCACGGAAAAAAAGGGGGAAAATGACCATGTAAGACGGGGAACCAGAGTCACAGGGGGAGAGGCAAGGGGAGGAGGAAAGGGTAAATCGTGTTTATCTGCAGGTTTCAGGGGAGAGGGGAAAAGGACACACACTAAAAGACGCAGGGCAAAAGAAAGGAGATTGAGAAATAAAAGGAAATAGGTAAAGAAGACTGGACGAGATTGTAAATTTTCGGAAAATAGGGGGGTCCCCAAGGGGAGAAAACGACTGCAAGCTGATTCCGGGGACGAAACAGATGGAAAAGGATCCCCCGAGAGAAAACCCCGGGTTTAAATACTCGGGAAAAAATACTGAGGGTGTTCCTAGACAGAGACAAACAAAACAGACGACAGTAGCTGAAGAGAAACAAAAAAACGAAAGGAGCTACGAAAGGAGACAAGGTTGGAACCCGCAGAGGTCAATCAGAGCAGAACAGAGCAGCAATGCAAACACAACAACATCCTCAGATTACCATCCAACACAAACTACAATCCACATCACAGCTTCCACCCACACCCAGCATAGAATCCCCCAGTATGTACCCGTCCCCACCCCCACAGGGCCCCCCCAAAACCCAGTGTTGGAAAGGAAACTAAGGGATGGGACACAAACGCTGACGAAAAAAATAAATGGGAGGGAAAGGCACAAAAGAGTCAAAAAAGGCATCACCGGGAATCATGCTCTCACAGAAACCCAAACTAACAGGTATGATAAAAGATGCCAATTTCCAAGGGATACCCAAAGAGGAAAAACAGAGGTAAAGGGGGGGGGGAGGGAGGAGGCATGTTTATCAAAAAACCCCTGGAATTTTGTGAGCTGGAGAAGGAGACACAGAGAAGAAGCAATTAATAGTGGGAGCACTTCACTCTGGAGGTCCAGGGTGGTAATTGCAGTGATGTATAACCCACCCAGAACAGGGAGGGCCCAAGGGAAGAGTATAAAGAGAAAGAGTGATGGGTTTACACATGGGTGCAGTGGGAGAAAAGATGCAAGAGGGCAAAACTCCTGATCATGGGGGACTTTAACCACAAGGAGATCGATTGGGGGAAATTTTGGGGACATGGGGGCCCAAGACACATGGAGGGGTAAATGAGGAGGTGGTATGGAAAATTTATGCACCAAAACGTAAGGGACACTACAGAGAGAGAGGAGAGGGTAACCAGCAAGACTGGGCCCGTATTTCACCCTTTAGTAGTGAGAATTTAGGACACAATATGAAAATCCCCCTGGGGCCCGCGATCAGTGGTTTTAAGCTTGAAAACACAGTAGAGTAAATGGAGGGGGGAAATAGGAAGGGCCCGGACGAATGAACCAAATACAAAAAAGGGGGCTACACGGGAATGAGGGAAATCCTGAACAGGGTTCAGTGAGACAGAGAAATTGGGAGGGAAATCATTAATGAGATGATGGAATTGTGAACAAGTGCAAGGAGGCTGGGAGAGGTTTATACCCCGGGAAACAGGACAATGAAAAAGCCCCGGTGACCCCTGGTTTACCCCAAAGGTGCAGGGAGGCAAAACCCAAATGTGTAGGGAATGGAAAAAATAGAAGACAAAGGAGCCGGGAGAATAAGGAGAGCAGGCCCTAGAGCCCAAAAAATGAATATGCACAAATAAAAGGGAGGCCCCAAAGCAAAAATGAAAGAATAGCAGCGAAAACCAAATTTACCCCAAAAAAGTTATACAGCCACATCAGGAGGAAAACAACAGTCAAGGACCAGGTAATCAGGCTAAGGAAGGAAGGAGGAGAGACAACAAGAAATGACCATGAAGTAAGTGAGGAACTCAACAAGAGATTTAAAGAAGTGTTCACAGAGGAGACAGAAGGGGCTTCAGAAAGACAGAGAGGTGGGGCACACCACCAAGTGCTGGACACAGTGCACAACCAAGGAAGAAGTGAAGAGGCTTCTGAGTGAGATAGATACCTAAAAGGCAATGGGGCCAGATAACATCTCTCCATGGGTCATGAGAGAGGGAGCAGAGGCGCTATGTGTACCCCTAACAACAATATTCAATACATCTATCGAAACAGGTAGATTGCCTGAGGCATGGAAGACAGCAAATGTGTTCCCAATCTTTAAAGAAGGAGACAGACATGAAGCACTAAACTACAGACCAGTGTTACTGACATGTATAGCATGCAAAATCATGGAAAAGATTGTCAGGAGAAGAGTGGTGGAACATCTAGAAAGGAATGATCTCATCACCAGCAGCCAACATGGTTTCAGAGACGGGAAATCCTGCGTCACAAACCTACTGGAGTTCAACGACATGGTGACAGCAGTAAGACAAGAGAGAGAGGGGTGGGTGGATTGCATTTTCTTGGACTGCAAGAAGGCGTTTGACACAGTACCACACAAGAGATTAGTGCAAAAACTAGAGGACCAAGCAGGGATAACAGGGAAGGCACTGCAATGGATCAGGGAATACTTGTCAGGAAGACAGCAGCGAGTAATGTTACGTGGCGAGGTGTCAGAGTGGGCACCTGTGACCAGCGGCGTCCCACAGGGGTCAGTCCTAGGACCAGTGCTGTTTCTGGTATTTGTGAACGACATGACAGAAGGAATAGACTCTGAGGTGTCCCTGTTTGCAGATGACGTGAAGTTGATGAAAAGAATTCACTCGATCGAAGACCAGGCAGAACTACAAAGGGATCTGGACAGGCTGCAGACCTGGTCCAGCAATTGGCTCCTGGAGTTCAATCCCACCAATTGCAAAGTCATGAAGATTGGGGAAGGGCAAAGAAGACCGCAGACGGAGTACAGTCTAGGGGGCCAGAGACTACAAACCTCACTCAAGGAAAAAGATCTTGGGGTGAGTATAACACCAGGCACATCTCCTGAAGCGCACATCAACCAAATAACTGCTGCAGCATATGGGCGCCTAGCAAACCTCAGAACAGCATTCCGACATCTTAATAAGGAATCGTTCAGGACCCTGTACACCGTGTACGTTAGGCCCATATTGGAGTATGCGGCACCAGTTTGGAACCACACACCTAGCCAAGCACGTAAAGAAACTAGAGAAAGTGCAAAGGTTTGCAACAAGACTAGTCCCAGAGCTAAGAGGTATGTCCTACGAGGAGAGTTTAAGGGAAATCAACCTGACGACACTGGAGGACAGGAGAGATACTGGGGACATGATAACAACATACAAAATACTGAGAGGAATTGACAAGGTGGACAAAGACAGGATGTTCCAGAGATTGGACACAGTAACAAGGGGACACAGTTGGAAGTTGAAGGCAGATGAATCACAGGGATGTTAGGAAGTATTTCTTCAGCCACAGAGTAGTCAGTAAGTGGAATAGTTTGGGAAGCGATGTAGTGGAGGCAGGATCCATACATAGCTTTAAGCAGAGGTATGATAAAGCTCACGGTTCAGGGAGAGTGACCTAGTAGCGATCAGTGAAGAGGCAGGGCCAGGAGCTCGGACTCGACCCCTGCAACCTCAACTAGGTGAGTACAACTAGGTGAGTACACACACACACACGACATCACTTGCCTATGTGTGGTTAATTTTGTGAAATCACTTGAGGGACGCGGGATGTATGAGCATATACGGTTATAAACATCATGGGTGAAGAATTTTCAAAATAGTAATAGAAGGCGTAGTACGACGGACCACGTCATCAGCACTGCAACTTGTCATGCATCACGCCCGCACAA
>NC_069489.1:11371906-11402484 GCF_026875155.1 Cherax quadricarinatus | reverse complement strand
GGGTTTTACAGCTGTGATCAGGTGGTTGTGACAGCTGTGATCAGGGGGTTGTGTCACTGTGATCGGGGTTGTTCAGCTTGATCGGGTTGGTTTGTCAGCTGTGATCGGTGGTTGTTCAGCGTGAAGGTGGTTGTTCGCTGTGATCAGGTGGTTGTTCAGCTGTGATCAGGTGGTTGGTCAGTGTGATCAGGTGGTTGTGACAGCTGTGATCAGGGTTGTGTCAGCTGTGATCAGGGGGGTTTTACAGCTGTATCAGGGGGTTGTGTCAGCTGTGACGGTGGTTGTGACAGCTTGATAGGGGGTTTGACAGCTGTGATCAGGTGGTTTTGAAGCTTGATCAGGGGGTTGTGTCAGCTTGACGGTGGTTTTTCAGTGTGTCAGGTTTTTGTGTCAGCTGTGTCAGGTGGTTTTGGTCAGCTTGATCACTTATTGTAAACCTTTCTGTTGTCTGGCTCTTCTTTGTCTCTCTCTCTCTCTCCTCTCTCTCCCCTCTTTTCTCTCTCTTTTTTTTCTCTCTCTTCTCCTCCTTCTCTCTCTCTCTCTCTCTCTCTCTCTTCTTTCTCCTCCTCTCCTCCTCTCCTCTCTCTCTCTCTCTCTCTTTATTTTTCACTATCGCCCTTTCTTTTATCTCCCTCACACCCCTCCCACCTCTCACACCTCCCTTTCCACAACCCTCACCTCTCCACCTCACCTTCAACCTCCCCCCATCCTTTTCACCCCCACCCTACACCTCCCCTCCACCTCACCCTCACACCTCCCTCCACACCTCCTCACCTCTCACACCTCACCTCTACCTCTCAACCTCACCTCTCCAACCCTCTCACACTCTGCTGGAAGTTCTTATAAGGGTGAGAGATTTTTATTCCCAACGCTAAATTTTTTCATCCCTTGAGAGCTAAAGGTGTTTGTACTCTAAAAGATAATTAAAGAGAGAGAGGAGAGGGGAGAGAGAGAGGAAAGAGAGAGAGGGGAGAGAGAGAGCAGAGAGAGAGAGAGGGGGTTTTCCCAAATCTTCACGGTCTTCTAAACACTAGGTTATCGGGGCTTTCTGCCTGCGTTAATCCCTTCCCTCATTTAAATCCGGGGAGTAAAAAAATCCTCCCTCTTAAAATCCTTCCCTTTTTTCCAAGTGTGGGGGGTTGTAATCCCCTCCTCCCGTCTCTTTGCCCTTTCCCTCCCCCCCCGTTGGTTTGTATTTAAAAAGGGGGATTTACTTTCCCTGACTAACCCCGGGATTTAACACCTACTCTTCAAGAAAGAGAGAGAGAGAGAGGAAAAAGAGAAGAGAAAAAATTTTAACACACACACAACACACACAGACAACACACACACACAACACACACAACACAAACACACAAACACACACCAAACACCCCAACACAACACACACACACACACACACACACACACCCACACACACACACCACACACACCACACACACACACACACAACAACAACACACACACACACACACACACACATACACAACACAACACACAACATACACACACACAAAACACACACACAACACACACACAAAACACACCACAACACACAACCCACACACAATACACACAACACACACACACAACACACACACAAACACACACAAAACCACACCAAACACACACAAACACAACACCAATACAACTCACACACACACACCAAACGCACACACACACACACAACACACCACAAACAACACCACACCACACACAACAACCCACAACACAACAACACCACAAACACACACAAACACACACAACACACCACACAACACAAAACAAAAACCCACACCACACACACAAACACACACATACACACACCACAAAACACACACTCCCCAAAACACACCAACATACCACCACACACACACACACACACACACAACAAAACCCAAACCACAACAACACACACAACACACACAAACACCCAACACCACCCACAAAAATACACAACACACACCACACACACACACACACACCACAACACAACACACACACACACACACCACACACACACACACACAACACAAACATACAACACACAAAACAACTTCTGTCCAACACAAAGGGAACTAAAAGAGAGAGAGGAGAGGATGAACCACAAGGCTGGACTTAGTTTTCCCTGATAGTGCAGATGTCGGGGATATCCATATGAAAGACCTTTTGGGGGGCCAGGGACCATGGGGTTTTTAAGCTTCGAAACCAGTAAGCTACAAGGGAGGAGGAAGCAGGAAGGCCGGGCAATGAAGCCAAACTACAAAAAGGGGGACTACCGGAATGGGGAACAAACCTAACGGGTTCAGTGGGACAGAGAATGGAGGGAACCATTAATAAATGGGAATATTAGAAAACAAAATGCAAGGGGGCTAGGAGAGGTTTTGTACCCAAAGGGGAACAGGAAAAATGAAAAACCCAGGAGAGCCCATGGTTTACCAAAGGTGCGGGGGAGGAAAAAACCAAAGTTGCTAGGGAAGGAAGAAATATAGAAGGCAAAGGACCCGGGGAAAAAAGGAGACCAGTCGTAGAGCCGAAACGAATATACGATAAAAAGGGAGGCCCAAAGAAAATTGAAAACGAATGCAGCAAAAGCCAAATCTGACCCGAACTGTGTACAGCCACATCAGGGGGAAAACAACAGTCAAGGACCAGAACAGGCAAAAGGAAAGGGAAAGGAGGAGAGACAACAAGAAATGACTGTGAGGTATGTGAAGAACTCAAAAAGAATTCAAAGAATTTCACAAGGGACAAAAGGGACTCCAGAAAGACGGAGAGGGGGGGCACACCCCCCCAAAAGTCTGGACACATGCCACAACCGAGGAAGAAGTGAAGAGGCTCTGAGTGGCTAGATACCTCAAAGGCAATGGGGCCAAACATCCCCCATGGTATTGAAGAGGGAGCAGAAGCGCTAGTGTCCCCCAAAAACAAAATATTCAATAATCTATCGAAACAGGGAGATTGCTGAGGCAGGGAAAAGACAGAAAATGTAGTCCCAATTTTTAAAAAAGGAGACAGACACAAGCTTTAAACTACAGACCATGTCAATGACATGTTATAGCAAAATCATGGAGAAGGTTATCAGGAGAAGAGTGGTGGAACACCTAGAAAGGAACATCTCATCAACAGCACCAACAGGTTTCGGGGGAACCGGAAATCCTGTGTCCTGAGTTCTATGACATGGTGACAGCAGTAAGACAAGAGGGAGGGTGGGTGTATTGCATTTCTTGAACTGCAAAAGGCGTTTGACACAGTTCCACACAAGAGTTTGGTGCAAAAACGGAGGACCAAGCAGGATAACGGGGAAGGGCACTAAAAAGGATCAGGAATACTTGTCGGGAAGACAGCGCGAGTCATGGTAGTGGGAGGGTCGAGTGGGCACCGGACCAGGGGGGGTCCCAGGGGTCAGTCCTGGGAAACCATGCTGTTTCTGGTATTTGTCACGACATACGGAAGGAATAACTCTAGATGTCCTTGTTTGAATGACGTAAGTTGATGAGAAGAATTCACCGATCGAAGATCAGGCAGAATACAAAGGAATTTTGACGGGGCTTCAGCCCTGGTCCAGCATTTGGGGCTCCTGGTTTTAAATCCCCCCAAGTGCAAAGTCACGAAGATTGGGGAAGGGGAAAAAAGACTGCGAGGGAGTACAGTCAGGGGGCCAGAGACTACAAACCCATCAAAAAAAAAGATTTTGGGGTGAATAACCCCAGGCACATCCCTGAAGCGCACATCAAAAAAATGCTGCAGCATAGGGGCGCCTAGCAAAACCTCAGAACAGCATCCGACATCTTAAAAAGGGAAACATTCGGGACCCTGTACACCGTGTATTTGGGCCCATATTGGAGTATGCGGCACCTTTTGGAAACCCAACCTAGCCAAGCACGTGAAAAACGGAAAGTGCAAAGGTTTGCAACAAACTAGCCCCAGACTAAAGGTACTTACGAGGAGGGGTTAAAGGGAAATAAACGACGATACGGGAGGACAGGAGAGATGGGGGGGACATGATAACGACATACAAAATACTAAAGGTTTGAAAAGGGGGACAAAGACGGGATGTTCCAAGATTGGACACGAAAAAAGGGGACAATTTGGGAAGCTGAAGACACAGAGAATCACGGGATGTTAGGAAATATCCTTCACCCACAGAGTAGTCAGTAAGTGGAATATTTTTTGGGAAAGCGATTTTTAGTGGACGGATCCCATAGTTTTAAGCAGAGGTATAAAAAAAGCTCAGGGCTCAGGAGAGTGACCTAGTAGCGCAGTGAAGAGGGGGGGCCAGGACTCGGACCGACCCCCGAAACCCTCAACTGGGTAGTACAATAGGTGAGTACACACCACCAACACACACACACCCCACACACACCACAACACACACACACACACACACACTAAAACCACACACACAAACCACACCAAAAACACGCAACACACACACAACACACACACACACAAAAACAAAACACACACACACAAAAACACACAAACACACACACACACACACCCCAACACCACAAACAACACACACACAACACACACACACACACACACACACACACACACACACAACACACACACCACACACACTCACACAAAAACACACACGACACAACAACACCACACAACACAACACACACACAACCACACACACACACACACCCACACAACACACACACAAACACACACCCCCAACACAACAACACACACACACACACAACACACACACAACCACCCCCAACAACACACACAAAACACACCACACACACAACACAACACACATAACCACACACAACACACACACAACCATGGGCAGGTGGCCAAAGACTGCAAACCTCACTCAAGGAAAAGATTTTGGGGTGAGTATAACACCGAGCAGTCTCCGAAGCACACACAATCAATAAGCTGCAGCATATGGGCGCCGGAAAACCGAGAACAGCATTCCGATACCTTAGTAAGAATCTTTCAAGACCTGTCCCACCGGGTTATGTCACCCATACTGGAGAGCACCCCTTTTTTGGAACCCGCACTTGAAAAACCGTAAAGAAACTAGAAAAGTACAAAGGTTTGCGAAAAAGGTTATTTTTCAGAGAAAAGGGGAATGCCCCTAGAAGAAGATTAAGGAAAATGGCCTGAGAACTGGAGGACAGGGGGGTCGGGGGGAGACATGATGACATAAAAAATACTGCGGGAATAGACAAGGTGGACAAGGACAGGATTTTTCCAGGGGGGGACACAAAAACAAAGGCCACAATTGGAAGTTAAAACAAAAATGAGTCAGAGAATTTAGGAAGATTTCTTTAGTCTAGAGTTGTAAGGCATGGAATAGCCTAGAAAATGACGTAGGGGAGGCAGGAACCATACACAGTTTTAAGACGAGGTTTGTAAAGCTCATGGGGCGGGGAAGAGAGGACCCCGTAGCAAAACCCGGGGAAGAGGGGGGCCAGGAGCAAGACTCGACCCCTGCAACCACAAAAGGTGAGTACAAAAAGGGATCACAACCACACAACACGACACAACCACACACCACAACCCCACAACAAACACACACACACACAACCACACACACACAACACACACCACACACACACACAACACACACAACACACCACAAACACACCAAAACCACCCCAACACCACACACACAACACACAACACACAAACACACACACACACAACACCACACACACAACCAAAACACACCCAAAAACCACACACCCAAAACACACACACACACACACACACACAACACACACACACACCACACACACACCAAAACCCCCACACACAACAAAACACACACACACCACAAAACACATAAACCAAAACACACACACACACCACCCCACACACACAACCCAAAAACACCACACAAAACACACACACACACAACCACAAAACACACACACAAAACACACAACACACACACAAACACACAAAACACACACAAAAACACACACACCAACCACACCACAAACACACACCACAAAACACACACACACAACACACACACACACAACACACAAACACCCAAAAAAACACACAACACACACACACACACACACACACACAACACACACACAACAAAACACACACAAACACCACACAACCACACACACACACACACACACACACACATACACACACCACACACACACCCAACACAAAACACCACACACAAACACACACCACAAAACAACACAACACACACCACCACAAAAAACACAAAACCACACACACACCCCAAAACCCCCACCACACAAACCACCACACACACAACACCCACACAACACACCACACCAACACAAACCCCAAAAAAACACAAAACACATGCGTGTGGGATAACACTACGTCAACTGAACGAGGGCCTTAATTGCGATCCACCCCAAAAATTAACACATCAACGCTTAAACCGCCGCTGTTTTTACGCTTAGTTACTGTGCAACACTTTTGTGGTGTTTTGGGTCCTACTTTTTTTTGTTGGTCCTACTTTTTGGTGTTGGATCCCCACTTTGTGGTGTTGGATCCTACTTTTTGGGTTGGATCCTACTTTTTGGGGTTTTTCCTCCTGTGTGGTGTTGGATCCTACTTTTTGGTGTTGGATCCTACTTGTGTGTTGGATCCTCTATGTTATGTTGGTCCTCTTTGTTTGTGATCCTACTTTGTGGTGTTGGGTCCCACTTTGTGGTGTTTTATCCTCCGGTGGTGTTGATCCTACTTTTTTGGGGTTGGACCTACTTTGTTTTTTTGGTCCTACTATTTTTGTTGGGGTCCTACTTTGTGGTGGGTTGGTCCAAATTGTGGTGTTGGGTCCTCTTTTTGGGGGGTTTTGGGGGCCCCCCTTTGTGGGGCTGGGTCCTTCTTGTGGGCTGGACCCTTAGTGGGTTGGGGCCCCCCTTAGTGGTGTTGGATCATTCTTTTTGGTGTGGATCCCCTAGTGGTGTTTTGGGCCTCCTTTGTGGTGCGGATCCTCCTTGTGGTGCTGGGTCCTCCTTTGGGTGCTGGTCCTCCCTTTGTGTGTTGGTCCCCTTAATGGTGCTGGGCCTCCTTAGTGGGGTTTTTTTCCCCCTTGTGGGCGAATCCTCCTTTGTGGGCGGATCCTCCTTTGTGGTGTGGATCCTCCTTTGTGATGTTAGTTCCTCTTTTGTGATGTTAGATCCCCTTTTTGGGGGCTAACCTACTTTGTATTTTGATCCTAATCTGTGTTGAGTGTGTTGTGTGTGTTTGTGTGTATTTTGTGTGTGTGTGTGGGTGTGTGTGTGTGTGTGTGTTGTGTGTGTTGTGTGTGTGTGTTGTTGTGTTGGGGTGTGGTGTTGGTTTGTGTGTGGTGGGTGTGTGGGGGTGTGGGGTGTGTGTTGTGTGGTGTGTTGTGGTGTGTGTTGTGTGTGTGTGGTGTGTGTGTGTGTTGTGTGGTGTGTGTGTTTGTGTGTGTGGTTGGTGTTGTAAGAGAGAGAGAAATGAGGGCGACAGTTAGAGGCGGGGGGGTAGAAGGAACGGTAGAGGGCAGCGGGAGAGAGGGAGACAGGTAAGAGGCAGGCAGGTAGAGAGGCAGACAGGTGAAGGCGGCAGGTAGAGAGGGAGACAGGAGAGAGGCAGGCCGGTAGAGAGGGAGGCAGGTAGAGAGGCAGGCAGGTAGAGAGCGACAGGTAGAGAGGCAGGCAGGTAGAGAGGCAGACGGTGGGGAGGTAAACAGGTAGAGAGGGAAATAGAAGGCAGACAGGTAAGAGGGAAACAGTAGATAGGCAGACAAAAGAGAACGACAGGTAGGAGTAGACGGTAGATAGGGAGAAGGTAGAAGGGCAGAGTGCGGTATCAGGACAAGGTTGAAATAAAATTTTGATTAAATGTTTTACTGTCTTACTAGCACCTCTGCTGGAAAACCCGTCCCCTTTTCACCAGCCAGCCAGCCAGCCAGCCAGCCACCGGCCACCACCAGCCACCAGCCACCCCAGCCCCCCAGGGAAAACATAAGAACATAAAAGGAGGAACACGCAGGAGGCGTTTTGGGCCCCTACTAGGCAGGTCCTTTACAATTTTTTCCCACTAACAAAAAATTTGCCCAACCCCAATTTTTTTAATGCCACCCAAAAAAAACTCGATGTGAAAGTCCCCTCAAACCACCCCCTCCCACTCTTACTTATCCCCCCTAAATTTGAAACTACCCCCAAAATCCTAGCCTCAAAAACCCAACTAGTAGACTTTCCCCCATCAAATCCCCCATTTCCAAACCCAAAACTTTCCTATGTCTTTCAAATCTAAACTTATTAATTTTAAAACCATTACTGCGGGTTTTTCTCGAAGATATCTAAGACCCTTTTTAATATCCCCTTTATAATACCTTTTTCTTCCACTTATACACTTCGATCAGGTCTCCCCTCTTCTTCGTCTAACAAGTGAATTAACTTAAGAGTCTTTAACTTTCTTTATAAGGGAAAATTTCTAAAAGCTATGTATTAAATTTGTCATCCTAGCTGAATTTTTCTAAAGAATTTATGTCCCTTCGTAATATGGGACCAGAATTGGCGCATAATCTAGGGAGGCCCTTTCTAATGTGTAAAATAAAAAGGGCCAAGTGAACTAATGTGACATTTTTTGTGGCAACGTTTCGCTTTTCCAGGAGCTTTATCAACCATTACAAACAATACAGGACACAGAGGGGGTTTTAAAGGCTCGGGAGGTGAATACTGTGAGGTACCATTTCGATGTTCACTAGTGGTAGTAGAGTGTAGTAGGGTAGTGACCAAAGCAATTTAAATTTTACATGATAAAAGGATTAAAAGCTATTCTTGGGTAACATAAAAAAGGTTTTAAAAAATATAAACTGGGAATGAGCAGGTTTTTCAGTGTTTACTCTCGTGCTTTGTGTAGTTTAACAGGGAAAAACTTGGATGGGGGGGGTTTCGTTTTTGGAGGATTCTTGCAAACTTCGGAGATGGGGAACGCCCTTTTTTTTGTTTAATTGTAAAGAAACAGCGATCAGTGCTGATTCAAGGCACTTGCGTGTGCGGGAAAATTTGTTTTTTTTACACTAATTTGGGGGTCTCTGAATTTCATAAGAATTGGGGAAATTCGGTGTTGTACACAGGCGTTGTTTAAGTTTTCGTTCCTACAGCGTATATTGTTATTGGGCGGGTGTCGAGGTTTTTTGCGTTTTACCTACGAGACTTGTCACAGCCCCACAGGGGATAGTGTAAAATCCCGATTTAGGTTTTGTGGTGCTTTGGGGGTTTTTTCCTGGGTTTGACCTTTATTGAAATGGTAGAACGATTGGGGACTTTTGGTTTAGCTTGTGAAAGTACTTTTGAGACTTTTGTGCAACCCGCGTTGGGAAGAATTATAATTTTAGGAAATGGTATGGGAACCGACAAAATGTGGGAAAAAAACACTTAGAAAAGTTCAGGAATTTATTAAAGGAAACTTTCGCCCGAGTGGCTTTCAGTCCTAATACGAGAAAAAAGAAAACCCACATATATAAGTGGTGGGAGCAGGTAGGGGAAGCGTGGGGGAAAGGTGGTAATAGTAGTAGTATAGTAGTAGTAGTAGTATAGTATAGTATATAGTAGTAGTACTAGAGTAGTAGTATGTAGTAGTTAGTAGTAGAAGTAGTAGTAGTAGTATTGTAGTAATGGAACTCAGGGGGGTGAGGCAAAAAGGGCCCTGCGGCATCAAGTAACACCAGTTCCCCGGATGGGGGAATACCCCTTCTTAGTAATTTTGAAAAACGAACTACCCGGGTTTTTGTTTTTAGTGTTACGACAAAATTAGTGCAGCTTCAATGATTTTCTCCGTCTTAAGTCTCTTCTTTAATAACTAGTTTAGCTTCATTGAATTTCATGAGGTGTCCAACATCGTCTCTATGTTGAACACATGCGTTTTTGCGGTCATCATTTCTGCAAGCATTTTTGTGTTCTGCTATTCTAATGTCCCGAGTTCTGGCTGTTTCCCCTACATATACTTTGTCACACCCCCCACATGGTATAGTGTAGATTCCTGTCACTTGTGCCAGAATCATGCTTGGGTTTTTGTATCAGGTTCCTAATAGTAGTTGAAGAGCTGGTAGATATTTTAGCCAGTTTTTCTGTCAAACATTTTTGAAACATTAGTGGCAACGTTGCTGACCGGTAAAACGATGTAACTTGGATGTAACCTGATACAAAAACCCAAGCATGATTCTGGCACAAGTGCAGGAATCTACACTATACCATGTGGGGGGTGTGACAAAGTATAATGTAGGGGAAACAGCCAGAACTCTGGACATTAGAATAGCAGAACACAAAAATGCTTGCAGAAATGATGACCGCAAAAACGCATGTGTTCAACATAGAGACGATGTTGGACACCTCATGAAATTCAATGAAGCTAAACTAGTTATTAAAGAAGACGACTTAAGACGGAGAAAATGCATTGAAGCTGCACTAATTTCTGTCAGTAACACTATAAAGCAAAAATCCGGTAGTTACAGTATTTCAAAATTACTAAGCAAGAGGATATTACCCATCCTGGGAACTGGTGTTACTTGATGCCAGCAGGTCCCTCTCTTGCCTCACCTCCTTAGTTCCATTACTACTACTACTACTATTACCACCTTTACCCACGCTTCACCTCACCTGACTCCCACCAATATATGTGTGTTTTCTTAGTTTTCTCTGTATTAGGACTGAAGAAGCCACTCGTGGCGAAACGTTTCCTTTAATAAATGTCCTGAACTGTACATAAGTGTCTTTTTCCACAATTATAACTTTGTTGGGAGCGGTGTTGATGCGTGGAGAATTGATGATCTGAAGAGCTCTTTTCTTGCAGTCTTTGATGAAAAAAGAAGGAAATTGTAACTCAGTGAATGTTTGGTGAATGTAAGTACATTCCTCGTCAAGAAACTCAGGACTACAAATTCGGTATGCTCTTAGGAAAAACCCGATGATGATGCCTCTTTTGGTCTTGGTATCTTGACTGGAATAGAAGTGTGTGAGATCATTTTTATTGGTGGGTTTCCGATAAACTTGAAATCTTAGGTTGTTGTCTACTTTGTGAATGAGGACGTCGAGGAAAGGTAGCTTGTCATTGGACTCTTCTTCTAGTGTAAACTGAATCGCTGGTTCAACTGCGTTGAGCCTTGCCTGAAGATCCCGTACATCAAAACGTTTTGGAGTTATTACGAGGACATCGTCCACGTAACGTAACCAAGTGACGCAAGAAGGGATGATGTTGGCGAAGTGTTCGGACTCTAGGTGTTCCATGTATAAGTTGGCTAGGACGGCACTTATTGGGGACCCCATTCCCATGCCGTAGGTTTGTTTGTAGAGCTTGTTATTGAAGGAAAAACAGTTGAAGTTAACACAGAGTTCAATCAAGTCAACAAAATCTCCGGAGGCAAACCTAACTATCAACTCAATCTTGTTACCAGGAACCATAGACACAGTGACAGCAACTTCCAGAAGGGTTATATACAGGGCCTTCTCACTGCAGCTTTATGTGAACATTCTTCTTCTAATCTTCCTAGAAGATTCATCACTGCCCTTAAGGACCTCGCCAACGACCCCAACATTATCGTCACCACCGCCGACAAAGGAGGTGGAGTCGTCATACTCAACACCAGTGACTACAACACTAAAATGATGGACCTTTTGAATGATCAATCTACATACGAACCTATCAGCACTCAACAGTGGGAGACGCTCACCAAAGACTTTCTATACAAAAGCAGACAAATACTCAAACGCACTAGAGAAGGGAAGAAACTTCTGTACTTGTTACCAAGCAACCCTAAACCAGCACACATGTATGGTTTACCCAAGACCCATAAACACAATATTCCTCTCAGACCAATCACGTCAGGAATAGGCAGTGCTCCACACAAACTAGCCGGAGTTCTTGCCAAACATCTTTCCTGCCTTCTGGGGACCATCAGCCCCGCTCATCTTAAACACTCAGGCGACCTTCTCAACCGCATCCGTAACCTCTCCATCCGTAACAAGAAACTAAACAGTTTGGATGTGACTTCCCTCTTCACAAAAGTACCTACCAAAAAAGCCATCGAGGTTCTACGACGTAAAGTCAACCAGGACCTTAATCTTCCTTTACCTCCCGGAGATTTTGTTGACTTGATTGAACTCTGTGTTAACTTCAACTGTTTTTTCCTTCAATAACAAGCTCTACAAAACAAACCTACGGCATGGGAATGGGTCCCCAATAAGTGCCGTCCTAGCCAACTTATACATGGAACACCTAGAGTCCGAACACTTCGCCAACATCATCCCTTCTTGCGTCACTTGGTTACGTTACGTGGACGATGTCCTCGTAATAACTCCAAAACGTTTTGATGTACGGGATCTTCAGGCAAGGCTCAACGCAGTTGAACCAGCGATTCAGTTTACACTAGAAGAAGAGTCCAATGACAAGCTACCTTTCCTCGACGTCCTCATTCACAAAGTAGACAACAACCTAAGATTTCAAGTTTATCGGAAACCCACCAATAAAAAATGATCTCACACACTTCTATTCCAGTCAAGATACCAGACCAAAGAGGCATCATCATCGGGTTTTTCCTAAGAGCATACCGAATTTGTAGTCCTGAGTTTCTTGACGAGGAATGTACTTACATTCACCAAACATTCACTGAGTTACAATTTCCTTCTTTTTTCATCAAAGACTGCAAGAAAAGAGCTCTTCAGATCATCAATTCTCCACGCATCAACACCGCTCCCAACAAAGTTATAATTCTTCCCAACAGCCAGGTTGCACTAAACGTCTCAAAAGTACTTTCACAAGCTAACACCAGAGTCGCCATCGCTTCTACCACTTCAATAAAGGATCTAACCAGGACATAACCCAAGCACCACGAACCAGTCAATGCAGGAGTTTACACTATACCCTGTGGAGGCTGTGACAAGATCTACGTAGGTGAAACAGCAAGAAACCTCGACACCCGCCTCAATGAACACATATACGCATGTAGGAACGACAACTTAAACAACGCCTGTGTACAACACCGAAATTCCACCAATCATCTTATGAAAATTCAGAGACGCCCAATTAGTGATAAAAGAAACTAATTTCCGCACACGCAAGTGCCTTGAATCAGCACTGATCGCTGTTTCGAATACAATTAAACAAAACAACGGCAGCTTCACCATCTCCGAAGTCTTAGCAAGAATCCTCCTGAAAACAGTAAACCCTGCCATCACATAGTCTCTCCTGTTATACTACACAAAGCACAGAGAGTGAACACTGAAACAACCTGCCTCATTCCAGTTTATATTTGTCAAACCTATTTTTATGTTACCCAAGTAATAGCTTTTATATCCTTTTACTCATGTACGAATTAATTGCTTTTGTCACTACCACTACTACTACTACTACTACCACTAGTGAACATCGAAATGGTACCTCACTAGTATTCACCTCACTCTGAGCCTTTATATACCCTCTGTGTCCATGTATTGTTTGTAATGGCTTGATAAAGCTCCTGGAGAGCGAAACGTTGCCACAATAAATGTCACATTAGTTGCACTTGTGTCCTTTTACTTTACATATTGTCGGTAATTCTACCAACTTTATTACAACCTTACTAATGATGTATAAAGCTGCAGTATGACCTCTGGACTTCTGTTGTTCAGTCAGTCAGCCAGTGAACCAGTTAGCCAGTCAGTTTGCTAACTGGTAATAATTATATCAATAATAATAATAATAATAATAATATTAATAATAATTATAATGATAGGTAGAAATTTCTTTATGGAGTATAGAGAGTAAGACGTTAATTGTCTTGCAAGTCTTGAGAGGAGACTTAAGACTTGCTGACAAGACGTGGTGGTGGCCTGACTACAACCTTTTAAGACTTTACCAGGAATACTAAGACTTTAGACTTATGGAAGGAAGGAGGAGGACGAGGAAGTAGAGGAGAGGAGAGAAATAGAGAGTGAAATAGAGAGAGAGAGAGAGAGAGAGAGAGAGAGAGAGAGAGAGAGACAGAGAGACAGAGAGACAGAAGGTGGGGGTCGTAGCAATGTAGGTTGGGTCTCTAGCTAGGTGGGGACCCAGCTAGGTGGGGACCCAGCTAGGTGGGGACACATTTAGGTGGGGACCCAGCTAGGTGGGGACCCAGCTAGGTGGGGACCCAGCTAGGTGGGGACACAGTTAGGTGGGGACCCAGCTAGGTGGGGACCCAGCTAGGTGGGGACCCAGCTAAGGGGAGATGTGAGTGGAAGGGAGTCTAAGGGGAGGCCTAAGGGAGGCCTAAGGTGGTCTAGCACTTTGTAAAGTAAAAGGACACAAGTGCAACTAATGTGACATGTTATCGTGGCAACGTTTCGCTCTCCAGGAGCTTCGTCAAGCCGTTACAAACAGTACATAGACACAGAGGGTATATATAGGCTCAGAATGAGGTGCAATACTAGTGGTAGTAGTAGTAGTAGTGATATAAGTAGTAGTAGTAGTAGTAGTAGTAGTAGTAGTAGTAGTAGTAGTAGTAGTAGTAGTAGTAGTAGTAGTAGTAGTAGTAGTAATAGTAGTAATACAATATGGTAAAGTAATTAACTTGCACATGAGTAAAAGGATATAAAATCTGTTACTTGGGTAACATAAAAATAGGTTAGACAAATATTTTTATTAGAGGCTGGATAGAGAAGGTCTGTTTCAGTGTTCACTCTCTGTGCTTTGTGTAGTATAACAGGAGAGACTATGTGATGGCAGGGTTTACTGTTTTCAGGAGGATTCTTGCTAAGACTTCGGAGATGGTGAAGCTGCCGTTGTTTTGTTTAATTGTATTTGATACAGCTATTAGTGAAGATTCAAGACACTTGCGTCTGCAGAAACTAGTTTCTTTGATCACTAATTGGGCGTCTCTGAATTTCATGAGATGATTGGTGGAATTTCGGTGTTGTACACAGGTGTTGTTCAAGCTATCGTTCCTACATGCGTAAATGTGTTCATTGAGGCGGGTGTCGAGGTTTCTTGCTGTTTCACCTACGTAGATCTTGTCACAGCCTCCACAGGGTATAGTGTAAACTCCTGCATTGACTGGTTCGTGGTGCTTGGATTTTGTCCTGGTTAGATCCTTTATTGAAGTGCTAGAAGCGATGGCGACTCTGGTGTTAGCTTGTGAAAGTACTTTTGAGACGTTCAGTGCAACCTGACTGTTGGGAAGAATTATAACTTTGCTGGGAGTGGTGTTGATGCGTGGAGAATTAATGATCTGAAGAGCTCTTTTCTTGCAGTCTTTGACGAAAAAGGAAGGAAAATGTAACTCAGTGAAGGTTTGGTGAATGTATGTACATTCCTCGTCAAGAAACTCAGGACTACAAATTCGGTATTACTCTCTTAGGAAAAACCCGATCATTATATCTCTGTCGGTCTTGACTGGAATAGAAGTATGTGAGATCGTTTTTATTGGTAGGTTTCCGATAAACTTGAAATCTTAGGCTGTTGTCTATTTTGTGAATGAGGACGTCGAGGAAAGGTAGCTTGTCATTGGACTCTTCTTCTATGACTCACGAAATCGTAATGACACGATTGTAAACAAACCATACCACGGGCGGGATTGAACCCGCGGTCAGAGAGTCTTAAAACTCCAGACCGTCGCGTTAGCCACTAGACTCTTCTTCTAGTGTAAACTGGATCGCCGGTTCAACTGCGTTAAGCCTTGATTCCGTACATCGGTACGTTTGTGAGTTATTACGAGGACGTCGTCCACGTAACGTAACCAAGTGACGCTGGAAGGAATGATGTTGGCGAAGTGTTCGGACTCTAGGTGTTCCATGTATAAGTTGGCACTTGTGTCCTCTATCTTGACATATTGTTGGTAATTCTAGCAACTTGATTACGGTCTGTCACTTGTAAGGTGATTACAGGTTACTCTAACCTCAGCTAAGGAGCCGAAACACAACACACACAACACACAACACACACACACACAACACGCAACACACACGCAACACACACACACACACAACAACACGCAACACACACACACACACACACACACACACACACACACACACACACACACACACACACACACACCACACAACCCACAACACACACACACACACACACACACACACACACACACACCACACACACACACACCACACACACACACACACACACACACAACACACACAACACACACACAACACACACACACAACACAACACACAACACGCACACACACAACACACAACACACGACACACAACACACACAACACACACACACACACACACACACACAACACACACACACACACACACACACAACACACAACACACAACACACAACACACACATACACACACACAACACGCAACACACAACACACAACACACACAACACACACACAACACACACACACACACACAACACACACACACACACACACACACACACACCACACACACACACACACACACACACACACACACACACACACACACACACACACACACACACACACACACACACACACACAACACAACACCGGCTTATTAATCTTAAATCCGGGTTATAAATCACCTCGCCTTTCACAACACTGTAACACGTAATTAATGTAGGAGGCGAGTCACTCCGCTGATGATAATAATAATAATAATAATAATAATAATAATACTAATAATAATAATAATAATAATAATAATAATAATAATAATAATTGTGGTTGTAAGTTGGTATCTCTGGTAGTTGCACAAAATCAATATTCAAAAAGGGTGATTCTAATTCAAAGTTGTTAGTGGTGGGGACTGACTGCCAACTCTCCCTCTGTCTGACAGGAAGGTCATAATTGAGTGTACCTGACTGGTAGGGAATTTTAGCTGTTAACACGTTAGGTGTTGTTTGATGGAGGAGGTGGTTAGAGAGAGAGAGAGAGAGAGAGAGAGAGAGAGAGAGAGAGAGAGAGAGAGATTTATACATACATATACGCATGTATACAAGTCTGGCAGGATAAGGTAATGAGTCATGGATAAAATGGGCAGAATGATTGGCACTGACGATATTTATGTGTGAGAGGCAGGGGCATGATGCCTAGCATGATGGTGGGGCATGATGGTGGGGTATGATGGTGGGGCATGATGTCTAGCATGTGTGTATTCCGTCCCTGTCCCTCTCTGCTATACACCAGCTCCCTTACCTTCCTGTCTTAGTGTGACTTGCCAATGCTTCAAGTGTGTATATATATATATATATATATAAATATATATTGTATATATATATAATATATATATATATATATATATATATATATAAAGTAATGTATTACGATGGTGGTTGTACTGGTGGTAGTTGTGGTAGTGAATGGTGGTAGCAGCAGTAGCAGTTGTAACTGCAGTAGCGGATGGTGGTTGGGTAGTGGTAGTAGTAGTGGTGGTAGTAGTGATGTTAGTAGTGGTAGTAGCAGTGTTTAGTAGTGGTAGTAGTTAGTGATAGTGGTGGTAGCAGTGGTAGTAGTGATAGTAGTAGTGTTAGTGGTGGTAGTAGTGGTAGCAGTATGTAGTAGTGGTAGTAGTAGTGGTTGTAGTGATAGTGGTAGTAGTTGGTAGTAGATGGTAGTGTGGTCAGCTAGTATTCTTAAGGAGTAGTAGTGTGATACTGTGGGACAGTCATACTATAGACGATGTTAGTGCTGGTCAGACTGATCATACTATTAGACTAGTGCTGTCTCAGTACTTGTCATCTATTAGTAGTACGTGTGGAGCTTCCAGCTTTCATTTGTGGCCTCAGAGACGTATGTCATGTCAAGCTGTCTCTTCTTAATGGACATGTATGTGCTGTCAGGCTCTCTCTCTCCTACTTCTCTCCTCTATCTGTCATCTTTTAGCGTTGCGTCTACACCTGTCATCTTTTAAGACGTTGTGCTTCAGAAGACTGTCTGTCGTTAAGACGTAGTGCTGTCAGACTGTCATCTTTTAAGACGTTGTGCTGTCAGCTGTCATCTTTAAGACTATGCTGTCAGACTGTCATCTTTAAGACGTTGTTGCTGTCAGACTGTCATCTTTAAGACGTTGTGCTGTCAGACTGTCATCTTTAAGACGTAGTGCTGTCAGACTGTCATCTTTAAGACGTAGTGCTGTCAGACTGTCATCTTTAAGACGTGTGCTGTCAGACTGTCATCTTTAAGACGTTAGTGCTGTCAGACTGTCATCTTTAAGACGTTGTGCTGTCAGACTGTCATCTTTAAGACGTTGTTGCTGTCAGGCTGTCATCTTTAAGATCGTAGTGCTGTCAGACTGTCATCTTTAAGACGTAGTGCTGTCAGACTGTCATCTTTAAGACGTTGTGCTGTCAGACTGTCATCTTTAAGACGTTGTGCTTCAGACTGTCATCTTAAGACGTAGTGCTGTCAGACTGTCATCTTTAAGACGTTGTGCTGTCAGCTGTCATCTTTAAGACGTAGTGCTGTCAGGACTGTCATCTTTTAAGACCGATAGTGGCTGTCAGGCTGTCATCTTTAAGACGTAGTGCTGTCAGACTGTCATCTTTAAGACGTAGTGCTGTCAGACTGTCATCTTTAAGACGTTGTGCTGTCAGACTGTCATCTTTAAGACGTAGTGCTGTCAGACTGTCATCTTTAAGACGTTGTGCTGTCAGACTGTCATCTTTAAGACGTTGTGCTGTCAGACTGTCATCTTTAAGACGTTGTGCTGTCAGACTGTCATCTTTAAGACGTAGTGCTGTCAGACTGTCATCTTTAAGACGTAGTGCTGTCAGACTGTCATCTTTAAGACGTAGTGCTGTCAGACTGTCATCTTTAAGACGTAGTGCTGTCAGACTGTCATCTTTAAGACGTTGTGCTGTCAGACTGTCATCTTTAAGACGTTGTGCTGTCAGACTGTCATCTTTAAGACGTTGTGCTGTCAGACTGTCATCTTTAAGACGTAGTGCTGTCAGACTGTCATCTTTAAGACGTAGTGCTGTCAGACTGTCATCTTTAAGACGTTGTGCTGTCAGGCTGTCATCTTTAAGACGTAGTGCTGTCAGACTGTCATCTTTAAGACGTTAGTGCTGTCAGACTGTCATCTTTTAAGACGTTGTGCTGTCAGACTGTCATCTTTAAGACGTAGTGCTGTCAGACTGTCATCTTTAAGACGTAGTGCTGTCAGACTGTCATCTTTAAGACGTAGTGCTGTCAGACTGTCATCTTTAAGACGTAGTGCTGTCAGACTGTCATCTTTAAGACGTTGTGCTGTCAGACTGTCATCTTTAAGACGTTGTGCTGTCAGACTGTCATCTTTAAGACGTTGTGCTGTCAGACTGTCATCTTTAAGACGTTGTGCTGTCAGACTGTCATCTTTAAGACGTTGTGCTGTCAGACTGTCATCTTTAAGACGTATTGCTGTCAGACTGTCATCTTTAAGACGTGTGCTGTCAGACTGTCATCTTTAAGACGTAGTGCTGTCAGACTGTCATCTTTAAGACGTAGTGACTGATCAGACGTGTCATCTCTTTAAGACGTAGTGCTGTCAGACTGTCATCTTAAGACGTAGTGACTGTCAGATGTCATCTTTACGATCCGTTTGTGACATCGTCAGACTGTCATCTTTAAGACGTATGCTGTCAGACTGTACATCTTTAAGACGTAGTGCTGTCAGACTGTCATCTTAAGACGTAGTGCTGTCAGACTGTCATCTTTAAGACGTATGCTGTCAATCACTGTCATCTTTAAGTTACATTTGTGTACATCGTGTACATCCTAGTACATACTGTGTACAATCTGTACATCTGTGTACAGACATCTGTCACTGTATCTTTAAGTACGTATGTGTACATCCGGTACATCCGTGTACATCGTGTACATCCGTGAACGTACATCCATGTACATCTGTGTCACATCCATGTACATCTTAGTACATCCTGTACAACTGTAACATCTCTGTGTACATCGTGTACATGTTCATGTACTCTGTGTCATCCGTGTACATCTGTTAGTACATCCGTGTACATCTGTGTACTCTTCATCGTGTACAATTCCGTGTACACAGTACATCATGTAATCTGTGTACATCCGTGTACATCTGTGTACATCCGTGTACATCCTGTACATCTGTGTACATCCGTGTACATCGTGTAACATCCGTGTACATCCTGTACATCTGTGTACATCCGTGTACATCCGTGTACATCTGTGTACATCCGTGTACATCCGTGTACATCCGTGTACATCCGTGTACATCTGTGTACATCCGTGTACATCTGTATCCGTTACATCCGTGTACATCCGTACATCCATGTACATCTGTGTACATCCGTGTACATCCTGTGTACATCCGTGTACATCCACGTGTACATCGTCGTGTACATTCACGTGTACATCCGTACATCTGTGTACATCCGTGTACATCCACGTTACATCTGTGTACATCCTGTGTACATCACGTACATCTGTGTACAATCCGTGTACATCCTGTGTACATCCGTGTACATCTGTGTACATCCGTGTACATCTGTGTACATCCATGTACATCTGTGTACATCCGTGTACATCCGTGTACATCCATGTACATCTGTGTACATCCATGTACATCTGTGTACATCCGTGTACATCTGTGTACATCCGTGTACATCCACGTACATCTGTGTACATCCGTGTACATCCACGTACATCTGTGTACATCCGTGTACATCCGTGTATCCACATACATCTGTGTACATCCATGTACACCATGTATATCCGTGTACATCTGTGTGCATCCGTGTACGTCTGTGTACATCCCTGTACATCCATGAACATCCGTGTACACTCATGAATATCAGTGTACATCGATGTACATCCATATACATTCGTGTACATGGATGTACATCCATGTACATTCGTGTACATGGATGTACATCCATGTACATGGGATTTCCCCATCTTCCCTCCTCCCTCCACCTTCCTCCCCCCTACATAACATCCATACCCCTACTTTCTCTTCTACGCTTCCCTTCCACCCCCCTCCCCATTCCCCTCCCCCCCCTTCTCCCCCCTTTCCCCTCCCGCACCTGACACCACAGGAGCCATTATTACCCACATTCCTCCACCCACCACGCAGTTGACTCACCAACCACTACCACCACTACCACCACTACCACCAGGCTACCAACCACTACCACCAGGACCACCACTACCACCACTACCACCAGGACCACCACTACCACCACTACACACCAGGACCACACTACCACCATACCACCACTACCACCACTACCACCACTACCCCACCAGGACACCACCACTACCACCAGGACCACCACTACCACCCACTACCACCAGGCCACCTCCACCAGGACACCACTACACCCTACCACCACTACCACCAGGAATCCATACCACAACCACCACTACACCAACCACATGACCACCACTACCACCACTACCACCACTACCACCAGGACCACCACTCCACCACTACCCAGGACCACCACTACCACCACTACCACCAGGACCACCACTACCACCACTACCACCACTACCCACCAGACCACCACTACCACCACTACCACCAGGACCACCACTACCACCACTACCACCAGACCCCACTACCACCACTACCACCACTACCACCAGACCACCACTACCACCAGGACCACCACTACCACCACTACCACCACTACCACCAGTACCACCACTACCACCACTACCACCACTACCACCAGACCACACTACCACCACTACCACCACTACCACCACTACCACCACTACCACCACTACCACCACTACCACCAGACCACCACTACCACCACTACCACCACTACCACCAACTACCACAGGACACACCACTACCACCACTACCACCACTACCACACAACCACAACATACCACCATTACCACCACTACCACCATTACCACCACTACCACCACCACTATCTCACCACCACTTTCACCACCACACACCACCACCACACTACACCACCACTACTACCACCACTACTACCACCACTACTACCACCACTACAACCACCACTACTACGACCACTACCACCACTTAAACCACCACTACTACGACCACTACCACCACTTAAACCACTACTGCTACCACCACTTCTACCACCACTACCACCACCACTCCCACCAACACAACTACTACTACTACTACTAACACCCAAACACTACTAGCAACAGAATAACCTACTATAGCAGGTTGAATGGGGTGAAAAATACTCCGGGATATACCTCATGAATATTTCAAGTATACCCCAGTATATCCCGGGATACTCCAAGAACTTTTCCAGGTTATCCCAGGTATACTCCAAAAAATCCCAGGTAATCCCAGGTATACCCAAAAAATATCCAGTATATCCCAGGAATACTCCAAGAAATCCCAGGTATATCCCAGGTATACTCCAAGAAAACTCCGGGTTACCCAGGTATACTCCAAGAACTTTTCCGGGTTACCCCCAGGAAACCCAAGAAATACCCAGGTTGTCCCAGGTATACCCCAAGAAATACTCCGGGTATATCCCATATACTCCAAAAAACTTTTCCAGTATACCCCAGGTATACCCAAAAATACTCCAGGTATGCCCCAGAAATCCCCAAGAAAACTCCAAATTTAACCCAGGTAACCCCAAAAAAACTATTCCCCGGTATACCCCAGGTATACTCCAAGTATACTCCAGGTATGCCCCAGGTATACTCCAAAACTATTCCGGTAACCCCAGGTAAAAATCCCAAGATATACTCCAGGAAATCCAAATACCCAAAACTATTCCGGGTATACCCGGTATACCCCAAAAAAATATCCAGGTTATCCAGGTATACTCCAAAAAAATACCCCGGGGATACCCCAGCATACCCCATGTAAACCCAGGTATACCACGGGTTACCCCGGGTAACGCCATATCTTACTAAAATTCCTTACCTGTGTATGGCTCTTCCGTGCAGGAGCCGGGACTCGACCCCTCAACATTTCCCCTAGCCCCTACACTTCCCTGAAATTAGAACTAATTTAGACAAGAGTTAATCTAAGTTATTTATGTGTCGACAAAAAAACCCAAAGTATATTTTTAGATAAAAAAATTTAAATTAGAAATTTTGAAAAATCTTAATTTACATAGAAAAAAAAAGTTATGGTGAAAATCTCTTAGAGAGAGAGAAGAGAGAGAGAGAGGGGAAGAGAGGAGGGAGAGAGAAAAAGGGAAGAGAGGAGAGAGGAGAGAGAGAGGAGAGAGGAGGGGGAGAGTTATCCACGCATCCATCCCCAAATGCATCTTGAGAACCTCGATTTTAGAAAAAAAGATTATTTTTAAAAGCTAACTCTCTCTCTCTCCTTCTCTCTCTCTCTCTCTTTTTCTCTTTTTCCCTTTCCTTCCCTTTTTCTTTTTTTCTCTTTCTCCCTCTCTCTTTACTCTTTCTCCCTCTCTTTTTCCCTCTCTATTCTCTTTTTCTCTTTTTCTTTTTTTCTCTGTTTTTTTTTTTTCCTTTCTTTCTATCTCTCTCATTTAGTGTGCAGGTATGTACCAACCCCTCCAGTAGTTCCCAGGGTGGCTTTATGGTTCTTTGTCGTCTGTGTCCAGGGAGTACACTTAAGGACTTCAAACACCAACATGTAATTGAGGTGCTTCTTGACTTTATGACGATGTAAGGTAAAGGGCTTTTCTTCCAAAGGAACTGGAAGGAAGGGGAAGGGAGGGGGGGGTGTGAAGGGGGGGGGAGGGAAAAGAGGGAGGGGGGTAGAAGGGGGAGGAAAAGAGGGGAAAAGAAGAAAGAGAAGAAGAATGAGAAGAGATAGGGGGAGGGAGGGGGTGTGGAGGGGGGGAGGGAGCTGGTGGGGAGGGGGTGAGGGAGGGGAGGGGGGAGGGGGTGAGGGAGGAGAGGTAGGGAGGAAGGTAGGAGGTGGGGAGGAGGGGGAGGAAGGGAGGGGGAGGGAGAGAGATAGGGAGGGGAGGGGGGTAGGGGGTTGAAATGGTGGCGACAAGGGTTTGCTCCCCGTCAGACCGTGTTGGGGGGGGAACCAGCAAAGGTGGGAGGAGAGAGAGAGAGAGAGAGAGAGAGAGAGAGAGAAGAGAGAGAAGGGGGAGAGAGAGAGAGAGAAAAAAAAAGAGAGAGAGAAGGAGAGAGAGAGAGGAGAGGAGAGGAGAGAGGAGAGAGGGGAAAGAGAAAAGGGGGAGAGAGGAGGAGAAGAGAGAGAGAGAGAGAGAGGGAGGAAGAGAGGGAGAGAGAGAAAAGACAGAGAGGGAGAGAGAGGGGAGAGAGAGAGAGGAGGGGGGGGGGAGGAAGAGAGAGGGGAGAGAGAGAGGAGAGAGAGGAGAGAGGAGAGGAGAGGAAAAGAGAGAGCAAAAATAAAATTTCAACAGTCCTGTCAGATGCAAAATATTTACCAGCCTTCCATTTAGCACCACAAGACAGGAGAGTAATACCCCCCTGGATGGTCCCTATCACATATTTTCAGTATGAAAAACAGGGGAAAACAAACAGTGTTGCTACATATTCTATATGAAGTTACTTTGGGAACCCAGCGTGTTGTACCTATTCTATATGATAGTTACATTGTGGGAACACCAGCTGTGTTGCTACTTTTATTCTATAAATAGTTACATTGTGGGAACACCTGCATGTGTTGTACACTAATCTATATGTATTTTACATTTGGGGGAAAACCCCAGCAGTTTTTTTCTACAAAAATCTATATATAGTTACATTTGGGAACACCAGCGTGTTGCTACATTTCAAGATAGTCACTTTTGGGGGAACACCCCAGTGTTGCTAAAAACTTTTCTATATGTAGTTACATTGTGGAACACCAGCATTTTGCTACACTATTCATATGATAGTTAAAATTGTGGGAACAACAGCAGTTTTGCTACACTATTCTATATGATAGTTACATTGTGGGAACCAGCAGTGTTGCTACACTATTCATATGATAGTTACTTGGGGGAACACCACGTGGTTGCTACACTATTCTATTGATAGTTACATTGTGGGAACACCACATGTTGACACTTTTCTTATATGTTACATTGGGGGAACACCACAGTGTTGCTAACTATTCTATATGAAGTTACATTTGGGAACACCACAGTTTTGCTACACTATTTATTATAGTTAATTGTGGGAACACCGCAGGTTGCTACACTATTTATATGATAGTTACATTGTGGGAACACCGGCAGTGTTGCTACCTATTCTATTGATAGTTACATTGGGGGAACCCCAGCAGTGTTGCTACACAATTCTTATGTAGTTACATTGTGGGAAACCAGCGTGTTGCACCTATTCTATATGATATTACATTGAAATTCCCTTCCTAACCACGAAATGGAACAATTACCTTAGAAACACCCTCATACTTTCCCTTTAAATGTATGTTTATAAATAATTTTAAAAAAATATTATATATATTATTAAAATTTTTATTAATATATAAATTAATTTTAATTATATAAATAATATAATATATGTACATAATGAAATTTAAACTTTAAATTTCATATTATAAAATTTAAAAACATTTTTTTAAACCCAGGGGGTAATGTTGGGAAATTTAAATTTTTAATGACGCGGTAATTACCGGATGTGACCTCTGCTCTTGACCCAGGAAGGAAGGTTTTCCATCTCTCTCTCAAAGAGACACACACACACCCACAATACACAACACACAACAGACCCCAAGGAAACCCAAAAAGGGGGAAAATAAAGGCCACGACCCCAAGTACATTAGCCAGTGAAACTGATAAAAAGGAAAGCTGCAGTGGGGGAAAAAAACCAAATTAAATGGGGGGGATACACAGGGTATGCAGTGGGAGAATAAAGGGTGAGGTCATCTTTGTGTATGGGCCCCCAGGAAGTCAAAGGGGGGAACATATGAAGCAAGAAAACAAGGGAAAAAAAAAGCAATTGAACACTGAAACAATAGGGAAAAAAAGAACCCCGCGGAAAAATTTTCGGAAAAGGGGGGTTTTGAAAAAAAAGCCCCCGGATAGGGCCCTTAAGCAAAACTGGGACCGGAAAACCAAGAAAGAAAAATTAAGGAATGAAAAAGCAAAGGAGGGGTTTTGAGGACAAAACAAAGAAAAAGGAAGAAACTAAAGTTAAAAAAGGCAAAGGGGGAATAAGGGGGGGAAAACAACAAATCCCAACCCAGGAAAAAAGATCTAATACCCCCTCCCTCCAATTTCAAAAACCTCCCAACCACCCCCCGGAAAAACCCCAAACACTCTAAATAAACCCCTGGCCCACCCAAAGGGGCCCCCCCCCCCTTTTTTTACAAATTTCCCACCCCCCCCAGCCCCCCTTTCCCTTTTACCAGTCTCCCCCTTCCCCAAAACCCCAATAAAACTTCCCAACCACAGCCCCTTAAAAAAGAAGTTAAAGGGTTTGGGGTATAAAAAGAAGGGGAATAAAAACAAGTATGAGGAGTGGCACGAAAAAGAATCAAAGGACATCCCCAACATAATGCACTCACAGAAACAAAACCCCCCCGAAAAACAATTTCAACTTTCCCAAACCCCGGAATCAAATCTTTCGGGAAAAGACAGAGGGGGAGAGGGGGGGAGGAGTTGCATGCTCATTAAAAACCAGTGGATTTTGAGAAAGGGAAGGAATGGATGGATGGGCGAAAGGGACCTTAGTAGGAACAATCCGTCTGAGGGACTAAGGTGATAATTGCAGTAATGTACAACCCACCAAGAACGGGGGAGGCCAAGAGAAGAATACGATGAAGCAAAAGGAATGATCAACACACTACCCCGAGGTGGCCAGGGACACACATGGGGGGAGCAAAGTTACTTTTTTGGGGTGATTTCAACAAAAGGAGATTGACGGGAAAACCGGGACCCCCCATGGGGGCCCCGAAACAGGGAGAGCCAAGATGATGGATTGGTACGGGGAAAACCCTCATGCATCAACATTTTAAGACACTACCAGAGAGAGAGGAGGGGAGAACCCAAGGGGACCTTGTATTCACCTGAGTAGTTCGGACATCGAGGGTTAGTATAAAAGGGGGGCCCCCTGGGAGCTAGGACAGGGGTGGTCGTGTTTTTTCGACTACATAGTTGAGCCCCAAAAGGGAGAGAGTACAGGAATGGTGGGAAAAACCAAACTAAAAAAGGGGGGAACTATCAGCAAGAATTTCCCTTTAAAAGACATTCAGGGGGAGGGGGAAAAGCAGGAAAACAGTACAAAAATGAGGACTATGTAGCAACAAAATGCAAGGGGGGCAGGGGAAAGGGGTTTTTTTCCCAAGGGAAACAAAAATAATGGGAAGAACAAAAAGGTCCTTGGTTCCCCAAAAGGGTTTAGGAGGCAAAAACTGGGTACTAAAAATGGAAAAGGTACAGAGACGAGAACCCGGAAAAATAAAGAATCACCGAAGACCCAAAAAAACGAATATGCACAGAAAAGAAGGGAGGTCGAGACAATTAAAATACATAGCATCAAAAGTAAAGACTGCCCCAACTGTTTACAGCCACATCAGGAGGAAAACAACAGTCAAGGGCCAGGTAATCAGACGAGAAGGGTGATGGGGAATTCACAAGAAACGACCGAGAGGTATGTCAGGAGCCAACACAAATTTAAAAGGTATTTACAGTGGAAACCAGTAGGGGCCCAAGAAATGAGCAAAGGGGGGGCACCACAAGTGCTGGGTGAGGTACATATAAAAAAGGGGAGGTGAAGAAAACTGCTATGGGGAAATTGACACCCAAAGGCGGTGGGCCAGACAACACTCTCCTGGGGCCCTTAAAGAGGGAACAGAGATTTGTGTAGCCTAACAAAGATCTTCAACACATCATTTTAAACTGGGACCCCAGGGATGGAAAAAGGAAAATGTAGTCCCAATTTTTAAAAGGGGGACAGACATGAGCACTAAATACAGACCTGTACACTAACGTTATAGATCAAGGGCTGGGGAAAGATATAGGGGGAGAGTGGTGGGCACCTGGAAAGAAACAATGTTAATTGCAACCAGCACGGTTCAGGGGAAAGGAAAATCCGTGTCACAAACCTACTAGAGTTTTTTGACAAGGTTTCAGAAGTAAAACAAAGAGAGGGGGTGGACGACTGCGTATTTTTTGGGCTGCAAGAAGGGCCCTTTGACACAGTTCCTCACAAGAGGGTTTTGCAAAACTAGAGGACCAGGCACACATAAAAAGGAAAGGCACGCAATGGATCAGAGAATATCTGACAGGAGGCAACAAGAGTCATGGTAGCGAGAGGTTCAGAGGGGCGCCTGTGACAACGGGGGTTCCCCAGGGGGCGGGGCCAGGACCCGTGCTGTTTTTTGGATAGTGAACGCATAACGGAAGGGTAGACTCAGAAGTGTCCTTGTTTTCGACGATGTGAAGTTAATGAGAAGAATCGAATCGGCGGGATCAGGCAGGACTACAAAGAGTTGGAAAGGGTACAAGCTGGGCCCGCAACTGGCCCTTTATTTTAAACCCCGCCAAAAGCAAGGTCAGAAGATTGGGGGAAGGGGAAAAAAAGAAGCAGACACAATATATTTGATGGCCAAAAACTGCAAACCTCACTCAAGGAAAAAAATCGGGGGGGGTATAACACCGAGCATAACTCCTGAGGGCACATCAATCAGATAACTGCTGCAGCCCGGGTGCCTGGGAAACCACGGTAGGTTCCCCATACCTCATAAGGGTTCGTTTTAAAACTCTTACACCATTAGTCAGGCCCATACTGGAGTTGCAGACCAGTTTTGGAAACCACACCATCAAGCCTCAAGAAATTTAGAAAATGCAAAAGGTTTGCAAAAAGACTATCCCCGAGTACGGGATTGTCCCATGAAAAAAAGGTTGAGGGAATCGGCCTGACGACACTGGAGGCCAGGGGGGTCGGGGAAATGAAACGACTATAAAATACTGCGCGGAATAGACGAGGTGGACAAAGACGGGATGTTCCAGAGATGGGACACAGACACAAGAGGTCACAATTGGAATTGAAGACTCAGATGAATAAAAGGGGATGTTAGGAAGTATTTTTTTCAGTCATAGAGTAGTCAGGCATGGAATGGGCCTAAAAGTGATGGGGTGGGGGCCCAGGAACCATACATAGTTTTAAGGCGAGGTATGATAGAGCTCATGGGGCAGGGAGAGAGAGGGCCTAGTAGCAATCAGGGGAAGAGGCGGGGGCCCGGAGCTGTGACTCGACCCCTGCAACCACAAATAGGTGAGTACAAATAGGTGATTACACACACACACCTCGCGCACACACACACACACACACACACACACATACACACACACATGCACACGCACATACACACAACACACACATACACACACACACATGCACACGCACACACAAAACACCCCTCGCACACGCACACACACACACCCTCGCCACACACACACACACACACACACACACCCTCGCACACACACACACACACACAACCCACAACACACACACACACACACACACACACACAACAACACACACACACACCAAAACAAAACACACACAACAAACACACACACACACACACACACAACACACACACAACACCCCCACACACACACACACAAAAACACACACACACACAACACACACACACACAACACACACACACACACACAACACACACACACACACACACACACACACAAAACACACACACACACACACAACACACACACACACACACACAAACACAACACACACACACACACAAAACACACACACACACACAACAACACACACACACACACACACACAACACACACACACACACACACACAAACAACACCCCACACACAACACACACACACACACACACAACACACACACACACACACACAACACACACACACACACACACAAACACACACACACACACACACAACACACAACACACACACAACACACACACACACACACAACACACACACAAAACACACAAAACACACACAACACAAAACACACACACACACAACCCCCACACACACACACACAACACACACACACACACACACACACAAAACACACCAAAAACACACACACACACACACACACCACACACACACAACACACACACACACACACACACACACACACACCACACACACACACACACACAACACACACACACACACACAACACACACACACACACACACACACAACACACACACACACACACACACACCACACACCACACAACACACACAAAACACACACACAAAACAAAACACACACACACACACACACACACACAACACAAACACACACACACACACACACACACACCAACCAAAACACACACACACACACACACAAACAACACAAAAAAAAACATCCGTTCGAGGTCAAACATTAAAATAAAACTATATAGAAAAAAAAACAGAAAAACAGAGAAAATCACCTATTTTTTGCTATGGTTATTTTTTCAAGTATTCCACATAAAAATAAATTTTTAAATCTGCAAAAACTATCTATCTATCTATCTATCTATCTTTTTATATATAATATTTTATATATATATAAATAATATATATATAATATATTATATATTTTAATATATATATATATAATATATATATTATATATCCTCTGTGATCAACCAATAGGAAGGCTTGAAACATTCCCGGCTAAGTGCTTGAACCAATAGCGAGGCGCAGGCTAACATCCCTCTGGCCAATTAAATCTCGTGACAGAAAAAAATTTA
>NC_069489.1:11366703-11369203 GCF_026875155.1 Cherax quadricarinatus | reverse complement strand
CATTCACCAAACCTTCACTGAGTTACCATTTTCCTACTTTTTCTCGTCAATGACTGCAAAGAAAAGAGCTCTTCAGTTCATTAATTTCACGCATCTAAAACCACTCCAGCATAAGTTATAATTCTTCCCACACAGCCAGGGTGCACTGAAAACGTCTCAAAAGTACTACACAGGCTAACACCAGAGTCGCCATCGCTTTCTATAAATTAAACACTTCAATAAAGGAATCTAACCAGGACAAAAATCCAAGCACACGAACAGTCAATGCAGAGTTTACACTATACCCTGTGGAGGCGGTGACAAGATCTACGTAGTGAAACTGCAGAAACATCGACACCCGCCTCAATGAAACTCATTTACGCATGTAGGAACGATTCTTGTAACAACTCCTGTGTACAACTCCGAATTCCACAATCATCTCATGATATTAAGAGAGCCCAATTAGTGAATAAAAGAAACTATTTCCGCACACGCAAGTGCTCGAATCAGGGCACTGATCGACTTTTTCTCGAATACATATTAACAAAACAACGGCAGCTTCCACCTCATCTCCGAAGGTATTAGCAAGAATCCTCCTGAAAACAGTAAAACCCTGCCATCCACATAGTCTCTCCTGTTATACTACACAAAGCACAGAGAGTGAAACTGAAAACAGACCTTCTCTATCCAGCCTCTAATAAAAAAATTATTTGTCTAACCTATTTTTTATGTTACCAAGTAACAGATTTTTATATCCTTTTAATCATGTGCGAGTTATTAATTGCTCTACCATATTGTATACTACTACTACTATACTATACTACTAATTACTACTACTTATATCACTACTACTACTACACTGATTTCACTACTACTACTATACCACTAGTATTGCACCTCTTCTGAGCCTATATATACCTCTGTGTCTATGTACTGTTTGTAACGGCTTGGACGAAGCTCCTGGAGAGCGAAACGTTGCCACGATAACATGTCACATTAGTTGCACTTGTGTCTTTTACTTTACTAAAGTGCTAGACCCCTTAGACCCCTCCTTAGGCCCCTCCTTAGACTCCTTCACTCACATCTCCCTTAGTGGGTCCCCCACCTAGCTGGGTCCCCACAGCTGGGTCTGTGGTGGTGCGTTCCCCCTCCTGCTGAGTGTCCCCACCTAGCTGGGTCCACTAGCTGGGTCCCCACCTAACTGGGTCCCGCCTAGGCTGGGTCCCACCTAGCTGTGTCCCCACTAGCTGGGTCCCCACCTAGCTAGGAGACCCAACTACAATTGTACGACCCCCCACCTTCTGTCTTCTCTCTCTCTCTCTCTTCTCTTCTCTCTCTCTCTCTCTCTCTCTCCCTGCTCTCTCTCTCTCTCGATTTCACTCTCTATTGCTTCTCTCTCCTACTTCCTCGTCCTCCTCCTTCCTTCCATAAGACTTAAGTCTTAGTATTCTGGTATAGGTCTTAAAGAGGTTGTAGTCAGCACCACCACGTCTTGTCTCAGCAGTCTTAAGTCTCCTCTTCAGACTTGCAAGACATTTTAGTCTTACTCTCTATATCCCATAAAGAAATTTCTACCTATAATGATAATATAATATTTTTTTATCATTATTGATATAATTATTACCAGTTAGCAAAACTGACTGGCTAAAACTGGTTCACAGGCTGACTGACTGAACAACAGGAAGTCCAGAAGGGTCATACTGCAGCTTTTTATCAATCATTAGTAAGGGGCCTCACCTAGATTCTATGCAGCTCAGTTTGGTTCCATCTTACAAAATGGCATAATTCGTTAGAAAACATTTCAGCGTAGATGGACTAATTAATACATAGTCATTAGAAATCTTTCTTATGAAGAAAGATTGAAGACTCTTTTGTTACATTCACTTGTGAGACTAAGATGAGGGAGCCCTGATCCGATGTGTATAAGTGGAAGATAGTATTAATAAAGGGGATATTAACAAGGTCTTGAGGAGTGTTCTCTCCAAGAGGAGACCCGCCCGTAAGGATTTAAATTAGATATGTTTAGATTTAGAAAGGACTTAGGCAAAGTATTGGTTTGGAATAGGGTATTGATGAGTGGAATCTGTCTACCTAGTTGGGTTATTGAGGTTGGACTTTGGGTAGTTTCAATTTAGGTGGATAAGTACATGTGTGGGAAGGGTTGGTTTTGTGTGGTCTTGAAATCAGAAGTTATTTCACCCACATGGGTGGCATTGTGAACAATTGGGTTGGGAAAATGTTGTTTTAGTGCGATGATTCGTATTGGAACTGCTAGATATGGGCAAAAGGCCTGCTGCAGTTGTTCCTCCTTTTTATGTTCTTATGTTCTTACCTGGGTGGCTGGGCCGGCTTGTGTCTGGGCTGGTGGTGGCTGGCTGCTGGCTGGTGGCGAGAAAGGAGACAGGGTCTGTCAGAGGTGCTAGACAGTAAACAGTTAATCATATCTACCTTCCACACCTTGTCTGGATACTGCTACTCTGCCCTCTCTACTGTTCCTATCTACTGCTAACTCTTACCTGTC
>NC_069489.1:11359203-11361703 GCF_026875155.1 Cherax quadricarinatus | reverse complement strand
GCGATTCGATGTGCCTGGTGTTATACTCACCTCATGATCTTTTTCCTTGAGTTGAGGTTTGTGTCTATGACCCCTAGACTTGTACTCCGTCTGCGGCCTTCTTTGCCTTCCCCATCTTCATGGGACTTTTGCACTTGGTGGGATTGAACTCCAGGAGCCAATTGTGGGACCAGGTCTGCAGCCTGTCCAGATTCATTGTGTTTCTGCTGGTCTTCGATCGAGTGTTATTCTTCTCATCAACTTCACTCATCTGCAAAAAGGGACACTCAGAGTCTATTCCTTCCGTCATGTCGTTCACAAATACAGAAACAGCACTGGTCCTAGGACTGAAACCCTGCTCAGGGACCCGCTGGTCACATGGTGGCCACTCTGACACTCGCCCACGTACCATGACTCGCTGCTGTCTTCATGGGACAAGTAATCCCTGATCCATTGTAGGGCCTTCCTGTTTCCCTTCTTGGTCCTCATTTTTGCACAATCTCTTGTGATGGAACTGTGTAAAACGACTTCTTGCAGTGCAAGAAAATGCATCCACTCGCACCCTCTCTCTCTTCGTCTTACTTGCTGTCACCATGTCATTAGAATCCAGTGACACAGGATTTCGGTCCCCTGAAACCAGGTGGCTGCTGTTGATGAGATCGTTCCTTCTAGGTGTTCCACCCACTCTTCTCTGTTAATCTTCTCCTTGATTTGCATCTATACATGTCAGTGACACTGGTCTGTAGTTTAATGCTTCATGTTCTGTCTCCTTTTTTTAAAGATTGGAATACATTTGCTGTCTTCCAATGCATCAGGCAATCTCCCGTTTCGATACATGTATTGAATATTGTTGTTAGGGGTACACATAGCGCTCTGCTCCTCTTCATACACATGGGGAGATGTTTATACTGGCCCCATTGCCTTTGAGTGATCTAGCTCACTCAGAAGCTCTTCATTCTTTCGGTTGTGTGCACTGTGTCCAGCACTTGGTGGTGTGCCCACCTCTCGTCTTTCTGGATTCCCTCTGTCTCCACTGTGAAACACTCTTTGAATCTCTTGTTGAGTTCTTCAATACTTACTCGGTCATTTCTTGTTGTCTCTTCCTCTTCTTCACTTAGCCTGATTACCTGGTCTTGACTGGTGTTTTCTCCTGATGTGGCTGTACAACAGTTTCGGGTAGATTTGGCTTTCGCTGCTTATGTCGTTTATATTGTCGTTTGGGCCTCCCTTCCTTTTATGTGCATTTCGTTTCTGCGCTATACGACTGTTCTCCTTATCCTCCTGGGTCCTTTGCCTTTGCTATATTTCTTCCATTCCATAGCACTCACTTGGTTTTTGCCTCCTTGCATGTTTGGGTGAACCATGGGCTCATCCTGGTTTTCATTATTCATGTATTCCCTTGGGTACAAACCTTCCTCAACCTCCTTGCATTTTGTTGCTTACATATCAATCTCTCATTACTGGTTCACCTGCAGTTCTCTGTCCCCACTGAACCCCGTTCAGATAAGTTCCTCATTCCTGTGTTAGTCCCCTTTCTCTGTAGTTTGGCTTCATTCTGTCCTGGCTTCCTGCTTCCTCCTCCACTTGTGCTCTACTGTGTATTTCGAAGCTTGAAACCACATGGTCACTGGCCCCATGAGGTCTTTCATATGTGATTTCCTCGACATCTGCACTACTAAAAGGTTAATACTAAGGTCCAGCCTTGCTGGTTCATCTCTCTCTCTATCTTTGTAGTGTCCCTTACGTGTTGGCCATGAAGTTGTGTGTGTGTGTGTATGTTGGTCTTTGATCTCCCTTGTGTGTGTGTGTGTGTGTGTGTGTGTGTGTGTGTGAGTGTGTGTGTGTGTGTGTGTGAGTGTGTGTGTGTGTGTGTTGTGTGAGGGTTGTGTGAGTGTGTGTTGTGTGTGTGTGTGTATGTGTGTCGTTGGTGTGTGTGTGGTGTGTGTGTGTGTGTTGTGTGTGTGTTGTGTGTGTGTGTGTTGTGTGTGTGTTGTGTGTGTGTTGTGTGTGTGTTGTGTGGTTGTGTGTGTTGTGTGATGTGTGTGTGTGGTGTGTGTGTGTGTTGTGTGTGTGTGTGTGTGTGTGCGTTGTGTGTGTGTTGTGTGTGAGGTGTATTGTGTTGTGTGTAGGGTTTTGTGTGTGTGTGTATTGTGTGTGGGGGTTTTTTTGGGGTGTTGTGTGTGTGTGTGTGTGTGTGTGTTGTGTGAGTGTTGTGTGTTGTGTGTTGTGTGTGTGTGTTGTGATGTGTGTTTTGTGTGTGTGTGGTTGTGTGTGTTGTTTTGTGTGTGTGTGTGTTGTGTGTGGGTGTTGTGTGTGTGTGTTGTAGTGTGTGTGTGTGTGTGTGTGTGTGTGTGTGTGTGTTGTGTGTGTGGTGTGTTGTGTGTGTGTGTGTGGTGTGTGTGGTGTGTGTGTGATGTGTGTGGTGTGTTAGTGTGTGTGTGTTTGTGTGTGTGTTGTGTGTGTGTGTTGTGTGTGTGTGTGTTGTGTGTGTGTTGTGTTGTGTGTGTGTGTGTTTGTGTGT
>NC_069489.1:11344203-11346703 GCF_026875155.1 Cherax quadricarinatus | reverse complement strand
GTGGCGAGGTGTAGAGGGCCCCTGTACCGGGGGGGTCCCACAGGGGTCAACCCTAGGACCAGTGCTTTTTTGGTATTTGTAAAACGACATGAAGAGGAATAGACTCTGGGGTTTGCAGATGACGTAAAGTTGAGAAAAATTTCACTCGATCGAAACCCGCGAACTAAAAAGGGATCTGGACAGGTGAGACCTGCCCAAAGAAATTTGGGCTCCTGGAGTTCAATCCCCCAAGTGCAAAGTCATGAAGATTGGGGAAGGGCAAAGAAGACCGCAGACGAGTCAGTCTAGAGGGGCCAAGACACAAACCCACTAAAGGGAAAAGTTTTGGGGGTGAGTAAAAAACCAGGCACATCTCCTGAACGCACATCAACCAAATAAACTGCGCCAATGGGCCCCAGAAAACCCTCAGAACAGCATTCCGACATCTTAATAAGGAATATTCAGGACCCTGTACACCGTGTACGTTAGGCCCATTTTGGGTATGCGGCACCAGTTTGGAAACCCACACCTACCCAAGCACGTGAAGAAACTACCCGAAAGTGCAAAGGTTTGCAAAAGACTAGTCCCAGAGCAAAGGGGTATGCCGCGAGGAGAGGTTGGGGGAAAAATCAACCTGACACCTGGGGAAGGAGAGATGGGGGGAATGATAACGACATACAAAACTGAGGGGGAATTGACAAGGTGGACAAAGAAGGATGTTCCAGAATGGAAACCAGTAACAAGGGGCATGTTGGGAAAGTTGAAGACGCAGATGAAACACAGGGGGTGTTTTGGAAGTATTTTTAGCCACAGATGTCGTAAGTGGAATTTTGGGAAGCGATGTAGTGGAGGCAGGTCCATCATAGCTTTAAACAGAGGTATGATAAACTCACGGGTTCAGGGGAAGTGACCTATAGCGATCATGAAAAGCGGGGCCCGGAGTCGGCTCGACCCCCCCAACCTCAACTAGGTGAGTACAAATAGGTGGGACAACTAGGTAGTCAACAGGTGAGTACACAGGTTATGATTGTAATTAAGGGTGTCTGGCAATTAACTGAGACATCCAGCAGGTAAATTTAAGTAATTATCTTTAATTATATTAAATTATCATCAACTAATCCTTCTACCTTATATTTATATATATATATATAATAATATTTATATAATATTATATATATTTATATATATATATATATATTATTATATATATATTAACTGTAGCAGTATAGTAACGTTTTTTTCCACGGTGAGCCTAGGGATACCCGGAGAGAGAGGAGAAAAGAGAGAGGGGGGAGAAGGAAGGGGGAGAGAGAGAGAGAGAGAGAGAAGAAGACAGACAGAGAAGAAGAGAGAGAGGGGGGAAGAGAGAAGGGGGAGAGAGAGAGAGAGAGAGAGACAGACAGCAGACAGACAGACAGACAGACAGAGGAGAGAAGGAGAGGGGGGAGGAGAAAAAAGAGGAGAGAGAGCAAGAGAGAGAGGAGGAGAGAGTTTAGAGGAGAGAGGAGAGAGGGGAAAGAGAGAGAAGAAGAGAGGTAGGTGTTTTTTATGGGGGCGGAGTACGACTGGAGTGATACAGTATACATGTATGTTTGTTCTTCACAACATGCCACTACCACACACACACACAGCACACATAACACCCCACCAAAACCACACACACACACACACAACAAAACACACACAACAACACAACACACACAAAACCAAAAACCCCACCAAAACCCCACACCAAACACACACCAAACAAAACACCACACACACACACACACACACACACACACACACACACACACCACACACACACACACACACACAACACACACACACACACACACACACACACACACACACACACACAAAACACAAACCCCACCCACACAACACACACAAAACCACACAACACCACACCCACACACACCCAAAACACACACACACACACACGTGGTTTGCGACGTACCTACGTTTTGGCCCCCGTAAACCCGGATTGGAGCACGGTCTAAAACCAGGCCTGAGATTTTATTGACCAGCCAGATAAACTCAGATTTTTTAGCAAAAAATATTTGATATTGAATTTTTGGTTTTTCTTAAGAAAGTTGTGAGAGAATCGTGGTTGGAGATAAAAGGGGGAGATTGAGAGAGGGGGGAGGGGGGGGGTGGAGAAAAGGGGAGGGGGAGGGGGAGTGAGGAGAGGGGAGAGAAGAGAGGGGAGAGAAGGGGGAGAGAGAGAGAGAGAGGGGGAGAAGGGGGGAAGGAAAAAGCGAGAAGAAGAGAGAAGACGAAAAGACAGGACAGAGGGGGAAGATAAAAAACAAAAAAAAAAAAAAAACCAAAAACCAAAAAACCCCCCAACAACAACCCCAAACCAAAACCAAAAACAACCCCCCCCCCACCCCCCCCCACCCCAAAACCCACCCCCCACCACACCCACACAACACCCACAAAAACTCCACACCCCCAACCCCCCCCAACCCCCCACCCCCCAACACACCAAACTACACACAAACACACACCCAAAAAC
>NC_069489.1:11336703-11339203 GCF_026875155.1 Cherax quadricarinatus | reverse complement strand
GCCTTCTAACTACCATCTCTACTATGCCTTATACTATACCATATACTATCTGCCTACACTACACCCCTAAACTACTCTGCCTTACTACTACTACCACTACTAACTATCCTTTCTACTGACCACTCCTCACTGCCTTACTCTACTACACTATACTACTACTGCCCTTTCTACTACCCACTACACTACTATGCCTTCTACTACCCCACTATACTACTATGCCTTACTACTCTACACTACTATACACTGCCTTCTACTAACCACTACTACTACTCCCTTACTATGCTACCCCTATACTACTACTGCCTTACTACTATACCACACTACTACTATGCCTTCACTCTACCTACTACTTACTGCCTTACTACTCACCACTACTACTACTACTGCCTTTCTAACACCACTACATATACGCCCTTCTACCTACCATATACTATATGCCCCTTTCTACACTACCACTACTACTATACTGCCCTTTTACTATACCACTATACTACACTGCCTTACTACTGCTACCATACTACTACTAGCCTTACTATTTAAAACCCTATACACACTGCCTTACTACTGCTACCCCTACTACTATACGCCTTATATACTACCACTATATACACTGCCTTCTTTCTGTACCACTACTACTAATGCCTTACTACTAACACTATACACTACTGCCTTTATATACTACCACTATACTTTATACTGCCTTACTACTCTACCATCTACTCTACTGCCTTACTACTATACCCATATACTACTACTGCCTTATCTGCTCCCCTACTACTACTACTGCCCTTTCTATACTACCCCTACTATACTACTGCCCTTCTATACACCACTATACTACTACTGCCCTTACTACTGCTACCCCTCTATACTAATGCCTTATACTTTTCCATAACTATACTCCTTCTACTATCCATACTACTACTACTGCCTTTACTATGCTACCCCCTACTACTACTCTGCCTTACTACTGCTACCCCCACTACTACTACTGCCTTAACTACTACCCCTACTACTCTACTCCCTTTCTAAAGCTACCACTCTACTTACTGCCCTTTTACTACTACCATACACTACTCTGCCTTACTACTACTCCATATCACTACCCACTCTGTACCACTATACTATAAAACCTTACTATACTAAAAACTATTCTCGCCCTTTCTACTGCTACCCCTATAAATATACTGCCTTTACTACTACCACTCTAAACCGCCTTTTACAACAAACCCCTACTTTTCTACTGCCTTAATACTGCTACCCCTACTATATACTGCCTTACTACTGCACCACTTACTACTATGCCTTACTACTACTACCCCTACTCTACTACTGCTTACACTACTACCAACTACTACTACGCCTTACTACTGTACCCTAACTCTCTGCCTTTCTACTGCTACCACATACTACTCTGCCCTTTCTACACTCCCTACTACACTACTGCCTACTACTACTACCACTACTTTTCTATACTGCCCTTTCATACACCACTATTTCTACTATGCCCTTTCTCTATACCATACTACTCCTTATACTGCTACCCCTACTACCTCTGCCTTACTAACTCCACTATACTACTACTGCCCCTTTCACTTACCACTCACTACTACTGCCTTACTACTGCTACCACTACTACACTACTGCCCCTTTCTATACTACCACTACTACTATACGCCTTACTACTACTACCACTACTCCCTTTTCTGCCTTACTACGCTACCACTACTATATCTGCCTTTTATGACCCCTACTACTAACTCTGCCTTACTCTACACCATATACTATACTGCTTACTACTATACCCCCTATACACTACTGCCCTTTCTATGCTACCCTACTACTACTATGCCCTTTCTCTACTACCCTACTACTACTACTGCCTTACTATCTAAACCCCTATATACTACTGCCTTACTATACTACCACTACTACTGTCCCCTACACTAATGCCTTATACTATACCATACTACTAAATACTGCCTTACTATGTACCACACTACTACACTGCCTTCTCTACTACCATACTACTACTAGCTTATACTGCTACCACTACTATACTACGCCTTCACTACTCCACTTTCATACTCGCCCTTACTACTGCACCACTACTCTAAGCCCTTTCTATTACCACTACTACTACTATGCCTTACTACTGCTACCCCTATCCCACTACTGCCCACACTGCTACTCACTACTACTACAAAACTGCTGCTAACTACTAGCTACTTTCTCTACTACTGCTAACTACTCTACTAAATACTAACTGCTACAACTAGCTACTGCTACACACTACTACTACTACTACACTACTACTACACTCACTGCTACTACTTTCTACTACTACTACTACTACTACTACTACTACTACTGCTACTACTACTACTACTACTACTACTGCTACAACCTGCTACTACACTACTGCTACTACTACAACTACTGCTACCTACTGCTACACTACTACTACTACAACTACTGCTACTACTGCTACACTACAACT
>NC_069489.1:11328233-11330733 GCF_026875155.1 Cherax quadricarinatus | reverse complement strand
TGTCCCCTTGTTGCTGTGTCTCCTTGATGTTGTGTCCCCTTGTTGCTGCGTCCCCTTGATGTTGTGTCCCCTTGTTGCTGTGTCTCCTTGATGTTGTGTCCCCTTGTTTCTTACATTCCAAGAAGACGCAATCTATCCATCCATCTCTCTCCTGTCTTACTGCCGTCACCATGTCATAGAACTCCAGTAGGTTTGTGACACAGGATTTCCCGTTCCTAAAACCGTGCTGGTTGTCGTTGATAAGCTGCCTTTCTAGGTGCTCCACCACTCTCCTCCTGATAATCTTCTCAATGATTTTCCATACTGTACAAGTCAGTAACACTGGGCTGTAGTTTAGTGCCTTGTGTCTGTCTCCTTAAAAATTGGGACTACATTTCCTGTCTTCTGTACCTCATGGAGTTGTATATGTGTGTGTATATGTGTTGCGTGTGTGTAGTGTGTGCGTGTGTGTGTGTGCACGTGTGTGTACATACAGCCAGCCTGGCGTGCGCGCGCCTGCACTCACCTAGCAGATGCAACAGCAATTAACACAGTAAAAATCCCCAACATTCAGAACCTCTCCAAAACAAAAACCAGAAAGGCACAAGCCTCGATCCACACACACACTACCACCTTAAAAACGACCTTACCGCTCCCCAGTACAGAGATCAATATCACCCCCATCCTCCCACCGGAGCACACGGCTTAAGCTCCTCTCCCCGGCTGGCTTTGATTTACATGTGTTCTTAGGACGTGGGATGTGAGGCTGTTTCCTCAAGCTAATTGTGAGGTGAGTGAGGCCAGTGTGTATTGAAACACTGTCTAGGATTCTCAGGAGTAGGGGAAGGGGGAAGGGGAGGAGGGGGAAGGGGAGGGGAAGGCGTATACTCAATAGTATGTATAATATATATATAAGTATCCTCTTACGACACGCATGGCTTACGGAGGAGGAGTTCTGTTCCACTCAGGTCTCTGGATAATACTTTAGTAACCCACCAACTCCTTATAATTCCAGTCTATGGATTCTGTGTATTATGTTCACTCTACACATTGCTGTCAGACATGACATCTCCACTTCCTACAGCCTCCACCACTGCTTCCAGCCTCCACTACTGCCTACAGCCTCCACCACTGCTTCCAGCCTCCACTACTGCCTACAGCCTCCTCCACTGCCTCCAGCCTCCACCACTGCCTCCAGCCTCCTCCACTGCCTCCAGCCTTCTCCACTGCCTACAGCCTCTACCACTGCCTACAGCCTCCTCCACTGCCTACAGCCTCCACTACTGCCTACAGCCTCCCCACTGCCTCCAGCCTCCACCACTGCCTCCAGCCTCCACCACTGCCTCACAGCCTCCTCCACTGCCTCAGCCTCCTCCTACTGCCTCCAGCCTCCCCACTGCCTACAGCCTCCCCACTGCCTACAGCCTCCACCACTGCCTACAGCCTCCACCACTGCCTCCAGCCTCCTCCACTGCCTCCAGCCTCCTCTACTGCCTACAGCCTCCACCACTGCCTACAGCCTCCACCACTGCCTACAGCCTCCACCACTGCCTACAGCCTCCTCCACTGCCTACAGCCTCCACCACTGCCTACAGCCTCCACCACTGCCTACAGCCTCCTCCACTGCTCAGCCTCACCATGCCTCACCCACCACTGCCTCCAGCCTCCACACTGCCCAGCCTCCACATGCCTACGCCTCCTACTGCCTACAGCCTCCACACTGCCTACAGCCTCCATCACTGCCTACAGCCTCCCCACTGCCTCAGCTCCTCACTGCCTACAGCCTCCACCACTGCCTACAGCTTCCATCACTGCCTACAGCCTCCACCACTGCCTCCAGCCTTTCTCTCTCTCTGTCTCTCTCTCTGTCTCTCTGTCTCTGTCTCTCTGTCTCTCTCTCTCTCTCTCTCTCTTCTCTCTCTCCTCTCTCTCTCTCTCTCTCTCTCTCTCTCACTCTCTCACAACTCCAGAAATTCCTTACTTTATCCAACATAATAATAATTTCCATTAATAACCCCTAATTTTGAATTAGAATTGAGAGAGATATTAGACACGACATTCAAATTTCTAAATCGCATTTGACAAATGAGGAAAATTTTGATGTGAAATACGAGCAAGTTCAGTTGAACATGACAGGTGACTGATGGAGCTCACTCACAGTGTTGTGAACTGATGAACATAGCATAGCATAACATAGCACAGCATAGCATAGCATAGCAAAGTACAGCATCACATAGCACAGCATCGCATCACATAGCACAGCATAGCATCGCATAGAAAAGTACAGCATCACATAGCACAGCATCGCATCACATAGCACAGCATAGCATCGCATACGAAAGTACAGCATCACATAACACAGCTTAGCATCACAGCACAGCATAGCATCGCATACGAAAGTACAGCATCACATAACACAGCTAGCATAAACATAGCACAGCATAGCATCGCATACGAAAGTACAGCATCACATAACACAGCATAGCATCACATAGCACAGCATAGCATCGCATACGAAAGT
>NC_069489.1:11310733-11323233 GCF_026875155.1 Cherax quadricarinatus | reverse complement strand
CTCTCTCTCACACACACACACACACACCCACACACACACACACACACACACACACACACACCTCACACACACACCACACACACACACACACACACACACACACACACACACACATCACACACACACACATCTCTCACACACACACACTCTCTCTCACACACACACACACTACAACACACACACACACACTCTCACACACACACACACACACACACACACACACACACACACACACACACACACACTCACACACACACACACACACTCTCACACACACACACACACACACACACACACACACACACACACACACACACACACACACACACACACACACACACACACACACACACACACACTCACACACACACACTCTCTCACAACACACACACTCACACACACACACACACACTCTCTTACGTTAGGTTAGGTCCGTCAGGAAAGAGGACAAGTATCTCCTGACGCGGGTCTTAGATGACGACCCGCCATTGGAGCTTTTATTCATCTGACCGAGGCCTTCCGCTGGCTTACCTGTCCACCCCCTTTTAAAAATTATTCTCGTATTTATAATTATTTATTTTGCTTAGTGATTAGTATTTTTTCTTTCGTCTATAATAATTATTATCACTATTACTATTATTATTATTGACAATATTATCATTATTATTATTAGTATTAGCATTATTATTGATATTACCTGAGTTACCCTTAAAGAAAACGGAAAGTGGAACCATTAAGACGGTAACTAAATTATTTAAGTGTTTCGCATTAATGTTCATCTTATGGGAGGGACGCTAAACCCGTATGGGGGATGGGGTAGGGGAGGTGATCAGGCTTGATCCGAGGAAGAGGAGGGCAGCTACAGCTCCCTGAATCAAGAGCTCTTTTTCCAGCTTCTGTGTTGTGATGGTTTGGCTGATGAGAGAGAGAGAGAGAGAGAGAGAGAGAGAGAGAGAGAGAGAGAGAGAGCGAAAGAGAGAGAGAGAGAGAGAGAGAGAGAGAGAGAGAGAGAGAGAGGAGAGAGAGAGAGAGAGAGAGAGAGAGAGAGAGAGTGATCTGGCAGAAGGCATAGTCACTTGTCAACCCCTCGGCTACGTTGGATCGTCTGACCACAAGGCTGTTTTTACCACACTTAAGATCCCAACAGAACGAGGTGAGGAGTCCACACGCACAACCTGGCTATGGGAAAGAGGTAATTGGCCAGCCCTTTGCTCTGAGCTCGCCACCACCGACTGGAATGCTCTTCTCCAGGGGGATGTTGACAACCAAGTGAAAGCCTTCACTGGACACATCCTTAATCTGCAACAAGAACACATTCCTCACCGGCAATATGTGACAAAGCCTACAGATCAGCCTTGGTTTGGCTTTCGTTGTAGAGAGGCTGCTACTGCTAAGTACAAAGCATGGCGAAGGTATAAGAGACATCCTACCACCTATAACAGGAACTTGCACATGCAAGCCTGTAGGCATATGGGTGATGTTCAAAAGTGGGCCATTGCTAAATGGGAGGTGGACACTAAAAGAAAGTTAGCATCAGGTAGGGTAGGCTCCAAAAACCTGGTGGTCCCTGGTCAAGGAAGACAAGGTATCTGCCTGATGAACTTATTCCACCTCTAAATCGACAGGATGGGACCACCTCTACTAGTAGTCAAGAGAAGGCGGACCTCTTTGCTGAACACTTTGCTACCAAAATGCAAGTTCCTGATCCAGCAAGGGACCCTCCTTGGCTAGCTGCAAGAACTGTGTCAAAACTGTCAGTGGTGACAATAAGGCAGGAGGAGGTGCATTTCCTTCTTAAATCACTTGACCAAGAAAAGGCTGTGGGCCCAGACAAGTTGAGCCCAAGATTGTTGAGAAGATGTGCAGACCAGCTAGCAGCACCTCTAACTCGCATCTTTCAGCAGTGCCTAGTACAGAAGATGCACAGACCAGCTAGCAGCACCTCTAACTCGCATCTTTCAGCACTGCCTAGTACAGAAGATGCACAGACCAGCTAGCAGCACCTCTAACTCGCATCTTTCAGCAGTGCCTAGTACAGCAGATGCACAGAGCAGCTAGCAGCACCTCTAACTCGCATCTTTCAGCACTGCCTAGTACAGTGTAAATGGCCCTCTCTATGGAAAGAGGCAAATGTAGTCCCTGTTCACAAAAAGAAGAGCAGAACAGAAATCAGCAACTACAGACCAGTGTCACTCCTGTCAATCACTGGTAAGATCCTTGAGACAATAATCTCAAGACAAATGACAGATTTTTTTGACTACCACTCACTACTTTGTGATCGTCAATATGGCTTCAGGAAAGGTTACTCTGCTGCTGATCTGTTGTTAAACCTCTCCACTAAGTGGCACCAGTCACTGGATGAATCCAAAGTCAGCTGTGTGGTAGCACTGGACATTGCTGGCGCTTTCGACCGGGTGTGGCACCAGGGCCTCTTAGCAAAACTTCAAGCACTGGGAATTGCAGGCTCTACGCTATGTCTCCTCAGTGATTACCTTCATGGTAGATCTCTAAGCGTAGTCCTCAATGGAACGGAATCAGCAAGGCATCCTATTGGGGCAAGCGTTCCACAAGGAAGTGTGCTGGGTCCACTGTTATGGAATGTCTACTTCAACGACCTTCTTCATCTCATCCCAGAATCACATGCATATGCAGACGACTGTACACTGACATTCACTTATCCAAGAGAAGAAATGCCAGCTGCTCTAAGCTACATCAATCACCAGCTGAGAGCTATATCAGCTTGGGGAAATAGATGGCAAGTAACATTTGCACCTGAGAAAACTCAAATGATGATTGTCTCTAGGCACCATGATGGTAATGCTGGTGCAGTAGTAAGGATGAATGGGAGGGTGTTGGCACCTGGAGAAGAAGTTGATATCCTTGGGGTGAAATTTTACTCCAAACTAACCATGAAGAACCATGTTGTAAATCTTGCAAACAAGGCAGCCAGGAAGCTTACAGCACTTCGCCGTATCTCGCATCTGCTTGACAGTAGGGGTTGCAAGATCCTGTACGAGTCACAAGTACGCTCACACCTTGAGTATGCTCCACTTTCTTGGTTTGCCTGCCCCCCCTCTCATCTGCGACTGCTTGACAGGGTAGAGAACAGAGCAAGACGTCTCATCTCTCGCCTGGGCCCATCCTGGATAGATCTGTCATTTCAGCAGAGCCTTCAACATAGGAGGGATGTGGGTGGCCTTACTGTTATGTACAAGGCCAATATTGTCAAAATACCACACTTGGATCTACTTCGAGGACAGCGTGAAACAAGCTTTTATGCCACAAGACGGGCAGAAAGCAGCAACTTCACTCTGGCTGTACCCTTCTCCAGAACATCACTCCATCTGAGATCATACATACCCAGGATGACTCGAGTATGGAACACATTCGTACAGCATAATGATGTCAACGAGATAAAGTCAGTTGATCAAATGAAAATGCTGGCCCACAGATGGCCCTCAGCAGGCCCACAGATGGCTCCAACTTCATCCTGTCCCATACTTGTATGTCTCATAACAATAAAAATGCTTTCAAATGAGCTGATGTAGGTAACAGCTCTTAGCTTGCCAATAAAGTTAGGAATCCTTAACCTGTAATATAGCTGTCAATAAAGCTAGGGATCCTTAACCTTGTCAAACCCTGTGTAAAAAAAAAAAAAAAAAAAAAAAAAAAAAAAAAAAAAAAAGAGAGAGAGAGAGGAGAGAGAGAGAGAGAGAGAGAGGAGAGAGAGAGAGAGAGAGAGAGAGAGAGAGAATTTTCAATAGCATTCCATTTTCTTTCACAATATATACATTTCTGTATATATCAGAGTGTATATAAGTTCTTTTTCAATTCTATACACAAGTATACATTATATATATATATATATATATATATATATAATATATATATATATTGTGAAAGAAAACGGGAAGAAGATAAAATAATGTTGTCAGAGAAAACGTGATTTTTCCTGTTTACTGAGACGGGAGACTCAAGGAAACTTTGTTTTATTTTTGAAGTTTGTTGTGAGAGTAGTAATGTAAGTTGTAGTTCTTTCTTTCTTGTCTTCCTTCTCTTTCTTCCTTCTCTTCCTTCTTTTTCTTCCTTCTCTTCCTTCTCTTCCTCTCTCTCTCTCTCTCTCTCTCTTTAATGCTTTTTAATTTGGTGTATAAATAAGGCACTGAGATGGGGTTTAGGATCGGGTTTTCTGGTGGCGTCCTGGGGGGCGGGGGGTTGGGCGTCCTGGTGGGCGGGGGTTTGGGCGCCCGGGGGGGTGGGGGGCCCCCCGGGGGGGGTTGGGGCGTCTGGGTGGGCGTCGGGGGTGGCGTCTGGGTGGGTTTAGGTCGAATTTATGACGTTGAATTTTTTTTCCAAATTTTCTCTCTCTCCTCTCTCCTCTCCCCCACTCTCTCCCCCACCCTCCCCTTCCTTTTTGGATCAATTAATTACCTCTTACTGGAAGGGTTTTATCCCCACATAGAGAAAGAGAGAGACGAACAGGGAGACAGAGCCCGGGGAAACAGGACAGGGAGACAGAGAAAAGAGAAAAGGGAAAAAAAAGACGGGGAGACAAAAGACAGAGACAAAACAGAGACAGGGAAACAGAGACAGGGAACAAGACAGGGGACAGGGAGACAGAGACGGGGAACAGAGACGGGAGAAAAGGGGCGGGAGACAGAACAGAAAGGGGAAAAGCCAAAACAAAAACAGAAAGACAAAAACAAGACAGAGACAGACAGGACGAGACAGAGCCCAGAAAAAGAAACAAGACAGAGACAGACAGAGAAAAGAGCCCAGAGACAGACAAAACAGAGACAGAGAAAAAACAGAGACAGAGACAGACAGAGACAAGAAAACGGGGCAGAGACAGACAGAAAAAAAACCCAAGACAAAACAGAAGAGAGACGGGGAGACACAGAAGAAAAGAGAGATAGCTCACAAGAATACATAAACCTTCATATGATTTGGGTTTTTTAGAATGGGGAGGAGGCAAAATGGGGGAGGAAGGAAGGAAGGAGGGGAGGGGAAAGGGGGAAGTAGGGGGGGGGGAAGGGGGAAGGGGAGGGGGGGTTGGGGGTGTTGAAAGCGTCCTAAGCCCACAATGACGGGTTTTCCAAAAGACCACTCCCCCGGGGAGCGGGGGGGGAGGGGGGAAAGGGGGGAAAGGGAAGGGGGGCCCCAACACCCCATCCCCCAAAAACGCATGGATAACCCCCCCCCCCCCTTTCCCCCCCTTTAAAATAACGCTCTGGATCCCCTTTACCGTGTCCCCTTAGGATCTTCCCCCCCCCTTTCCCTCCCCTTTCCCCCCCTCTCCCTTTTTCCTACTCTCCTCCTCTCTCTCTCTCTCACCCCCCCAAAAAAATTTAAAGGGGGGGGTGAGGGGTTGGGGGGAAAGGGAAAAAAATGGAAAGGGGGGGTAGAGGGGAGGGGGAATAGAGGGGGGGGGGAAAAGAGGGGAAGGGGGGAAAAGAGGGGGGGGGAATAGAGGGGAGGGCATTTTGGGGCAGAGGGTTTTACTCAGAAAATGTTTTTTGGTGAAAAGTTATTATTATTATTATTATTATTATTATTATTATTATTTTATTATTATTTTATTTTAAATTAAATTTTATTATTATTGAAATTTTTATTTATTATTTTATTATTAATTTTTATTATTTTATTAATTTTATTATTATTTTATTATTAATTTTTAATTTTTAATTTTTTATTATTTTGTTAAATTTTTTTAATTTTTATTATTATTTTATTATTATTAATAAAATTATTATTTTTTTTTTAATTTTTTTTAAATTTTTTATTATTTTTTATTATTTAATATTATTATTATTTGTTATTTTATTATTATTATTTTTTTATTAATATTATTATTATTATTTTTTGTTATAATTATTATTTTAATTAATTAATTTTTTTATTATTATTTTATTTTTATTATTTTTAATTTTTTTATTAAAAAAAAAAAAAAAAAAAAAAAAAAAAAAAAAAAAAAAAAAATTTTAAAAAAAAAAAATTATTAAAAAGAAAAAAAAAAAAAAAAAAAAAAAAAAAAAAAAAAAAAAAAAAAAAAAAAACAAATTTTAAAAATTTTTAAAAAACAAAAAACAAAAAAAAAAAAAACACACACAAAACACAAAAACCAAAACACACACACAAAAACACACAACCCCACAAAACAAAAAAAACACACACAAAACACACACACAACAACACACAACACAAAACCAAAAAAACCAAAAAACACAACCACACACACACACAAAACCCCAACACACACACACACAACAAAAACCCCAACACACAACCCCACACAAAAACAAAACACAACAACCCCACACACACACACAAAAACCAACACACACAAAACAAACCCAAAACAACAAAACACAAAACACAAAACACAAACACAAAACACAACGACACACCACACAAAAACAAAACCAACACACACAAAACCCCAAAACAAAAACAAAACACACACACAACAAAACCCCAACACCAAAACACACACACACACAACACACAAAACCCCAACAACCCAAAACACAAAACAAAAACAACCCACCCCCACACACAACAAAAACACAACCCACACACACACCAACACACAACACACACACACACACAAACACACACAACACACACACCAAACACACAACACACACAAAAACACAACACACAACAACAAAAACACAACAAAAACCACACAACCCCAAAAACACACACAACACACAACACAAAAACACACACACACAAAACAAAACACACAACACACAACAACCCCCAAAACACCACACAACACAACACACACACACAAAAAACACACACACACACAACCACACAATACACACACACAACACACACCCAAAACACACAAAACAAAACCCACAACACACACACCCACACAACACAACACACACAAAAACACAAAACACCACACACACACAAAACACACACACAAACACAAAAAACACACAAAACACACACAAAACACACACACACAAAACACACAACACAACAAAACAAAACAAAACAAAACCAAAACAACACAACCACACAACCCCACAAAAACACACACACAACACACACAAAACAACACACAACACACACAAAAACACACACACCAACACACAAACACAAACAACACACACAACACCCCAAAACCCCACACACAACACATACACAAAAACCACACAAAACACACACACACACAAAACACACAACACACACACACAAAACAACACAACACACAACCCCACAAAACACCCCAACACACACACAAAACACAACACAAAACACCAACAACACACCACAATAAAACACAAACACACAACAAACACACCCCACACAACACACACCCCAAACACACACACACACCCCACACACAAAAACACACCCACACCAACACACACAAACACGCCCAAAACACAAAACACACAACACACACAACACACAAAAACAACCCCACAAACACAAAACACCAAAAACCACACAACACCACACCCCAACCCACCCACACACAAAAACCCCACAACACCCACAACACACACAACAAAACACCAACCCACCCAAAACACACCAAAACACACACCCAAAACCCACACACACAAACACACAAAACACCCCACACACACTTACAACACACCAAACACACACCCCAAAACACAAAACACACAAACAAAACAAAACACACCACAACACACACAAAACACCAAAACACAAAAAACAAAACAACAAAACACACACACACAAAACCCCACAACACACACAACACACACAAAACAACACACCAACACACACAAAAAAACACAACAACACACACACACACACAACACACACAACACAACACCACACACAACACACAACAACACACACACACACACATCACACACAACCCCACACACACAACACAACACACACACACAACACACAAAACACACACAACAAAACCCAAAACACACACACACACACACACACACACCACACACACAACACACACACAAAACCACACACACCACCCCACCCACCCACCCCCACCAACACCCAGCCCCCACCCCACCACCCAACCCCACCACCAACCACACCTACCGCACCAATACCCCACCACCCACACCCACACACGCACAACACACACCACACACCACACAACACACACAACACAACGCACAACACACAAGTTTGCACTTTACGACGTTCTCTTTCACGTTTAACGTTACTTATCACTTACATGTTTTGAGTCAGATTGTTACTGTTGGCACTGTTACTGTTGGCACTGTTACTGTTGGTACTGTTACTGTTGGCACTGTTACTGTTGGCACTGTTACTGTTGGCACTGTTACTGTTGGCACTGTTACTGTTGGCACTGTTACTGTTGGCACTGATACTGTTGGCACTGATACTGTTGGCACTGTTACTGTTGGCACTGTTACTGTTGGTACTGTTACTGTTGGCACTGTTACTGTTGGTACTGTTACTGTTGGCACTGTTACTGTTGGTACTGTTACTTTTGGCACTGTTACTGTTGGCACTGTTACTGTTGGTACTGTTACTGTTGGCACTGTTACTGTTGGTACTGTTACTGTTGGCACTGTTACTGTTGGCACTGTTACTGTTGGTACTGTTACTGTTGGCACTGTTACTGTTGGCACTGTTACTGTTGGTACTGTTACTGTTGGCACTGTTACTGTTGGCACGTACTGTTGCACTGTTCTGTTGGCATTGTTACTGTTGGCACTGTTACTGTTGGCACTGTTACTGTTGGCACTGTTACTGTTGGCACTGTTACTGTTGGCACTGTTACTGTTGGTACTGTTATTGTTGGTACTGTTACTGTTGGCACTGTTACTGTTGGTACTGTTACTGTTGGTACTGTTATTTCTGTTGGCACTGTTATTACTGTTGGCACTGTTACTACTGTTGGCACTGTTATTACTGTTGGCACTGTTACTGTTGGCACTGTTATTACTGTTGGCACTGTTACTGTTGGCACTGTTATTACTGTTGGCACTGTTACTGTTGGTACTGCTACTGTTGGTACTGTTATTGTTGGTACTGTTACTATTGGTACTGTTACTATTGGCACTGTTACTGTTGGTACTGTTACCATTAGTACTGTTATTATTGGCACTGTTACTGTTGGCACTGTTTACTGTTGGCACTGTTTTTGTTGGTACTTTTACTATTGGTACTGTTACTATTGGTACTGTTACTGTTGGCACTGTTACTGTTGGTACTATTACTGTTGGTGCTGTTACCATTGGTACTGTTACTATTGGCAAGGTTACTATTGGTACTGTTACTACTGGTACTGTTAGCATTGTTACTGTTATTGGCACTGCTACTATTGGCGCTGTTACTGTTGTCAGCCTGGCACTGTTGGTTCACTGCAGTATTCTTGGAGCAAGACTGAAGTTAGTTTGGAGCCAAGTTAGTGTGTGTGTGTACGTGTAAGTACGTATTGTGTACGTGTAAGTACGTATTGTGAGTAAGTACGTATTGTGTACGAGTAAGTACGTATTGTGTGCGAGTAAGTACGTATTGTGTATGTGTAAGTACGTATTGTGTATGTGTTAGTACGTATTGTGTATGTGTTAGTACGTATTGTGTATGTGTAAGTACGTATTGTGTGTGTGTTGTTGAGTGTTGTATGTGTTGTTGGTGCGTTGTATGTTGTGTGTGTTGTGTGTGCGTGTGTTGAGTGTGTGTGTTGTGTGTGTGTGTGGTTGTGTGTAAAACCAGTGACTTCCTTCCTCCCTTCCTTCCTCCTTCCTCCTCCTCCCTTCCTCCTATTCTTCTTCCTTCCCTTCCTCCCTTCCTGTCCTTTCCTCCCTCCTTCCTTCCTATCCTTCTTCCTCCCTTTCCTTCCTTACTTCCTTCCTCCCTCCTTCCTTCCTTTCCTTCCCCTCTTCCTTCCTCCTTTCCTTCCTTTCCTTCCTTCCTTCCTATCCTCCCGTTCCCTTCCTTCCCTTCGCTTCCTTCGCTTTCCTTCCTTCCCTCCTTCCCTCTCTTTGCTTCCTTTCCTCCCTCCATTCCTCCTTATTCCTTCCTTCCTTCCTTCCTTCCCCCATCCTTCCTCCCGTTCCTTCCTTCCTCCCCTTCCGTCCTTCTTCCCTCCTTCCTCCCCTCCCTTCCTCCTTCCTTTCTTCCTCCACCTTCCTTTCCTTCCCTCCTTCCTCCCTCCCTCCTCCCTTTCTCCCTTCCTTCACTTCCTTCTTATCCTCCCTTCCTTCTTCTTTCCTTCCCTTCCTTCCCTTCCTTCCTCCATCCTTCCTTCCTTCCTTTCCCTCCCTTCCTATCCTTCCTTTCCGTCCCTCCATCCTCCCCCTTCCTCCCTTCCTTCCTTCCTTCCTCCCTTCCTTCTCTCCTCCTTCCCTCCCTTCCTTCCTTCCATCCTCCCTTCCTTCCATCCACACTCTCCCTTCCTTCCTTCCTTCCCTCGTCATTCGTCTCTCTCTCCTTCCTTCCTCCTTCCCTCCTTCGCTTCCTTCCTTCCACCCTTCCTTCTTTCCTCTCCACTTCCCTCCTTCCTTCCTTCCTTCCTCCCTTCCTCCTTCCGTCCTTTCCTCCATTCTTTCACAAAACACAAAGCTCCCCGCGGGACAACAAGACAGAAAACCGATGTCACAAACATCTCGAGGTTCGAGCAGGCGGGTACTATAAGCCTTCTTTGTATTTCCTATTTGTGGCAGTGGGGTGAGCCGCTAGATCAAAAGCGAAATAGAAAAAACTGCAGTGTATATACACTAAGAGACACGCCTCACGTCCTTGTCCTCAGTCATCAGTCAGTCAGCATCGTCAGTCAGTCATTTAAGTCAGTCAGAGCCAGCCAGTCAGCCAGCCAGCCAGGCCAGTCAGTCAGTCAGGGTCCAACCAGCCACACCAGCCAGTCAAGTCAAGCCAGCCAAGCCAGCCATTCAGCCACCCAGCCACCCCAGCCAGCCAGGCGGGCAGTCATCAGTCCAGTCCAGTTCAACCAGCCAGCCATCCAGCCAGCCAAGCCTAGGCCACAAATCAGTCCATCCATCCAGCCAGCGCAGCTAGCCAGCCAGCCAGCCAGCAGCCCTAGCCCGGCCAGTCATTCCAGCCACTAGCCACCAGTCATCAGCCAGCCACCAACCAGTCAGTCAACCACCAACCATCAGCCACCAGCCCGTCAGTCAACCAACCAGCTAGCCAGCCAGCCAACCATCAGTCAACCAGCCAGCCAGTCAGCCATCCCAGCAGGCCTAGCCAGGTCAGCCAGCCAGCCAGGTCAGTCAACCAGGCCAGCCAGCCAGCCAGCCAACCAGTGAGTCAATCCAGCAGCCAACCAGCCAGCTACCAGCCAGTCCAGCCCATCAGGCCAACTGGCTGCAGGATCAAGTCTGGCCTTTCGTGGGAAATTCCCCCCACGAGAACATTTGATCTTCGGTGAGGGAGGGGGGTAAACGGCCCGGCCTTTTCAGTGTGGGTAACGAAGAGTCATATTGAGGCAGGCTCCTGCAGCCGTGAAGAGGAGTAGAAGGGGGAGAGTGACTCCCCTGAAGGAAGGGGAGGGGGAGAAGACCACCCTCAGGAGGGAGGGGGAAGGGTGAAATAGTGCCAGAAACGCTCCCTCCTTCCCTGCCTTCATGCCCCCACTTAACCCCGGAGTTTCCACCCCTCCCTTCTCTTCGCTCCCCAACCAGAGAGGGTGGTTACCCTTATGTCCCCTCTTGCCTCAAAGTGCCCCTGAATGCAACACAACCGGGGGGGGGGTAATGTAAATATTTACGAGGGCGAAAGGGGCGCACTGAGATGTTCCTCGTGACCTCGGTACGTGGCCAGCTTTGTTGTGGTGTTTTGTTTGGTTTTTGTTGTGTGTTTGTTGTGTTGTGTTTGTTTTGCGTGTTGTGTTTTGTGTTGTGTGTTGTGTTGTGTGTTTGGTTGTGTGTTTGTAGTTGTGTGTTTGTGTTGTGATGTTGTTGTGTGTTTTGGTGCGTGTTTGATGTGTGTTTTGTATGTGTTTTTGTTGTGTTGTGATTTTGGTTTTGTGTGGTTTGTTGTGTGTTTGTTGTGTGTTTTGTTGTGTCTGTTTGTTCTGTGGTTTGTGTTTGTGTGTGTGTTTGTTATGTGTTTCTTGTGTTTGTGTTGTGTTTTTGTGTTTGTTGTGTGTTTGTGTGTGTGTTTTTGTGTTGTTTGTTGTGTGTTTGTTGTGATTGTGTGTTTGTGTTTGGTGTTTGTGTCTCGATGTCCATTGTTGTGTTGTGTTTCTGGTTGTGTGTTTGTTGTGTGTTTGTTGTGGGTTTTGTTGTGTTGTGTGTTTGTTTGAGAGTGTTTGTTGTGTTGTGTGTATGTTTGTGTGTTTTGTTGTGTTTGATTTTTGTTGTGTGTTTTTTTTGTGTTTTGTTTGTGTTGTGTGATTTGTTGTGTTTGTTGTGGGGGGGGGTTGTGTGTTTGTTGTGTTGTTTGTTTGTTGTGTTTTTTGTGTGTTTGTTGTGTTGTGGGTTGGTGTGTTTTTGTGTTGTTTTTAGTGTTGTTTGTTTGTTGTGGTTTGT
>NC_069489.1:11278233-11308233 GCF_026875155.1 Cherax quadricarinatus | reverse complement strand
CTGAGACCCAGCTCGCCAACATTGACGCAGCATAAGTCCAACATGCACTGGTGAAAGTGTCTGGAGAATTAGAACCTAAGGATGAGAAGAGAGAGAGAGAGAGATTCAAGTTTAAGGTTATCTCGGCCTACGACACTGTAGACCGAATTGTCAGGGGAGACATGAATAACGCTATACACAATACTATATCTGGCGTGGAATAAACAAGGTGGACAAGACAACACACAACAACACACACATCACACTCACACACACACACACACACAACACACACACACACACAACACACACACACACAACACACACACACACACGACAACACACACACACACACAACACATCACACACACATCACACCACACCCACACACACTCACACACACCGCACAACCACATCACACACACACACACACACACAACACACACACACACCACACTAACACACGACAACACACACACACACAAACACAACACATCACACAACACACACACTACACACACAACACATCTCACACACACACACACACAGCACCCACAAACACAACACACACAACACACACACACACACACATAACACACACATCAACCCACACACACACATCACACACACAACACATACCACAACACAACACACACACACATGACAACACACACACACAACACTCACACACCACACACACAACACACAACACACACAGTACACAACACACACACACCCCACACACAATCACACAAACACACACACAACACACAGCACACACACACACAACAACACACACACACACACACACACAAAGCACACACACACAACACACAGCACAAAACACACAACACATACAACACACACCCCACACACGACAACACATCACTAAACACAGTCACACACACACACACACACACACACCACACACACACACAACACACACACACACAAACACATCACACACACACAGCACACACACGCACCACACAGAACACACACACAACACACAACAACACACGACACACACACACTCATCCCACACACACACACACACACACACACACAGCACACACACAACACAACACACACACACACACACACATCACGACACTTTCAAACAACACCACACACACAACACACACACAACACACACACACCTCACACACCACTAGAGGACATTACACACTTCACAACACCACACACACACAACACACACACACACACACACACACAACACACACAAACACAACACACCCACACACACACACCACACACACATCACACACAACACCACACCACACACACAATCACACATCAAACCAACACACACACAACACACACACAACACACACATACCAAGTCACACACAAAACACAACACATTCACACACAAAACAACACACACAACACTCACACACAAAACACAACCACACATACAACACACACATCACACACAACTCACCACACACACACCACACACAACAACCACACACACACACAACACACAACACACATACACACACACACACAATACACACACACACACACATACACAACACAGACATCACACACACACACACACACACACAGCACACACAACTACACACACACACAACACCCACACACACCACACACACACATATTCACACACACAACAACGCACACACACACACCATCACAAACACACACACACACAACAAACGCAACACAAACAACACACACACTCACAACACACACACACAACACACACACACAACACACTAAAACACACACCACAACACACACACACACAACACACACACATACAACACACACCCACACACACACACAACACACACACACACAACACCACACACACACACCACTACACAGAACACACACACACACATGACTCACACACACAAACAACCACACCACACACACACACACACTAAACAACAACACACACACACACAATCACACAAACACACACACACAACAACACACACACACTATACACCCACACACAAAACACACACATGCCACACACACACACCACCAAACACACACACACAACAACACACAACACACGCACACACCACACACTACACAACACACACACACACACACAGCACTTCGCACCACACACAACACATACACAGCACACGCACGTACGACACACAACCCACAACCACAACAACACACACACAACACACACACACACAACACACGCACACACACACAACACACACACACACACAACAACACACACAACACACACACACACAAACACAGACACACACTCTACGCACAACACACACACCACACTCACAACAAAACACACACACACACACGCAACACACACACACTCAACACAACACACCCACCACACACACACACCCACCACACACAAAACAACCACAACACACACACACACAACACACAAACACATACAACACACACAATACACACGAACACACACACACACAACACACACACACACAACACACACACCAGCACAACACACACACACACTACGCACACACACAACACACATCACACAGCACTCCACACACACACTCACACACACAAACACACACACACACAATCACACATAACACACCACACACAACACACACACCCACACACACACAACACACCACACACACACACACTCAACACACGAGACCACCACACAACACACAACACACGCACACACACACAACACACACACACACACACCCACACAGCACAACTCACACACACACAACACACTACTCACACACGCACACACACAACAACACGACTACACACCACAACACACACACAATCACACACTACACACAACACACGCACTACCACACACAACACACACACACACACAACACACACACAACACACACACACTAACACACAACACACAACACACACACACAACACACACACAGCACAAACGCACGATCACACCGACACACTACAACACACACACAACACTACCAAACACACAACACACGCACACCACAACACAACACACACATCAGCACACACACAACACATTCACGACACACACACACACAGCACACGCACAAACACACAACACACCCACACACAGCACACAACACACGACACACACACACACACAGCACACGCTCACGTACAACACAACACACAAGCACGACACACACACACACAACACACAGATCACACAACACCACACACACACACACAAAAACATAGTTTTACTATTACTATTACCAGTCTTAAACAGTCCAGACGCAGGTGTCAGCCAGTCAGTCTATCGGCCACATACTACCGAGTCATACAGTCCAACCAGTCAGTCCATCAATCATCACGGTCACACTTAGCTACCGAGTCCATACAGTCAACCAGCAGTCAGTCAGTCAGAACATCAGCCACTTTATCTACCGGAGTCATACAGTCAACCCGTCCAGTCAGTCAATCAGTAACATCAGGCCACTTAGCTACCGAGCATAACAGTCCCAACCAGTCAGTCAGTCAGTACATCGGGCCACTTAAGCTTACCGAGTCATACAGTCAACCAGTCAGTCAGTCAGTATCATTCGGCCACTTAGCTACCGATTTCATACAGTCACAGTCAGTTCAGTCAATCACTCCAATCGGCCACTTAGCACCGAGTCATTTTATACAGTCAACCAGTCAGTCAGTCAGTACTTCGTCCACTTAGCTCACGAGTCTACTGTCAACCATCCCAGTACAGTCAGTTACATATCGGCCACTTAAGCTCCCGAGTCTACAGTCTACCGATCAGTCAGTCATACAAATCGCGGCCACTTAGCTAGACCCGAGTCATACAGTCAACCAGTCAGGTCAGTCAAGTCAGTCATCGGCCACTTAGCTACGATCATACAGTCAACCGTCAGTCAGTCAGTAAAAATCGGCCCACTTAGCTACCGAGGTCATAATACAGTCACAACCAGTCAGACAGTGATCATACAATCGGCCACACTTAGCTACCTGAGTCATACAGACAACCAGTCAGTCATCAGTACATCGGCCACTTAGCCTACCGAGTCATACAGGTCATACAACCAGTCGTCAGTCAGTCCAGTACAATCGACCAACACTTATGCGAACCGAGTCATACAGTCAACCATTCAGTCAGTCATTACATCGGGGCCACTTAAGCGACCTGAGTCATACAGTCCAACCATCAGTCAGAGTTCCAGTTAACAATCGGCCACAAGCTACCGAGTACATACAGTCAACCAGTCAGTCAGTCAATCAGTCCATCGGCCACATAGCTACCGAGTCATAGAGTCAACCAGTCAGTCAGTCAGTCAGTACATCGGCCTCTTAGCTACCGATCTATCAGTCCAACCCGTCATCAGTCATTACATCGGGCCACTTAGCTACCGAGTCATACAGTCAACCAGTCAGTCAGTCAGTCAGTACATCGGCCACTTAGCGACCGAGTCATACAGTCAACCAGTCAGTCAGTCAGTCAGTACATCGGCCACTTAGCGACCGAGTCATACAGTCAACCAGTCAGTCAGTCAGTACATCGGCCACTTAGCTACCGAGTCATACAGTCAACCAGTCAGTCAGTCAGTCAGTACATCGGCCACTTAGCGACCGAGTCATACAGTCAACCAGTCAGTCAGTCAGTACATCGGGGCCACTTAGCTACCGAGTCATACCGTCATCCAGTCAGTCAGTCATACATCATCGCCACTTAGCTACCGGTCATACATCAGACCAGTCAGTCCAGACTCTATCATTTTCGCATCGGCCCACATATCTACCGAGTCATAGAGTCTTACCATCATCAGTCAGTCAGTACATCGCCACTAGCTACCGATTCATACAGTCAACCAGTCTAAGTCAGTCAGTACATCGAGGACCACTTAGCTACCAGAGTCAAACAGTCAACCCTCAGTCAGTCAGTCAGTACATATCCCCACTTAGGCGCACGAGTCAATAGAAATACAGTCATCCAGTTCCATCCAGTCCAGGACCTAGGTACAATCGGCCACTTAGCGACACGAGTCATACAGTCAACCAGTCTTCAGTCAGTACATCGGCCACTTAGCTACCGAGTCAGAACAGTCAACCAGTCAGTGCAGTCAAGTCCCAGGTTCACCAAAAAAATCGGCCACTTATGCGACCGAGTCATACAGTCCAACCAGTCAGTCATCAGTACACGGCCAACTTATGCTACCGATTCCATACAGTCAACCAGTCCGTCCAGTCATACACAAATCGGCCACTAGCGAACCCCCCCGGGAAAAATGGGGTTTTCCCCCCCCCCCCATACAGTCAACCAGTCATCAGTACATCGGGCCAATTAGCTACCATCTACAGTCCACCAGTCATTCAGTCCAGTCAGATCTCATCGCCACTTAGCTACCGAGTCGAATACAGTCAACCAGTCTGTCATCAGTTCAGTCCATCGCCCAATTAGCTACCGATTTCATACCAGTCACAAACCAGTCAGTCAGTCAGACATCGCCACTTAAGCTACCGATCATACAGGTCAACCAGTCCAGTCAGTCAGTCAGTCCATCGGTCACTTAGGACTGAGTCAACCAGTCAACCAGGAATATAGATTGATCATTCCACACGTCTGTGTCCTGGCGAGTTGAAGACGACTTTGAAAGGGAGGGGGATAGAAGAGGGGGGTTGTCGAGGAAGAGGAGAGTGGGAAAAGGGGGAAGTGGAAAGGGGAAAGGGAAGGGGGAAGAGGGGGAAAGTGCTGAGTGATAGGGAAAGGGGGAGGGGAAGGGGGAAGTGGGAAGGGGGGAAGGGTAGCTTGAAGATGGAACAGTTCTAGTAGTTCTTGAACTGAGATCTGAATAATGCCCGACTATCCATTAGCCCATGTGTGTGTGTGTGTGTGTGTGTGTGTGTGTGTCGTGTGTGTGTGTGTGGTGTGTGTGTGTGTGTTTGTGTGTGTAACTCACCTAGTTGTATCCACCTAGTTGAGTTTGCGGGGGTCGAGGTCCCGAGCTCCTGGCCCCGCCTCTTCACTGATCGCTTACTAGGTCATCTCTCCCTGCGAGACCGTGGACTTTATTTCATAAAACCTCAGCTTAAAGGCTATTTATGGATCCTGCCTCCACTACATCGCTTCCCAACTATTCCACTTACTGACTACTCTGTGGCCTGAATAAATACTTCCTAACATCCTGTGATGCATCTGTGTCTTCAGCTTCCACCAACTGGGCCCCTTGATTAATGTGTCCAATCTCTGGAACATCCTGTCCCTTGTCCACCTTTGTCAATTCCTCTCAGTATTTTGCATGTCGTTATCCATGTCCCCCCCTATCTCCTCCTGTCCTCCAGTGTCGTCAGGTGTGATTTCCCTTAAACCTCTCCTCGTTGGACCATACCTCTTAGCTCTGGCTACCTTAGTCTTGTTGCAAAACCTTGCACTTTCTCTAGTTATCTTTCACGGCTTGGCTAGGTGTGGTTCCAAACTGGTGCCCGCAACTTCCAAGATATGGCCTATACATACACGGTGTACAGGTGTCCTGAACGATTCCTTATTAAAGATGTCCCGGAATGGCTGTTCGAGGTTTGCTAGGAGGGCGCCCCTAAGCTGCAGCATTATTGGTTGATGTGGCGCTGCAGGAGATGTGCCTGGTGTTATACTCACCGGCCGAAGATCTTTTTTCCCTACTTACAGTGAGGTTGAAGTCTCTTCGGCCCCTCAGACCTGTACTCCGACTGCGGACTTTCTTTGCCCTTGCCCCAATCTCATGACTTTGACTTGGTGGATTGAACTCCGGAGCCAATTGCTGTATCAGGTCTGCAGCCGTTGTGTGTGTGAGTGTGTGTGTGTTGTGTGTGTGTCGTGTGTGTGTTGTGTGTTGTGTGTGTGTGTTGTGTGTGTGTTGTGTGTGTGTTGTGATTGTGTGGTGTGTGTGTGTGTGTGTGTAGTGTGTGTTTTGTGTGTTTTGTGTGTGTTGTGTGTTTGTGGTGTTGGTGTGGAGTGTGTGTGAGTGTGTATATGTGTGGTGTGTTACTTGTTGTGTGTGTGTGTTGTGTTTTGTGTGTGTGAGCGAGGTGTGTGTGTGTTGTTTACATGTGTGTGTGTAGTGTTGTGGTGTGTGTTTGTGCTGAGGGATGTGTTTTGTGTGGGTTGTGTGTTGTGTGTGGTGTGTGTAGTGTGTGTGTGTGTGTGTGTTGTGTGTGTGTGTGTGTGTGTGTGTGTGTGTGTGGTGGTTTTTTGTGTTTTTTTGTGTGTGTTGTGGTGTGTGTGTGTTTTGTTTGTGTGTGGTTGTTGTGTGTGTGTGTGTGTGTGTGTGTGTGTGTGTGAGTGAGTGAGTGTGTGTGTGTGTGTGGTGTGTGTGTGTGTTGTGTGTGTACTCATCCTATTGTACTCACACTATTGTTGTGGTTGCAGAGTGGTCAGTCCAGCTCCTGGCCCAGGCCTGCCTCTTCGCTGATTCACTAGGGTCTCCTCTCACCGCCTGCCGGCCATGAGCTCTATCATAGCTCCGCCTTAAACTATGTAGATCCTGCGCCTCCCACCACATCACTTTCAGGCTATTCCATGGCCTGACTACTCTACTGACTGACAGAAATACATCCTAACATCCCTTTGATTCATATACAGAGTCATTCAACTTCCAATTGTGACCTCTTGTGTCTGTGTCCCATCTCTGTAACATCCCGTCTTTGTCCCCACGCTCGTCTATATCCGCGCAGTATTTTATATGGTCGTTTATCATGTCTCTCCCCTGACCCTCCTGGCCTACATGTCGTCAGGCCGATTTCCCTCAGCCTTTCTTCATAGACAATCCCCGTAGTTCTGGGACTAGTCTTGTTGCAAACCTTTTGCACTTTCTCTAATTTCTAGACGTGCCTGACTAGGTGTGTGTGTGTGTTGCGTGATGGTGTGTGAGTGAGTGTGCGAGTGTGTGGGAGTGTGGTGTGTGTGAGTTGAGTGTGTTGTGTGTTGGGTGTTGTGTGTGTGAGTGCGCGTGTTGTTGGTGAGTGAATTGATGTGTGTGTGTGTGTATTTGTGTGTGTGTGTTGTGCGCGTGTGTGTGTGTGTGTGTGTGTGTGTGTGCTGTGTGTGTGTGTGTGTGGTGTGTGTTTGTGTGTGTTGCGTGAGTGTGTGTGTGTGTTTGTGCTTGTGTGTGTGTGTGCGTGTTGTGTGTGTGTGTTGTGTGGTGTATGCGTGTGTGTGGTGGTGTGTGTATGTGTTGTGTGTGTGTGTGTGTGTGTTGTGGTGTTGTGATAGTGATGTATGTTGTGTGTTGAGTGTTGTGTGTGTGTGTGTGTGTGTGTGTGTGTGGTGTGGTGTGATTGAGTGTGTGTGTGAGGTGTGTGTGTGTGTGTTGGTGTGTGTGTGTGTTGTGTGTGTGTTGTGTGTGTGTGTGGTGAGTTGTGTGTGTGTGTGGTATGGGTGTGACGTTGTGTGTGTGTGTGGTGTTGTGTGTGTGTGTTTGTATGTTGTGTGAGTGTGTGTGGTGTGTGTGTGTAGTATGAGTGTGGTGTGTGAGTTGCGTGCATGTGTGTTTTCTCAACCTATTTGTACTCACCTATTTGTGGTTGCAGGGGCCGAGTCTAGCTCCCGGCCCCGCCTCTTCATCTTCCCGGGTTGCTACTAGGTCCCTCACTACTCTCCTCTCACTCTTCCCTCTCCCCCTCTCACATCCCGCTCCATGAGCTTTTATCAACCTCGTCTTGAAAACTGTGTATGGTTTCCTGCCTCCACTACGTCTTATTTCTAGGCAATTCCACTGCCTCACAACACTATTGACTGAGAGAAATACTTTCCTAAATCTCTCAGACACATTTGTTGTCTTCAACTTCCAATTGTGGCTCTTGTTTCTGTTCCCTCTTCCCTGGAACATCCTGTCCTTGTTCCACCATGTCTATTCACCAGTATTTTTATATGTTCGTTATCATGTCTCCCTGACCCTCCCTGTCCTCCAGTGTCGACAGGCGATTTCCCTTAATCTTTCTTCATAGGAAAACCCCCCCCGCCATTCCTCCTTAGCTCTGGACTACACCTTGTCGCAAACCTTTGTACTCTCTAGTTTTTCTTGACGGCATTAATCAAAGAGTGCGTTCCAAACAGGTGCTGCATACTCCCAGTATGGGCCTGACATACACGCGTACAGTGTCTTGAATGATTCCTTACTAAGGTGTCGGAATGGCTGTTCTCAGGTTTTCCAAGGTCGCCCAAATGCTTGGCAGCAGTTTATCAGTTGATGTGTGCTTCCGGAGACATGCCGTTGTATATACACACCCCAGAGATCTTTCTTCCTTGAGTGAGGTTTGCAGTGCCTTTGGCCACGCTAGCCTATACTCTGTCCCTGTGGTCTTCCTGGTGCCCTTCCCCTATCTTTCATGACGTTCATTGGCATTGGGGGGAGATTAAATTCGAGAAGCCAATTTGCTGGAACCAGGTGTCCATTCTGTCCAGGTCTCTTTGAAGTCCTGCCCGTCCTCATCAGATTTAATTCTCCACATTAACCTCACATCATCTGCAAACAGGGACACTTCTGATCTTAACCCTTCCATCATGTCTTCACATAATAATATACCAAAAATAGCACTGGTAACCCTAGGACCGACCCCCTGTGGGACCCCCGCTCGTCACAGGTGCCCCCCACTGTATATCATCATTCTACGTACCATGAATCGTTGTTGTCTCCCTGTCAGGTAATTTCCACTGCATCCACGTTTGCAGTGCCCTTCCTGGTTATATGCGCCTGATGCTCCTAGCTTCTGCACTAATCTTCTTGTGGGAACTGTGTCAAAGGCCTCCATGCAGTCCAGAAATGCATCAACCACCCCTCCTCTCGTGTCTTACTTCTGTTATTGTTATGCATTAAACACTCCAGAAGTTGTGTGACAACAGGATTTGCCTTCCCATGATTCCGCGTGCTGTTGGCAATTATACTCTTGTTCCGTTCCAGTGCTCCACCAACTCTCCTCCTGAAATCTTTCTCCATAATTTTTGCATACTAATACTACTCAATGACACAGGTCAATAGTTTTTAGTGCCTCTTTTCTGTCATCCTTTTTTAAAATGGCGGAACTACTATTTGCCGTCTTCCATACCTCAGACATAGTTCCCATGTCCAGGGACGTGTTGAAGTTTGTGGTAAGTGGCAACGCACAACATATCTGCTCCTCTCTAAGGACCCACGGGAGATGTTGTCCGGTCCCCATTGCCTTGAGGTATCGATGAGTCCCTTAGCAGTTTCTTTCTTCACCTCCTCCTCCTCATCTTATGTATGTTCGTCCCAACAACTTGTTGGTGTATTCCTTGCAGGTTTCCCCTCTGGTCAGTCCCTCCCCCAGAGTCCTTCCTGACTCTACTGAAAATACTTCCTTTAAATCTCGTGTTGAGGCTCCTCACATACCTCTTGATCGTTTCTTGTTAGTTTCTCCACCTTACTTTCCTCAGCTCTTATCACCTGGACCTTTGACTGTTGTCTTCCCCAATGTGGCTATACAGGCAGTTTCGCGGTCCAGATTTGACTTTCGATGCTATGTCCCGTTTTGTCATACTGTCCTGGGCCTCCCTCCTTATCTGCGCATTACCGGTCTGGCTCTTCTACTAATACTCCTTGTTTTCCTGGGTCCTATGCCATCCTGTACCTTTTCCATTCTCTGTTCGACTTTAGTTTTTGCACCCAACAACTTCGGTAAACCAAAGGACTCTTTTTGTTCTTCCTATTATGTTCTGTTTCCCTTGGGAGACAACCCTTTCCTCTGCCTCCTTGCACTTTGTTTTGACCACATATTCCATCATCTCGTTGTACTGATTTTCCCCTAACCATTCCTCTGTCCCACTGAACCTCCTACAGGAAGTTTTTTCTCATACCCTGTGTAGTCCCCTCCTTTTATATTTGGCCTGTCCCCTTCAGTGTCCTGTTCACCTTCTCCACTTGTATCTCTACTATATTAGGTCAAAACCAGACAACGTGATCGCTAGCCAAGGCCTCTCGTAAGTGATGTCCTCAATGTCTGAACTGTGTGTGTGTGTGTGTGTGTGGTTGAGTGATGTGTGTTGTGTGAGTGTTTGTGTGTGTGTTGTTGAGTGTTGTATGTGTTGTTGGTGCGTTGTATGTTGTGTGTGTTGTGTGTGCGTGTGTTGAGTGTGTGTGTTGTGTGTGTGTGTGGTTGTGTGTAAAACCAGTGACTTCCTTCCTCCCTTCCTTCCTCCTTCCTCCTCCTCCCTTCCTCCTATTCTTCTTCCTTCCCTTCCTCCCTTCCTGTCCTTTCCTCCCTCCTTCCTTCCTATCCTTCTTCCTCCCTTTCCTTCCTTACTTCCTTCCTCCCTCCTTCCTTCCTTTCCTTCCCCTCTTCCTTCCTCCTTTCCTTCCTTTCCTTCCTTCCTTCCTATCCTCCCGTTCCCTTCCTTCCCTTCGCTTCCTTCGCTTTCCTTCCTTCCCTCCTTCCCTCTCTTTGCTTCCTTTCCTCCCTCCATTCCTCCTTATTCCTTCCTTCCTTCCTTCCTTCCCCCATCCTTCCTCCCGTTCCTTCCTTCCTCCCCTTCCGTCCTTCTTCCCTCCTTCCTCCCCTCCCTTCCTCCTTCCTTTCTTCCTCCACCTTCCTTTCCTTCCCTCCTTCCTCCCTCCCTCCTCCCTTTCTCCCTTCCTTCACTTCCTTCTTATCCTCCCTTCCTTCTTCTTTCCTTCCCTTCCTTCCCTTCCTTCCTCCATCCTTCCTTCCTTCCTTTCCCTCCCTTCCTATCCTTCCTTTCCGTCCCTCCATCCTCCCCCTTCCTCCCTTCCTTCCTTCCTTCCTCCCTTCCTTCTCTCCTCCTTCCCTCCCTTCCTTCCTTCCATCCTCCCTTCCTTCCATCCACACTCTCCCTTCCTTCCTTCCTTCCCTCGTCATTCGTCTCTCTCTCCTTCCTTCCTCCTTCCCTCCTTCGCTTCCTTCCTTCCACCCTTCCTTCTTTCCTCTCCACTTCCCTCCTTCCTTCCTTCCTTCCTCCCTTCCTCCTTCCGTCCTTTCCTCCATTCTTTCACAAAACACAAAGCTCCCCGCGGGACAACAAGACAGAAAACCGATGTCACAAACATCTCGAGGTTCGAGCAGGCGGGTACTATAAGCCTTCTTTGTATTTCCTATTTGTGGCAGTGGGGTGAGCCGCTAGATCAAAAGCGAAATAGAAAAAACTGCAGTGTATATACACTAAGAGACACGCCTCACGTCCTTGTCCTCAGTCATCAGTCAGTCAGCATCGTCAGTCAGTCATTTAAGTCAGTCAGAGCCAGCCAGTCAGCCAGCCAGCCAGGCCAGTCAGTCAGTCAGGGTCCAACCAGCCACACCAGCCAGTCAAGTCAAGCCAGCCAAGCCAGCCATTCAGCCACCCAGCCACCCCAGCCAGCCAGGCGGGCAGTCATCAGTCCAGTCCAGTTCAACCAGCCAGCCATCCAGCCAGCCAAGCCTAGGCCACAAATCAGTCCATCCATCCAGCCAGCGCAGCTAGCCAGCCAGCCAGCCAGCAGCCCTAGCCCGGCCAGTCATTCCAGCCACTAGCCACCAGTCATCAGCCAGCCACCAACCAGTCAGTCAACCACCAACCATCAGCCACCAGCCCGTCAGTCAACCAACCAGCTAGCCAGCCAGCCAACCAGTCAGTCAACCAGCCAGCCAGTCAGCCATCCAGCCAGCTAGCCAGTCAGCCAGCCAGCCAGGTCAGTCAACCAGGCCAGCCAGCCAGCCAGCCAACCAGTGAGTCAATCCAGCAGCCAACCAGCCAGCTACCAGCCAGTCCAGCCCATCAGGCCAACTGGCTGCAGGATCAAGTCTGGCCTTTCGTGGGAACACGAGAACATTTGATCTTCGGTGAGGGGGGGGGTTAAACGGCCCGGCCTTTTCAGTGTGGGTAACGAAGAGTCATTTTGGGGCAGGCTCCTGCAGCCGTGAAGAGGGGGAGAAGGGGGAGGGACTCCCCTAAAGGGAAAGGGGGGAGGGGGAAAAGCCACCCTGGGGAGGGGGAAAGGGGGTAAAATAGTGCCAGAAACCTCCCCCCTTTCCCCTGCCTATCCCCCACTTACCCCGATTTCCCACCCCCCCCTTCCCCGCCCCCACCCAGAGGGGTGGTTTACCTTATGCCCCTCTTGCCTCAAAGTCCCTGAATGCACACACGGGGGGCCGGGACATGTAAATATACGAGGGCGAAAGGCCACGAGATGTCTCGTACCTCACGTGGCCAGCCAAGCAGTTGACACGGTGTATATACACTGAGTTGATATCTGTCAGTTAATACACTGTGAGCTAGCTACCAGCCAGCAGCCAGCCAGCCAGCATAGCCAGCCAGTCATACCACACCAGCCAGCCAACCAGTCAGTCAACCAGCCAGCGCAGTCATGCATCCAGGTACCAGTGCGATGCCAGCCAGCCAGTCAGTCAACACGTGCAGCCAGCCACCACAGTCAAACCAGCCAGCCATCAGCCATCCACCAGCTAGCATCGCCAGCCAGCCAGTCGTCAACCAGCCTAGCTAGCACAGATAACCATGAGTTAAACAGCCAGCCAACCAGCCAGCTATCCAGCCAGTATCAGCCGACAGTCCAATGCTGAGGAATCAATGGCTGGCGTTTGTCACATGAATTTGATCTTCGGTGAGGGGGGGGGGTTTATACGGCCCGCTTTGTGCGGGTAACGAAGGTATTTTGAGCACTGTAGCCGTGATGATAGTGAGAGAAGGGGAGTACTCCCCTGAATGAAGGGAGGGGATGACACCCTGGAGGAGGGGGAAGGTGAATAGGCCAGAACCTCCTCTCTTCCCTGCCTCACCCACTTTACCCTGATTTCCACCCCCTTATCCGCCCCCAACCCAGTGTGGTGGTCGCTTATGTCTCATTGCCCTCAAAGTGCCCTGAAGGTCACATCACCGGGTGCCTGAGGGGTAATGTAATATTACGAGGGGTAAGGTCACTGGAATGCTCTTGACTCGGTACGTGGCAGCTAAGGATTTGAAGGTGTATACTCTGTATAGTATAGAGGTATTCTCAGTTATATAACTGAGAGGTATGTATATCTCAGTGTATAATACTGAGAGGTGTATATCTCAGTGTATATACACTGAGAGGTGTATATCTCAGTGTATATACACTGAGAGGTGTATATCTCAGTGTATATACACTGAGAGGTATGTATATCCGGTATATACATGTGAGTATGTAATTCTAGGTGTATATACACTAAAGGTGTATATCTCAGTAGTATATATCCTGAAGGTGTATACTCAGTGTATATACATGAGAGGTGTATATCTCAGTTATATAACACTGAAGTATATCTCAGTGTATATACACTGAGAGGTGTATATCTCAGCGTATATACACTGAGAGGTGTATATATCAGTGTATATACAGCAAGTACATGTGTGTGTGTACTTGCCTGTTTACGGCTCTGGAGGTTGAGTCGTAGCTCCTGGTCCCACCACACAGCCCCTTTCATACCTCCACCCACAACTGTCTACTGAACATTCCCCCAGCTTCCGCGTCTGAGATACAGCATCTCCTCTCCTTACTTCCTTCCCTCACCCTCTCCCCTCACCCCCTTCCCCTCACCCCTTCCCCTCATGTTAACAATGAGATGTAATCTGTTTACCTCATCTCGTGAGGAAGTCTTAAGTACCTCTCCTCACGAAGGAGATTTGTTATGGTCAGAGTAAAAAAAAACTTGGGATGCGCGCCGGGCTGAGAGATTTAATGGAAAATGGGATGCTGGGGGAAGTCTGTAGGTAGATGAGATTAATGTTTGTGTCAGCTACTAGGGTGTTGTACCCCAGTCTGGGGTGTTATATACCAGCCTAGTGGTGTTACGCATCAGTCTGGGGTGTTACTAGCCTGGGGTGTTATATACCAGCCAAGTGGTGTTACGCATCAGTCTGGGGTATTACTAGCCTGGGGTGTTACGCACCAGCATGGGGTGTTACGCACCAGCCTGGGGTGTTACGCACCAGCCTGGGGTGTTACGCACCAGCCTGGGGTGTTACGCACCAGCCTGGGGTGTTACGCGCCTGGGGTGTTACGCACCAGCCTGGGATGCTACACACTATCCTGGGGTGTTAGACACTAGCCTGGGGTGTTACGCACTAGCCTGGGATGTTACACACCAGCCTGGGGAGTTACACACTAGCCTGGGGTGTTACACACTATCCTGGGGTGTTACACACTATCCTGGGGTGTTACACACTATCCTGGGGTGTTACACACTATCCTGGGGTGTTACACACTATCCTGGGGTGTTACACACTATCCTGGGTTGTTACACACTATCCTGGGGTGTTACACACTATCCTGGGATGTTACACACTATCCTGGGGTGTTACACACTATCCTGGGGTGTTACACACTATCCTGGGGTGTTACACACTATCCTGGGTTGTTACACACTGTCCTGGGGTGCTACACATTATCCTGGGGTGTTACTATCCTGGGGTGTTACACACTATCCTGGGGTGTTACACACTATCCTGGGGTGTTACACACTATCCTGGAGTGTTACACACTATCCTGGGGTGTTACACACTATCCGGGGGTGTTTACACACTACCCTTTGGGGTTTACACACTATCCTGGGGTGTTACACATTATCCTGGAGTGTTACAAAATTCCTAGTGTTACACACATCCTGGAGTGTTACACATTACCCTGGAGTGTTACACACCACCCTGGAGTGTTACACACTATCCTGGGGTTACACACTATCCTGGAGTGTTACACACTATCCTGGGGTGTTACACACTATCCTGGAGTGTTACACACTATCCTGGGGTGTTACACACTATCCTGGGGTGTTACACACTATCCTGAGTGTTACACTATCTGGGGTTTCACACTATCCTGGGGTGGTTACACATTACCCTTGGGGTGTTACACACTATCCTGGGTGTTACACACTATACTGGGGTGTTACACCAATCCTGGGTGTTACACACTATCCTGGGGTGTTACACATATCCTGGGGTGTTACCACTATCCGGAGTGTTACACCACTATCCTGGGGTGTTACATTATCCTGGGGTGTTACACACTATCCTGGGGTGTTACACACTATCCTGGGGTGTTACACACTATCCTGGGGTGTTACACACTACCCTTTGGAGTGTTCACACTACCTGGTGTTACAAAACTATCCTGGAGTGTTACACACTACCCCTGGGGTGTTACACACTATCCTGGGGTGTTACACACTATACATTTGGGGTGTTTACACACATACCTGGGGTGTTACACATTTATCCTGGGGTGTTACAACCCCTATCCTGGGGTGTTACACATTATCCTGGGTGTTACACCCTATCCTGGAGTGTTACACTATCCTGGGGTGTTACACACTATCCTGGGTGTACACATTTTTCCTGGGGTGTTTACACACTATCCTGGGTGTTTACACACTATCCGGGGTGTTAACACTATCCTGGGGTGTTAAAAACACTATCCTGGGTGTTACACATATCCTGGGGTGTTACCACTATCCTGGGTGTTACACACTATCCTGGGGTTTTACATATCCTGGGGTGTTACACACTATACTGGGTGTAACACACTAATCCATGGGGTGTTTACACACTATCCTGGGGTGTTACCCCCATCCTGGGTGTTCACACTATCCGGGGTGTTACCACTATCCTGTGGTGTTACACACTATCCTGGGGTGTTACATTATCCGGGGTTTACACACTATCCTGGGTTTTTACACACCCTATCCTGGGGGTGTTACACACTATCCTGGGGTTTTACACACTAATTCCTGGGGTGTTAACACATTATCCTGGGGTGTTCCCACACTATCCTGGGGTGTTACACATTATCCTGGGGTGTTACACACTATCCTGGGGTGTTTACACATTATCCTGGGGTTTTTAAAAATTATCCTGGGGGTGTACACACTATCCTGGGGTGTTACACTACCCCTGGGGTGTTACATACCACATTATCCTGGGTGTTACACACATCCTGGAGTTTTACACACTATCTGGGTGTTACACACTATCCTGGGGTGTTACAAAACTATACTGGGTGTTACAACACCTGGGGTGTTCACATTATCCTGGTTTTTACACACTATCCTGGGGTGTTACACACTATCCTGGGTGTTACACACTATCCTGGGGTTTTAACACACTATCCTGGGTGTTACACATTATCCTGGGGGTGTTTTACACCCCTATCCTGGGGGGGTTACACACTAATCTGGGGTTTTTACATATCCGGGTGTTACACACTATCCTGGGTGTTACATTATCCTGGGGTTACACACTATCCTGGAGTGTTACACACTATCCTGGGGTGTTACACACTATCTGGGTGTTACACACTATCCTGGGGGGGTTTACACACTATCCTGGAGTGTTACACACTATCCTGGAGTGTTACACACCAGCCTGGAGTGTTACACACCAGCCTGGAGTGTTACACACTATCCTGGAGTGTTACACACTATCCTGGAGTGTTACACACTATCCTGGAGTGTTACACACTATCCTGGAGTGTTACACACTATCCTGGAGTGTTACACACTATCCTGGAGTGTTACACACTATCCTGGGTGTTACACACCAGCCTGGAGTGTTACACACTACCCGGGGAGTGTTACACACTATCCTGGAGTGTTACACACCAGCCTGGAGTGTTACACACCAGCCTGGAGTGTTACACACTATCCTGGAGTGTTACACACTATCCTGGAGTGTTACACACTATCCTGGAGTGTTACACACTATCCTGGAGTGTTACACACTATCCTGGAGTGTTACACACTATCCTGGAGTGTTACACACTATCCTGGAGTGTTACACACTATCCTGGAGTGTTACACACTATCCTGGAGTGTTCCCACATATCCTGGAGTGTTACACACTATCCTGGAGTGTTACACACCAGCCTGGAGTGTTACACACTATCCTGGAGTGTTACACACTATCCTGGAGTTTTTACACACTATCCTGGAGTGTTACACACTATCCTGGAGTGTTACACACCAGCCTGGAGTGTTACACACTACCCTTTGGAGTGTTACACACCATCCTGGAGTGTTACACACCAGCCTGGAGTGTTACACACCAGCCTGGAGTGTTACACACTATCCTGGAGTGTTACACACTATCCTGGAGTGTTTAACACTATCCTGGAGTGTTACACACTATCCTGGAGTGTTACACACTATCCTGGAGTGTTACACACTATCCTGGAGTGTTACACACTATCCTGGAGTGTTACACACTATCCTGGAGTGTTACACACCAGCCTGGAGTGTTACACACTATCCTGGAGTGTTACACACTATCCTGGAGTGTTACACACCAGCCTGGAGTGTTACACACCAGCCTGGAGTGTTACACACTATCCTGGAGTGTTACACACTATCCTGGAGTGTTACACACTATCCTGGAGTGTTACACACTATCCTGGAGTGTTACACACTATCCTGGAGTGTTACACACTATCCTGGAGTGTTACACACTATCCTGGAGTGTTACACACTATCCTGGAGTGTTACACACCAGCCTGGAGTGTTACACACTATCCTGGAGTGTTACACACTATCCTGGAGTGTTACACACCCCTGGAGTGTTACACACCAGCCTGGAGTGTTACACACTATCCTGGAGTGTTACACACTATCCTGGAGTGTTACACACTATCCTGGAGTGTTACACACTATCCTGGAGTGTTACACACCAGCCTGGAGTGTTACACACCAGCCTGGAGTGTTACACACTATCCTGGAGTGTTACACACTATCCTGGAGTGTTACACACCAGCCTGGAGTGTTACACACTATCCTGGAGTGTTACACACTATCCTGGAGTGTTACACACTATCCTGGAGTGTTACACACTATCCTGGAGTGTTACACACCAGCCTGGAGTGTTACACACCAGCCTGGAGTGTTACACACTATCCTGGAGTGTTACACACTATCCTGGAGTGTTACACACTATCCTGGGGGTGTTACACACCAGCTGGAGTGTTACACACTATCCTGGAGTGTTACACACTATCCTGGAGTGTTACACACTATCCTGGAGTGTTACACACTATCCTGGAGTGTTACACACTATCCTGGAGTGTTACACACTATCCTGGGGTGTTACACACTATCCTGGAGTGTTACACACTATCCTGGAGTGTTACACACTATCCTGGAGTGTTACACACTATCCTGGAGTGTATTATATATATATATATAATATATATATATATATATTATATATATATATTATATATATATTATGTGTTGACCTATCTATCAATTTATCTATCTTTTCTATCTATCAAATAGACTATAATCTACTCGAGTTTCATTAAGAAAATGAATTTTTTTTTGACGCGGGGACCAAAAGTTTGGGTAAACTTTTGAGAAGTTCCATGCCCCCCCTCCCCCCTTCTCCCCCTTCCCCCCTTCCCCTTCCCCCTCCCTCCCTCCCCCCCTCCCTACCCCCTCCCTCCCTAACCCTTTTTACCCTCTCAGAAAATTTTCTCTTCAAAAATATCGTAATTTTCACGTTTATATAATAATTATTATTATTATTATTATTATTGTTATTATTATTATTATTATTATTATTGGTATTATTATTTATTATTATTATTATTATTATTATTATTATTATTATTATGTTTACAACTCTCACCTTAGCACCATTTCCAAGGAAGCGCTAATCCCGTAAGGGCCACCCAAGTGCCGGTTAATCCGAGCCCTTGGAACAAGAGGTTGTCCAACAAGAGGAACCCGCCTCTTTAAAGAGCAGAAAGAGAGAGTTGGAATAACCAGGAAATGAGAGTAAAGAGGGAGGGTATACTGGTATACCTTGATTATACCTCCCTGGATGATATGCTGTGTATAATGATATACCTGCCAGCATTATACTGCTTAGTATGGTATGTCTGTGTGTGATTGTATGTCTGTGTGTGATTGTATGTCTGTGTATGATTGTATGTCTGTGTGTGATTGTATGTCTGTGTATGACTGTATGTCTGTGTATGATTGTATGTCTGTGTGTGATTGTATGTCTGTGTATGATTGTATGTCTGTGTGTGATTGTATGTCTGTGTGTGATTGTATGTCTGTGTATGTATGCGTATGACTGTATGTCTGTGTATGATTGTATGTCTGTGTGTGATTGTATGTCTGTGTGTGATTGTATGTCTGTGTATGATTGTATGTCTGTGTATGATTGTATGTCTGTGTGTGATTGTATGTCTGTGTATGTCTGTGTGTGATTGTATGTCTGTGTATGTCTGTGTGTGATTGTATGTCTGTGTATGTCTGTGTGTGATTGTATGTCTGTGTATGTTGCGTATGACTGTATGTCTGTGTATATTGTATGTCTGTGTGTGATTGTATGTCTGTGTATGTATGTGTATGACTGTATGTCTGTGTATGATTGTATGTCTGTGTGTGATTGTATGTCTGTGTATGTCTGTGTGTGATTGTATGTCAGTGTATGATTGTATGTCTGTGTATGTCTGTGTATGTCTGTGTGTGATTGTATGTCTGTGTATGATTGTATGTCTGTGTATGATTGTATGTCTGTGTATGATTGTATGTCTGTGTATGATTGTATGTCTGTGTATGATTGTATGTCTGTGTATGATTGTATGTCTGTGTATGATTGTATGTCTGTGTATGATTGTATTGTCTGTGTATGATTGTATGTCTGTGTATGATTGTATGTCTGTGTATGATTGTATGTCTGTGTATGATTGTATGTCTGTGTATGATTGTATGTCTGTGTATGATTGTATGTCTGTGTATGATTGTATGTCTGTGTATGATTGTATGTCTGTGTATGATTGTATGTCTGTGTGTGATTGTATGTCTGTGTATGATTGTATGTCTGTGTATGATTGTATGTCTGTGTGTGATTGTATGTCTGTTGTATGTCTGTGTGTGATTGTATGTCAGTGATGATTGTATGTCTGTGTATGTCTGTGTATGTCTGTGTTGATTGTATGTCTGTGTATGATTGTATGTCTGTGTATGATTGTATGTCTGTGTATGATTGTATGTCTGTGTATGATTGTATGTGTGATGTATGATTGTAGCTGTGTATGATTGTATGTCTGTGTATGATTGTATGTCTGTGTATGATTGTATGTCTGTGTATGATTGTATGTCTGTGTATGATTGTATGTCTGTGTATGATTGTATGTCTGTGTATGATGTATGTCTGTGTATATTGTATGTCTGTGTATGATTGTATGTCTGTGTGTGATTGTATGTCTGTGTGATTGTATGTCTGTGTATGATTGTATGTCTGTGTATGATTGTATGTCTGTGTATGATTTGTATGTCTGTGTATGTCTGTGTGTGATTGTATGTCTGTGTATGATTGTATGTCTGTGTATGATTGTATGTCTGTGTTGATTGTATGTCTGTGTTGATTGTATGTCTGTGTAGATTGTATGTCTGTGTATGATTGTATGTCTGTGTTGATTGTATGTCTGTGTATGTCTGTGTGTGATTGTATTGTCTGTGTGTGATTGTATGTCTGTGTATGATTGTATGTCTGTGTATTTGTATGTCTGTGTATGATTGTATGTCTGTGTATGTCTGTGTTGTGATTGTATGTCTGTGTATGATTGTATGTCTGTGTATGATTGTATGTCTGTGTATGTCTGTGTTTTGTATGTCTGTGTAGATGTATGTTGTGTATGATTGTATGTCTGTGTATGTCTGTGTGTGATTGTATGTCTGTGTATGATTGTATGTCTGTGTATGTTTGTATGTCGTGTATGTCTGTGTGTGATTGTATGTCTGTGTATGATTGTATGTCTGTGTATGATTGTATGTCTGTGTATGTCTGTGTGTGATTGTATGTCTGTGTATGATTGTATGTCTGTGTATGATTGTATGTCTGTGTATGTCTGTGTGTGATTGTATGTCTGTGTATGATTGTATGTCTGTGTATGATTGTATGTCTGTGTATGATTGTATGTCTGTGTATGATTGTATGTCTGTGTGTGATTGTATGTCTGTGTATGATTGTATGTCTGTGTATGTCTGTGTGTGATTGTATGTCTGTGTGTGATTGTATGTCTGTGTATGATTGTTGTCTGTGTATGTCTGTGTATGATTGTATGTCTGTGTATGTCTGTGTGTGATTGTATGTCTGTGTATGATTGTATGTCTGTGTATGATTGTATGTCTGTGTATGATTGTATGTCTGTGTATGATTGTATGTCTGTGTATGATTGTATGTCTGTGTATGATTGTATGTCTGTGTATGATTGTATGTCTGTGTATGATTGTATGTCTGTGTATGATTGTATGTCTGTGTATGATTGTATGTCTGTGTATGATTGTATGTGTGTGTATGATTGTATGTCTGTGTATGATTGTATGTCTGTGTATGATTGTATGTCTGTGTGTGATTGTATGTCTGTGTGTGATTGTATGTCTGTGTATGATTGTATGTCTGTGTATGATTGTATGTCTGTGTATGATTGTATGTCTGTGTATGATGTATGTCTGTGTATGATTGTATGTCTGTGTATGATTGTATGTCTGTGTATGATTGTATGTCTGTGTATGATTGTATGTCTGTGTATGATTGTATGTCTGTGTATGATTGTATGTCTGTGTATGATTGTAGTTGTATGATTGTATGTCTGTGTATGATTGTATGTCTGTGTATGATTGTATGTCTGTGTGTATTGTATTCTGTGTGTGATTGTATGTCTGTGTATGATTGTATGTCTGTGTATGATTGTATGTCTGGTATGATGTATGTCTGTGTATGATTGTATGTCTGTGTATGATTGTATGTCTGTGTGTGATTGTATGTTTTGTGTGTGATTGTATGTCTGTGTATGATTGTATGTCTGTGTATGATTGTATGTGTGTGTGATTGTATTTGTTGATTGTATTCTGTGTATGATTGTATGTCTGTGTGTGATTGTATGTCTGTGTGTGATTGTATGTCTGTGTGTGATTGTATGTCTGTGTATGATTGTATGTGTGTGTATGATTGTATGTCTGTGTGTGATTGGTGTATTCTCAGTCATTCTTTTTATTCTTTCATTCCTAATATATATATATATATATATTAAATATATATATATATATATATATATATATCGGTGGTACAAGGTCAGAAAATATATATATTATTTTTTTGTTTATATAAACATTGAAAAAGTCTGTGTTAAGAGAGAAATGTTAATTTACAGACTAAATATTTACAGTATTTACAAACATTCTGTGTTTACAACCTTCCTGTGTTTATTGTTTCCTGGTTTATATATGTATAAACATTGCTGAGGAGGAGGAGGAGGAGGACGAAGAAGAGGAGGAGGAAGAGGAAGAGGAAGAGGAAGAGGAGGAGGAAGAGGAGGTCTGAATGCTTATATTTCTTGAGATTCTATTTTGTTTCTCTCTGTCTGTCTGTCTGTCTGTCTCTCTCTCTCTCTCTCTCTCTCTCTTCTTCTCTCTCTCTTCTCTCTCTCTCTCTCTCTTCTCTTTCTTCTCTCTCTCTCTTGATCTAGGTTAATTGCCTTGAGTTTTTTAGGGGATCGATAGATGTGTAACTTTTTGAAGAGGTCGGGGTCGTAGTGTGCGGCAGCAAGTGTACCGTGACACACAACACACAACACACACACACACACAAACACACACAAACACACCCCCACACACACACACCACACAAAAACCCAACAACCAACCCACCACACACACACACACACCAACCAAAACACACACCACACACCAACAACATTGAAAACCACGAACCCCCAATAGTGAGTTCTTAAATCGTTACACTGTTTTTTTTCGGAAATCAATGTTTCTTTTCCCTTTTTTAAATCCCCTGATCAGGTAACCAAATTCTCAGTAAGTAATACCGTAATTTCCATGGCAGGCTTTTCTTTAGGTAGAAAGTTTTCCCTAGCTGACATGGGACCTTTAACAGATTCCCCTGGGATACCCCTATTTTCCCTGGCTATTTTTAAATATCTTAATGATTTCGTCCAAAAATACTCCTGGCTGCAACACACAAAAATTGTAAGACAAACACTCACTTTCCCCCCGGTAGATACATGACGGGAAATAACAGTGACTGTGTGACGACACTGCGGGACACCCTCTACCCTCTGGTTTAAATCCCCCTCAACAAGATAGCCCAAAACATCTGGAAAAATGATTGTTGTCTATTTCCCGAAATTTTTGTAACTTAAAAGGAAAGGGTTAAGACCCTTAGTCAGGTAGGGAATCATCAATTTCTGATCAAGGCTGAGCAGAGTCAACATATCCGGGGTTAAACTCTTTTCAGGCTGAGGGGGTAAACCCCTCAAAAAATTTTTTTCCAAGGTTTATGACTAAGCATCAACAAATTTCCCATCGATCCACCTAGCTTTTTTGGAATATTTTTAGCAATTAATCCATAAAATACCAGAGAGGTTGTGAGTAAGACTCAAAGGTTTCCCATAGCCATACCATAAAATATTTATATATTTATATATTTTTTATTTAAAATATAATAAATATAATATTATTATATATATTATATATATTAAAAATTTTAACATTGTTATTGTTATTCTTGACTATACATTCCTTTATAGATTCCTTTTATCCCCTTCCTTCCCCCTTCCCTGGTCCCTTTCACTTTATTACTTCCCCCTTAAAATTTGCTCTTTTCTTTCTGTTTCTCCCCCTTTGTATATTTTTTTCCCTCCCCTCTCTTTCCCTTACCTTTTCCCCTTAATTTGGTTCCCTCGTGTTCCCTCTCCTCTCTCTCTCCTCTCCCCTCCTCTGTCTGTTCTCTTCTTCTCGTTCTTACGTATAACAGGGAGAAAAAAGCCCGGGGAAAAGTATTGATAGATAGGGGTATGGAAAAAAGGAAACAGGGGAAAAAAGAAAGAGAGAGGATGAGAGCGAGAGAGGAGAGAGAGAAGGGGGAGAGAGAGAGAGAGAGAAGAGGAGAGGGGGGAAGAGAGAGAGGAGAAAGAGAGAGAAGAGAGGGAAGAGAGAGAGAAAGAATTGATCTTAAACGTACACAAAGATTTTAATTTTTGTATGTTTTAAAACAAGGTGTTTTCTCACTTTACCTGTGTGTTTCGGGTGGGAAAGGGGGGGGGGGAAAAAGGGGGGGGGGGAAAGGGAGGGGAAGGGGGGGGGAAGCCCAGGGGAGTATTCACCTTAAAGGAGGAATGATTTGGATAATTAAAATTCTCTTCTCCTCTCTTCTCCCCTTCTCTCTCTCTTCTCTCTTTCTTTGGGTTAAAATCTAGAAGGTCATGTTTAACCTTCTTGTTTTGTTAATTGCGCTTCAAAGGTGTGCTAAGTCAGATTCATTAGTGGGAGGGGGAGAGGGAGGGGGGACGGTGAGTGGAAGAGGTGGGAGGGGTGGGAGGGGTGGGGGTGGGTTAGTCTGGTGGGAGAGCTGACGTGGGAGGAGGTGTGTAGAATGGGGAGAGGGAGGGTGTTGAGAGGAATGGGGGAGGGGAAGGGGCCTTAGGGGGGTGTTGAGAGGAATGGGGGAGGGGAAAGAGGCCTTAGGGGGGTGTTGAGAGGAATGGGGGAGGGGAAGGGGGCCTTGGGGGGTGTTGAGAAGAATAGGGGAAGGGAAGGGGGCCTTAAGGGGGTGTTGAGAAGAATGGGGGAGTGGAAGGGGGCCTTAGGGGGGTGTTTGAGAGGAATGGGGGAGGGGAAGGGGGCCTTAGGGGGGGGTGTTGAGAAAAATAGGGGAGGGGAAAGGGGGCCTTGGGGGGTGTTGAGAAGAATGGGGGAGGGGAAGGGGGGCCTTAAGGGGGTGTTTATGAGGAATGGGGGAGGGGAAGGGGGAGGAAAGGGGAGGGGAGGGAGTGGAACGAATTCTCAACTATAATATTCACCGTGAAGGCTTTGATCCGAGGAAAGGGAGAGAATGCCTCCACTTCCCAGGATCAAGAACCCTGGCGCAAGAATGGAGACGGAGAGAACTTGCTAAACTTGAGGAATAGTGAAAATTAATTAATAGGGAAGCAAGAGATAATTGAATTAAAAGAGAGAGAGAGAGAGAGAGAGAGAGAGAGGATGAGAGAGAGAGAGAGAGAGAAGAGAGAGAGAGAGAGAGAGAGAGAGAGAGAATAAGAAAAATAAATATAAGAATCCTGACAGTAATATATGTATTTAAATAATAGGAATGTGTTAATTGCAGTAATTAATTTTAATTGGGCGGGGTAATTAGGTCTTTAAATATATAAGCTGTGAGAATTTTGCATTATAATAATAATAATAATAATAATAATAAAACTGTGGAATTAAAAAGAATTGGATAATACTTACAAATGATGGGTTTGTAGGCTCGATCCTCCGGCTGCCAACAGGTGAAGAATTTCAGGTGTGAAGGCAGGGGGGATTTCACCTCAAGGTGACCTTCACCTTGTTAAGAAATTTCCTTAACTCTCCTGCTGGAGTAATTTCGGAGGAACCCCTTTTCTCCTCCTCTTCCTGTTTCTCTTCGTCGTTAATAACCTCCAGAACGTAGCTGTTGAGTATGAGGGCGAAGATGATGAATAGGAGGAAGAATATGAGCGTGCCTAGGAGGGGAGAGTGAGCCTTCATCTGGTCGAGCTCTAGCTCTCCTATGAATATAAGATAGATGGCTAGAAAGGTGTTCCAAGGTGTGTCGTAGGCAGTGAACGAGGCGCCGAAGAGATGGTAGAGTACCACAGAGAAGGGTACCATGGCTAGCCCAAGGACGGAGAGGTACCTGCCCAGCCTGTAGAAGGTGGTACGCAGGTGTGGGAACACCTGGTAGGTGAATTTAGCCGCTTGTAGGAAGATCAGCGCTACGAGAATCGTCTCTACGTCGCCTGACTGCTGTATGATGCGCCCCATACTGGACAAGAAGACGGTGGCATTTCCATTCGTCTTGGGAACGCATGCGACATGCGACGCTTGCGCCCTGGCGACAAACGCATTGACCACTAAAGCCAGGTACACTGTACATATCGTAGCGTTCAGGAGAGCTGTACCGCCAGGGGACCACAGGCTAGGCTGCTGTATCTTGTACACGGAGAAATTCTTGAAAAATCGCCTCCAGTTCGACTCCAGGATGATGAGAGGAAGTTGAATCAGGAAACAGAGTAGTACCATGGACAGGAGCCAGTCACCTCTCCTCTCCCTCTCCTCTAGCTCCTCCACTCTCACACCACTCAGAATCATTTCTCCCTCTCTACAAACAGGTACAGCACTAAGCGTATAGAATTGTAGCCTGTATGTGTACTCCCATACCCTTCCAGAGAGAAGTTCCAGACAGGCCTGGACGTACAAGAGCTTCTGGGTTCTGGAGTAGAGAATTGGATATTCCAGTACGATCGCTCTAGTGTCTCTATCTATCCAGTGGTGGTGTTGGTATTGGGAGAAGTTCCAGAGGTCTTGGTACTGTGTGTCGTTCCACTGGTGGTCTTGGGAGATGTTCCAGTAGTAGTCCTGGTACTGCGTGTCGTTCCACTGGTGGCTGAGGTCCAGGTAGTACCCACTGGGCATCAGGTAGCCGGTAGTCCCCCGATAGCCAATACTCTCGCTGAAGGATCGACGCAACCAGCCTTCGCGAGCTGGATGGAATTTCGAGCACGGGTGAGCCTTGAGATCAAGGCTCTCTAGCGTCACGCAAGACGGATCGGAGAGCTCAACGCTCCCCTCCAACGGCGTACACACGCAAGAGCTCCTCCCCGAGCTCACCCTGGCCAGCCAAAGCCTGGCTGACCCAACGACCACCCGAGACTCGAAGTCCCCAAGACGACCCAAGAGGTGGTTGACCCCCAGCCAGGGGTCGTTATCGTAAGGGACCCCCGTCAGTCCCACGAGCTCAGAATCGAGCGCCAGGCTCAGGAAGTAAGACTCTAGATGCTAGAAGTGGAGAACAAACACCAGCAGCGGCCACATGGATGCCTGGAACAGGACTGACAGTACCATCCTCCTCCTCAACACCTTCCGAAATTCAACCTTCATTTTGCAATTGTAGATAAAGGCAATTGACATAAATTGGAAAAGGATAAAAGAAATTAGGGATAGGTAAGAGGAAACTGGGGATGGATAACACACACAACCACACACCACACACACATCACACACATATATATATATATATATATATATTTTTTTTTTTTTTTTTTTTTTTTTTTTCAACAAGTCGGCGTCTCCCCGAGGCAGGGTGACCAAAAAAGAAGAAAATCCCAAAAAGAAAATACTTTCATCATCCATTCAACACTTTCACACACTCGCACATTATCACTGTTTTTGCAGAGGTGTCAGAATACAACAGTCTAGAAGCATAAACATATAAAGATACAAACATATCCCTCCAAAACTGCCAATATCCCAAACCTCCTTTAAAGTGCAGGCATTGTACTTCCCATTTCAGGATCAAGTCCGACTATATGAAAATAACCGGTTTCCTGATCCCTTCACTAAATATTACCCTGCTCACACTCCAACAGATGTCAGGTCCCAAGTACCATTCGTCTCCATTCACTCCTACTAACACGCTCATGCATATATAATAATATATTATATATATATATATATATATATATGATATATTATATTATTATATAATATTATATATATATGTATATATATATATATAATAGATATATATATATATATATATATATATGTATATATATATATGGAACCATAAATCATTGATTTTAAGATACTCTCACTCTCTCTCTCTCTCTCTCTCTCCTCTCTCTCTCTTCTCAGATACACTCAGTTTGGCAGGATTGACCTCACAGTGAGCTGCAGGGATTGTATGTAGTGCTGCTGATATCCACAGGTTTCTGAATTGAGCTCAGATTATGATCTGTGTTTGTGAATATTCCAAGATTTTTGCTACTGTGTGAGATTAAGCTGTCTCTGGATGTGTACTACAGCTTTCTAATGACTCACGACTTCTCACTTTCTGCTGACTGTGTGAGGCTTCACAGCTTGTCTGCTGGACTGTGTGAGGCTTCACAGCTTGTCTGCTGGACTGTGTGAGGCTTCACAGCTTGTCTGCTGGACTGTGTGAGGCTTCACAGCTTGTCTGCTGGACTGTGTGAGGCTTCACAGCTTGTCTGCTGGACTGTGTGAGGCTTCACAGCTTGTCTGCTGGACTGTGTGAGGTTTCACAGCTTGTCTGCTGGACTGTGTGAGGCTTCACAGCTGTCTGCTGGACTGTGTGAGGCTTCACAGCTTGTCTGCTGGACTGTGTTAGGCTTCACAGCTTGTCTGCTGGACAGAGTGAGGCTTCACAGCTTGTCTGCTGGACTGTGTGAGGCTTTACAGCTTGTCTGCTGGACTGTGTGAGGCTTCACAGCTTGTCTGCTGGACTGTGTGAGGCTTCACAGCTTGTCTGCTGACTGTGTTAGGTTCACAGCTTGTCTGCTGGACAGAGTGAGGCTTCACAGCTGTCTGCTGGACTGTGTGAGGCTGTCACAGCTTGTCTGCTGGACTGTGTGAGGCTTCACAGCTTGTCTGCTGGACTGTGTGAGGCTTCACACTTGTCTGCTGGACTTGCGTGGGCTTCACAGCTTGTTCTGCTGGATCTGTGAGTCACACTTGTCTCGCTGGACTGTGTGAGGCTTCACAGCTTGTCTGCTGACTGGTGAGCATTCACAGCTTGTCTGCTGGACTGGTGAGTTCACACTTGTCGCTGACTGTGTGAGGCTTCACAGCTTGTCTGCTGGACTGTGTGAGCTTACACTTGTCTGCTGGACTGTGTGAGACTTCACAGCTTGTCTGCTGACTGTGTGAGGCTTCACAGCTTGTCTGCTGGACTGTGTGAGGCTTTCACAGCTTGTCTGCTGGACAGTGTGAGCTTCACAGCTTTGCTGACTGGGAGGCTTACGCTTGTCTGCTGGACAGTGTTAGGCTTCACAGCTTGTCTGCTGGACGCGTGAGGCTTCACAGCTTTCTGCTGGACTGTGTGAGGCTTACAGCTTGTCTGCTGGACGTGTGAGGCTTCACAGCTTGTCTGCTGGACTGTGAGGCTTCACAGCTTGTCTGCTGGACGTGTGAGGCTTCACAGCTGTCTGCTGGACTGTGTGAGGCTTCACAGCTTGTCTGCTGGACGTGTGAGGCTTCA
>NC_069489.1:11258233-11270733 GCF_026875155.1 Cherax quadricarinatus | reverse complement strand
TCTAAGTGTATATATACTGACATATACACCTATCAGTGTATATACCCCGGGATATACACCTCTCAGTGTATATACACAGATATACACCTCTCAGTGTATATACACTGAGATATACACCTCTCAGTGTATATACACTGAGATATACACCTCTCAGTGTATATATACTGAGATATATACCTCTCAGTGTATATACACTGAGATATACACCTCTAAGTGTATATACACTGACATATACACCTATCAGTGTATATACCCCGGGATATACACCTCTCAGTGTATATACACTGAGATATACACCTCTCAGTGTATATACACTGAGATATACACCTCTCAGTGTATATACACTGAGATATTCACCTCTCAGTGTATATACACTGAGATATACACCTCTCAGTGTATATACACTGAGATATACACCTCTCAGTGTATATACACTGAGATATACACCTCTCAGTGTATATACACTGTGTTTACATCCGTCAGTTCGTCCGGCTGACACTAGATGTCAGCAGCGAGAGGAACCTCAGTGCCGTGCCTGTGAGTGAAACTGTGTAACTACAAGCTGACTCTGTCACTTGGAATCCGTAATAATAATAATAATAATAATAATAATGTTCATAATAATAATAAAAATGTTGATAATAATACCATTAATAATAATTATTAAAATAAAATTAAAATAATAATTTGTGATAATAATAATAATACCAATAATAATAACATTGAAAATAATAATAACAGAGATAACAATAATAATAATAATAATAATAATTTATTATTATTATTATTATTATTATTAAATAATTACAATTTGAAGAAAGGAATTACACTCAACTTGTGGGGGATCAGCCACAACAGTGCCACAACAGTGCCACAACAGTGCCACAAGAGTGCCACAACAGTGCCACAACAGTGCCACAACAGTGCCACAACAGTGCCACAACAGTGCCACAAGAGTGCCACAAGAGTGCCACAAGAGTGCCACAACAGTGCCACAAGAGTGCCACATGAGTGCCACAAGAGTGCCACAACAGTGCCACAACAGTGCCACAACAGTGCCACAACAGTGCCATAACAGTGCCACAAGTGCCACAACAGTGCCACAACAGTGCCACAACAGTGCCATAACAGTGCCACAAGTGCCACAACAGTGCCACAACAGTGCCACAACAATGCCACAAGTGCCACAACAGTGCCACAACAGTGCCACAACAGTGCCACAACAGTGCCACAACAGTACCACAACAGTGCCACAACATTACCACAACACTGCCACAACAGTGCCACAACAGTACCACAACAGTGCCACAACAATGCCAGAACAGTGCCACAACGACGCCACAACAGTGCCACAAGTGCCACAACAATGCCACAAGTGCCCCAACAGTGCCACAACAGTGCCACAACAGTGCCACAACAGTACCACAACTGTGCCACAACAGTGTCACAACAATGCCAGAACAGTGCCACAACGATGCCACAACAGTGCCACAAGTGCCACAACAGTACCACAACAGCGCCACAACAGTGCCACAACAGTACCACAACTGTGCCACAACAGTGTCACAACAGTGCCACAACAATGCCAGAACAGTGCCACAACGATGCCACAACAGTGCCACAAGTGCCACAACAATGCCACAAGTGCCCCAACAGTGCCACAACAGTGCCACAACAGTATCACAACTGTGCCACAACAGTGCCACAACAGCGCCAGAACAATGCCACAACAGTGCCACAACAATGCCACAACAGTGCCACAAGTGCCCCAACAATGCCACAACTGGGCCATAACGGGGGCCACAACGGGGCCCAAGGGTTGCAACTCAACATCAGTATTTTCTTCACCAGTTAACTGCTGAAACATTGGCCACATTTAACGAGCATTTACGACAGAATTCTCCCTTTAAATTCCTGGATTTGTCAGAATTTTGAGTACCTAACGAGGCAATGAGCCGAGGAATTGTATGCTAATTCCGCCGATTTGTTGAACTCTATGCAAATTAGCTCATTTGTTTCCATTTAAACTCCGAATTAACGCCGGTTATGGGACCAGTTTTGTTGGGAATCTTGAGAATTTTTGTTATTACCATTATGGTGAGGATTTAAACCCCTCGGTTTCGCTCGCACCGTGTGCGAAACGTTCCCGGATTAGCGTCGCATCGTTGGGAGAGCGCTAAAGTCCCAGGGGTTAATTGTAATAACTAGGGGAAGGGGAAATGAGGGAGATATATAAACGAGGAGAGGTCACCTACTACCCTTATAGGGTGAAGGCCATCTCTGACTCCTCGGATCAAAAGCCCTGCTGGAGCATCAAGGGGGTAGAGGGGGCAGGTACCCCCTACGACTGCTCATCTTAACACATCTGCCCCCCCTGACTTTACTATGGTGACCTCTCTCTTTCTATATATATATATATCTATCACACATCAGTTCTCCAGATTCTCTATCTACCTATCTCTCACACACCAGTTCTATCTCTCTCTCTTTCTCTCTATCTCATTAATTATAGTTTTGAGTTATCTGATATATTGCTTTCTAAATAATAATAATAATAATAATAATAATAATAACAATAATAATAATAATAATAATTATAATAATAATAATAATAATAATAATAATAACAATAATAATAATAATAATAATTATAATAATAATAATAATAATAATAATAATAATAATAATAATAATAATAATAATAACATATATTTCCGAAATATAAGAATTCTCTTCCCCCTCACAACACCCCACTCATCCTACTCTCTCTCTCTCCCTCACTCACCCCTCTCCCCTCACTCACCCCTCTCCCCTCACTCACCCCTCTCCCCTCACTCACCCCTCTCCCCTCACTCACCCCTCTCCCCTCACTCACCCCTCTCCCCTCACTCACACCCTCTCCCCTCACTCACCACTCTCCCCTCACTCACCACTCTCCCCTCACTCACCACTCTCCCCTCACTTACCCATCTCCCCTCACTCACCCCTCTCCCCTCACTTACCCCTCTCCCCTCACTCACCCCTCTCCCCTCACTTACCCATCTCCCCTCACTCACCCCTCTCCCCTCACTTACCCATCTCCCTCACTCACCCCTCTCCCCTCATTCACCACTCTCCCCTCACTCACCACTCTCCCCTCACTTACCCATCTCCCCTCACTTACCCCTCTCCCCTCATTACCCCTTCCCCTCACTCACCCCTCTCCCCTCACTTACCCATCTCCCCTCACTCACCCCTCTCCCCTCACTTACCCATCTCCCCTCACTCACCCCTCTCCCCTCACTTACCCCTCTCCCCTCACTCACCCCTCTCCCCTCACTTACCCATCTCCCCTCACTCACCCCTCTCCCCTCACTTACCCATCTCCTCTCCTTCAACACAAACAGCTCACTGTAACAATCTCTATCTGAGTGGGGCCTAAGACCTTGTTATGAATTACTTACACACTGATCCCTTGTTGTTGTGTGCGACCTGACACACACACACACACACACACACACACACACACACACACACACACACACAGAAGAATCGAATCGGTCGAGGATCAGGCAGGACTACAAAGAGATCTGGACAGGCTACAAGCCTGGTCCAGCAACTGGCTCCTTGAATTTAACCCTGCCAAATGCAAAGTCATGAAGATTGGGGAAAGGCAAAGAAGACCGCAGACACAATATAGTTTAGATGGCCAAAGACTGCAAACCTCACTCAAGGAAAAAGATCTGGGGGTGAGTATAACACCGAGCATATCTCCTGAGGCGCACATCAATCAGATAACTGCTGCAGCATACGGGCGCCTGGCAAACCTACGGATAGCGTTCCGATACCTCAGTAAGGATTCGTTTAAGACTCTGTACACCATCTACGTCAGGCCCCATACTGGAGTATGCAGCACCAGTTTGGAATCCACACCTAGTCAAGCACGTCAAGAAATTAGAGAAAGTGCAAAGGTTTGCAACAAGACTAGTCCCAGAGCTACGGGGATTGTCCTACAAAAAAAGGTTGAGGGAAATCGGCCTGACGACACTGGGGGAAAGGGGAAGGGCGGGGAAGACATGATAAACGACATATAAAATACTCCCGGGGAAAAGACGAGGTGGACAAAGACGGGATGTTCCCAGAAATGGGACACAGACAAAAAGATGGCCCAAAATTTGGGAAAGTTGAAGACTCAAGAATAAAAGGGGTTTGTTGGGAAAAGTATTTTCTTCATCATGGATTTGACAGGCCAGGGAAATTTAGCCTGGGAAAAGTGATTTGGTGGGGCGGAAACCCAATAAATATTTTTTTAAGGCGAGGTATATAAAAGCTCAGGGGCAGGGGGGAGAGGGCCTAGTAGCAATCAGCGAAGACGCGGGGGCCAGGAGCTTGAACTCGCCCCCCTGAAACCCCAAAAATTTGGGGGTGAGTAAACACACAAAACCCCAAAAACAACCCAAAACACACACACACACACACACAAAACCACACACACACACCACACACACACAAAACACACACACACACATACACACACACACCCCACACAAACAAACACACAAACACAAAACACACAAAACACAACACACCCCACACACACACAACACACACTACACACACACACACACAAAACCCAACACACACACACACCCACCCCACACATACACAAAACACATACAACACACACACACCCCATACACACACAACACACACCACACACAACACACACACAAAAAACATCCCACACACACCAACACACCAGTGGCGTTCCCCTGATCAAAAATCGCGGGAATTTTGATGACTGGAGAGGGGAAGATAGCGGAGAAGAAAGTGTTAAACATATTTTGGGAACATTCACTCGGGAGGCCCCAAAGGGTGGTAATAGCAGTGATGTATAACCCCCCACAGAAAAAGCAGGAGGCCAAGGCAAGAGAAACGACAAGAGCTATAGCAAAGGGTTTTGAAACACTGGCTAGAGGGGGCCAAAGAAACTCATGAAATCAGGGCAAAGCTCCTTACATGGGGACTTTAACCACAAAGGGGGATCGTTTGGGGAGAATTTGGGCCCCACATGGGGGCCCAAAGATCCCATGGAGGGCTAAGAGATGGGGGTTTGGTACTGGAAAAATTTCATGTCCCAACACAAAGGGGAAAACCCCTACAAGAAAAAGAGAGGGAGGGGAAAGAACCAGCAAGGCTGGACTTGTATTCACCTTGTAGTGGGGGGGGCAGATATCGGGGAAAACACATATGAAAGCCCCCTTTTGGGGCCAGTAAAACCATGGGGTTTTTTTAAGCTTCGAATTTACACATTTTAAAGCTACAAGTGGGGGGAAAGAAGCGGGGAAGGGCCAGGACGAATGAAGCCAAAATAAAAGAAAGGGGACTACAAGGAATGAGGAACTCCCTTTAAGGGGGTTCAGTGGGAAACAAGAACTGGAAAGGGAAGCCATTTTAAATTAAAATTGATGGAATATTAGCAAAAAATGCAAGGAGGGAGGAAAAGGTTTTGTCCCCAAAGGGTAACGGGGAAAAATAAAAATGCCGGGTTTTAGCCCATTTTTTTACCCCAAAGGGGTGCAGGGGGGCCAAAAACCCAAATGTGTTGGGGGAATGGAAGAAATATAAAAAGGAAAGGACCCGGAGAAAAAGGGGAAACAGCCCGTAACCCAAAGGAAACTAAAAAATATGCCCCAGATAAAAAGGGGGGCCCCCAAAGAAAAATAGAAATACATAGCAGCGAAAGCCAAATCGGCCCAAAAACGGGGTTTTAAAAGCCCTGGGGGGAGGAAAAAAAAACAGTAAAGGACCAGGTAATCAGGAAAAGGAAGGAGGGGGAGAGACAACAGGAAATGACCGTAAAAGTATGTGAAAAAACTAAACAAGGATTCAAAGAAGTGTTCACAGGGAGACAGAAGGGACTCCGAAAAGGCCCGGAGAGGGGGGGCACAACCAATTTCGGGGAAAACAGGGGCCAAAAACCGAGGAAAAGTGAAGAGGTTTTGAGTGACAGATCCTCAAAGGGAAATGGGGCCAGATAAAAATTCCCCAGGGTTTATTGAGAGGGGGAAGCAGAGGCCTATGTGTCCCCCCTAACAAAAATTATTAAATTTAAATCTATCGAAAACGGGGAATTGCCTGAGGCAGGGGAAAAACAGCAAATGTGGGCCCAATCTTTAAAAAAAGGGGGACAAAACATAAAAGCTTTTTAAACTACAGCCCAAGGCCCACTGACTGTATATTTATGCAAAATCATGGAGAAGAAAAATCAGGAGAAAGGGGGGAACACCAAAAAAAGGGAAAAATAAAACTCTTTCCAACAGCACCACATGGTTTGGGGAGGGGGGAAATCCTGTGTCAAAAAACCTAGGGAAAGATCTATGACATGGAGACAGCAGTAAACAAAAAGGAGGGGGGTTTGGGTGGATTGATTTTTTTGGGAAACTGAAAAGAAGGGTTTTGACACGGGGGGTTCCCAAACACAAGAGTTTGGGTGCAAAAAGGGAGGACCAAGCGGGGAAAAAACCGGGGAAAGGGCATTTCAAGGATCGGGGAATACTTGTCGGGAAAAGAAAAGCGGGCGATTTCTTGGTACGTGGCGGGGTGTCAGATTTGGGGAAACCTTTTCCCCAACCCGGGGCCCCGCGGGGGTCAGTCCTGGGACCATTGCTTTTTCTGGTATTTGTGAACGACATGACGGAAGGGAATAAAATCTGAGGTGCCCCTGTTTGCAGTTTGACTGAAGTTAAAATGAGAAGAATCCCTTTCGATCAAAAGGCCCAAAGGCTAATTTACAAAGGGATCTGGAAGGCTGAGACCTGGTCCAGCAATTGGCTCCGGAGTTCAACCCCAAACCAAGTGCAAAGTCTTTGAAATTGGGGAAAGGGCCCAAAAAAAGGCCGCAGAGGGAAAACAGTCTAGGGGGCCAGGCCTAAAAAACCTCACTAAAGGAAAAAAAAGACCCTTGGGGTGATATAAAACCGGGCACATCTCCTGAAGCGCACATCAACCAAAAAAATGCTGCAGCATAGGGCCCCTTTCCAAACCCTCGGGAACAGCTTTCCGACATTTTTTAAAAAGGAATCGTTCAGGCCCCTTTTAAAACCGTATACGTTGGGCCCCATATTGGAGTATGGGGCCCAACCATTTGGGAAACCCCAAACCCCTAGCCAAGCACGAAAAGAAACAAGGGGAAAAGTGAAAAAGGGTTTTTTGAAACAAGACAAGTCCAGGGAAAAGGGGTATGTCCTACGAGGAAGAGGAAAAGGGGAAATAAACCCTTGACAAAACACTGGAGGACGGGAAAAGATAGGGGGGACATGATAACGACATACAAAAAATTGAAGGAATTGACAAGGTGGAAAAAGACAGGATGTTCCAGAGTTTGGGACCCCGTAAAAAAGGTACACATTGGGAAAGCTGAAGCCCACAGTTTGAATCACGGGGGATTTTAGGAAGTATTTCCCTTAAACCACAGAGTGTAAATTTTAAGGGGAATAGTTTGGGAAAGGGCGAGTATGGAGGCGGGTTCCAAACATATTTTAAAGCAGAGGTATGAAAAAAGTCACGGTCGGGAGAGTGACCTAGTAGCAAACCGTGAAGAGGCGGGGCCGGGAGCTCGGCTCAAAACCCCCGAAACCTCAACTGGGTTGAGAACTGGGTGATTACACCCCCACAACACAACAAAAAAACACACACAAAAACACACACACAACACAAAAACAACACACAACAAAACCACCCCAAAACCAACACAACAAAACACACAAAAACACAACACACACACACACACAACACACACACACCCCACAAAACAAAAAAACACCAACACAAAAAACCCCACACACAACCCACACACCCCCAACAACACAACACACACACCACCACACACATACAACACACCCAAAACCCACACACACCCACAAACACAACATAACAACACACACCACACACCACCCACACAAAACACACACACACATCACACACACACACACACACACACACACAACACAAAACCCACACAAAAACCCCAACACAACACACACACACACCACACACAAAACAAACACAAAACAAAAACACAACAACACAACAACACAAAACACACAAAAACAAACCCCCAACACTAGGCAAAAACCGAGGTTTTGGAAGACCAAAAATGTATTTCCCCAAATTTTTTAAAAAAAAGGAGACAGAAAAAAAAGGGCACTAAATTACTTACCTGAGTCATGACCTGTATCGTGTAAAAAGTCATGGAGAAGATTATCAGGAGGAAGTGGTGGAACCCGGGAAAAGGAACAAGTTATTAAAAACCAACCGCATGGATTTAGGGAAGGCAAATCCTGGGGTTCACAAACCTTCTGGATTTTTAATGAAAAAAAAACAGAAGAAAGACACGAGAGAAAATTGGGTGGGTTGATTGCATCTTTTTGGGACTGCAAGAAGGTCTTGACACGTTTCCCACAAGGGGATTAGTGCGAAGCTAGAGCATCAGGGGCCTATAACAAGGGAAAGGGGACTGCAATGGATCAGGAATCCTGAACCCGGGAAGACCCAAAAACGAGGGCTGGTACGTTAAAGATATAAACACAGTGGGCCCCCCTGTGACGAGCGGGGTCCTACAGGGGTCGGTCCTTAGGGCCCCTTTCTATTTTTTGGGATATGTTAACGACATGAAGGGAAAGGGTTTTTAAATCAAAAAGTGTTTCCCGGGTTTTTAGATGATTTTGAAATTAAAAGAGGAAAAATTTAAAACAGATTGAGACCCGGCAGGACTTCAAAAAGACCCGGGCAAAAAGGACACCCGGTCCAGCAACTTGGGTTTCAATTTAATCCCCCCAAAAGCAAAAGTCATGAAAAATCGGGGGGGGGTAAAGAAACAGCAGACGGAGTATAGTTTTAGGTTTTTCCAAAAATGCAAACTTCATTTAAGAAAAGGGTCTTGGGGGGGGGGTATAACCCCGAACAAATTTTCCGGGAAACACCATCAAAACCAAAATAACTTCTGCAGCAAGGGGGCCCTGGGAAACCCCGAGAACGCGTTCCGATACCTTTTGTTTAAAGGGAAACCCTTCAAGACACTGTTTCACTGTGTACGTCAAGGCCCATTATGGGGTATGCAGCACCCGTTTGGGGAAATCGCACTTGATAAACCGGGGGAAAAAACTAAGAAAGTGCAAAGGGTTTTCAACAAGGGCTAATTTCCCGGAACTTTCCCGGGGGGTTTCCTTTCGAAGAGGGGGGTTTAGGAAATCGGCCCGACGAAAAATGGAGGACAGGAAAGGGGCAAGGGAGACATTTAAAAACGACATATAAATAAATGCGCCGGGAAAAAGACAAGGGTTTGGGCAAAGACAGGATTTCCCAGGGAGGGGAAAAAAGACACAAAGGTCACAAAATTGGGAAATTGAAGACACAAAAAAGAGTCAGAGAGGTTTTAGGAAAAAATTTTCTTCAGTCATAGAGTTTTTCCCGGGAGTGGAAAAGCCTAGAAAAGGGGACGTATGGAGGCAGGAAACCAAGACACAGTTTTTTAAAACGAGTATGATAAAGCCTTTGGGCAGGAAAAAGAGGAGGACCCAATAGCAAACGGTGAAGAGGGGGGGGCCAAAGGGGTTGATTTCGGGCCCCCGCACCACAAAATAGGGGATTTCACAACACACACACCCCACCCCACACACCAAAACACACCCCACACAAAAACACACACAAAAGAAAAACACACACACACAACACAACCACAGGTCACACACACCCCAAACCCCACACAAACACACAAAAACACACAACACACAACACACACACACCCCAAAACACAAAACACACACCACAAACACAAACACAAAAACACAAAACACACACACACACACACCACACACACCCCAACACCCAAAACACACACACACGACAACACACACACACACACACACACCCCAAAACACACACACAAAACACACACACCCCCAAAACACCACACACACACACACACAAAAACCCCCACACACACAAAACACACACCCCAAAAAACACACAACCCCAAAAACACACACACACACACACACACACACACAAAAACAACAAAACACACACACACAACACACAAGACACACACACACACAAAAACACACACCCCACCCCACACACCCACACACACACACACACACACAACCAAAACCCACACAACACACACCAAGGCACCCCCACAAACAACCACACCACACACACACACAACACAAACACCCCACAAACCCCCCAAACCCCACACACACAAAAAACCCAAAACAAAAAACGACACACACACACACAACAAACACACACACAAACACCCCACAAACACACACAAACACACAACACCAACACACACACCACACACACACACAAGGGCACACACACACACAAACCCCCACACACACACACACACACACACACCACACACAAACCACAAACACACACACAAAACACACACACAAAACACACAACACACACACCCCACAACACCCACACACACACACACACACACAAAACACAACACACAACCACCACAAACACACACACAACACAACACACACACACACACAAATATTTTGCCCCCAAACATCACGACATTTTAAAAAATAAAAAGTCAGGGCTGAAAAAAAAAAAGGGGAACATTGCAGGTTTAAATTCCCCTTTCCAAAATTTTTTGCACTTTTTGATTACAAAAAACCCAAACAATCAACACCAACAACCCTGATTGAAAGGGGCAACCTAAAAATAAATATATAAATATATATATATATAATTTTTATAATATAAAATATATAAAATATAAATAAATAATTGTCTGATTTGTACCCCTCAGAATGTTTGAATTTAATGTTCTGGATGATGCGTGAGGTAATGGTCACGATCAGAATCTGTCTTTCCCAGCAGGTCCCAAACAATCTCTCTGATCGGCTCCTCTTGTTTTGTCCCAAACCCACTGGGTTTTAACTCGTGACTCCGTGAAACATTTGCCCTAGTTGGGGGGGTGGGTGGGTGTGTCAGTGGGGGGGGTCAAATGGGTTTTATTTTGTGGTGCCTTTGGGTTGGGGAATTGGGTGGATTTTTTTTGGGGGAGGTTCATGGGTGTGTTTTTTTAAGGGGGGGGTTGGGGTTTTTTGTGTGGGTGGGGTCAGTGGGGTTTTGTGGTTGTGTAAGTGGGTGGGTTTGTAGTGAGTGGGTGGGCCCCCTGTGTGGGTTTCGTGGGTGGGTCAGGGAAAGGTTTTGGGGTTTTTTGGTTGGGTTTATGGGGTGTGTGGGGGGGGTTTTAAAGGGTGTGTCAGTGGGTGGGTTTTTTGGGGTCGTCAGTGGGGGGTTTATGGGTGCGTCAGTGGGGGGGTTTATGGGTGCCCTTTAGTTGGGGGGGGTTTGTTGGGTTTGGGGCAGTGGGGGGGTTTTTTTTTTTTTTGGGTGTTCGTTGTGGGTCAGAATAAAAATTTTTATAAAAATATGAATACATATAATATATTTTATATATATATATATAAATATAATATAAATATAAAATATATATAATATTTTTATATATATATATAATGTTTTGCCGAATAGGGAAACCCTTTCGATTTTTGGCTTAAATTTGCAAAAGCTCATCTTGCCCTTTTTGGGCAAAGTGGGAAAAAATTTTTTATGCAATAATTTTTGCCAAAATCATTTTGAAAACCCAACGAAAAAAAAATATTTCACCCCGTGTTTGTTTTTGTATTAAATTATTGTAAAAGAAAATTTTTAAAAAAAAAAATTTAGTTGGGTTGGGCCCAAAATAAATTGGGGTTGTTATAATAAGGGGTTTGGGAAATTTTTTTAAGATTCTTTTGGGGCAAAATTAAATTTTTTTTCATTAAAAAATAATAAAAAATTTTTTATCTTTTTAAAACCCATAAAGAAAATTTCAAAAAGGAATTTAAATTTTAAAATATTTTCTTGCCAAAATTTACCCGTTTTAATATTTGGCCCCGACATTATACATAAAATAAAAAATATTTATAATATATATATATATTTATAAATATATATAAATATATTCAACGAACGTACGAAAAAAAGTTTTAGTTACGAATCAAAATTTTTGGTAAAACGATCAATTTTGGGCCCAAACCTTCAAAATTTCTTTTGTGGGAAAAAAAAACCCCCCCCCCCTTATTGGGGCCCGTTTTTTGGTTAAAAGTGTTTTAAGCAAACTGTCCGGGCCACAATATCTGATTTGTTGGGGTAAATTGGCAGTAATTGTTTGGGGGATTGTGGGCTGCAGGGGCGGGGAATTTTTTGAGTCTAGTGAGGGGGATTAATTTTTGTTTTGTTCAAATTTGGATGAAATAATATATAACATGAAAATACACACCAAAAACACACACACAACATACCCACACACACTACACACAAACACAACAACCCCACACACACACACACACAAAAACACACTACAACCAAAACACACCCCAATCACACACACACACACACACACAAAACAAACACTACCACACAACCCACACACACACAAA
>NC_069489.1:11238233-11250733 GCF_026875155.1 Cherax quadricarinatus | reverse complement strand
ACAATAAACACCTGGTCCACACACCCCCTACCTTTCCTAAAGCCTCCCTGTTCATCTGGTTCACAATAAACACCTGGTCCACACACCCCCTACCTTTCCTAAAGCCTCCCTGTTCATCTGGTTCACAATAAACACCTGGTCCACACACCCCTTACCTTTCCTAAAGCCTCCCTGTTCATCTGGTTCACAATAAACACCTGGTCCACACACCCGCTACCTTTCCTAAAGCCTCCCTGTTCATCTGGTTCAAAAATAAACACCTGGTCCACACACCCCCTACCTTTCCTAAAGCCTCCCTGTTCATCTGGTTCACAATAAACATCTGGTCCACACACCCCCTACCTTTCCTAAAGCCTCCCTGTTCATCTGCTATCCTATTCTCCGTCTTACTCTTAATTCTTTCAATAATAACTCTACCATACACTTTACCAGGTATGCTCAACAGACTTATTCCCCTATATTTTTTGCACTCTATTTTGTCCCCATTGCCTTTATACAAAGGAACTATGCATGCTCTCTGCCAATCCCTAGGTACCTTACCCTCTTCCTTACATTTATTAAATAATTGCACCAACCACTCCAAAACTATATCCCCACCTGCTTTTAACATTTCTATCTTTATCCCATCAATCCCGGCTGCCTTACCACCTTTCATTTTACCTACTGCCTCACGAACTTCCCCCACACTCACAACTGGCTCTTCCTCACTCCTACAAGATGTTATTCCTCCTTGCCCTATACACGAAATCACAGCTTCCCTATCTTCATCAACATTTAACAATTCCTCAAAATATTCCCTCCATCTTCCCAATGCCTCTAACTCTCCATTTAATAACTCTCCTCTCCTATTTTTAACTGACAAATCCATTTGTTCCCTAGGCTTCCTTAACTTGTTAATCTCACTCCAAAACTTTTTCTTGTTCTCAAGAAAATTTGTCGATAAAATCTCCCCCACTCTTTCATTTGCTCTCTTGTTACATTGCTTCACCACTCTCTTAACCTCTATTTTTCTCCCCATATACTCTTCCTCTTTGTATCACTTCTATTTTGTAAAAACCTCTCATATGCTAACTTCTTCTCCATTACTACTCTCTTTACATCATTCCACCAATCGCTCTTCTTCAATCCCTCACCCACATTTTTGTGACCACAAACTTCTTAAACCTACCCCATACCTATACTCTCACTATCCCATCTATCCTCCAATCATTGTATAAATTTTACCCTAACTGCCTCCTCTTACAGCTTATAAACCTTCACCTCTCTCTTCCCTGATGCTTCTATTCTCCTTGTATCCCATCTACCTTTTACTCTCAGTGTAGCTACAACTAGAAAGTGATCTGATATATCTGTGGCCCCTCTATAAACATGTACATCCTGAAGTCTACTCAACAGTCTTTTATCTACCAATACATAATCCAACAAACTACTGTCATTGCGCCCTACGTCATGTCTTGTATACTTATTATCCTCTTTTTCTTAAAATATGTATTACCTATAACTAAACCCCTTTCTATACAAAGTTCAATCAAAGGGCTCCCATTATCATTTACACCTGGCACCCCAAACTTACCTACCACACCCTCTCTAAATGCTTCTCCTACTTTAGTATTTAGGTCCCCTACCACAATTATTCTCTCACTTGGCTCAAAAGTTCCTATACACTCGCTGAACATCTCCCAAATCTCTCTCCTCTACACTCCTCTCTTCTCCAAGTGCATACACACTTATTATGACCCACTTTTCGCATCCAGCCCTTATTTTAATCCACATAATCCTTGAATTTACACATTTACATTCCCTCTTCTCCTTCCATAACTGGTCCTTCAACATTATTGCTACCCCTTCCTTAGCTCTAACTCTCTCAGATACTCCTGACTTAATCCCATTTATTTCTCCCCACTGAAACTCACCTTCCCCCTTCAGCTTTGTTTCGCTTAGAGCTACGACATCCAACTTCTTTTCATTCATAACATCAACAGTCATCTCTTTCTTGTCATCTGCACTACATCTACGTACATCAAGCCTCCCAGTTTTATGAAGTTACTCTTCTTTTAGTAATGTATACAGGAGAAGGGGTTACTAGCCCATTACTCCTGGCATATATATATATATATATAAAATATATATAAATATATATATATATATATATATATATATAAAAATATATATATAGTATTCCTTGATAATGTGAGTAGTCACGAAAGCGTTGGAATTATCTCTATTCTTTCAGAGTGGTTGTTTTGCAAAATAAAATATATATCTATATATATCTATATATATATAAATTTAATATATATATATATAATAATATATAAATATATATATAATATCATATAAAATATAATATTATATATATATATACAAACATACTGAGGGATACACCTCTCAGTGATATACACGAAAATTTACATTAATTTGCTACCATCCACAGGATGTATATAGGAGTTGCACTTTCCTGCAGTGCCCTAATAAAGTGGTATTGATCCTCTCTCACTCTCTCACACCCTCACTCTCTCTCTCTCTCCCTCTCTCGCTCTCGACTCTCAATCTTTCTCTGTCTCTCTCTCCAACACCACTACCACCAACACTACCATCCACCACCACCACAACCACCCTCCACCTCCACAACACCCAACCAACCAACACAACCATCCTCCACCACCACAACCCAACACAACCACCACCCACCAACACCACAACCACCCACTACCACTCAAAAGCACCACACACAACCAGCCTCACCACCCAACCAACTCAACCACCCAACCACCACCACCACCACAAGCACCCACCAACACCACAATCACCACCACAATACCACCACAACACTCACAACCACAACTCAGCCCACCACCACGCACAACCAGCCTCCACTCCACACCAACACAAGAACCACAATCCCAGCTCACCAGTAACCACCTCACATTACCAGAGAACCAACCAAATATTAACTAGCTTTAATTACCCACATTACGACCCACCATAAGCATAACATAATGGTATTGCCAATTGTCCTCGCCTCAAAACTACCACACCACCACCAGTAATCACCAATAACTAGCCTAACTGCCCTCGTTAATTACCTAACAATGATAACTGAACAGTGGTAATTACCCTAGGGTAATTTAAGGAGTTCTGATGAGGATTGGTTGATTATGGGTGGAGTTGGGAAGAACATGGGAGGGGACATTGCCTGGTTAAAGGAGGGTGATGGGGGTGGGTCCCATGTATACCTGGAGTATACCTGCAGTATATCTGGAGATACAAGAGTATACCTGGAGTAAATCTGCAGATAACTGGAGAATACCTGGATATACTGGAGTATAGCTGCTGTATACCTGGAGTATACCTGGAGTATACCTGTAGTATACCTGAGTAAACCTTCAGTAATCCTGGAATATACCTGGAGTATACCTGGATATACCTGGAGTATACCTGGAGTGTACCTGCAGTATACCTCAGTAAACTAGGAGTATACCTGGAGAATACCTGCAGTAAACCTGCAGTATACCTGAAAATACCTGAGTATACCTGATATCCCGAGTGTCACCTGCAGTATACCTGCAGACACTTGGAGTAATACTCAGTATACCTGCAGTATACCTCATAAACCTGTAAAATACCTGGAGTATACCTGCAGTATACCTGAGTATACCTGGCTTAATAACCTGGAATACCCTGGATAATACCTGCAGTATTCCTGGAATAATACCTGCAGTATACTGACTATACCTGCAGTATACCTGGACTATACCTGTAGTCTACCTGCAGAATACCTGGATTATACCTGGAGTATACCTGCAGTAAACCAGGATAATTACCTGCCAGTATACCTGGAATATACCTGGAGTATACCTGCAGTATACCTGGACTATACCTGCAGTATACCTGGACTATACCTGCAGTATACCTGGACTATACCTGGAGTATACCTGGACTATACCTGCAGTATACCTGGAGTATACCTGGACTATACCTGCAGTAATACCTGGATTCTGACTTGTGACTAATCCTGCAGTATAACTGGAGTATACCTGGGACTATACCTGCAGTATACCTGGAGTATACCTGGAGAATACCTGCAGAATACCTGCGTATACCTGGAGCAATACCTGCAGTATACTTGGACCGATACCTCAGTATACCTGGACTATACCTGGATATAAACCTGACTATACCCGCAGTATACTTGACTATACCTGGAATATACCTGTAGTATACCTGCAGTATACCTGAGTAATACCAGCAGTATCCTGCAGTATACCTGCAGTGTACATGTAGCATACCTGGGCAGAAATACCTGTATCATACACTGCAAATACCTGGAATATTACCTGCAGTATACCTGGAGTCTACCTGAGTATACCTGCAGTATACTGGGCCTATACCTGCATGTATACCTGGAGTATACCTGCAGTATACCTGGACCTATACCTGCAGTATAACCCTGCAGTATACTGCTGTATCCAGGAGTATACCTGGAGTATACACTTACAATACCTGCAGTATACCTGGAGTATACCTGCAGTATAACCTGGACGATTACCTGCAGTAAAACCTGCAGGTAACCCTGGAGTATACCAGCATATACCTGCAGTATACCTGGACTATACCTGCGTATACCTGCATATACCTGGAGTATACCTGCAGTAAAACTGGATATACCTGGAGTATACCTGGAGTATACATGGAGTATACCTGCAGTAATACCAGGAATATTACTGCATATACCTGAGTATACCTGGAGTATACCTGGATATACCTGCAGTAAACCTTGGGGGTTTGTAATACCTGAGATATCCCTGGACATACCTCAGTATCCTGGACTATACCTGGAGTATACCTGGACTAAACCTCAGTAACCTGTCTAACCTGAGTAAACCTGACTATACCTGGAGTATACCTGGGGACTATACCTGCAGTATTTACCTGGAGATACCAGCAGTAAACCCTGGAGTATACTGCAGTATACCTGCAGTATACCTGGAGTAACCTGAGTAAGTACCTGCACATACCTCAAGTATACCTGCAGTATACCTGCAGAATACTGCAGTATACCTGGAGAACCTGCAGTATACCTGCGAAAACCTGGAGTAAAACCTGGAGTATACCTGCAAAATACTCTGGAGTATACCTGCAAGTATATCCTCTGCAGTACACCTGCAGTATACCACTGAAGTATACCTGGAGTATACCTGCAGTAACCGCATATACCTCAGTAAACCCTGCAGTATACCTGGAGTATACCTGAGTATTTACCTGCAGTATACCTGGAGTATACCTGCAGTATACCTGCATATAACCTCAGTATACTGCAGTATACCTGGAGTAACCTGGAGTATACCTGCAGTAATACCTGAGAATACCTGCAGAAAACCTGGAGTATACCCAGTATACCTGCATTAAAACCTGCAGTATACCAGAGTAAACCTGCAGTATACCTGCAGTATACCTGCAGTATAACCTGCAGTATACCTGCAAGAATACCTGGAGTAAAGCCTGCGAGTATACTGCTGTGATACCTGCAGTATACCAGCAGTACTACCTGCATATACCTGGAGTATACCTGCAGTATACCTGGAGTTATACCTGCAGTATACCTGCAGTAAACCTGCAGTATACCAGCAGTACACCTGGATAACCTGCAGAATACCTGCATTATACCTGGAGTATACCTGCATAAACCTGCAGTAATACCCTGCCTTTATACCTGCAGTATCCTGCAGTAACCTGCAGTAAACCAGCAGTATACCGCTGGAGTATACCTGCAGTATACCTGGAGTATACCGCAAAGATACCTGCAGTATACCTCAGAATACCTGGACTATACCTGCAGTATACTTGCAGTTATACCAGCAGTAATACCTGCAGTAAAAACCTGTAGTATACCTCCTGCAGAATAACCAGCAGTATACCTGCAGTTAACCTGGAGTATACCTGCAGTATACCTGCAGTATACCTGGAGTATACCTGCAGTATACATGGTGTCGGGGGTCAACGCCCCCTGTGTAACTTTACTCACTGTGGTATTTCGCTGTATAATCTTCTAAATCAATTTCAATATCAAATTGAACATCTAAATTATGAAGTTCTATGTTTCACTTATCTATTTCAATGTCTAAATTCAGATTTTGAGGGATTTAACCTACAATTTCAATGTCAAAATCGTCAATTTCAATGTCAAAATCGTCACCTTCAATGTCAAAATCTCAAATTCAATGTCAAAATCGCCAAATTCAATGTCAAAATCGTCACCTTGATTCAAGTCAAAATCGTCCACCTTCCAATGTCCAAAATCATTCACCACAATGTCAAAATCGACACCTTTAATGTCAAAACCGTCACCTTCAATGTCAAAATCGTCACCTTCAATGTCAAAATCGTCACCATCAATGTCAAAATCGTCACCTTCAATGTCAAAATCGTCACCATCAATGTCAAAATCGTCACCTTCAATGTCAAAATCGTCACCATCAATGTCAAAAACGTCACCATCAATGTCAAAAATCTTCAACCATCATGTCAAAAACGTCACCTTCAATGTCAAAAAACGTCACCACCAATTCAAAATCGTCACCATCAATGCAAATCGCACCATCCATCAAAATCGACACCATCAATGTCAAAATCGTCACCTTCAATGTCAAAATCGCACCATCAATGTCAAAATCGTCACCTCAATGTCTAAATCGTACCACATCAATTCAAACTCGTCCACCATCAATGTCGAAAATCGTCACCTTGATTCAATGTCAAAATCGTCACCATCAATGTCAAAATCGTCACCATCAATGTCAAAATCGTCACCTCAATGTCAAAATCGTCACCTTCAATGTCAAAATCGTCACCATCAATGTCAAAATCGTCACCATCAATGTCAAAATCGTCACCATCAAATGTCCACAAGTGTCACCATCAATGTCAAAATCGTCGACCATCAATGTCAAAAGTCGTCACCATGCAATGTCAAAATTCGTCACCATCAATGTCAAAATCGTCACCTTGATTCAATGTCAAAATCGTCACCATCAATGTCAAAATCGTCACCATCAATGTCAAAATCGTCAAACTGGAGGTATAATGGTGTTGATGTGGTGGCAGGTGAGTCAGAGTCCCACTCACGCTCCAGTTTATTGAATCACCTTTATCCATTTTATTGTTTTATTGGTGTTTTATTGTTTGTTGAGTTTTAATTGTTGTTCTGTTGTGGTGTTTTATAATATTGTGTTCTGTTGGAGTGTTTATGTGGTTCTGTGGAGCCATTATTTAGTGTTTTATTGTGTTTTATTGGAGTTTGTATTGTTGGTAGTGTTTATTGTGGTTCTGTTGGTTTTTATTGTGTTCTGTTGGTGTTTATTGTGTTCTGTTGGTGTTTTAAATGTGTTCTGTTGGGTGTTCCATTATTTAAGTGTTATATTGCGTTTTTATTGGTGTTTATTGTTTGGTGATTGTTTTATTGTGTTTCTGTTGGTGTTTTATTGTGTTCAGTTGGTGTTTTAATGTGTTCTGTTGGTGTTTCCATGTATTTAGTGTTTTATTGTTTTTTATTGGTGTTTTTATTGTTTGGTGAGTGTTTTTTATTGAGTTTCTGTTGGTGTTTATTGTGTTCTGTTGTAGTTTTATTGTTTCTGTTGTGTTTTATTGTGTTCTGTTGTTGTTTCCATTAATTTAGTGTTTTTATTGTGTTTTATTGGTGTTTTTTTGTTTGGTGAGTGTTTTATTGTGTCTTGGTGTTTTCTTGTTTTCTGTTTGGTGTTTATTGTGTTCTGTTGTGTTCCATTATATAGTGTTTTATTGTGTTTTATTGGTTTTTATTTGTTTTGGTGAGTTTTATTGTGTTCTGTTGGTGTTTCTTGTGTTCTGTTGGTGTTTTCTTGTGTTCTGTTGGTGTTTTATTGTGTTCTGTATGGTGTTCCATTATTAGTGGTTTTATTGTGTTTAATTGGGTTTATTGTTTGGTGAGTGATTTATTGTGTTCTGTTGTGTTATATTGTGTTCCTGTTGGTGTTTTAATTGTTTCAGTTGTGTTCCATATTTAGTGTTTAATTGTGTTTTATTGGTGTTTTATTGTAGTTTAAAACTGTTTGGAGGTGTTTATATTTGAATTCTTAGGTGTTTTATTGGTGTTCCTTTAGTTTTTATTGAGTTTATTGGTGTTTTCTTGTTGTTTAACTGTTTGGTGAGTTGTTATTAATTGTGTTCTGTTGGTGTTCCATTATTAGTGGTTTTATTGTGTTTTTAAGTTGTGTTTTATTGTTGTTTAACTGTTTGGAGAGTTTTTTAATTGTATTCCTGTTGGTGTTTTATTGGTGTCCCATTTAGTGGTTTTATTTGTTTTATTGGTGTTTTTATTGTTTGTTTAAACTGTTTGGTGATGTTTTAATGTATTCTGTTGTGTTTAAGGGTGTTCCATTTAGTGTTTTATTGTGTTTTATTGTGTTTTAATTTTGTTTTAACTGTTTGGTGTTTATTGAATTCTGTTTGGTGGTTTATGGTGTTAAATTGTTTATGTTTTATTGTGTTCTGTATTTTGGGTTTTAAGTTGGGGGGTGAGTTGTTTTAATTGTTTCTGTTTGGTGTTTATATATAATGTTTGTGAGTGTTTTAATTGATATGTTTATTTGTGTTTATCTGGGATTTATTTTAGCCACCTTCCCGTATCCTCCCCCCCTGACCCTCCTACCCTCCGCCCCCATCCACCAACCCCCTGAACACCCACTCCCCCTCCTTAACACCTCCTCCCCCTCTATACATCCGTCCCCCCAACCCCCTCAAATAACACAATCTCCCTCCCCCTCCTTGACTCCGCCCCACCCCTGAACACCCCCACCCGCGAACACCCCCACCCCTTCCCCTCGCCACTGAAGGGGAGCTTGTATCGACAACGCCGTAACGGTGCTCAGACAAAGGAGTAGTGGTGTTTACCGTACCTTACACGAGAACTGCTTGCTGTTTTATGATATCCCCCTCCCTCTCCCTCTTACCCCCTTCCACACCCCACACACAACTCCCCCCCTCGACCATTAATAGTGATGAATGACGCGGCGAGGATGTTTCATCCCCCTCCCGCTCCCCTCTTCTTCCCCCTCTCCCCTCTTTTTTTTCCCTTTCCCTCCTCCTCACCTCCTCTGTTCCTCACACTCACCCTCTTTCACACACCACTCACACACACAACACACACACACACAAACACACACACAACAGCACACACCACACACACACACACATACACACACACACACCCACACACACACAACACACACTACACAACACTCACACACACAACACACACACACACACACACACATCACACACACAACACACACACAACACACCACACACACACCACACACACGACAACACACACACAACACACACACACACACACACAAACACACCCACACAACACACACACACACACACACACACACCACAAACACACACACTCACACACACAAACAACACACTCACACCAACACACACACACACACACACACACATCACACACACCCACACAACACACACACACACAACATCACACACAACACACACCCACAACACACACACAACAACACACACACAAACACCACACACACACACAACACACACACACACACACACACACACAAACACACACACACACACACACACACACACACACACACTCACACACACACACACACACACACACATCAAACACACAGACAACACACATTCACACACACACATCACCACACACAAACACACACACAACACACACACACACACACACACCACACACACACACACACACACACACACAACACACACACACACACAACACACATCACACACAACACACAACACAACACACACCACCCACACACACCCACACATCACACCACACACACACACACACACACAGCACCACAACACACACACAACACACACACATCACACACACACACACACACACACACTATCACACACACACACCATCACACACAACACACACAACACACACACACACACACACACACAACACACACACACACACACACACACACACAACACAACGCACCACACACACACACCACATCACACACAACACACACACAACAACACACACTCACACACACACACACACACACACACACACCACCCACACACACTACACACATCACACAAACACAACACACACACACACACACACCACACACACACACCCACACACACACACAACACACACACACAACAACACACATCACAACACAACACACACACACCACACACACACACACACACACACACAACACACAACAACACACACCACACAACACACACACAACACACCACACACACACACAACACACCACAAACACACACAACACACACACACACACCACAACCAAAACACCCACACACCCCCAAAACCCACACAAAACACACACAACAACACACAAACACACACACACACACCCCCCAACACACACACACAACACACAACAACACACACACACACACAACCACACACACAAAACACACAAAACCCAAACAAAACAAAAAAAAACGGAAACAACCCCCCCAAACCCAACACAAAAAAAAAAAAAAAAAAAAAAAATTTTAATAAAAAATTAAATAAAAAAAAAAAAAAAAAAAAAAAAAAAAAAAAAAATTTTTTTAAAAAAAAAAAATTAAAAAAAAAAAAAAAAAAAAAAAAAAAATTTTTTTTTAAAATTTTGGGTTAAATTTTTTTGAAAAGTTAACAGAAGGGTTTAAACGAGTTTTTTCGGTTTAAGGGGGTTTTTTTTTTTTGACGAAAAGGAAGGGCCCTTTAACAACTTTTTTCGGTTAAGGATCCCTAGCTTTTTTGCAAGATTTCAGTTAAGGACCCTACTTTATTGACACTTTTACGGGAAAGGACCCCTAGCTTTATTGACAAGCTATTTACAGGTTAAGGTTTCCTATTTTATTGAAAATTTTATTTACATTTAAGGGTTTCCTAGCTTATGACAACTATTTACGGGTTTAAGGGATCCTACTTTTTTGACACTTTTTACGGGTTAAGGACCCCTATTTTATTGACAACTATTTACATTAAGGATCCCTACTTTATTGAAAAGCTATTTACAGGTTAAGGACCCCTAGCTTTATTGACAACTATTTACGGAAAGGATCCACTTTATTGAAAAGCTTTTTACGTTAAGGTTCCAGCTTTATTGACAACTTTTTACAGGTTAGGTTCCTAATTTTTTGGCAAAAAGAGCTGGGGCCCATCTTGGCCGCTGTGGTCTCTTGGGCCAGCTTTTTTTGGGTCTCTGTGGGCCATCTGTGGGCCATTGTGGCCGCTGAGGCCATCTGGGGCCATTGTGGGCCATCTGTGGGCCAGCGGGGGCCACTTGGCCCATTTTTTTAACAACTGACTTTATCTCTTTGACATCATTATCTGTAGAATGTGTTCCTTCGAGTCATCCGGGGTATGTATGATCTCAGATGGGGGATGTTCGGGGAAGGGACAGCCCAAATGAAGTTTGCTGGCTGCCCGTTTGTGGCATAAAAGCTTTTTTCACGCTATCCCCGAAGGGGGATCCCTGTGGGATTTTGACAAAATTTTGGGCCTTGGGACTAAATTGGGGACCCCCCCTCCTCCTGTTTTAAAATCGCTGAATGACAGATCACCAGGTGGGGAGGGAGAGTGCGTCTTCTCTGTTTTCCCCCGAAGGGCAGAAAGGGGGGAGCAAACCAAGGTGGAGCTACTGGGGGTTTCTACTTGGCCCCGTACGTCGCAACCCCACGCAAGCAGAGCCCTTTTGCAAATTTCTTTAACCCCTGGCTCCTTTTTGCAAATTTCAAACAGGTTCCTTTTTTGGGTCAAATTTTCCCCCAAAAATTTTTTTTTTGGGTTTTTTTTTTTTTTGGGGGTTTTTTGGGGGGGGGGGGGGGTTTTTGGGGGGGTTTTTTTTTTTTTTTTTTTTTTTAGGTTCTTTAATAATAATATTAAAAAAAAAAATTTTTTAAAAAATTTTTTGATTATTTTTTTATTTTTTTATTATTATTTTTTATTATTTTTATTATTTTTAATTAATTTTTTTATTATTTTTATTTTTATTATTATTTTTTTAAATTTTTTTTTTTATTATTATTATTTGGAAAAATTAAAAAATGCGTGAGAGAAACAGTAAGGAAAGGTGGAAAAATGAGGAGATGGGGGGGGAGAAAGTGAGAGAGAGGGTGAGAAAAATGAAGAGAGGGGGGAAAAGTAGGGAGGGTGGAAATGAAGAGAGGAGTAGAAAGGGGGAAAAGGGGGTAGAAAGTGGAGAAGGGGGAAAAGTGGAGAGAGTGAGAAAGTGAGAGAGAGGAGTGAGAAAGTGAGAGAGGGGTGGAAAATGAGGAGAGGGGGTGAGAAAGTGAGAGAGAGGGGTGGGAAAAAAAAGGGGTAGAAAATGAGAAAGGGTCGGGGAGGCAGGGGGAAAAAAAGGGTATAAAAGTGAGGGGGGTGAGAAAGTGTGAGAGGTGGG
>NC_069489.1:11217139-11234639 GCF_026875155.1 Cherax quadricarinatus | reverse complement strand
ACCGCATTTTCCTTACAGTATCTGTCCAGCCAGCAATTGACACCAATTGCCCTGGCCAACCATTCATTTCCAACTCCTCTCCTTGGCAAAATACCACATATGCCAGGGTTCCCACCCTTCCTCCTAATTATTTCTCTTGCTGACCTATACCTGCTAATCAGATCCTCACTCCTACGTCTGCCAACATCGTTGCCTCCAGCAATAAGACAGATAGTAGGATTGCTCCCATTACCTCTCATGATGTCATCCAGACGGCTAATAATATCCTCCATCCCAGCCCCAGGAAAGCAAACCCTCTGTCTCCTACTTTTGTCCTTCAAGCAGAAGGCCCTATCCATGTACCTAACTTGGCTATCCCCAACAACAACAATATTCTTACCTTCCTTGGTGTCGTTCGTCGTGACGTTCCCATTAGTCGACTCACATTCGTCGGGCAGCACGGAGAATGCATTAGATGTTTCCACAACAGTTTCCACAGCAGTCTCTTTCTTCTTCATCGTTTCTACCTTTTCATTCGTCTTCTTGATCGTCAACTTCGTTCCATGCTGTCCAGCCACTGACCAGTTTCCCTTCTTGACCTGAGGACTCAAAACAGGAGGACTACTACGAATCATCTTGTTTTCATCGGTCAATCGCCGAATCTCCATCTTCTTCATCCTCAATTCTTCCTTAAGCTGTTGGTAAAGTTGCTCGATAGAGGGCATCTTGATTCAGTCCGTAGAGAGCACACTCGACACGTCCTCACTGAGCTAAGTACAGGTCACCACTGCATGATGATCTGTGTCTACCCAAGAATTAATAATTTTAAAATTTATTATTTGTCCAATGTATTATTAAATTCTTCCCAAATTCTATTAATTATAAATGGATCTAACATATATAAACCAAAGGAAATATTCATATTATTGTCAAAACGTGTACTTAGCTCTGTGAAGACCTGTTGGTGCGTCTCTGTGAATCTGAACCAGGATGCCGTCTCTTGAGCAACTTTATCAGCAGCTGAAAGAAGAGCTTAGGACTGCTAACCTGGAGATACGGCGATTAACGGAGGAGAACAAGAGGATTCGTAGTAATCCTCCTGTTGTGAGTCCCCAGGTTAAGAGGGGGACTTGGTCAGTGGCAGGGCAACATGGAACCAAGCTGAGGATCAAGAAGACTGTTGGAGAGGCAGAAACAATGAGAAACCAGAAGACTACTGTGGAAACTTCCAACCCATTTTCGGTGCTGCCTGACGAATGTGGGTGTTCTACTGGGAATGCCACAACGAGCACCAAGGAAGCATTGGCAGACGTGAGTGAGATATCCCTAGAAACACCAACGAAGACCATCGAGAACGAATTCCACAAGTGAAGGTGTAGTGCTACCTAACGAATGTGAGTCGACTACTTGGAACATCACGACGGACGTCGACAAGGAAGGTAAAAACATTGTTGTTGTTGAGGATAGCCAGATTAGGTACATGGATAGGGCATTCTGCTTGAAGGATAGGAGTAGTAGGGAGGGAGTGTGTTTTCCCGGGGCTGGGATATAGGATATTGTTAGCTATCTGGATGACATTATGAGAGGCAATGGGAGAAATCCTATTATCTGTCTCAGTGCTGGAGGCAACGATGTTGGCAGACGTAGGAGTGATTAGCAAGTATAGGTTAGCAATAGAGATAATTAGGAGGAAGGGTGGGAACCCTGTCATATGTGGTATTTTGCCAAGGAGAGGAGTTGGAAATGAATGGTTGGCCAGGGCAATTGGTGTCAATTGCTGGCTGTATAAATACTGTAAGGAAAATGCGGTAACATTCATTGACAACTGGGACCTCTTCTATGGCAGAAATGATATGTATGCCAGTGATGGTGTTCACTTATCTAGGTTTGGGGTGGGAGCACTGGCCAATGCAGTGGAGAGAGCTGTTAGGTATTTAAACTAGGAATAGTTACTGGTATGGGTTTTGGCGGGAAAACAGTGAAGTCCCAGGTGAAACGAGGTGGATATTGGAAAGCCAGTGGCACTAGGTGACAAGGACAGTATTAGGTATAGTGGAATAACAGAAAGGAGCAGGAAGGGTAAAGAGAAAGGAGGGTCCTTAAATATATATTACACAAATAGTCGTAGTGCTAGGAATAAGATGGATGAGTTGAGACTAGTTGCTAGTGCAGGTAACATTGATGTATTTGCCTTAACTGAGACGTGATTCAATACGAAAAATCGGGACATGCCTGCTGAATGTCACATACAGGGATTTAAATTGTTCCAAGTAGACAGAAGTATCGGGAAGGGGGGTGGGGTGGCATTGTATGTCTGAAGTAACGCATACTTAGTCTGTTTGGATAGAATTTTCAGAGGGACATGGAAATTTGATTTTAGGTGTGATATACAGTCCCCCAAACTTTGATAGGGAACAAGGGAGACTACTATGGGAGGAAATTGTTAAGGCCACAAGGCACGATAATCTAGTAATTCTAGGAGACTAACTTTAGTCATATTGATTGGAATTTCTTGACTGGGAATTTAGAATCAAACGACTTCTTAGAAGTAGTTCAGGATTGTTTTTTGAAGCAGTTTGTGATACAGCCTACAAGGGGAAATAACCTTCTTGACTTGGTTTTGGCAAACAAGGAAACTCTTGTTAATAATTTAGAAATTACAGAGGAACTCGGCACATGCGATCACAAATCAATTACTTTTAGCATTGAATGAAAGTATGACAGTAGGGATAATTCAGTACTGGTCCCAGATTTTCGCTTAGCAGATTACAATGGGCTTAGAGAACACTTATCATCTGTGGACTGGGGTAACGAAGAGAGCTATCAGTATGACAGCTTTCTTAACACAATACATGCTGCCCAAAGGACATTTATCCGATATAAGGAAATTAGATCGAACAGAAATGACCCCAGATGGATGAATAATAGGCTCAGATATCTTTTAGAACAGAATAAAGAAATTTATAGGCTCATCAAAAGAGGTGAGGATCATCTTATGAATCAGTATATTGACTTTAAGAGGGACGTTAAAAAGGAGACAAGAAAAGCTAAACGAGACTATGAAATTAAAGTTGCTAGGGATTCGAAAACTAACCCAAAAAGTTTTTTCCAGGCTTATAGAACAAAAGTTAGAGATTAGACAGGTCCGCTTAAAAATAACTCTGGGCATCTCACTGACAAGGAGAATGAAATGTGCTCTATTCTTAATAATTATTTTCTCTCTGTTTTCACTCAGGAAAACACTAACAATATCCCAGTAATTAATTTTTGTAGTGGGCCTGATGATGATAAATTATGCAATATCACAGTCACTACCGAATTGGTTATCAAACAAATAGACCGGTTAAAGCAAAATAAATCCCCGGGCACTGATGAACTTTTTTCAAGGGTTCTTAAAGAGTGTAAAATGGAAATTTGTGAACCATTGACTAATATTTTAAATATTTCTCTTCAAACAGGTGTAGTGTCTGATATGTGGAAGATGGCTAATGTAATTCCTATTTTTAAAGCAGGGAACAAGTCGTTACCGTCAAATTACAGCCCAATAAGCCTGACCTCAATTGTAGGCAAATTACTAGAGTCAATTATAGCTGATAATATTAGAAACCATCTGGATAAGCACAACTTGATTAATGATACTCAGCATGGATTCACGAGGTGCCGTTCCTGCCTAATTAATTTATTAACTTTCTCAGTAAAGCTTTTGAGGGCCGTTGATCATGAAAAAGAATACGATATTGTTTATTTAGATTTTAGTAAGGCGTTTGATAGAGTACCGCACCAGAGACTGTTAAAAAAGTGGCAGCTCATGGCACTGGGGGAAAAGTTCTCTCGTGGATCGAGTCATGGCTCACTAATAGGAAGCAGAGAGTACCCTTTAAAATGGGGTTCAATCCAAGTGGCGTACCACGGGGATCAGTGTTACGACCGTTGATGTTTATAATATACATCAATGACCTTGATGAGGGTATTACTAATGATATGAGCAAATTCGCCGATGACACAAAGATAGGTAGGATAATTGATTCAAACGTAGATGTTAGGGAACTTCAGGAGGATTTAGACAAACTCTGTTCTTGGTCAGAAAAGTGGCAGATGCAGTTCAATGTAGATAAATGCAAGGTTCCTTGACCTCGGGAGTGTCCATAACCCTAGCACTTATAGGTTAAATAATGTAGAACTTAGCCATACAGATTGCGAAAAGGACTTGGGAGTTATGATGAGCAGCAACCTTAAACCAAGACAGCAATGCTTAAGCGTACGTAATAAGGCAAATAGTTACTGGGATTTATATCAAGAAGTGTAAGCAACAGAAGTCCAGAGGTTATACTGCAGCTTTATACATCAGTGGTGACGTGTACTCAGTGGTGACGTGTACTTCAGTGGTGATGTGTACTCAGTGGTGACGTGTACTCAGTGGTGACGTGTACTTGCAGTGGTGGGCGTGTACTTAGAGTGGTGACGTGTACTCAGTGGTGACGTGTACTTGGAGTGGTGACGTGTACTTAGCTCAGTGGTGACGTGTACTTAGCTCAGTGGTGATGTGTACTTAGCACAGTGGTGACGTGTACTTAGCTCTGTGAAGACCTGTTTGTGTGCTCTCTGTGAATCTGAACCAGGATGCCCTCTCTTGAGCAGCTTTACCAGCAGCTGAGAGAAGAGCTCAGAGTTGCTAAGCTGGAGATACGGCGAATTAACGGAGGAGAACAAGAGGATTCGTAGTAATCCTCCTGTTGTGAGTCCCCAGGTTAAGAGGGGAGCTTGGTCAGTGGCCGGGCAACATGGAACCAAGCTGAAGATCAAGAAAACGGTTGGAGAGGCAGAAACAACGAGAAACCAGAAGACTACCGTGGAAACTTCCAACTCATTCTCGGTGCTACCTGACGAATGTGAGTGTTCTAATGGGAATGCCACAACGAGCACCAAGGAAGCATTGGCAGTAGTGAGTGAGACATCCCTAGAAACCCCCAACGAAGACCATCGAGAACGTCTTGACGAATTCTACAAGTGGTGTAATGCTACCTGGCGAATGTGAGTCGACTACGCGGAGCATCACGACGGACGACGCCAAGGAAGGTAAAAACATTGTTGTTGTTGGGGATAGCCAGATTAGGTACATGGATAGGGCAATCTGCTTGAAGGATAGGAGTAGGAGGCAGAGAGTGTGTTTTCCTGGGGCTGGGATGAAGGATATTGTTTAGCCGTCTGGATGACATCATGAGAGGTAATGGGAGCAATCCTATTATCTGTCTCAGTGCTGGAGGCAATGATGTTGGCGACGTAGGAGTGAGGACCTGATTAGCAGGTATATGTCAGCAATAGAGATAATTAGGAGGAAGGGTGGGAAACCTGTCATATGTGGCATTTTGCCAAGGAGAGGAGTTGGAAATGAATGGTTGTCCAGAGCAATTGGTGTCAATTGCTGGCTGGACAAAATACTGTAAGGAAAATGCGGTAACATTCATTGACAACTGCGACCTCTTCTATGGCAGAATGACAATGTATGCCAGGGACGGGGTTCACTTATCTAGGTGTGGGGTGGGAGCACTGGCTAATGCAGTGGAGGGAGCTGTTAGGTCTTTAAACTAGGAATAGTTAGTCGTATGGGTTTTTGCGGGAAAACTGTGAAGTCGCAGGGTAGTAATATGAGTACTAGGAGAACTAGTAATAGGCAAAATGAGGTGGATATTGGAACAGCCAGTGGCACTAATTGACAAGGACAGTAATAGGTTTAATGGAATAACAGAAAGAGCAGTAAGGGTAAAGAGAGAGGAGGGTCTTTAAATATTTATTACACAAATAGTCGCAGTGCTCGAAATAAGATGGACGAGTTGAGACTAGTTGCTAGTGCAGGTAACATAGATGTATTTGCCATTACTGAGACGTGGTTTAATTCAAAAAGTCGGGACATGCCTGCAGAATGTCACATCCAGGGTTTTAAATTGTTCCAAGTAGATAGAAGTGTCGGAAAGGGGGGTGGGGTGGCATTGTTTGTCAGAGATAGCTTGAATTGTTGCATAAAAATGGGTATTAAGTCTGAAGTAACACATACAGAGTCTGTTTGGATAGAATTTTCAGAGGGGCATGAAAAATTAATTTTGGGTGTGATATACCGTCCCCGAAATTTAGATAGGGACCAGGGGAGACTACTATGGGAGGAAATTGTTAAGGCCACAAGGCACGATAATGTAGTAATTCTAGGAGACTAACTTTAGTCATATTGATTGGAATTTCTTGACTGGGAATTTAGAATCAAACGACTTCTTAGAAGTAGTTCAGGATTGCTTTTTGAAGCAGTTTGTGATACAGCCTACAAGGGGAAATAACCTTCTTGACTTGGTTTTGGCAAACAAGGAAACTCTTGTTAATAATTTAGAAATTACAGAGGAACTCGGCACAAGCGATCACAAATCAATTACTTTTAGCATTGAATGAAAGTATGACAGTAGGGATAATTCAGTACTGGTCCCAGATTTTCGCTTAGCAGATTACAATGGGCTTAGAGAACACTTATCATTTGTGGACTGGGGTAACGAAGATAGCTATCAGTATGACAGCTTTCTTAACACAATACATGCTGCCCAAAGGACATTTATCCCATATAAGGAAATTAGATCGAACAGAAATGACCCAAGATGGATGAATAATAGGCTCAGATATCTTTCAGAGCAGAATAAAGAAATTTATAGGCGCATCAAAAGAGGTGAGGATCATCTTATGAATCAGTATATTGACTTTAAGAGGGACGTTAAAAAGGAGACAAGAAAAGCTAAACGAGACTATGAAATTAAAGTTGCTACGGATTCGAAAACTAACCCAAAAAGTTTTTTCCAGGTTTATAGAACAAAAGTTAGAGATTAGACAGGTCCGCTTAAAAATAACTCTGGGCATCTCACTGACAAGGAGAATGAAATGTGCTCTATTCTTAATAATTATTTTCTCTCTGTTTTCACTCAGGAAAACACTAACAATATCCCAGTAATTAATTTTTGTAGTGGGCCTGATGATGATAAATTATGCAATATCACAGTCACTACCGAATTGGTTATCAAACAAATAGACCGGTTAAAGCAAAATAAATCCCCGGGCACTGATGAACTTTTTTCAAGGGTTCTTAAAGAGTGTAAAATGGAAATTTGTGAACCATTGACTAATATTTTAAATATTTCTCTTCAAACAGGTGTAGTGTCTGATATGTGGAAGATGGCTAATGTAATTCCTATTTTTAAAGCAGGGAACAAGTCGTTACCGTCAAATTACAGCCCAATAAGCCTGACCTCAATTGTAGGCAAATTACTAGAGTCAATTATAGCTGATAATATTAGAAACCATCTGGATAAGCACAACTTGATTAATGATACTCAGCATGGATTCACGAGGTGCCGTTCCTGCCTAATTAATTTATTAACTTTCTTCAGTAAAGCTTTTGAGGCCGTTGATCATGAAAAAGAATACGATATTGTTTATTTAGATTTTAGTAAGGCGTTTGATAGAGTACCGCACCAGAGACTGTTAAAAAAAGTGGCAGCTCATGGCACTGGGGGAAAAGTTCTCTCGTGGATCGAGTCATGGCTCACTAATAGGAAGCAGAGAGTATCCTTAAATGGGGTTCAATCCAAGTGGCGTACCACAGGGATCAGTGTTACGACCGTTGATGTTTATAATATACATCAATGACCTTGATGAGGGTATTACTAATGATATGAGCAAATTCGCCGATGACACAAAGATAGGTAGGATAATTGATTCAAACGTAGATGTTAGGGAACTTCAGGAGGATTTAGACAAACTCTGTTCTTGGTCAGAAAAGTGGCAGATGCAGTTCAATGTAGATAAATGCAAGGTTCTTGAGCTCGGGAGTGTCCATAACCCTAGCACTTATAGGTTAAATAATGTAGAACTTAGCCATACAGATTGCGAAAAGGACTTGGGAGTTATGATGAGCAGCAACCTTAAACCAAGACAGCAATGCTTAAGCGTACGTAATAAGGCAAATAGATTACTGGGATTTATATCAAGAAGTGTAAGCAACAGAAGTCCAGAGGTTATACTGCAGCTTTATACATCAGTGGTGACGTGTACTCAGTGGTGACGTGTACTTCAGTGGTGATGTGTACTCAGTGGTGACGTGTACTCAGTGGTGACGTGTACTTGCAGTGGTGACGTGTACTTAGAGTGGTGACGTGTACTCAGTGGTGACGTGTACTTGGAGTGGTGACGTGTACTTAGCTCAGTGGTGACGTGTACTTAGCTCAGTGGTGATGTGTACTTAGCACAGTGGTGACGTGTACTTAGCTCTGTGAAGACCTGTTTGTGTGCTCTCTGTGAATCTGAACCAGGATGCCCTCTCTTGAGCAGCTTTACCAGCAGCTGAGAGAAGAGCTCAGAGTTGCTAAGCTGGAGATACGGCGATTAACGGAGGAGAACAAGAGGATTCGTAGTAATCCTCCTGTTGTGAGTCCCCAGGTTAAGAGGGGAGCTTGGTCAGTGGCCGGGCAACATGGAACCAAGCTGAAGATCAAGAAAACGGTTGGAGAGGCAGAAACAACGAGAAACCAGAAGACTACCGTGGAAACTTCCAACTCATTCTCGGTGCTACCTGACGAATGTGAGTGTTCTAATGGGAATGCCACAACGAGCACCAAGGAAGCATTGGCAGTAGTGAGTGAGACATCCCTAGAAACCCCAACGAAGACCATCGAGAACGTCTTGACGAATTCTACAAGTGGTGTAATGCTACCTGGCGAATGTGAGTCGACTACGCGGAGCATCACGACGGACGACGCCAAGGAAGGTAAAAACATTGTTGTTGTTGGGGATAGCCAGATTAGGTACATGGATAGGGCAATCTGCTTGAAGGATAGGAGTAGGAGGCAGAGAGTGTGTTTTCCTGGGGCTGGGATGAAGGATATTGTTAGCCGTCTGGATGACATCATGAGAGGTAATGGGAGCAATCCTATTATCTGTCTCAGTGCTGGAGGCAATGATGTTGGCAGACGTAGGAGTGAGGACCTGATTAGCAGGTATATGTCAGCAATAGAGATAATTAGGAGGAAGGGTGGGAAACCTGTCATATGTGGCATTTTGCCAAGGAGAGGAGTTGGAAATGAATGGTTGTCCAGAGCAATTGGTGTCAATTGCTGGCTGGACAAATACTGTAAGGAAAATGCGGTAACATTCATTGACAACTGCGACCTCTTCTATGGCAGAAATGACATGTATGCCAGGGACGGGGTTCACTTATCTAGGTGTGGGGTGGGAGCACTGGCTAATGCAGTGGAGGGAGCTGTTAGGTCTTTAAACTAGGAATAGTTAGTCGTATGGGTTTTTGCGGGAAAACTGTGAAGTCGCAGGGTAGTAATATGAGTACTAGGAGAACTAGTAATAGGCAAAATGAGGTGGATATTGGAAAGCCAGTGGCACTAATTGACAAGGACAGTAATAGGTTTAATGGAATAACAGAAAGGAGCAGTAAGGGTAAAGAGAGAGGAGGGTCTTTAAATATTTATTACACAAATAGTCGCAGTGCTCGAAATAAGATGGACGAGTTGAGACTAGTTGCTAGTGCAGGTAACATAGATGTATTTGCCATTACTGAGACGTGGTTTAATTCAAAAAGTCGGGACATGCCTGCAGAATGTCACATCCAGGGTTTTAAATTGTTCCAAGTAGATAGAAGTGTCGGAAAGGGGGGTGGGGTGGCATTGTTTGTCAGAGATAGCTTGAATTGTTGCATAAAAATGGGTATTAAGTCTGAAGTAACACATACAGAGTCTGTTTGGATAGAATTTTCAGAGGGGCATGAAAAATTAATTTTGGGTGTGATATACCGTCCCCGAAATTTAGATAGGGACCAGGGGAGACTACTATGGGAGGAAATTGTTAAGGCCACAAGGCACGATAATGTAGTAATTCTAGGAGACTAACTTTAGTCATATTGATTGGAATTTCTTGACTGGGAATTTAGAATCAAACGACTTCTTAGAAGTAGTTCAGGATTGTTTTTTGAAGCAGTTTGTGATACAGCCTACAAGGGGAAATAACCTTCTTGACTTGGTTTTGGCAAACAAGGAAACTCTTGTTAATAATTTAGAAATTACAGAGGAACTCGGCACAAGCGATCACAAATCAATTACTTTTAGCATTGAATGAAAGTATGACAGTAGGGATAATTCAGTACTGGTCCCAGATTTTCGCTTAGCAGATTACAATGGGCTTAGAGAACACTTATCATTTGTGGACTGGGGTAACGAAGATAGCTATCAGTATGACAGCTTTCTTAACACAATACATGCTGCCCAAAGGACATTTATCCCATATAAGGAAATTAGATCGAACAGAAATGACCCAAGATGGATGAATAATAGGCTCAGATATCTTTCAGAGCAGAATAAAGAAATTTATAGGCGCATCAAAAGAGGTGAGGATCATCTTATGAATCAGTATATTGACTTTAAGAGGGACGTTAAAAAGGAGACAAGAAAAGCTAAACGAGACTATGAAATTAAAGTTGCTACGGATTCGAAAACTAACCCAAAAAGTTTTTTCCAGGTTTATAGAACAAAAGTTAGAGATTAGACAGGTCCGCTTAAAAATAACTCTGGGCATCTCACTGACAAGGAGAATGAAATGTGCTCTATTCTTAATAATTATTTTCTCTCTGTTTTCACTCAGGAAAACACTAACAATATCCCAGTAATTAATTTTTGTAGTGGGCCTGATGATGATAAATTATGCAATATCACAGTCACTACAGAATTGGTTATCAAACAAATAGACCGGTTAAAGCAAAATAAATCCCCGGGCACTGATGAACTTTTTTCAAGGGTTCTTAAAGAGTGTAAAATGGAAATTTGTGAACCATTGACTAATATTTTAAATATTTCTCTTCAAACAGGTGTAGTGTCTGATATGTGGAAGATGGCTAATGTAATTCCTATTTTTAAAGCAGGGAACAAGTCGTTACCGTCAAATTACAGCCCAATAAGCCTGACCTCAATTGTAGGCAAATTACTAGAGTCAATTATAGCTGATAATATTAGAAACCATCTGGATAAGCACAACTTGATTAATGATACTCAGCATGGATTCACGAGGTGCCGTTCCTGCCTAATTAATTTATTAACTTTCTTCAGTAAAGCTTTTGAGGCCGTTGATCATGATAAAGAATACGATATTGTTTATTTAGATTTTAGTAAGGCTTTTGATAGAGTACCGCACCAGAGACTGTTAAAAAAAAGTGGCAGCTCATGGCACTGGGGGAAAAGTGCTCTCGTGGATCGAGTCATGGCTCACTAATAGGAAGCAGAGAGTATGCTTAAATGGGGTTCAATCCAAGTGGCGTACCACAGGGATCAGTGTTACGACCGTTGATGTTTATAATATACATCAATGACCTTGATGAGGGTATTACTAATGATATGAGCAAATTCGCCGATGACACAAAGATAGGTAGGATAATTGATTCAAACGTAGATGTTAGGGAACTTCAGGAGGATTTAGACAAACTCTGTTCTTGGTCAGAAAAGTGGCAGATGCAGTTCAATGTAGATAAATGCAAGGTTCTTGAGCTCGGGAGTGTCCATAACCCTAGCACTTATAGGTTAAATAATGTAGAACTTAGCCATACAGATTGCGAAAAGGACTTGGGAGTTATGATGAGCAGCAACCTTAAACCAAGACAGCAATGCTTAAGCGTACGTAATAAGGCAAATAGATTACTGGGATTTATATCAAGAAGTGTAAGCAACAGAAGTCCAGAGGTTATACTGCAGCTTTATACATCAGTGGTGACGTGTACTCAGTGGTGACGTGTACTTCAGTGGTGACGTGTACTCAGTGGTGACGTGTACTCAGTGGTGACGTGTACTTGCAGTGGTGACGTGTACTTAGAGTGGTGACGTGTACTCAGTGGTGACGTGTACTTGGAGTGGTGACGTGTACTTAGCTCAGTGGTGACGTGTACTTAGCTCAGTGGTGACGTGTACTTAGCACAGTGGTGACGTGTACTTAGCTCTGTGAAGACCTGTTTGTGTGCTCTCTGTGAATCTGAACCAGGATGCCCTCTCTTGAGCAGCTTTACCAGCAGCTGAGAGAAGAGCTCAGAGTTGCTAAGCTGGAGATACGGCGATTAACGGAGGAGAACAAGAGGATTCGTAGTAATCCTCCTGTTGTGAGTCCCCAGGTTAAGAGGGGAGCTTGGTCAGTGGCCGGGCAACATGGAACCAAGCTGAAGATCAAGAAAACGGTTGGAGAGGCAGAAACAACGGGGAAACCAGAAGACTACCGTGGAAACTTCCACTCATTCCTCGGTGCTACCGGGACGAATGTGAGTGTTCTAATGGGAATCCCCACAAGGGCCCACCAAGGAGCATTGGCGTAGTGAGTGAGACATCCCTAGAAACCAACGAAGGGCCCTCGAGAACGTTTGACGAATTCTACAAGTGTGTAATGCTACCTGGCGAATTTGGAGTCGACTACGCGGAGCATCACGACGGACGACGCAAAGGAAGGTAAAAACATTGTTGTTGTTGGGGATAGCCAGATTAGGTACATGGATAGGGCATTCTGCTTGAAGGATGGGAGTAGGAGGCAGAGAGTGTGTTTTCCTGGGGTGGGATGAAGGATATTGTTAGCCGTCTGGATGACATCATGAGAGGTAATGGGAGCAATCCTATTATCTGTCTCAGTGCTGGAGGCAATGATGTTGGCAGACGTAGGAGTGAGGACCTGTTAGCGGGTATAGGTCAGCAATAGAGATAATTAGGAGGAAGGGTGGGAAACCTGTCATATGTGGCATTTTGCCAAGGAGAGGATTTGGGAAATGAATGGTTGTCCAGAGCAATTGGTGTCAATTGCTGGCTGGACAAATACTGTAAGGAAAATGCGGTAACATTCATTGACAACTGGGACCTCTTCTATGGCAGAAATGACATGTATGCCAGGGACGGGGTTCACTTATCTAGGTGTGGGGTGGGAGCACTGGCTAATGCAGTGGAGTGAGCTGTTAGGTCTTTTAAACTAGAAATAGTTAGTCGTTGGGTTTTTGCGGGAAACTGTGAAGTCGCAGGGTGTAATATGAGTATTAGGAGAACTATAATAGGCAAAATGAGGTGGATATTGGAAAGCCAGTGCAACAAATTTGACAAGGACAGTAATAGGTTTAAGGGAAATAACAGAAAGGAGCAGTAAGGGTAAAGAGAGAGGAGGGTCTTTAAATATTTATTACACAAAAGTCGAGTGCTCGAATAAGATGGACGAGTTGGACTAGTTGCTAGTGCAGGTAACATAGATGTATTTGCCATTACTGAGACGTGGTTTAATTCAAAAATTCGGGACATGCCTGCATAATGTCACATCCAGGGTTTTAAATTGTTCCAAGTAGATAGAAGTGTCGGAAAGGGGGGTGGGGTGGCATTGTTTGTCAGAGATAGCTTCAACTGTTGCATAAAAATGGGTATTAAGTCTGAAGTAACACATACAGAGTCTGTTTGGATAGAATTTTCAGAGGGGCACGAAAAATTAATTTTGGGTGTGATATACTGTCCCCCAAATTTAGATAGGGACCAGGGGAGACTACTATGGGAGGAAATTGTTAGGGCCACAAGGCACGATAATGTAGTAATTCTAGCAGACTTTAACTTTAGTCATATTGATTGGAATTTCTTGACTGGGAATTTAGAATCACACGACTTCTTAGAAGTAGTTCAGGATTGTTTTTTGAAGCAGTTTGTGACAGAACCTACAAGGGGTAATAACCTGCTTGACTTAGTTCTGGCAAACAACGAATCCCTTGTTAATAATTTAGAAGTTTCAGAGGAACTGGGTGCTAGCGACCGCAAACCAATTACATTTAGCATTGAATGGAAGTATGATAGTAGGGATAACTCAGTAACAGTCCCAGATTTTCGCTTAGCAGATTACGATGGGCTTAGAGAACACTTATCATCTGTTGACTGGGGTAACGAAGAGAGCTATCAATATGACAGTTTTCTGAACACAATACATGCTGCTCAAAGAACGTTTATCCCTTATAAAGAAATTAGATCAAATAGAAATGACCCAAAATGGATGAATAATAGGCTGAAATATCTACTAGGGCATAAGAAAGGAATTTATAGGCGTATCAAAAGAGGAGAGGGTCATCTTATGAATCAGTATATTGACATTAAGAGGGACATTAAAAAGGGGATAAGAAAAGCTAAAAGGGACTATGAAATTAAAGTTGCTAGGGATTCTAAAACTAACCCAAAAAGTTTTTTCCAGGTATATAGAACAAAAGTCAGAGATAAGATAGGTCCCCTTAAAAATAACTATGGGCATCTTACTGACAAAGAGAATGAAATGTGCTCGATTTTAAATAATTATTTTCTCTCGGTTTTTACACAGGAAGACACTAATAATATTCCGGTAATTAATTTTTATAGTGGGCCAGAAGAAGATAAATTATGTAACATCACAGTCACTAGTGAAATGGTTGTGAAGCAGATAGACCGACTGAAGCAAAATAAGTCACCTGCTCCTGATGAGGTTTTTTCAAGGGTTCTTAAGGAATGCAAAATGGAAGTCTGTGAACCATTAACTAATATTTTTAATTTATCTCTTCAAACAGGTGTAGTGTCTGATATGTGGAAGATGGCTAATGTGGTTCCTATTTTTAAAACCGGGGACAAGTCGTTACCGTCAAATTTCCGCCCAATAAGCTTGACCTCAATTGTAGGCAAATTACTAGAGTCAATTATAGCTGAGATTATAAGAAGCCATCTCGATAAGCATAGCTTGATTAACGATACTCAGCATGGATTCACAAGAGGCCGGTCTTGTCTAACTAATTTATTAACTTTCTTCAGTAAAGCTTTTGACCACGATAAAGAATTTGATATTGTTTACTTAGATTTTAGTAAGGCATTTGATAGAGTTCTGCACCAAAGACTGTTGAAGAAAGTAGCAGCTCATGGCATTGGGGGAAGGGTGCTCTCGTGGATCGAATCATGGCTCACAGACAGGAAGCAGAGAGTGTCCATAAATGGGGTTAAATCCGAGTGGGGATCAGTAACAAGTGGGGTTCCACAGGGATCAGTCTTGGGCCCGTTGTTGTTTATAATATATATCAATGATCTTGATGAAGGAATTACTAGTGATATGAGCAAATTCGCCGATGACATGAAGATAAGTAGGATAATTGATTCAAACGTAGATGTTAGGGAACTTCAGGAGGATTTAGACAAACTCTACTCTTGGTCAGAAAAGTGGCAAATGCAGTTCAATGTAGATAAATGCAAGGTTCTGAAGCTCGGGAGTGTCCATAACCCTAGCACTTATAAGTTAAATAATGTAGAACTTAGCCATACAGATTGCGAAAAGGACTTGGGGGTTATGGTAAGCAGCAACCTTAAACCAAGACAGCAATGCCTAAGCATACGTAATAAGTCAAATAGATTACTGGGATTTATATCAAGAAGTGTAAGCAACAGAAGTCCAGAGGTCATACTGCAGCTTTATACATCATTAGTAAGGCCTCACCTAGATTATGCAGCTCAATTCTGGTCTCCATATTACAGAATGGACATAAATTCGTTAGAAAACATTCAGCATAGGATGACTAAATTAATACATAGAACATAAGAACATAAGAAAGGAGGAACACTGCAGCAGGCCTGTTGGCCCATACTAGGCAGGTCCTTTACAATTCATCCCACTAACAAAACATTTGACCAACCCAATTTTCAATGCCACCCAAGAAACAAGCTCCGATGTGCAAGTCCCTCTCAAATCCAACCCCTCCCACTCATGTACTTATCCAACCTAAATTTGAAACTACCCAAAGTCCTAGCCTCAATAACCCAACTAGGTAGACTGTTCCACTCATCAACTATCCTATTTCCAAACCAATACTTTCCTATGTCCTTTCTAAATCTAAACTTATCTAATTTAAATCCATTACTGCGGGTTCTCTCTTGGAGAGATATCCTCAAGACCTTGTTAATATCCCATTTATTAATACCTATCTTCCACTTATACACTTCGATCAGGTCTCCCCTCATTCTTCGTCAAACAAGTGAATGTAACTTAAGAGTTTTCAATCTTTCTTCATAAGGAAGATTTCTAATGCTATGTATTAATTTAGTCATCCTACGCTGAATGTTTTCTAACGAATTTATGTCCATTCTGTAATATGGAGACCAGAATTGAGCTGCATAATCTAGGTGAGGCCTTACTAATGATGTATAAAGCTGCAGTATGACCTCTGGACTTCTGTTGCTTACACTTCTTGATATAAATCCCAGTAATCTATTTGCCTTATTACGTACGCTTAAGCATTGCTGTCTTGGTTTAAGGTTGCTGCTTACCATAACCCCCAAGTCCTTTTCGCAATCTGTATGGATAAGTTCTATATTATTTAACTTATAAGTGCTAGGGTTATGGACACTCCCGAGCTTCAGAACCTTGCATTTATCTACATTGAACTGCATCTGCCACTTTTCTGACCAAGAGTAGAGTTTGTCTAAATCCTCCTGAAGTTCCCTAACATCTACGTTTGAATCAATTATCCTACCTATCTTCGTGTCATCGGCGAATTTGCTCATATCACTAGTAATTCCTTCATCAAGATCATTGATATATATTATAAACAACAACGGGCCGAAGACTGATCCTTGTGGAACGCCACTTGTTACTGATCCCCACTCGGATTTAACCCATTTATGGACACTCTCTGCTTCCTGTCTGTGAGCCATGATTCGAGCCACGAGAGCACTCTTCCCCCAATGCCATGTGCTGCTACTTTCTTCAACAGTCTTTGGTGCGGAACTCTATCAAATGCCTTACTAAAATCTAAGTAAATAATATCAAATTCTTTATCGTGGTCAACAGCCTCAAAAGCTTTACTGAAGAAAGTTAATAAATTAGTTAGACAAGACCGGCCTCTTGTGAATCCATGCTGAGTATCATTAATCAAGCTATGCTTATCGAGATGGCTTCTTATAATTTGAGCTATAATTGACTCTAGTAATTTGCCTACAATTGAGGTCAGGCTTGTTGGGCGGTAATTTGACGGTAACGACTTGTCCCCTGTTTTAAAAATAGGAATTACATTAGCCATCTTCCACATATCAGACACTACACCTGTTTGAAGAGATAAATTAAAAAATATTAGTTAATGGTTCACAGACTTCCATTTTGCATTTTTTTAGAACCCTTGAAAAAACCTCATCAGGACCCGGCGACTTATTTTGCTTCAGTCGGTCTATCTGCTTCACAACCATTTCACTAGTGACTGTGATGTTACATAATTTATCTTCTTCTCTCCCACTATAAAAATTAATTACCGGAATATTATTAGTGTCTTCCTGTGTAAAAACCGAGAGAAAATAATTATTTAAAATCGAGCACATTTCATTCTCTTTGTCAGTAAGATGCCCATAGTTATTTTTAAGGGGACCTATCTTATCTCTGACTTTTGTTCTATATACCTGGAAAAAACTTTTTGGGTTTGTTTTAGAATCCCTAGCAACTTTAATTT
>NC_069489.1:11177312-11216639 GCF_026875155.1 Cherax quadricarinatus | reverse complement strand
CCTGAAAATTTTTAACCATTTCCACCGCTGACACGTTGATCAATTTGCCTCAACCCCCGCCTCCCACCTCCCCCAGCCTCTGTTACCAACCTTACCCCCTCACAGGCCCCTGTCAAACCTCAGTCACCTGCTCACCATTGTGATTCCCCCGTAAAACCCACTCCAAAAGGGGGAAGATAACACGCTCCAGTAAACCCTCAGGGAAAAAACCTTACTTTTAATTTCTCCTTCAAATACTGAACCTGACCTGTACGAACTCTAAAAAAGCCCGGTGCGGGAACAGTCAGTATGCCTGTAAATCACCGTTCACTTCAAACCACCCAAAATTCTTAAATTCAAAAGCCTTACGTTTCACCTTCAGCAACAAGGAAAAATTATACCACCTACTAAAAGCGCTAAAAAAGTTTAAAAAATGGCTCCATTGCAAACCTTTGCCTCCTCAGTTCTCCTATAACCCCCATTTGGTTCTACCCCTGATGTGACCTACCTGCGCCAGTACTCAAGTTTCAAGATTTAACTACAACAAGTTCAATGCAACAGTCCCTGCTATTCCTTTTCCAAGTCTCCCCCACGATCCCCTTAGCTGGGGGTTTACCCCTGGCCTATTTCTTTTTACTAAGAAACCCCTCTCCAGAGCATTCTTCATCTGTCCCGTCCTTCCCCCTCATCCCATTGGGTCTTCCCAAAATTTGTTTGCTTTTGCACCCCAGGTAGTTCTGTTTGTGACTTGAAAAAAGCCCACTGTGTGGCGAAAGTAGTCAATAAGGATCACTTATACTGCATTTGTGTTATTTCCCAAACCCTGAGACTCCTTTTTTTAGCTTTTGATATAAACCCAAGGGATTTATTACTTTATTGCGAAACTTACGCACTGGTCTTGGTTTCAGTTTACTGTAACCAGAACTCCTAAATCCTTTTCGAAATCCGTAATTTAATTTTACATTTTTATTTTATGTGGATCTTAATATTACGGTTTTGCAAAAAGGGGATTTGGGAGTTTGGTTAGAGTAATCTAAACCCAAAGACAAAGTGCGTAAGTGTTCGCAATAAAGCTATAGAATTTTGGCTTCATATCAAGAAGTTCTTTTGAACATTAAAATGGATAAAATCCGACGGGGTTTGTTAGGTTTTTTGTTAGGTAAATGATTAGTGGGATGGGGAGTGGGGTTGACCTGACTAGCTTGTGCTAATGGGTCTAATGCGTGCCCTTCCTAAAGTGGATGTGACCTCGACTAATGGGTTTTTGGGTTGGTGGGTGACTTGTCCTGCCTCGCATGGGCCAGTAGACCGCGCAGTGTTCCTTGTCTGACTAATTTATTAACTTTCTTCAGTAAAGTTTTTTGGGCTGTTGACCACGATAAAGTTTTTGATATTTTTTACTTAGATTTTAGTAAGGGGCATTTGATAGAGTTCCGCCCCAAAGATGTTGAAAAAAAAGTAGCAGCTCATGGATTGGGGGGGGGGGTGCCTTTTGGATCGAGTCATGGCCCACAGACGGGAAGCGAGAGTGTCCAAAATGGGGTTAAACCGAGTGGGGATCAGTAACAAGTGGCGTGCCACGGGGATCGTCTTGGGCCCGTTGTTTTTATAATATATATCAAGACTTGAGAAGGGAATTTGCTAGTGTATGGCAAAGGCCGAGCACAAAATAGGTAGGATAATTAAATTCAACGTAATTTTAGGGAAACTTCAGGAAGGTTTTTGACAAATCTATCTTGGTCAGAAAAGGGGCAGTGCTTTTCAATGGGGATAAATCAAGGTTCTGAGTCGGGGGTCCATAACCCTAGCACTTTAATTAAATAATGTAGAATTACCCTTACGGATTGAAAAAAAGGGTTTGGGGGGTTATGGTAAGCAGAAACCTTAACCCAAGACAGCAATCCCTAAGGTACGTAATAAGGAAAAATGATTATGGGATTTATATCAAGAAGTGTAAGCAAAGAAGTCCGAGGCATCTGCGCTTTATACATCTTAGAAAGGGCCTCACCTAGATTATGCAGCTCAATTCTGGTCTCCATATTACAGAATGGACATAAATTCTTTTTAAAAACATTCAGCGTAGGATGACTAATTAATACATGCATTAAAAATCTTCCTTATGAAGAAAGATTGAAGACTCAATTTTACATTCACTTTTTTGACAAAAGGAATGAGAGGAGACCGATCGAAGTGTATAAGGGGAAAGAAGGTATTAAAAAGGGTATTAAAAAGGGTCTTGAGGATACTCCCCAAGAGGAAAACCCCCAAAAAAAGTTTGATTTAAAAGGGCTTTTTTGGGAAAAAATATTTAGAGGGGAAAGATTTTTGGTTTTGAAGGATTTTGGGGGGTTTAAATTTTGGGTTTGGTAATAAAAGGGGGGGGTGGTTTAATAAATTGAAAAGTTTTTTGGGGGGGATTAAAAATTGGTGGGCTGTTTTTTTGGGGTGATTTGAAAAAGGTTTAAAAATTGGGCCCCCGCTCAGTTTTTTTTAGTTCTTATGCAAAACTTTTTTTAGTTTTCTTAGGGGGTTTTTTGGGGTTTTTGTAGTTTGCAATATCTGTTGGTTTTTTAGGGGTGACCCCGCCTGAAAGGGTTTTTTTGTGGGTCTTTCCTTGATGGGATGACCTGGGAAAAGGGTTTTTTTGTTCTTAAATCCCGAGGGGGGGCCCCCCCCCCCCCCCCGGGTTTTTTTCTTTTAAAAGATAAGGTTCGATAATTTTTTTTTGGGGGGGTTTTTTTAAAACGATTTGGGGCAATTTTTTGGGGGGGGTTAAAGGGAAGTAGGGCCCTTTTATTGTCTTGAGATATTAAAGATTGTACGCAAAAATTACAATGGATTCAAAGTTCAAAATTTGGGCCCCGGGGGGCCCCCCCAATTTTACGAGGACCCCTTTCCCAAGGCCCCCCAACTTTGTCTGGCTTCAAAATGACCCCAAATTCCGCTCCCCTTTCCCCCCGGGCCCTTATGTTTTTCGGTTTTGCAGGGGAACCTGGGGGGATCTGAGCGAAACCCCTTTTGGAAAAGGAAGAGGGTTACAAAAGGGGGGGGAAAAGGGAACACATGAGTGGTTTGAAGAGGACACGGGGGCAGAAACTCACAAGGGGAGCCTGGGAAGGAGCCCAAAAAGCAAGAAGAAAGATGGGCGCAAAACCCCTTTGAAGAAGACGACGAGGGAAATAATTTGAAGAAAAACGCGAAAAGGGGAAAAGTTTTGAAGAGACAATTTTTGGGGACCCCAAAAGTCAAATTGAGGACAATGTTTTGAAGAGGACAGTTAAGAACAACGTCAAAAGGGCAATTTGGGTTTGAAAAAGTATTTTTGGGCAAAGAGAATGAGGCAATAGTTTAAAAAATTTTGAAGACCCAAACAAAATAAAGGGGAAAAATTAATTAAAAGGCCCTTTTTCCCAAGTCAAAAGGGAAAAAGCAATTAGGGGGAGGGGTGAGGAAAACAAAAAAAGGAGGAGAATTAATTAGAAGGGGAACAGAAAAGGAATGATATGATGAAATGAAATCTTTAGAGAGGACAGGAGGACATGATGACAGGCAGAAAAGGATAGTAGGGAAAAAAACAGAAGAAAGGGAGAAGAAGCTTTTTACATTTTAAAAGAATGGAAACTCCCGGTGCTTTTTTATACCAAATGCTTCCCCGCTTTACAATAAACCCCCACCCGCAAAAGATACATAAATCCTGTTCTCTTTCAATTTTTTTCCCATGTTGCAAAAAAAATTTTTAAAAACTAACCCCTTACATAATCGATAGTTTTTAAAGATATTTTGTTTTTTGTTTTTCCAAAAAAGGTTTTATCATCGGGTTTTGCCTGGTATTATATTATCGACGAAATGTGTATAACCTACGGATATTAATTTAGAATTCTTATATGGTTTTTAATATGTACAGATTTTTATTTTTTTCGGACTGTAGCCACTGTAGCTACTAGTACTACCAACAGCTACTAGTACTACCTATAGCTACTAGTATTACATGTAGCTACTAGTCCTACCTATAACTGCTAGTACTACCTATAACTGCTAGTACTACCTATAGCTACAGTACTTCCTATAGCTCTATACTACCTATAGTACTATACTCCTATAGTACTAGTACTACCTATAGCTACTAGTACTTCCTCTAGCTACTAGTACTTCCTCTAGCTACTAGTACTACCTATAACTACTAGTACTACTTATAACTACTAGTACTACCTGTAACTTCTAGTACTACCTCTAGCTACTAGTGCTACCTGTAGCTACTAGTTCTACCTATAACTTCTAGTACTACCTATAGCTACTAGTACTTCCTATAACTACTAGTACTAGTACTGTTGTCTTCCTCACTATACCATTCTCTGTCACTGTCATCATGTCCATCACTGTCCTCTTCTAAAGTATCCCATCCACTGTCACCACATCACTATCCAGTGTTTCATCGCTATCCGCTTCGTAAGACCTTTCTGCCTCCATGACGTGTGCTTCAACATCACTGTCCTTTCGTAATGACGTATTGTACCTCAATGTTTACGTTGTGGTCTTCAACATCACTGTCCTCTTCGTAATTAACGTATTGTTTCCTCAATGTTGACGTTGTGGTCTTCAACATCACTGTCCTCTTCGTAATTAAGGGATTTTTACCTAAAATGTTGAGTTGTGGTTTTCCCAACATCATTTGTCCTTTTCGAAATTTGACGTTTTTTACCTCAATGTTGACGTTGGGGGTCTTCAACATCCGGGCCCTTTTTCGTAATTGACGTATTGTACCTCAATGTTGACGTTGTGGCCCTTCAACACCCTGCCCCTCTTGAAATTTAAACGTATTGACCTCATTGTTTGACGTTGTGCTCTTAAAACATCACTCATGTTTACATCCTCGCCCTTTCCTTCCTTTCCATAAAAAGGTTTTTTCTGCGTCAAGTCGCCCTTCCCTTCAGGTTGCTTAATGCTGCATCCATCTCACGGTCATACACCTCATTGTGATGTTGTGCCCCGGTAAACCATCGCGCCCTCTTCGTAAGTGACGCTTTCTGTCTCAGTGGAAAAACATTGTGCCCATCAACATCACTCAGGGTGTCATCCTTTTCCTTCCACAAGAGGGGTTCGGGCGTCAGAGTCGTTTTCCTCGGGTTTGCACACTGCTGACTTTCCTTTCCAAGATCTACATCAAGGTCTCGGGGGTTTGGGGAAGTCGGGTAGGGGTTACTTGGAGTAGGGAAATCTTGATAGACAGGGGAGCAGAAGCTAGGGGGCCTTAGTGAAGGGGCTCCTACAAACCCCAAATTTATGGGGGGACCGGCGGGGAACCGCTGAATATTCTCGTGGGAAAGCTTTGAGATCCATTGAACATTTGCTGATACAATCACTTGTAACAAACCCCCAAGAAAATTTGAAAACGAACGGCCGAACACTCCCGTTTATTCCAGTCGTAAACCGTCACCTCAGTTGCCCTGGGGGACCATACTAGTCAGGCCCTTTTCTCAAACCCCAGACCCCCAACAAAAATATATCCCAAACCCATTATCAGTACTACCCAAGGAATAAGAAATTCATTAACCCATGTTTTAAGTCCCACTCAATTTGCAACCCTCTCACTCGTGTTTTTAAAAAAATTTAAAAAAAGGAACCCTGCCCAGGTTACTGGCCCAGGGAAAAGGCGGGACAAAGGGCACCCCCCAAACCCAAACCCCTTTTTTCAGGTCGGGGTCACATCCCCCCCTTAAAGGGAAAGGGAGCAGGGGAAACAGACCTATTAGCACAAGTAGCCCGGGTCAAACCCTCACACCCCCCCACCCACCCACAATGCATTATTAAAAAAAAAAAATTAAAGAACATAAGAACTTTAAGAAAGGGGGAAAACACTGCAGCGGGCCCCCTTTTGGGCCCATACAGGGAGGTCCCCTTTCAATTCATCCCACAACAAAAAATTTGAAACCCAACCCCCAAATTTTTAATGCCACCCCAAAAAAAAAGCTCCGATGTCAAGTCCCTCTCAAAACCAACCCCCCCCAAATCATGTACTTATCCAACCCAAAATTTTAAAAACCCAAAGTCCCCAGCCCCAATAACCCCAATAGGTAACTGTTCCACTCATTACTTTCCCCATTTTCCCAAAACCAAAAACTTTCCCTATGCCCTTTTAAATCCCAAACTTTTCTAATTTAAATCCAAATTAAATGAGGTTTTTCTTGGGGGAGAATCCATGGGCCTTGTTAAAATCCCCTTTATTAGAAGGAAGGCATTTTGCTTGAAAACAGGAGAGGAGACAAAAGGGGACTTTCCTGGGGGTGGGGTGGAGGCATTGTTAGCCGGGGGGACAAAATCATGAACGGTAAAGGGATCAATCCCATTATTTGGGCCCCAGTGCTGGGGGCAATGATTTTAGGCAACGTTTGAAGGGGAAAGGGTTTAGTTTGAAAATTCAGGGCGCTATAGAAAAATAATTTTGGGAAGGGGGGGGGGGGGGGGCCCCCGTTATATGTGGCATTTTGGCCCCAAAAAGATGGTTGGAATAATTTGGTTGTCCAGAGCCCAAATTTGGGCCTTTATTTAGATTTTCGCTCAGTTTTTGGGCCCCTTACTTTCGGATGGGGCATAGACTCATTAGAGAAATACAGAGAAGAATGACAAAAAAGATTTTTCTGTGTAAGGGGAACCCCCCCGTATGAAAAATAGGGCTTAAAGCCTTAAATCCCCACTCTCTTTGGGGAGGCCTTTGAATGAGGGGGGATATCTTGAAGTGTATAAGTGGATGACGGGCTAAACAAGGGAAAATAATAAAGTCCCGAGGGTTTTTCGAACCAGGTAAAACCAGGAAAAAATGGGGTTTAAGTTTGGGTAAATTTAGATTTTTAAAAGGGCATAGGTAAGTACTGGTTTTTCCCAAAAAATTGTAGATTTCGTGGAACATCTTCCCAGGGGGTGAAGGGCTTGGGGCCCGAGTAGCTTTTTAAAAAGAGACTGGACCCAAAAATATGAGTGGGGGGGGGCGGGTTTGATTGGTGTTGGGGGGGTGCGGGGGTTGTTTCTTGAGTAGCTTTAGGTAGATGTCGTTTTGATAAGGACCTGCCTCGTATGGGCCAGTAGGCCTTCTGCAGTGTTCCTACATTCTTATGTTCTTAATTGTTGGCTGGATAAACACTGTAAGGATAATGCAGTACCATTCATTGATAACTGGGACAACTTCTATGGCCGAAATGACATGTATGCCAGGGATGGGGTTCACTTATCCAGGGCAGGTGTGGGTTTTCTTGCTAACTCAGTTGAGGGGGTTGTTAGGACTTTAAACTAGGATTAGTTAGAGGTATGGGTTTAGAAATGATAAATAATGAGTATGGATATATTGACTTATGCTCTGATATTAAGAATCTTAATAGTAACTGTCATGGAGTAACTCTGGGTAATGATAATTTCAGAAATTGTTTAAAAACAAAGATGAATAGGAAGAATGTGCAGAAGAAAAAACATATGATGGTATTTTATGCTAACAGTCGAAGTGCAAGAAATAAAATTAATGAACTACGTTTGGTCCAATAAGCCTGACATCTATAGTGGGCAAGTTATTAGAATCAATTATAGCTGACATTATCCGAAGTCACCTCGAAGAGCATAACTTGATAAATGAATCTCAGCATGGATTCACGAGAGGTCGTTCCTGCCTGACAAACTTACTGACGTTCTTCAACAGAACATTTGAGGCAGTTGACAGTGATAAGGAATATGATATTGTTTATTTGGATTTTAGTAAAGCCTTCGACAGAGTACCTCACAAGAGACTCTTAAGAAAAGTGGCAGCTCATGGTATAGGAGGTAAAGAACATAAGAACATAAGAAAGGAGGAACACTGCAGCAGGCCTGTTGGCCCATACTAGGCAGGTCCTTTACAATTCATCCCACTAACAAACATTTGACCAACCCAATTTTCAATGCTACCCAAGAAATAAGCTCTGATGTGCAAGTCCCACTCAAATCCAACCCCTCCCACTCATAAGAACATAAGAAAGGAGGAACACTGCAGCAGGCCTGTTGGCCCATACTAGGCAGGTCCTTTACAATTCATCCCACTAACAAACATTTGACCAACCCAATTTTCAATGCTACCCAAGAAATAAGCTCTGATGTGCAAGTCCCACTCAAATCCAACCCCTCCCACTCATGTACTTATCCAACCTAAATTTGAAACTACCCAAAGTCCTAGCCTCAATAACCCAACTAGGTAGACTGTTCCACTCATCAACTACCCTATTTCCAAACCAATACTTTCCTATGTCCTTTCTAAATCTAAACTTATCTAATTTAAATCCATTACTGCGGGTTCTCTCTTGGAGAGATATCCTCAAGACCTTGTTAATATCCCCTTTATTAATACCTATCTTCCACTTATACACTTCGATCAGGTCTCCCCTCATTCTTCGTCTAACAAGTGAATGTAACTTAAGAGTCTTCAATCTTTCTTCATAAGGAAGATTTCTAATGCTATGTATTAATTTAGTCATCCTACGCTGAATGTTTTCTAACGAATTTATGTCCATTCTGTAATATGGAGACCAGAATTGAGCTGCAAGAAGCCTCTCTTCGACCCTGTCGGGGTGTAGAATTTATATTCTACAAACGTGATATCCTTTTCACAATGCTGTCGAATCGTGTGAAAATCAAGCCTGTGAATGGTGCAATAAATGACTCCTCGAAGTTAGCTTTGGCTACCGTCGTTAGGACCTGCCTGCAGGTCAAATTTACGGCAATCCACTCTCTGAAAGACTCCTTCGTTGTCGTCTGCACAGATGACACGGAAGCACTAAAACTAATGGACGACTCTTCAATCAGGACCCTACAAACACAACAATTCACTCTATCCCCGTCTCCATTCTTGAAGTCGAAACGTTCGGTCTTTGTGAAAAGACTTGACAATATCGTCACCTCTCTCTCTATTGAAGCACTGAAGACATCTATTGAGGAACAAAACACGTGGGCCTCGGTAGACAGCATCTCAAAGATCCCCAACGCCACATCAATGCTAAAGATTACATTCTCAGACATCTCCATGGCTGCCCAAGCTCTCTCTGACGGTCTGGCCATCTCATATTACCACATTCACCCAAGTCATATAGAACAAGAACGTTTCACATACATCTCCCACTGCTGGACCTGCTACTCCTATAATCACACCACCAAGGACTGCCCCATCAAGAATAAGAAGTTTTGTTCAAAATGTGGGAATGATGGACACGATTTCAGATCCTGCACCATTACTACAACACCAACATGTCTTAACTGCAAGGGTAATCATCATACCCTTGCAGCTAAGTGCCCACTCAGGAAAGAAATCATATTGAAGAAAACTAAAGTTCTGAAGAAAACCTCCAATTCACCGACATATGCTGCAATAACCAAACCACAAACCGACGCCATCAAGACTCTACACGCTAATCTACAGGCACCATCGCCCAGCAACTCCCTCTCTCCACTCCCCGACGGTGCTCCTTCCAAGGTGCTGTACTGCATGGTGTATGCACACCTTGCAAACGCAGCAAGCCCCGGCACTTTCAACACCACTATTAACGAACTATTCCGTCTGAACAACATGCCTGCCTTCAATTTTCCGGAATCCACACCTTCAGAAGACATCCTCAAGATCCTTCCCAACGTCCTGAACTTTACTGCACCTACAGACCTGTCTCCTGCCCAAGCAACTGCTCCTGTAACTTCTATAACCACTTCCACCGCTGACAACGTTGATCAAGTTGCCTCAACCACCGCCTCCCACCTCTCCCAGCCTGCTGTTACACAACCATTACACCTCACAGCTGCTCCTGTCGAACCTCAGTCACCTGCTACCACCATTGTAGATTCTCCCAGTGAATCCACTCCAGAAGAGGAAGATAACGACGACTCCAGTAAACCCTCATGGGAAAACCTTACCTTTTACACTTCTCCTTCAAATACTGACACCATGACCTGTACTGAACTCTACAAAAGCCTCGGTGCTGGAACAGTCAAGTATGCATGTGAATCACCGCTTCACTTCACACTCACCCAAGTTCTTGAATTCATCAAGCCTCTACGTTTCACCTTCAGCAACAAGGCTAAATTATACCACCTATCTAGAAGCAGCTTCAAAAAGTTTGAAAATGGCTCCATTGCTAACCTGCCTCCTCAGTTACTCCTATAACTCCCATATGTGTTCTACCCTCTGATGTGACCTAGCCTGCTGCCAGCTACTCAAGATTCAAGACTTCAACTACAACAAGTTCAATGCAACAGTCCCTGCTATTCCTGTTCTCAAGTCTGCCCCACGATCGCCTTAGCTGCTGGGTTAAGCCCTGGCTCTATTTCTCTTACTAAGAACACTCCTCTCCAGAGCTATTCTTCATCTGTCCCGTCTTCCCCGCTCATCCCATTGGGATCTTACCTAAACTTGTTTGCTTTTGCACCCCAGGTAGTTCTGTTTGTGACTTGATAAAGCCCACTGTGTGGGCGAAACGTAGTCAATAAAGGATCACATTATACTGCATTTGTGTTTATATTGCCAACCTGAGGACTCCTATTATTTATGCTTCTTGATATGAAGCCAAGGATTCTATTAGCTTTATTGCGAACACTTACGCACTGTTGTCTTGGTTTCAGATTACTGCTAACCAGAACTCCTAAATCCTTTTCGCAATCCGTAATATTAAGATCTACATTATTTAGTTTATATGTGGATCTTAATATTACGGATTGCGAAAAGGATTTAGGAGTTCTGGTTAGCAGTAATCTGAAACCAAGACAACAGTGCGTAAGTGTTCGCAATAAAGCTAATAGAATCCTTGGCTTCATATCAAGAAGTTCTTTTGAACATTAAAATGGTATAAAATACCGACAGGTTGTTAGGTTATTTTGTTAGGTAAATGCATTAGTGGGTGATGGGGAGTGTGAGTTAGACCTGACTAGCTTGTGCTAATAGGTCTAATGCCGTGCTCCTTCCTAAAGTGGATGTGACCTCGACCTGAATAGGTTTGGTTGGTGGGTGACTTAGTCCTGCCTCGCATGGGCCAGTAGACCTGCGGCAGTGTTCCTTGTCTGACTAATTTATTAACTTTCTTCAGTAAAGCTTTTGAGGCTGTTGACCACGATAAAGAATTTGATATTGTTTACTTAGATTTTAGTAAGGCATTTGATAGAGTTCCGCACCAAAGACTGTTGAAGAAAGTAGCAGCTCATGGCATTGGGGGAAGGGTGCTCTCGTGGATCGAGTCATGGCTCACAGACAGGAAGCAGAGAGTGTCCATAAATGGGGTTAAATCCGAGTGGGGATCAGTAACAAGTGGCGTGCCACAGGGATCAGTCTTGGGCCCGTTGTTGTTTATAATATATATCAATGATCTTGATGAAGGAATTGCTAGTGATATGAGCAAAGTCGCCGATGACACGAAGATAGGTAGGATAATTGATTCAAACGTAGATGTTAGGGAACTTCAGGAGATTTAGACAAACTCTACTCTTGGTCAGAAAGTGGCAGATGCAGTTCAATGTGATAAATGCAAGGTTCTGAAGCTCGGGAGTGTCCCATAACCCTAGCACTTATAAGTTAAATAATGTAGAACTTAGCCATACAGATTGCGAAAAGGACTTGGGGGTTATGGTAAGCAGCAACCTTAAGCCAAGACAGCAATGCCTAAGCGTACGTAATAAGGCAAATAGATTACTGGGATTTATATCAAGAAGTGTAAGCAACAGAAGTCCAGAGGTCATACTGCAGCTTTATACATCATTAGTAAGGCCTCACCTAGATTATGCAGCTCAATTCTGGTCTCCATATTACAGAATGGACATAAATTCGTTAGAAAACATTCAGCGTAGGATGACTAAATTAATACATAGCATTAGAAATCTTCCTTATGAAGAAAGATTGAAGACTCTTAAGTTACTATTACACTGTTAGACGAAGAATGAGAGGAGACCTGATCGAAGTGTATAAGTGGAAGATAGGTATTAATAAAGGGGATATTAACAAGGTCTTGAGGATATCTCTCCAAGAGAGAACCCGCGGTAATGGATTTAAATTAGATAAGTTTAGATTTAGAAAGGACATAGGAAAGTATGGTTTGGAAATAGGTAGTTGATGAGTGGAACAGTCTACTTAGTTGGGTTATTGAGGCTAGGACTTTGGGTAGTTTCAAATTTAGGTTGGATAAGTACATGAGTGGGAGGGGTTGGATTTAAGTGAGACTTGCACATCGGAGCTTGTTTCTTGGGTGGCATTGAAAATTAGGTTGGGCAAATGTTTTGTTAGTGGGATGAATTGTAAAGGACCTGCCTAGTATGGGCCAACAGGCCTGCTGCAGTGTTCCTCCTTTCTTATGTTCTTATGTTCTATGTATTAATTTAGTCATCCTACGCTGAATGTTTTCTAACGAATTTATGTCCATTCTGTAATATGGAGACCAGAATTGAGCTGCATAATCTAGGTGAGGCCTTACTAATGATGTATAAAGCTGCAGTATGACCTCTGGACTTCTGTTGCTTACACTTCTTGATATAAATCCCAGTAATCTATTCGCCTTATTACGTACGCTTAGGCATTGCTGTCTTGGTTTAAGGTTGCTGCTTACCACAACCCCCAAGTCCTTTTCGCAATCTGTATGGCTAAGTTCTACATTATTTAACTTATAAGTGCTAGGGTTATGGACACTTCCGAGCTTCAGAACCTTGCATTTATCTACATTGAACTGCATCTGCCACTTTTCTGACCAAGAGTAGAGTTTGTCTAAATCCTCCTGAAGTTCCCTAACATCTATGTTTGAATCAATTATCCTACCTATCTTCGTGTCATCGGCGAATTTGCTCATATCACTAGTAATTCCTTCATCAAGATCATTGATATATATTAAAACAACAACGGGCCCAAGACTGATCCCTGTGGAACGCCACTTGTTACTGATCCCCACTCGGATTTAACCCCATTTATGGACACTCTCTGCTTCCTGTCTGTGAGCCATGATTCGATCCACGAGAGCACTCTTCCCCCAATGCCATGAGCTGCTACTTTCTTCAACAGTCTTTGGTGCGGAACTCTATCAAATGCCTTACTAAAATCTAAGTAAATAATATCAAATTCTTTATCGTGGTCAACAGCCTCAAAAGCTTTACTGAAAAAAGTTAATAAATTAGTTAGACAAGACCGGCCTCTTGTGAATCCATGCTGAGTATCATTAATCAAGCTATGCTTATCGAGATGGCTTCTTAATAATTTGAGCTATAATTGACTCTAGTAATTTGCCTACAATTGAGGTCAGGCTTATTGGGCGGTAATTTGACGGTAACGACTTGTCCCCTGTTTTTAAAAATAGGAATTACATTAGCCATCTCCACATATCAGACACTACACCGTTTTGAAGAGATAAATTAAAAATATTAGTTAATGGTTCACAGACTTCCATTTTGCATTCCTTTAGAACCCTTGAAAAAACCTCATCAGGACCCGGTGACTTATTTTGCTTCAGTCGGTCTATCTGCTTCACAACCATTTCACTAGTGACTATGATGTTACATAATTTATCTTCTTCTGGCCCACTATAAAAATTAATTACCGGAACACTACTAGTGTCTTCCTGTGTAAAAACCGAGAGAAAATTAATTATTTAAAATCGAGCACATTTCATTCTCTTTGTCAGTAAGATGCCCATAGTTATTTTTAAGGGGACCTATCTTATCTCTGACTTTTGTTCTATATACCTGGAAAAAACTTTTTGGGTTAGTTTTAGAATCCCTAGCAACTTTAATTTCATAGTCCCTTTTAGCTTTTCTTATCCCCTTTTTAATGTCCCTCTTAATGTCAATATACTGATTCATAAGATGACCCTCGCCTCTTTTGATACGCCTATAAATTCCTTTCTTATGCCCTAGTAGATATTTCAGCCTATTATTCATCCATTTTGGGTCATTTCTATTTGATCTAATTTCCTTAAAAGGGATAAACGTTCTTTGAGCAGCATGTATTGTGTTCAGAAAACTGTCATATTGATAGCTCTCTTCGTTACCCCAGTCAACAGATGATAACTGTTCTCTAAGCCCATCGTAATCTGCTAAGCGAAAATCTGGGACTGTTACTGAGTTATCCCTACTATCATACTTCCATTCAATTCTAAATGTAATTGGTTTGTGGTCGCTAGCACCCAGTTCCTCTGAGACTTCTAAATTATTAACAAAAGATTCATTGTTTGCCAGAACTAAGTCAAGCAGGTTATTACCCCTTGTAGGTTCTGTCACAAACTGCTTCAAAAAACAATCCTGAACTACTTCTAAGAAATCGTATGATACTAAATTCCCAGTCAAGAAATTCCAATCAATATGACTAAAGTTAAAGTCTCCTAGAATTACTACATTATCGTGCCTTGTGGCCCTAACAATTTCCTCCCATAGTAGTCTCCCCTGGTCCCTATCTAAATTTGGGGGACGGTAATATCACACCTAAAATTAATTTTTCATGCCCCTCTGAAAATTCTATCCAAACAGACTCTGTATGTGTTACTTCAGACTTAATACCCGTTTTTATGCAACAGTTCAAGCGATCTCGGACATACAATGCCACCCCACCCCCCTTCCCGATACTTCTATCTACTTGGACAATTTGAAACCCTGAATGTGACATTCTGCAGGCATGTCCCGACTTTTTGAATTAAACCACGTCTCAGTAATGGCAAATACATCTATGTTACCTGCACTAGCAACTAGTCTCAACTCGTCCATCTTATTCCTAGCACTGCGACTATTTGTGTAATAAATACTTAAGGACCCTCCTTTCTCTTTATCATTCCTGCTCCTTTCTGTTATTCCACTAAACCTATTACTGTCCTTGTCAATTAGTGCCACTGGCCTTCCGATATCCACCTCATTTTGCTATTACTAGTTCTCCTAGTACTCATATTACTACCCTGAGACTTCACAGTTTTCCCGCAGAAACCCATACCACTAACTATTCCTAGTTTAAAGACCTAACAGCTCCCTCCACTGCGTTGGCCAGTGCTCCCACCCCACACCTAGACAAATGAACCCCATCCCTGGCATACATGTCATTTCTGCCATAGAAGAGGTCCCAGTTGTCAATGAATGTTACCGCATTTTCCTTACAGTATTTGTCCAGCCAGCAATTGACACCAATTGCTCTGGACAACCATTCATTTCCAACTCCTCTCCTTGGCAAAATGCCACATATGACAGGTTTCCCACCCTTCTTCCTAATTATCTCTATTGCTGACCTATACCTGCTAATCAGGTCCTCACTCCTACGTCTGCCAACATCGTTGCCTCCAGCACTGAGACAGATAATAGGATTGCTCCCATTACCTCTCATGATGTCATCCAGACGGCTAACAATATCCTTCATCCCAGCCCCAGGAAAACACACTCTCTGCCTCCTACTCCTACCTTCAAACAGAATGCCCTATCCATGTACCTAATCTGGCTATCCCCAACAACAACAATGTTTTTACCTTCCTTAGCGTCGTCCGTAGTGATGCTCCGAGTAGTCGACTCACATTCGCCAGGTAGCATTACACCACTTGTAGAATTCGTCATGACGTTCTCGATGGTCTTCGTTGGGGTTTTCTAGGGATGTCTCACTCACGTCTGCCAATGCTTCCTTGGTGCTCGTTGTGGCATTCCTAGTAGAACACTCACATTCGTCAGGTAGCACTGAGAATGAGTTGGCAAGTTTCCAACGGCTGTCTTCTGGTTTCCGATGTTTCTGCCACTCAACCGTTTTCTTAATCTTCGCTTGGTTCCATGTTGCCCGGCCGACTGACCAAGCTCCCCTCTTAACCTGGGGACTCAAACAGGAGGTTACAAACGAATCTCTTGTTCTCTCCGTTCATGCCGTATCTCCAGTTTAGCAACTCTGAGTTCTTCTTCAGCTGCTGGTAATGCTGCTCAAGAGAGGGCACTGGTTCAGATTCAAGAGAGCACACAAACAGGTCTTCACTGAGTAAATACAGTCACCACTGACAAAGCTAAGTCACGTCACCACTGGACAGCCAATTGCTCTGGACACACATTCATTCCCAACACCCTTCTTCTTTGGCAAAATGCCCATATAACGGGCCCCCCCCTTCTTCCTAATTATGTCTATAGCTGTCTAACTTTCTAACGAAATCCTCACTTCTACGCTTGCCACATCAATTGCTCAGACTGAGCAAATAATAGGACTTGCTCCCATTACCGTTATGATGTTGTCAGCGGCAAAAATGCCTCCATCCGCCCCAGGAAAGATACCATTTGTCTCCTACTCCTGTTCTTCAAGCAGATGCCCTAATCCATTCTACTAAAGGGGATATTAACAATGGTCTTGAGGATATCTCTCCAGAGAGAACCTCAGTAATGGATTTAATTAGGTAAGTTTAGATTTAGAAGAGGGACATGGACGTCTTGGTTTGGAACTAGGGTAGTAGATGATTGGAAACAGTTACCTAGTTGGTTATTGAGGCTAGACTTTGGGGAGTTTCAATTTAGGTTGGGATAAGTTCAGAGTGGGAGGGGTTGGATTTGAGAGGGATTGCACTCGGAGCTTGTTATCTTGGGTGGCATTGAAACTTGGGTTGGTCATCAATGTTTGTTATAGGATGAATTGTTAAAGGACCTGCCTAGTATGGGCCAACAGGCCTGCGGGTTGCCGTGTTCCGCTTTCTTATGTTTTTGTTCTTAAGTTTCTTTTGTTAGATAAATGCATTAGTGGGGTGATGGGGGAGTGTGAGTTAGACCTGACTAGCTTGAGCGAATAAGGTCCTGATTCCGTGCTCCTTTCCTTAAGAGGATTTGACCTCGACCTGAATTAGGTTTGGTATGGTGGGTGACTTAGTCTGCTCGCATGGGCCAGTAGACCTGCGGCAGTGTTTCCTATTCTTATGTTCTTAAATCCACGAGTGAGAGAGGTTGCACTTGAGTGGGACTTTAACACATGGGTTATGAATGCTTATACCTAGGGTAGTATGATTAATGGGTTTTGCGCTATATTTTTGTTGGTGGGTCTGGGTTTGGAAGGACCTGACTCGTATGGTCACTCAGGCCCAAACTGAGGTGACGGTGACGGAACTGGTATAAACGGGAGGAGTGTAGCGTCCAGTTCGTTACATGTCTTGGATTCAGTTACAAGTGATTGTATCAGCAAATGTTTTACATGGAACTCTCAAAGCTTCTACGGGATATTAGCGAGGTCCTGCGGTCTCCCCACTAAAATTGGTTACGTAGGAGCCGCTACACTAATGGCCACCCATAGCTTCTGCTCAGCGTATCAAGCTCCGTACTCCATAGATATCGCTACCTCGACTTCAGCACCGCCGAGACCTTGATGTTTGATCTGAGCCGGATGTCAGCAGTGTGCAACCTGAGGAAGTACGTTCTGACGCAGAAGAAACCCATCTTGTGGAGGAAGAGGATGACAATTCGTGATGTATTGATGAGCACACGTACCACGAACAGAATGCGTTCTTACGAAAGGACAGCGAAGGTGACGCGCACAACATCAGCAATGAGGTGTATGACGTGAGATGGATGTCAGCCTTATGCATCCAGAAGAAGAAACAGACTCTGGACGAAGAACCCATCTTATGAGAAGGAAGACGACACGGGATGGAAAATGAGTGATGTAGAAGAGCAAAACGTCCAGCACTGAGGTACATACGTCAAATACGAAGAGGACCGTGATGTTTGAAGACACAACGTCGTACATTGAGGAACAATACGCCCTCATTACAAGAGGACAGTGATGTTGAAGAGCAACAACGGCAGCAATGGGTACACAACGCAGTTACGAAGCGGCAGTGATGATTGAAGAGCACAACGTCAGCAATGAAGTTACCAATCCGTAAATACGAAGAGACAGTGATGTTGAAGACACAACGCAACCTTGAGGTACATACGTTACAATACGAAGAGGACGTGATGTTGAGACCCACAACGTCAACATGAGGTACCATACGTCAATTACGACGAGAAGAGGACAGTTGTTTTTGAAGAGCACAACTCATGGAGCAGAAATATGTCAAATTACGAAGGGATAGCGATGAAACCCTGGCTAGTGATGATGAATGACGTGGAAGGGGGAACTTTAGAAGAGAGACCGTGATGGACCTGATGACAGTGACAGAGAATGGTATAGTGAGGAGACAACAGCCAAGAATGGGGATGATATTGACGAATACTTGTCATTTGAAAGACAGTGGTTATTTCATCCAGCGATGCTTTTTTGATGCCAGGCCAGTGACGATAGTGCGACCCGGACAGTGGCGATAGTGGAGGACCAGGACAGCGATATAAGACTACCGAGTGAAGCAATCACTCGTCGTCTTCTCACCTTATTTACATCTTGCACTCGTAGCAAAAAAGGACATTTTCTAAAGACACTGACATCACTCTAGCACTCGGACAGTTGCAGATAGTCTTGTATATACGGAGTATTAAACGTTTCTGATCGTTTTACCAAGGAAATGAGGAATGTGCATATCATCGGGTGTTGCGTATTTATAAATTTATCGCGAAATGTGTTAACCTTCGGATATTAATTTAGATTCTTATATGGTTTTTTAATATGTACAAGATTTTTATTTTTTTCGGACTGTAGCCACTGTAGCTCTAGTACTACCAACAGCTCCTATACTACTATAGCTATAGTATTAATGTAGCTACTAGTCCTACTTGGAACTAATGGTTATAAAATCCGACACAATGGCCATATAAAAAAAAAATGCAATATTATGTGGATCTTTATTGACACGTTTCGCCCACACAGTGGCTTTTTAAGTCACAAAACGGTACATCATCAGAGGCAGCATCTTCACCTGACCTCAGCCGGACTACTAAATACTCGCGTTCCATCCACCAAGGTATCAGTTCTGATTAGTGACTTGAAAAACGCCCACTGTGTGGGCGAAACGTAGTCCATAAAAGGATACATTTATCTGATTTGTGTTATATTGCTGTCCTACCTTATAAATGCTAGTTACTACCTATAACTGCTAGTATACTATAGCTACTAGTACTTCTATAGCTACTAGTATACCTAAGCTCTAGTACTACCTATATCTACTAGTTTACTAGCCTTCGTACTCGTACTTCCTCTAGCTACTAGTATACTATAACTACTAGTTACTACTTATAACTACTCGTACTACTGTAACTTTAGTACTACCTCAGCTTACTAGTGCTACCTGTAGCTTATAGTTTACCTATAACTTCTAGTACTACCTATAGAACTATAGTACTTTATAACTACTAGTCCTAGGTACTGTTGTCTTCTCACTTACCATTCTCTGTCCACTGTCATACATGTCCATCACTGTCCTCTTCTAAAAGTATCCCATCCACTGTCACCACATCACTATCCGTGTTTCATCGCTGTCCGCTTCGTATTGACATATTCTGGCTCCATGACGTTGTTGCTCTTACCATCATGTCTCTTCGTAATGACGTACGTATTGTACTCAATGTTTACGTTGTGGTCTTCAACATCCACTGTCCTCTTCGTAATTAACGTATTGTCCTCAATGTTGGACGTTGTGGTCTTCAACATTCACTGTCTCTTCGTTAATGGACGTCATTGTACCTCATGTGACGTTGTGCTCTTAAACCATGTCCTCTTCGTAACTGACGTATTGTACCTCATTGCTGACGTTGGCTCTTCACATTCACTGTCCTCTTCGTAATTGACGTATTGTCCCTCAATGTTGACGTTGTGTCATTTCAACATCACTTGTTCCTCTTCGTAATTACCGTATTGTACCTCATTGCTGACGTTGTGATCTTCAAACATCACTCATGTTTACATCTCGTCGTCTTCTTCCATAAGATGGTTTTCTGCGTCAGAGTCGTCTTCCTTTCAGGTCTGCTTATAAGCTGAAACCATCTCACGGTCATACACCTCATTGCTGATGTTGTGCTCGTCACCATCGCTGTCTTACGTAAGTGAGCATTCTGTCTCAGTGGTAACATTGTGCACATCAACATCGATGGTTTCTGCTTCGAGTCGTCTTCCTTCACGTTGCACACTGCTGACTCGTCTAGATCATTTACATCCAAGGTTCGGCGGTGCTGGAAGTGAGGTAGCGGATACTATGGAGTACGGCTCTTGATAGACAGCAGAGCAGAAGACTATGGGTGTCCATTAGTGAAGCGGGCTCCCTACGTATCCAATACTAGTGGGGAGACGCCGGACTCGCTGTATTCTCGTAGGAAGCTTTGAGAGTCCATTGTACATTGCTGATACAATCACTTGAAAATGAATCTCAAGACAATGTAACGGAATGGCCGCTACACTCCCGTTTATATCCCGTTCGTACCGTCACCTCAGTTGTCCTGAGTGAACATACTAGTCAGGTCTTCTCAAACCCCGACCCACCAACAAAAAATATTGCGCAACCCATTTATCAGTCCTACCCAAGGAATAGCATTCATAACCAATGTGTAAGTCCCATCAAGTGCAACCCTCTCTCACTCGTGTATTTAAGGACATAAGAAAGGAACCTGCCGCAGGTCTACTGGCCCATGCGAGAGGAGGACTAAGTCACCCACAACCAAAACCTATTTCAGGTCGAGGTCAATCACTTAAGGAAGGAGGCACGGAATCAGACCTATTAGCCAAGCTATTCAGGTCTAACTCACTCCCCTCCCCACTAATGCATTTATCTAACAAGAACTTAAGACATAGAACCATAAGAAAGGAGAACATGCAGCCGGCCTGTTGGCCCCTACTTAGGCAGGTTCCATTCAATTCCACCACTAACAAACATTTGACCAAACCAAATTTCATGCCACCCAAGACACAAAGCTCGATGTGCAAGTCCCTCTCAAATCAACCCTCCCCATCATGTATTATCCAACCTAAATTTGAAACTACAAAGTCCTGCCTCAAATAACCAACTAGGTAAACACTGTTCCACTCATCTACTACCTATTTCCAAAAACCATACTTTCTATGTTCCCTTCTAAATCTAAACTTATCTAATTTAAATCCATTACTGAGTTCTCTCTTGGAGAGCTATTCAAGACCTTGTTTATATCCCCTTTATAGTATGGATCGGGCATTCTGCTGAAGAAACAGGAGTCGGAGACAAAGGGTAGGCTTTCCTGGGGGCTGGATGGAGGACAATGTTAGCGGCTTGAAACATTCTGAACGGTAATGGGATCAATTCCTTTATTTGCTCAGTGCGGAGGCAATGATGTAGGCAAGGTTAGAAAGTGGGATTTAGTTAGGAAAGTATCAGGACCGCTATAGACATAAATAGAAGAAGGGGGGCTTGTTATATGTGGCATTTTGCCAGAAGAGGTGTTGGTAATGCTGGTGCAGAGCAATTGGCCTCATTTAGATTATGCTGCTCAGTATTGGTCCCCTTAAAAGGATGGGACAAAGACTCATTAGAGAACATACAGAGAAGAATGTACTAAAATGATTTACTGATGTAGGAAACACGTATGAAGCAAGGACTTAAAGCCTTAATCTCCACTTTGGAGATGCGTTAGAATGAGGGGATGATATCATTGAAGTGTTATAAGTGGATGACGGATAAACAAGGGTGACATTAATAAAGTACTGGGGTGTCGAACAGGTAAGAACCAGGAATAATGGATATAAGTTGGAATAAATTTAGATTTAGAAAGGACCTAGGTAAGTACAGGGTTTTCTAACAGAATTGTAGATGCTGGAAAACAGTCTTCCCGTGGGGTGATAGAGGCTGGACTTGTGTAGCTTTAAGAAGTGACTGGCCAAATATAGAGTGGGAGGGGTGGGTTTGATTGGTGTTTGGGGGGGGGTGCGGGAGTTGTTTTCTTGAGTAGCTTTGGTAGATGTCGATTTTGATCAGGGACTGCCTCGTATGGGCCAGTAGGCCTTCTGCAGTGTTCCTACATTTTTATGTTCTTATGTTCTAAAATGTTGGCTGGATAACACTGTAAGGATAAGCAGTACCATTCATTGATAAACTGGGGACAACTTCTATGGCCGAAATGACCTGTATGCCAGGGATGGGGTTCACTTATCAGGGCAGGTGTGGGTTTTCTTGCTAACTCAGTTTGGAGGGGGTAGTTGGCCTTTAAACTAGGATTCGTTAGATGTATGGGTTTAGAAATGATAAAAATGAGTATGGAAATATTGATCTTATGCTCTGATATTAAGAATCTTAATAGTAACTGTCTGGAGTAACTCTGGGAATGATAATTTCAGAAAATGTGTAAAAACAAGATGAATAGGGAAGAATGTGCAGGAAGAAAAAACATATGATGGTATTGTATGCTAAACTGTGAAAGTGCAAGAAAATAAAATTAATGAACTACGTTTGGTCCAATAAGCTGACATCTATAGTGGGCAAGTTATTAGATCAATTAGAGCTGACATTATCCCGAAAGTCACCTCGAAGAGCATAACTTGATAAATGAATCTCAGCATGGATTCACGGAGAGGTCGTTCCTGCTGCCAACTTACGGACCGTTCTTAACAGAATTTGAGGCAGTTGCCAGTGATAAGGAATATGATATTGTTATTTGGATTTTAGTAAAGCCTTGACAGAGAACTCACAAGAGCTTTAAGAAAGTGGCCGCTCTGGAATAGGAGGTAAAGGAAACATAAGAACATACGGACAGGAGGATCCACTGCAGCAGGCCTTGTTGGCCATACTAGGCAGTCCTTTACAATTATCCCACTAAAACAAAAATTTGACCAACCCAATTTCATGCTACCCAAGAAATAAGCTCTGATGTGCAAAGTCCCACTCAAAACAACCCCTCCCATCATAAGAACTAAGAATAGAAAGGAGGACACTGCAGCAGGGCCCTGTTGGCCCATATAGGCAGGTGGTCTTTACAATTATCCCACTAACAACATTTGCCCAACCCAATTTTCAATGGCACCCAAGAAATAAGCTACTGATGTGACAAGTCCCACTCAAATCCAACCCCTCCCCACTCATTGTTACTTATCCAACTAAATATTGAAACTACAAGTCTAGCTCAATAACCCAACTAGGTAGACTGTTCCACTCATCAACTACTATTTCAAACCAATTACTTTCTATGTCTTTCTAAATCTAAACTTATCTAATTTTAAATCCATTACTGCGGGTTCTCTCTTGGAGAGATATCTCAAGACCTTGTTAATATCCCTTTATTAATTACCTATATCTTCCACTTATACACTGTCGGTTCCCCTCATTCTTCGTCTAAACAAGTGAATGTAACTAAGAGTCTTCAATCTTTCTTATAAGGAAGTTTCTCTGCTATGTATTAATTTAGTCCAACCTACGCTGAATGTTTTCTAACGAATTTAGGTCCATTCTTGTAATATGGAGACCAGGAATTGAGCTGCAAAGAGCAAATCTTCGACCCTGTCGGGGTGTAGAATTTAATTCTACTAAGTGTGATATCCTTTTTCACAATGCTGTCGATTCGGTGTGAAAATCAAGGCCTGTGAAATGGTGCAATAAATGATCCTCGAAGTTAGCTTTGGCTACCCGTCGTTAGACCTGCCTGCAGCGTCAATTTACGGCAATCATCTTCTGGAAAGACTCTTCGTTGTCGTCTCTGCACAGATGACAGGAAAGCACTAACACTATGGGACGAACTCTTCAAATCCGGGACCCTTACAAACACACAATTCACTCTATCCCCGTCTCCTTCTTGAAGTCGAACCGTTCGGTCTTTGTTGAAAAGACTTTGACAATATCGTCACCTCTCTCTCTATTGAAGCACTGAAGACATCTATTGAGGAACAAAAACAGTGGGCTCGGTTAGACAGCATCACAAAGATCCCCACGCCACATCACATGCTAAGATTACATTCTCAGACATTCTCATGGGTGCCAAGCTCTCTCTGACGGTTATTGGCCATCAAATTACCACATTACCAAGTCATATAGAACCACGAAACGTTTCACATACATCTCCCACTGCTGGAACTGCCTTCCTATAATCACACCACAAGGACTGCCCCCTCAAGAATAAGAAGTTTTGTTCAAATTTGGGAATGATGACATCGATTCAGATCCTGACCATTACTACAACACCAACCGTTTAACTGCAAGGGTAATCCTCCTCCCCTTGCAGCTAGTGCCCACTCAGGAAAGAAATCATATGAAGAAAACTAAAGTCTGAAGGAAAACCTCATCACGTGACATATGCTGCAATAACCAAACCAAAAACCGACGCCATCATGATCTACACGCTAATCTACAGGCACCATCGTCCAGCAACTCCCTCTCTCCCACTCTCCGGACGGTGTCTTCCAAGGTGCAGTACTGCATGGTGTATGCACACCTTGCAAAGCAGCAAGCCCGGCACTTTCAACACACTATTAACGAAACTATTCCGTCTGACCAACATGCCTGCCTTCAATTTTCCGGAATCCACACCTTCAGCAGACATCCTCAAAGTCCTTCCCAAGTCTGACCTTTACTGCAACTAACAGACCTGTCTCTGCCCAAGCCAACTGCTCCTGTAACTTATATAACCACTTCACCGCTAACGTTGATCAGTTGTCAACCAGCTCCCACCTCTCCAGCCTGTGTTACACAACAATACACCTCGACAGCTGTTGTCGAACCTCAGTCCCTGCTACCACATGTAGATTCTCAGTGAATCCACTCCAGCAGAGGGAAGATACGACGACTCCAGTAAACCCTTCATGGGAAAAACCTTACCTTTTACATTCTCCTTCAAATACTGACACATTGACCTGTACTGAACTTCAAAAGTCGGGGCTGGAACAGTCAAGATATTGCATGTGCTCACGCTTCACTTCACAACTCACCCACGTTCTTGAATTCATCAAGCCTCTACGTTTCCACTTAGCAAACAAGGCTAATTTATACCACTCTCTAGAAGCGTTCCAAAAAAGTTTGCAAATGGCACCATTGCTAACTGGCCTCTCAGTTACTTCCTATAACTCATATGTGTTCTACCCTCTGATGTGACCTAGCTGCTGCCAGCTACTCAAGATTCATGACTTCAACTACAACAAGTTCAATGCAAAACAGTCCCTGCTATTCCTGTTCTCAAGTCTGCCCCCCACGATCGCCTTGCTGCTGGGTTAAGCCCTGGCTCTATTCTCTTACTAAGACACTTCTCCAGAGCTATTCTTATCTGTCCGTCTTCCCCGCTCATCCCATTGGGATCTTACCTAAATTGTTTGCTTTTGCACCCCAGAGTAGTTCTGTTTGTGATTGATATAAAGCCCACTGTGTGGGCGAAACGTAGGACAATAAAAGGGAATCACATTATACTGCATTTGTGTTTTTATTGCCAACCTGAGGACTCTATTATTTATGCTTCTTGAATGAAGCCAAGGATTTCTATTAGCTTTATTGCGAACACTTACGCACTGTTGTCTTGGTTTTAGGATTACTGCTAACAGAACTCCTAAATCCTTTTCGCAATCGTATATTAAGATCTCATTATTTTAGTTTATATGTGGATCTTAATATAAGGCTTGCCGAAACGGATATAGGAGTTCTGGTTACGCAGTACTCTGAAACCACGACAACAGTGCGTATAAGTGTTCGAAATAATGCTAATCGATTCCTGGGTTCATATCAAGAAGTTCTTTGGAACATTAAAATGGTATAAATACGACAGGGTTGTTAGGTTATTTTGTTAGGTACAATGCATTAGTGGGTGATAGGGGAGTGAGCGTTAGACCTGACTAGCTGGTGCTAATAGGTTCTAAAGCGTGGCTCCTTCCTAAAGTGGATGTGACCTCGACTGAATACGGTTTGGTTGGTGGGTTGACTTAGTCCTGCCTCGATGGCAGTAGACGCGGCAGTGTTCCTTGTCAGATCTAATTTATTAACTTTCTTCAGTAAAGCTTTTGAGGCTGTTGACCACGATACGGAATTTGATTTTGTTTATTAGATTTTAGTAAGGCATTTGATAGAGTTCGCACCAAAGACTGTTGAAGAAGTAGCAGCTCATGGCATTGGGGGAAGGGTGCTCTCGTGGATCGAGTCATGGCTCCAGAAGGAAGCAGAGATGTCCAAATGGGGTTTAAATCCGAGTGGGGATCAGTAACAAGTGGCGTGCCACAGGGATCCTTCTTGGCCCGTTGTTGTTTATAATATATATCTATGCCATGATGAAGACATTCTAGTGATATGAGCAAAAGTCGCCGATGACAGAAGATAAGGTAGGATAATTGGATTCAAACGTAGATGTTAGGGAACTTCAGGAGGATTTAGCCAAACTCAACTCTTGGTCAGAAAAGTTGGCGATGCAGTTCATTGGATAAATGCAAGGTTCTGAAGCTCGGGTGTGCTCCATAACCTAGCATTATAAGTTAAAAAAGTTAGAACTTAGCCATACAGATTGCGAAATGGACTTGGGGGAGGGTTTGGTAAGCAGCAACTTAAGCCCAGACAGCTATGCCTTAGCGTACGTAATAAGGCAAATAGATTACTGGGATTTATATCAAGAAGTGTAAGCACCAGAGTCCAGGGTCATACTGCAGCTTTATTAATCATTAGTTAAGGCTCACCTAGATTATGCAGCTCATTCTTTGGTCTCCCCTATTACAGACTGGAAACTAAATTAGTTAGAAAACATTCAGCGTAGGATGACTAACTTAAACTTGCATTAGAAATCTTCCTTATGAAGAAAGATTGAAGACCTCTTAAGTTACATTCACTTGATAGACGAAGAATGAGGGAGATGATCGAGTGTATAAAGTGGAAGAAGGTCTTAATAAAGGGATATAATAAAGTCTTGAGGATATCGCTCCAAGAGAGAACCGCGGTATGGATTTAACGTAGATCAGTGTAGATTTAGAAAGGAATAGGAAAGTATTGGTTTGGAATAGGGTAGTATGAGTGGAACCAGTCTACTTAGTTGGGTTTATTGAGCTAGGACTTTGGGTGTGTTTCAAATTTTGGTTTGGATAAGTAATGAGTGGGAGGGTGGATTTAGTGAGACTTGCACTCGGAGCTTGTTCTTGGGTGGATGAAAATTAGGTTTGGGCAAATGTTTTGTTAGTGGGATGTATTGTAAAGGATGCTAGTAAGGGCCAACGGCCTGCTGCGTGTTCCTCCTTTCTTATGTTCTTATGTTCTTAAGTTCTTATGTTAGATAAAAGCAGTAGAATGGTTGATGGGGAAAAGTGTGAGTTAGACTGACTGCTTGTGCTTAATAGGTCTGATGCTGCTCCTTCCTTAAGTGGATGTGACCTTCGACTGAATAGGTTGGTTGGTGGAGTGATTTAGTTCAGCCTCGGCATGGGCCAGTAGACCTGCGGCAGATGATTCCTTTCTTATGTACTTAAATAAGATGAGAGAGGTTGCACTTGAGTGGGACTTAACATGGGTTATGAATGCTATTCCTTGTGTAGTACTGATAATGGGTTGCGCATATATTTTTGGTTGGTGGGTCTGGGTTTGAGAAGGACCCTGGACTAGTATGGTCATCAGGGACAACTGAGGTGGACGGGACACGACTGATATAAACGGGAGTGTAGCAGGCCGTCGATAACTTGTCTTGGATTCAGTTACAAGTGATGTCTCGGCAAATGTTACAATGGACTCACAAAGCTTTACGAGATATTCAGCGAGTCCTGCCGTTCCCACTAATATTGGTTACGTAGGAGCCGCTTCACTAATGGACACCAAAGCTTCTGCTCTGCTGTCTATCAAGATCCGTACTCCATGTATCGCTACTCGATTCCAGCACCGCCGGAGGACTGATGTTTGATCTTGAGACGGATTCGCAGTGTGGCCCCTGAGGAAGGACGACACAGACGCAGAAGAAGAAGAAACCATCTGTGGAAGAAGAGGATGTACACATGAGTGATGTTGATGAGCACACGTTACACTGAGACAGGAAATTGCGTCACTTACGAAGAGGACAGCGATGTTGAACGAGCACAAACCTCAGCAATGAGGTGTATGACGTGAGATGGATTTCAGCATTAAGCAATGAGAGACGACCCTCTGACGCAGAAACCATCTTATGGAAGGAAGGACGACGAGGATGTAAACATGGAGTGTGTTGAAAGAGCAACAACGTCAGCAATGAGGTACAATACGTCAAATTACGAAGAGGCAGTGATGTTGAAGACCACAACGTCAACATTGATGTACAATACGTCAATTCGAAGAGGACAGTGATGTTGGAGAGCACAACGTCAGCAATGAGTACAATACGTCAGTACGAAGAGAGTGATGTTAAGAGACAACGCCCCCTCTCAGCAATGAAGGTACCATAGTCAATTACGAAGAAGAGACAGTGTGTTGAAGACCCACGTCAAATTGAGGTACAATACGTTAATTTTCGAAGAGGACAGTGAGTTGAAGACCCAACGTTTCAACATTGAGGTTACAATACGTCAATTACGAGAGGACAGGAGATGTTGAAGAGCACAACGTCATGAGGCAGAATATGTCAATTACGAAGCGGATAGCGATGAAACATGGATAGTGATGATGATGACATTTGGTGGGATACTTTAGAAGTGGACAGTTGATGGAATGATGACAGTGACAGAGAAGGTATAGTGAGAGACAACAAGCCAAGAAATGGGATGATATTGAGAATATTGTACACTTTGAAGACAGAGGTTATTCATCCAGCGATATGCTTTTATTGTGACAGGACAGTGACGATAGTGAAGACCAGGACAGTGACGATAGTGTGGACCAGGACAGCGACTATAATGACTACGAGTGAAGCAACTCACTCGTAGTCTTCTTCACATTATTACATCTTGCACTCGTAGCAAATAAGGACCAATTTCTAAAGACACTGACATCACTCTAGCACTCGGACAGTGCAGAGTAGTCTTGTATATACGAGTATTTAACGTTTCTGTCGTTTTACCAAGAAAATGAGAATGTTCATATCATCGGGTGTTGCGTATTTATTATTATCGACGAAATGTGTATAACCTACGGATATTAATTTAGATTCTTATATGGTTTTTAATATGTACAGATTTTTTATTTTTTTCGGACTGTAGCCACTGTAGCTACTAGTACTACCAACAGCTACTAGTACTACCTATAGCTACTAGTATTACATGTAGCTACTAGTGCTACCTATAATGCTAGTACTACCTATAACTGCTAGTACTACCTATAGCTATATAGTACTTCCTATAGCTACTAGTACTACTATACTACTAGTACTACCTATAGCTACTAGTACTACCTATAGCTACTAGTACTTCCTCTAGCTACTAGTGCTACCTGTAGCTACTAGTTCTACCTATAACTTCTAGTACTACCTATAGCTACTAGTACTTCCTATAACTACTAGTACTAGTACTGTTGTCTTCCTCACTATACCATTCTCTGTCACTGTCATCATGTCCATCACTGTCCTCTTCTAAAGTATCCCATCCACTGTCACCATCATCACTATCCAGTGTTTCATCGCTATCCGCCCTTTGTAATTGACATATTCTGCCTCCATGACGTTGTGCTCTTCAACATCACTGTCCTTTTGTAATTGACGTATTGTACCTCAATGTTTACGTTGTGGTCTTCAACATCACTGTCCTCTTCGTAATTAACGTATTGTACCTCAATGTTGACGTTGTGGTCTTCAACATCACTGTCCTCTTCGTAATTGACGTATTGTACCTCATTGCTGACGTTGTGCTCTTCAACATCACTGTCCTCTTCGTAACTGACGTATTGTACCTCATTGCTGACGTTGTGCTCTTCAACATCACTGTCCTCTTCGTAATTGACGTATTGTACCTCAATGTTGACGTTGTGGTCTTCAACATCACTGTCCTCTTCGTAATTGACGTATTGTACCTCATTGCTGACGTTGTGGTCTTCAACATCACTCATGTTTACATCCTCGTCGTCTTCCTTCCATAAGATGGTTTCTGCGTCAGTGTCGTCTTCTTCAGGTTGCTTAATGCTGACATCCATCTCACGGTCATACACTTCATTGCTGATGTTGTGCTCGTCACCATCGCTGTCCTCTTCGTAAGTGACGCATTCTGTCTCAGTGGTAACATTGTGCTCATCAACATCACTCATGTGTACATCCTCTTCCTTCCACAAGATGGTTTCTGCGTCAGAGTCGTCTTCCTCAGGTTGCACACTGCTGACATCCGTCTCAAGATCATACATCAAGGTCTCGGCGGTGCTGGAAGTCGAGGTAGCGATACTATGGAGTACGGATCTTGATAGACAGCAGAGCAGAAGCTATGGGTGTCCATTAGTGAAGCGGCTCCTACGTAAACCAATATTAGTGGGGAGACCGGCAGGACTCGCTGAATATTCTCGTAGGAAGCTTTGAGAGTCCATTGTAACATTTGCTGATACAATCACTTGTAACTGAATCTCAAGACAATGTAACGAACTGGCCGCTACACTCCCGTTTATATCCAGTCGTCCACCGTCACCTCAGTTGTCCTGAGTGACCATACTAGTCCAGGTCCTTCTCAAAACCCAGACCCACCAACAAAAATATATGCGCAACCCATTATCAGTACTACCCAAGGAATAAGCATTCATAACCCATGTGTAAGTCCCACTCAAGTGCAACCTCTCTCACTCGTGTATTTAAGAACATAAGAAAGGAACACTGCCGCAGGTCTACTGGCCCATGCGAGGCAGGACTAAGTCACCCACCAACCAAACCTATTCAGGTCGAGGTCACATCCACTTAAGGAAGGAGCACGGAATCAGACCTATTAGCACAAGCTAGTCAGGTCTAACTCACACTCCCCATCACCCACTAATGCATTTATCTAACAAAAGAACTTAAGAACATAAGAAAGGAGGAACACTGCAGCAGGCCTGTTGGCCCATACTAGGCAGGTCCTTTACAATTCATCCCACTAACAAACATTTGACCAACCCTTTTTAAATCCCACCAAAAAAACAAGCCCCCGATGTGCAAGTCCTCTCAAATCCAACCCCTCCCACTCAGTACTTATCCCAACCTAAATTTTGAAACTACCCAACTGTTTGCCTAAAAAAACCCAACTAGGAAAATGTTCCACCATCTATACCCTTTTTTCCCCCAAACCCAATTTTTTCCTAGTCCCTTCAAAAATCTAAACTTATCTATTTAAATCCATTATGAGGTTCTCTTTTGGGAGGGGATACCCTCAAGCCCTTTGTTAAACCCCTTTATTGGGGAAAATGGATAGGGCATTTGTTAAGAAAAACAGGGTAGGGGGACAAAGGGGGTAGTTTTCCTGGGGCTGGGATGGAGGAATTGTTCCGGGTTAAAACCTTTGAAAAAAACGGTAAGGGGGATCAATCCTATTTTTTGCCTCAGGCGGGGGCAATGTGTGGGAAGGTAAAAAGGAGGTTTTATTAGAAAAAGTTGGGGGACAGCTATAGACAAAATTTTGGGGAAAAAGGGGGGGGGGGGCCCGTTTATATTGGCATTTGCCAAGAAGTTGTTGGTAAGTTGGTTGCCCGGAAATTGGCTCTTTAAAATTATGTGCTCAGTTTTGGTCCCCTTATACGGATGGACAAACTATTAGGAACAACAGAGAAAAATACAAAAAATGATTTACTGTGAAAGGAACCTCCCTATGAAGATAGATTAAAGCCTTTAAAATCTCCACTCTCGGGAGAGGGTAGAAGAGGGGTGAAACATTGAAGTGTATAAGGGATGACGGGGATAAAAAGGGGGACATTAAAAAGTACTGGGGGTCGAACCAGGTAAAACCCGGAATAAAGGATTTAATTGGATAAATTTAGATTTTGAAAGGACATAGGTAAGTATTGGTTTTTAAAAGAATTGTAGATGCGTGGAAAAGTTTCCATTCAAGTGAATTGATGTTTCATAATTTATTCTTCTGGCCCACTATAAAAATTTAAATTTCCGGAAAACTACAGTGTCTTCCTGTGTAAAAACCGAGAGAAAAAATTATTAAAACGAGCACATTTCATTTCCCCTTTTCATAAGGCCCAAATTTTTTTTAAGGGGGGCCATCTTATCTCTGACTTTTGTTTATAACCCGGAAAAAACTTTTTGGGGTTTTTTAGAATCCTAGCAACTTAATTTCATATCCCTTTTTGCTTTTCTTATCCCCTTTTTTAATGTCCTCTTAATGTAATATAGATTATAAGTGCCTCGCCTTTTTGATACGTATAAAATTTCCTTTTTCCCCCTTTTTTTGCCCTAGTAATATTTCAGCCCATTATTCACATTTTGGGTCATTTCTATTTGATTAATTTCCTTAAAAGGGGAAAAAAAAGTTCTTTTGGGAGCAGTATTGTGTTCAGAAAACTGTCATATTGATAGCTCTCTTCGTTACCCCAGTCAACAGATGATAACTGTTCTCTAAGCCATCGTAATCTGCTAAGCGAAAATCTGGGGACTTTACTGAGTTATCCCTCCCTATCATACTTCCATTCAATTCTAAATGTAATTGATTTGTGTCGCTAGCACCCAGTTCCTCTGAGACTTCTAAATTATTAACAAAAGATTCATTGTTTGCCAGAACTAAGTCAAGCAGGTTATTACCCTTGTAGGTTCTGTCACAAACTGCTTCAAAAAACAATCCTGAACTACTTCTAAGAAATCGTATGATACTAAAAATTCCCAGTCAAGAAAATTCCAATCAATATGACTAAAGTTAAAAGTCTCCTAGAATTACTACATTATAAAGCCTTGTGGCCCTAACAATTTCCTCCCATAGTAGTCTCCCCTGGTCCCTATCTAAATTTGGGGGACGGTATATCACACCTTTAAAAATTTAAATTTTTTATGCCCCTTTTGAAAATTCTATCCAAACAGACTCTGTATGTGTTACTTCAGACTTAATACCCGTTTTTTTGCAACAGTTCAAGCGATCTCGGACATACAATGCCACCCCACCCCCTTCCCGATACTTCTATCTACTTGGAACAAAATTTTAAACCTGAATGTGACATTCTGCAGGCATGTCCCGACTTTTTGAAATAAACACGTCTCAGTAATGGCAAATACATCTATGTTACCTGCACTAGCAACTAGTCTCAACTCGTCCATCTTATTCCTAGCACTGCGACTATTTGTGTAATATATAACTTAAGGACCCTCCTTTCTCTTTATCATTCCTGCTCCTTTCGTTATTCACTAAAAACCCATTACTGTCCTTGTCAATTAGTGCCACTGGCCTTCCGATATCCACCTATTTTGCCTATTACTAGTTCTCCCAGTAATCATATTACTACCTGAGACTTCACAGTTTTCCCACAGAAACCCATACCACTAACTATTCCTAGTTTAAAGACCTAACAGCTCCCTCCACTGCGTTGGCCAGTGCTCCCACCCCACACCTAGACAAATGAACCCTATCCCTGGCATACATGTCATTTCTGCCATAGAAGAAGGTCCCAGTTGTCAATGAATGTTACCGCATTTTCCTTACAGTATTTGTCCAGCCAGCAATTGACACCAATTGCTCTGGACAACCATTCATTTCCAACTCCTCTCCTTGGCAAAATGCCACATATGACAGGTTTCCCACCCTTCTTCCTAATTATCTCTATTGCTGACCTATACCTGCTAATCAGGTCCTCACTCCTACGTCTGCCAACATCGTTGCCTCCAGCACTGAGACAGATAATAGGATTGCTCCCATTACCTCTCATGATGTCATCCAGACGGCTAACAATATCCTTCATACCCAGCCCAGAAAACACACTCTCTGCCTCCTACTCCTATCCTTCAAACAGAATGCCCTATCCATGTACCTAATCTGGCTATCCCCAACAACAACAATGTTTTTACCTTCCTTACCGTCGTCCGTAGTGATGCTCCGAGTAGTCGACTCACATTCGCCAGGTAGCATTACACCACTTGTAGAATTCGTCATGACGTTCTCGATGGTCTTCGTTGGGGTTTCTAGGGATGTCTCACTCACGTCTGCCAATGCTTCCTTGGTGCTCGTTGTGGCATTCCTAGTAGAACACTCACATTCGTCAGGTAGCACTGAGAATGAGTTGGAAGTTTCCACGGCAGTCTTCTGGTTTCTCGTTGTTTCTGCCTCTCCAACCGTTTTCTTAATCTTCAGCTTGGTTCCATGTTGCCCGGCCGCTGACCAAGCTCCCCTCTTAACCTGGGGACTCACAACAGGAGGATTACAACGAATCCTCTTGTTCTCCTCCGTTAATCGCCGTATCTCCAGTTTAGCAACTCTGAGTTCTTCTCTCAGCTGCTGGTAAAGCTGCTCAAGAGAGGGCATCCTGGTTCAGATTCACAGAGAGCACACAAACAGGTCTTCACAGAGCTAAGTACACGTCACCACTGACAGAGCTAAGTACACGTCACCACTGACAGCCAATTGCTCTGGACAACCATTCATTACCAACACCTCTTCTTGGCAAAATGCCACATATAACAGGGCCCCCCCCCTTCTTCCTAATTATGTCTATAGCTGTCCTGAACTTTCTAACTAAATCCTCACTTCTACGCTTGCCTACATCATTGCCTCCAGCACTGAGGCAAATAATAGGATTGATCCCATTACCGTTCATGATGTTGTCAAGCCGGCTAACAATGTCCTCCATCCCAGCCCCAGGAAAGCATACCCTTTGTCTCCTACTCCTGTTCTTCAAGCAGAATGCCCTATCCATTCTAATAAAGGGGATATTAACAAGGTCTTGAGGATATCTCTCCAAGAGAGAACCTCAGTAATGGATTTAAATTAGATAAGTTTAGATTTAGAAGGGACATAGGAAAGTATTGGTTTGGAAATAGGGTAGTAGATGAGTGGAACAGTTTACCTAGTTGGGTTATTGAGGCTAGGACTTTGGGTAGTTTCAAATTTAGGTTGGATAAGTACATGAGTAGGAGGGGTTTGGATTTGAGAGGGACTTGCACATCGGAGCTTGTTTCTTGGGTGGCATTGAAAATTGGGTTGGTCAAATGTTTGTTAGTGGGAATGAATTGTAAAGGACCTGCCTAGTATGGGCAACAGGCCTGCTGCAGTGTTCCTCCTTTCTTATGTTCTTATGTTCTTAAGTTCTTTTGTTAGATAAATGCATTAGTGGGTGATGGGAGTGTGAGTTAGACCTGACTAGCTTGTGCTAATAGTCTGATTCCGTGCTCCTTCCTTAAGTGGATGTGACCTCGACCTGAATAGGTTTGGTTGGTGGGTGACTTAGTCCTGCCTCGCATGGGCCAGTAGACCTGCGGCAGTGTTCCTTTCTTATGTTCTTAAATACACGAGTGAGAGAGGTTGCACTTGAGTGGGACTTACACATGGGTTATGAATGCTTATTCCTTGGGTAGTACTGATAATGGTTTGCGCATATATTTTTGTTGGTGGGTCTGGGTTTGAGAAGGACCTGACTAGTATGGTCACTCAGGACAACTGAGGTGACGGTGACGACTGGATATAAACGGGAGTGTAGCGGCCAGTTCGTTACATTGTCTTGAGATTCAGTTACAAGTGATTGTATCAGCAAATGTTACAATGGACTCTCAAAGCTTCCTACGAGAATATTCAGCGAGTCCTGCCGGTCTCCCCACTAATATTGGTTACGTAGGAGCCGCTTCACTAATGGACACCCATAGCTTTGCTCTGCTGTCTATCAAGATCCGTACTCCATAGTATCCGCTACCTCGACTTCCAGCCACCGCCGAGACCTTGATGTTTGATCTGAGACGGACGTCAGCAGTGTGCAACCTGAGGAAGACGACTCTGACGCAGAAACCATCTTGTGGAAGGAAGAGGATGTACACATGAGTGATGTTGATGAGCACAACGTTACCACTGAGACAGAATGCGTCACTTACGAAGAGACAGCGATGGTGACGAGCACAACATCAGCAATGAGGTGTATGACCGTGAGATGGATGTCAGCATTAAGCAACCTGAAGAAGACGACTCTGACGCAGAAACCATCTTATGGAAGGAAGACGACGAGGATGTAAACATGAGTGATGTTGAAGAGCACAACGTCAGCAATGAGGTACAATACGTCAATTACGAAGAGGACAGTGATGTTGAAGACCACAACGTCAACATTGAGGTACAATACGTCAATTACGAAGAGGACAGTGATGTTGAAGAGCACAACGTCAGCAATGAGGTACAATACGTCAGTTACGAAGAGGACAGTGATGTTGAAGAGCACAACGTCAGCAATGAGGTACATACGTCAATTACGAAGGGGACAGTGATGTTGAAGACCACAACGTCAACATTGAGGTACAATACGTTAATTACGAAGAGGACAGTGATGTTGAAGACCACAACGTCAACATTGAGGTACAATACGTCAATTACGAAGAGGACAGTGATGTTGAAGAGCACAACGTCTGGAGGCAGAATAGGGTCAATTCGAAGCGGATAGCGATGAAACACTGGATAGTGATGATAGATGACAGTGGATGGGATACTTTAGAAGAGGACAGTGATGGACATGATGACAGTGACAGAGAATGGTATAGTGAGGAAGACAACAGCCAAGAATGGGATGATATTGAAGAATACTTGTACACTTCTGAAGACAGTGGTTATTCATCCAGCGATGCTTTTATTGATGACCAGGACAGTGACGATAGTGACGACCAGGACAGTGACGATAGTGAGGACCAGGACAGCGACTATAATGACTACGAGTGAAGCAACTCACTCGTAGTCTTCTTCACATTATTACATCTTGCACTCGTAGCAAATAAGGACCAATTTCTAAAGACACTGACATCACTCTAGCACTCGGACAGTGCAGAGTAGTCTTGTATATACGAGTATTTAACGTTTCTGTCGTTTTACCAAGAAAATGAGAATGTTCATATCATCGGGTGTTGCGTATTTATATTATCGACGAAATGTGTATAACCTACGGATATTAATTTAGATTCTTATATGGTTTTTAATATGTACAGATTTTTATTTTTTTCGGACTGTAGCCACTGTAGCTACTAGTACTACCAACAGCTACTAGTACTACCTATAGCTACTAGTATTACATGTAGCTACTAGTGCTACCTATAACTGCTAGTACTACCTATAACTGCTAGTACTACCTATAGCTACTAGTACTTCCTATAGCTACTAGTACTACCTATAGCTACTAGTACTACCTATAGCTACTAGTACTACCTATAGCTACTAGTACTTCCTCTAGCTACTAGTGCTACCTGTAGCTACTAGTTCTACCTATAACTTCTAGTACTACCTATAGCTACTAGTACTTCCTATAACTACTAGTACTAAGTACTGTTGTCTTCCTCACTATACCCATTCTCTGTCACTGTCATCATGTCCATCACTGTCCTCTTCTAAAGTATCCCATCCACTGTCACCATCATCACTATCCAGTGTTTCATCGCTATCCGCTTCGTAATTGACATATTCTGCCTCCATGACGTTGTGCTCTTCAACATCACTGTCCTCTTCGTAATTGACGTATTGTACCTCAATGTTATGTACGTTGTGGTCTTCAACATCACTGTACCTCTTCGTAATTAACGTATTGTACCTCAATGTTGACGTTGTGGTCTTCAACATCACTGTCCTCTTCGTAATTGACGTATTGTACCTCATTGCTGACGTTGTGCTCTTCAACATCACTGTCCTCTTCGTAACTGACGTTTGTACTCATTGCTGACGTTGTGCTCTTCAAACTCACTGTCCTCTTCGTAATTGACGTATTGTACCTCAATGTTGACGTTGTGGTCTTCAACATCACTGTCCTCTCGTAATTGACGTATTGTACCTCATTGCTGACGTTGTGGTTTCAACATCACTCATGTTTACATCCTCGTCGTCTTCTTCCATAAGATGGTTTCTGCGTCAGTGTCGTCTTCTTCAGGTTGCTTAATGCTGACATCCATCTCACGGTCATACACTCATTGCTGATGGTTGTGCTCGTCACCATCGCTGTCCTCTTCGTAAGTGACGCATTCTGTCTCAGTGGTAACATTGTGCTCATCAACATCACTCATGTGTACATCCTCTTCTTCCACAAGATGTTTCTGCGTCAGAGTCGTCTTCCTCAGGTTGCACACTGCTGACATCCGTCTCAAGATCATACATCAAGGTCTGCGGCGGTGCTGAGTCGAGGTAGCGGATATATGGAGTACGGATCTTGATAGACAGCAGAGCAGAAGCTATGGGTGTCCATTAGTGAAGCGGCTCCTACGTAACCAATATTAGTGGGGAGACCGGCAGGACTCGCTGAATATCTCGTAGGAACGCTTTGAGAGTCCATTGTAACATTTGCTGATACAATCACTTGTAACTGAATCTCAAGACAATGTAACGAACTGGCCGCTACACTCCCGTTTATATCCAGTCGTCACCGTCACCTCAGTTGTCCTGAGTGACCATACTAGTCAGGTCCTTCTCAAACCCAGACCCACCAACAAAAATATATGCGCAACCCATTATCAGTACTACCAAGGAATAAGCATTCAAACCCAGTGTAAGTCCCACTCAAGTGCAACCTCTCTCACTCGTGTATTTAAGAAACATAAGAAAGGAAACACTGCCGCAGGTCTACTGGCCCATGCGAGGCAGGACTAAGTCACCCACCAACCAAACTATTCAGGTCGAGGTCACCATCCCTTAAGGAAGGAGCACGGAAATCAGACCTATTAGCACAAGCTAGTCAGGTCTAACTCACACTCCCCATCACCCACTAATGCATTTATTCTAACAAAAGAACTTAGAACATAAGAAAGGAGGAACACTGCAGCAGGCTGTTGGCCCATACTAGGCAGGTCCTTTACAATTCATCCCACTAACAAACATTTGACCAACCCAATTTTCAATGCCACCCAAAGAAACAAGCTCCGATGTGCAAGTCCCTCTCAAATCCAACCCCTCCCACTCATGTACTTATCCAACCTAAATTTGAACTACCCAAAGTCCTAGCCTCAATAACCCAACTAGGTAAACTGTTACCACTCATCTAATTACCTATTTCCAAACCAATACTTTCTATGTCCCTTCTTAAATCTAAACTTATCTCATTTAAATCCATTACTGAGGTTCTCTCTTGGAGAGATATCCTCAAGACCTTGTTAATATCCCTTTATTAGAATGGATTAGGGCATTCTGCTTGAAGAACAGGAGTAGGAGACAAAGGTCTGCTTTCTGGGGCTGGATGAGAAGGACATTGTTACGGGCTTGACAAATCATGAACGGTAAAGGGATCAATCCTCTTATTTGCCTCAGTGCGGCGCAATGATGTGGCAAGCGTTTGAAGGAGGATTTAGTTAGAAGTTTAGGACAGCTATAGACATAATTTGGAAAAGGGGGGGGGGGCCCCGTTATATGTGGCATTTTGCCAAGAAAATGTGTTTTGGGAATGAATGGTTGCCCGAGCAATTGGGCCCCATTTTTATTTTTGCTGCTCAGTTTTGGTCCCCTTTCTACAGGAGGACATAGACTCATTAGAGAACTTTCAGAGAAGAATGATAAAATGATTTTCTGTGTAA
>NC_069489.1:11146581-11176812 GCF_026875155.1 Cherax quadricarinatus | reverse complement strand
AAATTTTAGCGGGTTAGGTCACAATAAGAAATTGGGAAGAAGGGGGGAAAACCTGTCATATGGGCATTTTCCCCAAGGGAGAGGATGGAAATAAAGGTTGTCCAGAGCAATTGGTGTCAATTGCGGGCTGGACAAATCGAAGGGAAAATGCGGAAATTCATTGACAACGGGGACCCTTCTATGGCAAAAGACATGTATGCCGGGGATGGGGGTCTTTTGTCTAGGGTGGGGTGGGACACGGCCAACCGTGAGGGAGCTGTTAGGCTTTAACTAGAAAGTTAGTGTATGGGTTTCTGCGGGAAAACGTGAAGTCTCGGGGTAGTAAATGAGTACTAGGAAACTGTAATAGGCAAAATGAGGGGATATCGGGGCCAGTGGCACTAATTGACAAGGACAGAAATAGGTTTAGGAATAACAGAAAGGAGCGGGAAATAAAGAGAAAGGGGGGGCCCTTAAATATATATTACAAAAATAGTCGCGTGCTAGGAAAAGATGGACGAGTTGAACTAGTTGCTAGTGCGGTAACAAAATTGTATTTGCCATTACGAACTGTTTAATTCAAAAAGTCGGGACATGCCTGCGAATGTCACATTCAGGGTTTAAAATTTGTTCCAATAGATAAAATTACGGAAGGGGGGGTGGGGGCATTTTGTCCGAGATCGCTTGAACTTTTGCATAAAAACGGGTTTTAAGTCTGAATAACACATACAGATCTGTTTGGATAAATTTTCAGAGGGGATGAAAAATTAATTTGGGTGGATATCCTCCCCCAAATTTAGATAGGGACCAGGGGAGACTACTATGGGAGGAAATTTTTTGGGCCACAAGGCACGATAATGTATAATTCTAGGAGACTTTAACTTAGTCATTTGTTTGGTTTTTTCTTGACGGAATTTAGTATCAAAAACGATTTCTTAGAAGATTTTTCAGGATTGTTTTTTAAAGCATTTTGTACAGAACCACGGGGGAAAACCGCTTGACTATTTTCTGGCAAACAATGAATCTTTTGTTAATAATTTAGAAGTCTCAGGGGAACGGGTGCTAGCGACCAAAAACCAATTACATTTGAATTGAATGGAAGTATAAATGGGATAACTCATAACGCCCCAAATTTTTTCGCTTAGCAATTACGAGGGGCTTAGAGAACAGTTACACTTTTACTGGGTAACGAAGAGCTATCAATAGACATTTTTTCTAACACAATACATCTCCAAAGAATTTTATACCCTTTTAAAGGAAATTGATCAAATAAAAATACCCAAAAGGATGAATAAAAGGCGAAATATCTACTGGGGCATAAAAAGGAATTTAAAACGTATCAAAAGAGGCAGGGTCATCTTATAAATCAGTATATTGACTTTAAAGGGGGACTTTAAAAAGGGGGATAAAAAAACAAAAAGGGGACTATGAAATTAAATTTGCTAGGGATTCTAAAACAAACCCAAAAAATTTTTTTTTCCAGGTATATAGAACAAAAGCAAGATAAGATAGGCCCCCTTTAAAAATAAATGGGGCATCTTACTGACAAAGAAATAAAATTTGGGCTCATTTTAAATAATTTTTTTTCTCTGGGTTTTTACACGGGAAGACACTAGTGGGTTTTTCCGGTTTTAAAATTTTTTATAGGGGCCAGAAGAAGAAAAATTTTATGTAACATCTGTCACTATAAAGGGTTTGAAGCAAAGACCGACTAAAGCAAAATAAGTCCCCGGGGTCCTGAGGGGTTTTTTTTCAAGGGTTCAAAGGGAATGCAAATGGAAGTCTGGAACCTTTAAACAATATTTTTAATTTATCTCTTAAAACAGGTGTGTGTCTGAATGGGAAGATGGCAAAGAAATTTCCTATTTTTAAAACGGGGGACAAGTCTTTACCGAAAATTTACCCCCAATAAGCCTGACCTCATTGTAGGCAAATTACTAGAGTCAATTAAGCTAAATTTTTAAAAGAAGCCATCTCGATAAGCAACTTGATTAATGATACTCACAGGGATTCAAAGGGGCCCGGTCTTTCTAACAAATTTTATTAATTTTTTTCATAAAGCTTTTGGGCGTTACCACGATAAAAAATTTTGATTTATTTACTTAGATTTTAGAAGGGCATTTGATAGAGTTTCCGCACCAAAGACGTTGAAGAAAGTAGCACTCAGGGCTTTGGGGGGAACATGCTTGGATCGAATCATGGCTCACAGCAGGAAGCAGAGAGTGCCATAAAGGGGTTTTAAATCCGAGTGGGGATCAGAAAAGGGCGTTCCACAGGGATCAGCTTGGGGGGCCCGTTGTTTTTATAATATATATCAAGCCTTGATGAAAGGAATTACAGTGATATGAGAAAAATTCGCCGATGACACGAAGATGGGTGGGATAATTGATTCAAACATAGATTTAGGGAAACTTCGGGAGGTTTTAGACAAACTCTATCTTGGTCAGAAAAGTGGCAGATGCAGTTAAAAGTAATAAATGCAAGGTTCAAACTGGGAAGTGCCCTAACCCTACACTTATAATTTTAAAAAAATTAAACTTAGCCATACAGATTGCAAAAAGGCTTGGGGGTTGGGTAAGCAGCAACCTTAAACCAAGACACAATCCTAAGCGAAAGTAATAAGGCAATAGATTACGGGGATTTATATAAAGAAGTGAAAGCAGCCAAGGCATACTGAGCTTTATACATCATTAGTAAGGGCCCCACCAGATTATGCACTCAATTCTGTTTTCCCAAAATTTCAGAATGGACATAAATTCTTAGAAAACATTCAGCATAGGGTACAAATTTAAAACAAGAACTAAGAAAAATAAAAAAGGAGGAACACTGCGCAGGCCTGTTGGCCCTCTAGGCAGGTCCTTTACAAATTTTCCCACTAACAAAACATTTGGCCCCAAACCAAATTTTCAATGCCCCCCAAAAAACAACTCCGATGTGCAAGTCTCATTTTAAAACCAACCCCCCCCCACTCATTACTTATCCAACCTAAATTTTTAAACTTCCCCCAAAATCCTAGCCTCAAAAACCCAAATAAGTAAGGGTTTCCCCTCAACAACACCCTATTTCCAAACCAATACTTTCCTATGCCTTTCTAAATCTAAACTTACTAATTTAAATCCATTACCCTGTTCCTCTTGAGAGATATCCTCAAGACCTTGTTAAATCCCTTTATTAATACCTATCTTCCATTATACACTTCATCAGGGCTCCTCTATTCTTTTCTAACAAGTGAAAATTTAACTTTAAAGTCTTCAAACTTTTTTCATAAGGAGATTTCTAATGCAGTATTAAAAATTTTGTCACCCACGCTGAATGTTTTTTTTAACGAATTTTTGTCCTTCTTAAAGGGGACCAAATTGAGCTGCATAATCTAGGTGAGGGCCCTTTCTAATATGTATAAAGCTGCAGTATGACCTCTGACTTCTGTTGCTTTCACTTCTTGATATAAATCCCAGTAATCTTTTTGCCCCATTACGTACCTTTGGCATTGCTGTCTTGGTTAAAGGTTTCTGCTTACCATAACCCCCAATCCTTTTCGCAAACGATGGGTAAGTTCACATTTTTAACTTATAAGTGCTAGGGTTATGGAAACCCCCCCGAGCTTCAAACCTTGCATTTACCACATTGAACTGCATCTGCCACTTTTTTGCCAAGAGTAAGTTTGTCTAAATCCTCCTGAAGTTCCCTAACATCTACGTTTTAATCTTTTCCACCATCTTCGTGTCAACGGGGACTTTGCTCATACACAGCAATTCCTTCATCAAGATCATTGATAATATTAAAACAAAAACGGGCCCAAGACTGATCCCTTTCACCCACTTTTTACGATCCCCACTCGGGTTTTAACCCCATTTTTGGACACTCTCTGCTTTCCGTCTGTGAGCCATGACCATCCACGAGAGCACCCTTTCCCCCCAAAGCCATGACTGCTACTTTCTTCAACAGTCTTTGGTGGGAACTCTTTTCAAATGCCTTACTAAAAACAAAATAAAAAAAAATCAATTCTTTAACGGGGGGGGGAACAGCCCCAAAAGCTTTACTGAAGAAATTAATAAATTGTCAGACAAGGAACAGCCGCAGGGCTACTGGCCCATCGAGGGAGGACTAAGCAACCCACCAACCAAACCTATTCAGGCGATCACATCCACTTTAAGGGAAAGGGGCACGCATTAGATATTACCAAGCAGTCAGGTCTAAAAATCACACTCCCCATCACCCACTAATGCATTTAACCCAAAAAAATAACCTAACAACCTGTCGGTTTTTATACCATTTTTAAAGTTCAAAAGAACTTCTTTTATATGAAGCCAAGGATTTTATTTGCTTTATTGCGAACATTACCACTGTTTCTTGTTTCAGATTACTGCAACCAGAACTCCTAAATCCTTTCCCCAATCCGAAAATTAAGATCCACATATAAAAATAAAATGTAATCTTAAAATTTTGGATTGCAAAAAGGGTTTTGGAGTTCTGGGTTTGCAGTAATCTAAACCAAGACAAAAGTGCGTAAGTGTTTTGAATAAAGCTAAAAGAATCCTTGGCTTCTATAAGAAGCATAAATAATAGGGGTCCCAGGTTGGCAATATAAACCAAATGCAGTATAATGGTCCTTTATTGACTACGTTGCCCCACCAGTGGGCTTTTCAAGTCACAAACAGAACTACCTGGGGGGCAAAAGCAAACAAGTTTAGGTAAGATCCCAATGGGATGAGCGGGGGAAAACGGGACAGATGAAGAATACTCTGGAAGGAGTGTTCTTAGAAGGAAAAAAAGAGCCCGGCTTAAAAACCCGCAAACTAAAACGATCGTGGGCAACTTGAGAACAGGAATAGCAGGGACGTTGCATTAACTTTTTGTATTGAAGTCTTAATCTTTAGTAGCTGGCAGCGGGTAGTCACACAAGGGTAAACACATATGGGAGTTATGGGGTAACTAAGGGAGGTAGCAAGGGCCATTTCAAACTTTTTTTAAGCTGCTTCTAGAAAAGGGGTAAATTTTTCCTTGTTTTCGAAGGTGAAACTAGAGGCTTGATGAATTCAAAACTTGGGTAGGTAAGTGAACGGTGATTCACATCATATTTTACTGTTCCAGCACCCAGGGTTTTGTAGGTTCAGTACGGTCATGGTGTAGTATTTGAAGGAGAAGTGTAAAAGGTAAGGTTTTCCTGAGGGTTACTGGAGTCGTCGTTATCTTCCTTTCTGGAGTGGATTCACTGGGAGAATCTACAATGGTGGTAGCAGGTGACTGAGGTTCGACAGGAAGCAGCTGTGAGGTGTAAATGGTTGTGTAAAAGAGGCTGGGGAGGTGGGAGGCGGTGGTTGAGGCAACTTGATCAAGTTGTCAGCGGTGGGAGTGGTTATAGAAGTTACAGGAGCAGTTTGTTGGGGCAGGAGGACAGGTCTGTTAGGTATGCAGTAAACCTTCAGGGACGTGAGGAAGGATCTTGAGGATGTCTTCTGAAGGTGTGGATTCCGGAAAATTGAAGGCCAGGCATGTTGTTCAGACGGAATAGTTCGTTAATAGTGGTGTTGAAACGTGCCGGGGCCTTGTGCGTCCCCCCCCCCCCCCCCCCCCCCCCCCCCCCCCCCCCTTTTGCAAGGTGAGCATACACCATGCAGTACAGCACCTTGGAAGGACACCGTCGGGGAGTGGAGGAGGGGGTTGCTGGGCGATGGTGCCTGTAGATTAGCGTTTGTAGAAGTCTTGGGTGGCGTCGGTTTGTTGGTTTGGTTTATTGCAGCATATGTCGGTGAATTGGAGGTTTTCTCAGAACTTTAGTTTTCTTCAATATGATTTCTTTCCTGAGTGGGCACTTAGCATGCAAGGGTATGATGATTTACCCTTGCAGTTAGACATGTTGGTGTTGTAGTAATGGTGCAGGATCTGAAATCGTGTCATCATTCCCACATTTTGAAACCAAACTTCTTATTCTTGATGGAGGCAGTCCTTTAGTGGTGTGATTTATAGGAGTAGCAGGTCCAGCAGTGGGGATGTATGATGAAAACGTTCTTGTTCTATATGACTTAGTTGAATGTGGTAATAATGAGATGGCAGACCGTCAGAGAGAGTTGGGCAGCCATGGAGATGTCTGAGAATTGTAATCTTTGCATTGATGTGGCGTTGGGGATCTTTGAGATGCTGTCTACCGAGGCCCACGTGTTTTGTTCCTCATAGATGTCTTAGTGCTTTCAATAGAGAGAGAGGTGACGATATTGTCCAAGTCTTTTCACAAAGACCGATCGTTTCGACTTCAAGAATGGAGACGGGGATAGAGTGAATTGTGGTGTTTGTAGGGTCCTGATTGAAGAGTCGTCCATTAGTTTTAGTGCTTCCGTGTCATCTGTGCAGACGACAACGAAGGAGTCTTTCAGAGAGTGGATTGCCGTAAATTTGACCTGCAGGCAGGTCCTAACGACGGTAGCCAAAGCTAACTTCGAGGAGTCATTTATTGCACCATTCACAGGCTTGATTTTCACACGATTCGACAGCATTGTGAAAAGGATATCACGTTTGTAGAATATAAATTCTACACCCCGACAGGGTCGAAGAGAGGCTTCTTGCAGCTCAATTCTGGTCTCCATATTACAGAATGGACATAAATTCGTTAGAAAACATTCAGCGTAGGATGACTAAATTAATACATAGCATTAGAAATCTTCCTTATGAAGAAAGATTGAAGACTCTTAAGTTACATTCACTTGTTAGACGAAGAATGAGGGGAGACCTGATCGAAGTGTATAAGTGGAAGATAGGTATTAATAAAGGGGATATTAACAAGGTCTTGAGGATATCTCTCCAAGAGAGAACCCGCAGTAATGGATTTAAATTAGATAAGTTTAGATTTAGAAAGGACATAGGAAAGTATTGGTTTGGAAATAGGGTAGTTGATGAGTGGAACAGTCTACCTAGTTGGGTTATTGAGGCTAGGACTTTGGGTAGTTTCAAATTTAGGTTGGATAAGTACATGAGTGGGAGGGGTTGGATTTGAGTGGGACTTGCACATCAGAGCTTATTTCTTGGGTAGCATTGAAAATTGGGTTGGTCAAATGTTTGTTAGTGGGATGAATTGTAAAGGACCTGCCTAGTATGGGCCAACAGGCCTGCTGCAGTGTTCCTCCTTTCTTATGTTCTTATGTTCTTATGAGTGGGAGGGGTTGGATTTGAGTGGGACTTGCACATCAGAGCTTATTTCTTGGGTAGCATTGAAAATTGGGTTGGTCAAATGTTTGTTAGTGGGATGAATTGTAAAGGACCTGCCTAGTATGGGCCAACAGGCCTGCTGCAGTGTTTCCTCCTTTCTTATGTTCTTATGTTCTTTACCTCCTATACCATGAGCTGCCACTTTTCTTAAGAGTCTCTTGTGAGGTACTCTGTCGAAGGCTTTACTAAAATCCAAATAAACAATATCATATTCCTTATCACTGTCAACTGCCTCAAATGTTCTGTTGAAGAACGTCAGTAAGTTTGTCAGGCAGGAACGACCTCTCGTGAATCCATGCTGAGATTCATTTATCAAGTTATGCTCTTCGAGTGACTTCGGATAATGTCAGCTATAATTTGATTCTAATAACTTGCCCACTATAGATGTCAGGCTTATTGGACCAAACGTAGTTCATTAATTTTATTTCTTGCACTTCGACTGTTAGCATAAAATACCATCATATGTTTTTTCTTCTGCACATTCTTCCTATTCATCTTTGTTTTTAAACAATTTCTGAAATTATCATTACCCAGAGTTACTCCATGACAGTTACTATTAAGATTCTTAATATCAGAGCATAAGTCAATATATCCATACTCATTATTTATCATTTCTAAACCCATACCTCTAACTAATCCTAGTTTAAAGTCCTAACAACCCCCTCAACTGAGTTAGCAAGAAAACCCACACCTGCCCTGGATAAGTGAACCCCATCCCTGGCATACATGTCATTTCGGCCATAGAAGTTGTCCCAGTTATCAATGAATGGTACTGCATTATCCTTACAGTGTTTATCCAGCCAACAATTAAGAACATAAGAACATAAGAATGTAGGAACACTGCAGAAGGCCTACTGGCCCATACGAGGCAGGTCCTTATCAAAACGACATCTACCTAAAGCTACTCAAGAAACAACTCCCGCACCCCCCCAAACACCAATCAAACCCAGCCCCTCCCACTCATATATTTGTCCAGTCTCTTCTTAAAGCTACTCAAGGTCCTAGCCTCTATCACCCCACTGGGAAGACTGTTCCACGCATCTACAATTCTGTTAGAAAACCAGTACTTACCTATGTCCTTTCTAAATCTAAATTTATCCAACTTAAATCCATTATTCCTGGTTCTTACCTGGTTCGACACCCTCAGTACTTTATTAATGTCTCCCTTGTTTATGCCCGTCATCCACTTATACACTTCAATGATATCACCCCTCATTCTACGCCTCTCCAGAGAGTGGAGATTTAAGGCTTTAAGTCTATCTTCATACGGGAGGTTCCTTACACAGTAAATCATTTTAGTCATTCTTCTCTGTATGTTCTCTAATGAGTCTATGTCCATCCTGTAGTAAGGGGACCAAAACTGAGCAGCATAATCTAAATGAGGCCAATTGCTCTGGACAACCATTCATTACCAACACCTCTTCTTGGCAAAATGCCACATATAACAGGGCCCCCCCCTTCTTCCTAATTATGTCTATAGCTGTCCTGAACTTTCTAACTAAATCCTCACTTCTACGCTTGCCTACATCATTGCCTCCAGCACTGAGGCAAATAATAGGATTGATCCCATTACCGTTCATGATGTGCAAGAAAGGTATAAAATACCGACAATATGAAAGTTAAGACACATGTGCAACATCTGGATATCTTCATTGTAGTAGACGTTTCGCCATCCAGTGGCTTTATCAATACAGATTCTAGGACATAATAGGAAGACAGTAGAACTATATACAAAAGATGAGGTAATCAGTCCCTCGGCCTTGGAGTTAGTGTTCACAGCATCGTGGTGGAGGAGAGTCTGGAGCAAAGGCAAGAAGACTGGCGCTTTTTATAGGCGTCAGTGAATGGGGCGGGCAGAGACGAGGGCAGTCACTGGTAGGCGGATTCCCCAGTGGAAGTAGGGCCTTCCCAAAGAGATGGGTTAGTTGCACAGCCGTGAAGAAGGTCTTGTGATGTCCTTGAACCAGATTCCATGAGTTGCAGTGTCGACAAGTTGTGCAAGAAAAGGGAAAAAAACCGACAATATGAAAGGAAAAAAAGGCAACATTGGCTAAAACTTATCTAATTTAAATCCCATTACTGAGGTTCTCTCTTGAGAATATCCTTAAGACCTTGTTAATATCCCTTTAATTAAATGGATAGGCATTTCTGCATGAAGAACAGAAGTAGGAGACAAAGGGTATGCTTCCTGGGTCTGGGAGGAGGACAATGTTAGCCGGCTTACAACATCATGAAACGGTAAAGGGAATCAATCCTATTATTTGCCTCATGCTGAGCAATGATGTAGGCAAGCGAAGAAGAGAGGATTTTAGTTAAAAGTTCCTGGACAGCTATAGACATAATAGAAGAAGGGGGGGGCGGGGGGCCACTGTTATATGTGACATTTTGCCAAGAAGAGGTGTTGGTAATGAACGGTTGTCCAGAGCAATTGGCCTCAGTGGTGACGTGTACTTAGCTCAGTGGTGACGTGTACTTAGCTCAGTGGTGACGTGTACTTAGACTCTGTGAAGACCTGTTTGTGTCTCTCTGAGAATCTAACCAGGAAGCCCTCTCTTGAGCAGCTTTACCAGCAGCTGAGAGAAGAACTCAGAGTTGCTAAACTGGAGATACGGCGATTAACGGAGGAGAACAAGAGGATTCGTAGTAATCCACCTGTTGTGAGTCCCCAGGTTAAGAGGGGAGCTTGGTCAGTGGCCGGGCAACATGGAACCAAGCTGAAGATTAAGAAAACGGTTGGAGAGGCAGAGACAACGAGAAACCAGAAGACTGCCGTGGAAACTTCCAACTCATTCTCGGATGCTACCTGACGAATGGTGAGTGTTCTACTGGGAATGCCACAACGATCACCAAGGAAGCATGGCAGACGTGAGTGAACATCCCTAGAACCCCCAACGAAGACCAACGAGAACGTCATGACGAATCTACAAGTGGTTCATCTACCTGGCGAAGGTGAGTCGACTACTCGGAAGCATCAATACGGATAGCGACGCCAATGGAAGGTAAAAACATTGATGTTGGGAAGAAGGAATTGTTAGCCGTCTGGATTACATCAATGAGAGTAAAGGGAGCAATCCTTATATCTGTCTCAGTGCTGAGCATCGATGTTGGCAGACGTAGGAGTGAGACCGATTAGCAGGTATCGGTTCAGCAATAGAGATAATTAGGAAGAAGGGTTGGAACCTGTCCATATGTGGCATTTTGCCAAGGAGATGAGTTGGAAATGAATGGTTGTCCAGAGCAATAGGTGTCAATTGCTGCTGGACAAATACAGTGGAAAAATGCGGTACCATTCATGACAAACTTGGGACCCTCTTCTACGGCAGAAATGACATGTAATGCCAGGGAGGGGGTTCACTTGTCTAGTGTGGGGTGGGAGCACAAGCCAACGCAGTGGAGGGAGCTGTTAGGTCTTCTAAACCTAGGAATAGTTTTTAGTGGTATGGGTTTTTTGGCGGGAAAACTGAGAAGTCGCAGTATAGTACCATGATAATAGAGAACAAGTAATAGGCAAAATGAGGAGATAGTGGAAAGCCCATGGCACTAATTGACAATGACCAGTAAATAGGTTTAGATGGAATAAACAGAAAGGAGCAGGAAGGGTCAAAGAGATAGAGGTCATTAAATATTATTACACAAATAGTCGCAGTGCTAGGAATAACAATGGACGAGTTGAGACTAGTTGCTAGTGCAGTAACATAGATGTATTTGCCATTACGGAGACGTGGTTTAATTCAAAAAGTCGGACAATGGGCCTGCAGGAATGTCACATTCAGGGTTTTAAATTGTTTCCAAGTAGAGAGAATATCGGGAAGGGGGGTGGGGGGCAGTGTATGTCCAGATCGCTTGAAACTGTTGCATAAAAAACGGGTATAATGTCAGAAGTAACACATATAGAGTCTGTTTGGATAGAATTTTCAGAGGGTCATGAAAAATTAATTTAAGGTGTGAAATACCCGTCCCCCCGAATTTAGATAGGGACCAGGGAGACTAATATGTTTCGGAGGAAATTGTTAGGGCCACAAGGCACGATAATGTAGTATTCTAGAGAACTTTAACTTTAGTTCATATTGATTGGAATTTCTTGACTGGGAATTTAGAATCAAACGATTTCTTAGTATAGTAGTACAGAATGTTTTTTGAAGGCATTGTGACATAAAACCTACCAGGGTATAACCTGCTTGATCAAGTTATCTTGGCAAACAATGAATCCCTTGTATAATAATTTTAGAAGTCACAGAGGAACTGGGTGCTAGCGACCACAAATCAATTACAATTTAGAAAGAATGGAATATGAAATAGTAGGGATAACTCATTAACAGTCCCAGATTTTCGCTTACAGATTACGATGAGGGCTTAGAGAACACTTTCATCTGTTGACTTGGGGTAACGAAGAGAGCTATTCAATATGACAGTTTTCTGAACACAAATACATGCTGCTTCAAAGAACGCATATCCCTTATAAGGAAAATAGATCAATAGAATGACCCAAAATGGATGAATAATAGGCTAAATACTTAATAGGCATAAGAAAGGAATTTATAAAGGCGTAACACAGAGGCGAGGGTCATCTTAGGAATCTGTATAGACATAGAGGGACATAAAAGGGGATAAGAAAGCTAAAAGGGACTAGGCAATTAAGTTGCTCTAGGGATTCTAAAACTAACCCAAAAAGTTTTTTCCAGAATATAGAACAAAAGTCAGAGATCAGATAAGGTTGCCCCTAAAATAACTAGGGGCATCTTACTGACAAGAGAATGAAATGTGCTCGATTTAAAAATTATTTTCTCTCGGTTTTTACCGCAGGAAGACACCAGTAGTGTTCCCGGTAATTAATTTTTATAGTGGGCCAGAAAAAAGATAAATTTTTGAACATCAAAGTCACTAGTGAAATGGTTGTGAAGCAGATAGATCCGACAGAAGCAAAATAAGTCACCCGGTACCGATGAGGTTTTTTCAAGGTTTCTCAAAAATGCAAAATGGAAGTCTTGTGACCATTACCTAATATTTTTTTAATTTATCTCATCAAACAGGTGTAAGTGGTCTGATATTGGAAGCTGGGCTAATGTAATTCCTATTTTTAAACAAGGGACAAGTCGTTACCCCGTCAAATTACCGCCCAATAAGCCAGACCTAAATTGTGAGGCAACCTTAGCAAGAGTCAATAAGCTGAGATTATAAGAAGCCCATCACGATAAGCATAGCTTGATTTAATGATACACAGCATGGATTCACAAGAAGGCCGGTCTTGTCTAAAACCTAATTTATATAACTTTTTTCAGTAAAAAAAAACAACAAAAAAGCGTTTGATGCTGTTGACCACGATAAAGAATTTGATATTATTTACTTTAGATTATAGTAAGGCATTTGATAGAGAACGCACCAAAACTGTTTAAGAAAGTAGCAGCTCATGGCATTGGGGAAAGTGCTCTCAGTGATCGATCATGGCCCACAGACAGGAAGCAGAGAGGTCCTTAAATGGGTTAAAATCCGAGTGGGGATCATAACAGTGGCGTTCCACAGGGATCAGTGCTTGGGCCCGTTGTTGGTTTATAATCTAAATCAATGATCTTGATGGAAGGATATTTACTAGTGATATGAGCCAAATTCGCCGATGACACGAAGATAGTAGATAATTGATTCAAACGTAGATGTAGGTAACTCTTCTAGGAGAATTTTAGACAAACTCTACTCTGGTCCAAAAAGTGGCAGATGCAGTTCAATGTAGATAAATGCAAGGTTCTGAAGCTCGGAAGTATCCATTAACCCTAGCACTTATAAGTTAAATATGTAGAACTTAGCCATCCAGATGGCGAAAAGGACTTGGGGGTTTATGGTAAGCAGCAACCCTTAAACCAAGACAGCAATGCCTAAGCGTACGTAATAAGGCAAATAGATACTGGGATTTTATCAAGAAGTGTAAGCAACAGAAGGCCAGAGTCCATACTGGCATGCATATACCAACATTAGTAAGGCCTCACCTAGATTTATGCAGCTCAATCTGGTCTCCATATTACAGAATGGACATAAATGCGTTAGAAAACATTTCAGCGAAGAGACTAAATTAATACATTAGCATTAAGAATATACTTCCTTATGAAGAAAGATGAAGACTCTTAATTACATTCACTTTTAGCCGAAGAATGAGGGGAGCCTGATCGAAGTGTATAAGTGGAAAGATAGTATTAATAAAGGGGATATTAACAAGGTCCTTGAGATATCTCTCCAAGAAGAACCCCGCTGTAATGGATTTAAATAGATAAGTTAGATTTAGAAAGGACATAGGAAAGTAATTGTTTGAAATAGGGTAGTTGATGAGTGAACAGTCTACTAGATTGGGTATTGAGCTATTGACTTGGTAGTTTCCCAATTAGGGTTGATAAGTACATGAGTGGAGGTTGGATTTGAGTGGGACTTGCACATCAGAGCTTATTTCTTGGGTAGCATTGAAAATTGGGTTGGTCAAATGTTTGTTAGTGGGATGAATTGTAAAGGACCTGCCTAGTATGAGCCAACAGGCCTGTTGCAGTGTTCCTCCTTTCTTATGTTCTTATGTTCTTATTTAGATTATGCTGCTCAGTTTGGTCCCTTTACTACAGGAATGAAGGAACTTAGACTCATTAGAGAACATACAGAGAAGAATGACTAAAATGATTTACTGTGTAATCCACCTGTTGTGAGTCCCCAGGTTAAGAGGGGAGCTTGGTCAGTGGCCGGGCAACATGGAACCAAGCTGAAGATTTAAGAAAACGTTGGAGAGGCAGAAACAACGAGAAACCAGAAGAACTGCCCGTGGAAACATCCAACGCTCATTCTCCTTGGCAACCTGACGCCTTTGAGTGTTCTACTGGAATGCCACAACGAGCACCAAGGAAGGATTGCAGACGTGATGAGACATCCCTAGAAACCCCAACGAAGACCATCGAGAACGTCATGACGAATTCTACAATGGTGTAATGCTACCTGCGAATGGAGTCGACTATCTCGGAGCATCACTACGGACGATGTCCAAGGCAGGTAAAAACATTGTGTTGTTGGGGATAGCCAGATAAGGTACATGGATATGGCATTCCGTTTGAAGGATAGGAAGAAGGAGGCAGAGGTATTTTTTCCTGGGCTGGGATGAAGGATATGTTAGAAGTCCTGGATGACATCATGAGAGGTAATGGGAAGCAATCCATTATCTGTCTCAGTGCTGGAGGCAACGATGTTGGCAGACGTCAGGAGTGAGGACCTGATAGAGCAGGTATAGGTCAGCAATAGAGATATTAGGAAGAAGTGGAACCTGTCATATGTGGTCATTTTGCCAAGGAGATGATTGAAATGAATGGTTGTCAGAGCAATTGTGTCAATTGCTGGCTGGACAAATACTGTAAGGAAAATGCGGTAACATTCATTGACAACTGGGACCTCTTCTATGGCAGAAATTGACAATTGTATGCCATGATGGGGTTCACTTGTCTAGGAGTGGGTGTGGGAGCCACTGGCTAACAAGGCAGTGGAAGGGAGCTGTAGTCTTTAAAACTAGGAAATATTAGTGGTATGGGTTTTTTGCATGAAACGTGAAGTCTCAGGTATAACATGAGTACTAGGAAGAATATACTGGCAAAATGAGGTGATATCGGAAAGCCAGTTGGCACTATTGACAAGGAACAGTAATAGGTTTAGTGGAAAAACAGAAAGGAGCAAGGAATGATAAAGAGAAAGGAGGGTCCTTAAGTATATATTACACACATAGTCGCAGTACTAGATAAGATTGGACGAGTTGAGACAAGTGCAAGTGCAGGTAACCTAGATGTATTTGCCATTACTGAGACGTGGTTTAATTCAAAAAGTCGGGCAATGCCGCAGAATGTCACATTCAGGTTTCAAATAGTTTCCAAGAAATAGAATATCGGGAAGGGGGGGAGGGTGGCATTGTACGTCCGAGGGATCGCTTGAAACTGTTGCATTAAAACAAAACGGGTATTAAGTCATGAATAAACACATACGAGGTCCTGTTTGGATAGAATTTTCAAGGGCATGAAAAATTAACTTTAGGAGATATACCGTCTCCCCCAAATTTAGATATGGACCAGGGAAACTACTATGGAGGAAATTGTTAGGCACAAGGCACGATAAGTAGTAATTCCTAGGAGACTTTAACTTTAGTCAAATTGATTGAATCTCTTGACTGGGAATTTAGAATCAAAACGACATCTTAAAGTGTTCAGCTTGTTTTTTGAAGCAGTTTGGTGACAAACCTACAAGGGTAATAACCTGCTTGACTTAGTTCTGGCAAACAATGAATCCCTTGTTAATAATTTAGAAGTTTATCAAGGAACTGGGTGCTAGCGACCACAAATCAATTACCTTTAGAATTGAATGGAAGTATGATAGTAGGGATAACTCAGTAACAGTCCCAGATTTTCCGCTAGCAGATAACGAATGGCTAGAGAACACTTATCATCTGTTTACCTGGTAACGGAAGAGAGCTAACAATATGAGTTTTCTGACACAAAACCTGCTGCACAAGAACCTTATCCCTTACAAAGAAATTTAGATCAAATAGAAATGGACCCAAAATGGATGAATATTAGGCTGCAATATCTACTAGGGCATAAGAAAGGAATATTATAGGCGATCAAAGAGGCGATTGTCACCTTATGAATCATATATTGACATTAAGAGGGGACAATAAAAAAGGGAAAGAAAAGTCTAAAAAGGGAACTATGAAATTAATAGTTGCTAGGGATCCTAAACTAAACCCACAAAGTTTTTTCCAGTATATAGAACAAAAGTCAGAGATAAATAGTCACCTTAAAATAACTTATGGGCATCTACTGACAAAGAAATGAAATGTGCTCGCTTAAAAAAATTATTTTTCTCTCTCGTTTTTACACAGGAAGACACTAATAATATTTCCGGTATTTAATTTTTATAGGGGCCAGAGAAGTAAATTATGTAACATCACAGTAAACTAGTGGAAATGGTTGTGAAGCAAGATTGACCGCTGAAAGCAAAATACGTCACCGGGTCCTATGAAGGTTTTTTCAAGTGGTTCTAAAGAATGCAAAATGGACAGTCGTGAACCATTAACTAATATTTTTAATTTATCTCTTCAAACAGGTGTAGTGTCTGATATTGGAAGATGGCTAATGTATTCCTATTTTTAAAACCTGGGACAAGTCGTTACCTGTCAAATTACCGCCAATAAGCCTGGACCTCATGTAGGCAAATTACTAGAGTTCAATTATAGTTGAGAATATAAAAGCCATCTCGATAAGCATAGCTTGATTAATGAATCCTCAGCATGGACTTCACAAAGCCGGTCTTGTCCTAACTAATATATTAACTTTCTATCAGCATAGCATTTGAGGGCCTGTTGACCACGATAAAGAAATTTGATATATTTACTTAGATTTTAGTAAAGGCATTAGATAGAGTTCCGCACCAAAGACCTGTTGAAGAAAGTAGCAGCTCATGCATTTGGGGAAGGGTACTCTCGTGGATTGAATCATGGCTCACAGACAGAAGCAGAGCGTGTCCATAAATGGGGTTAAATCCGAGTGGGGGATCAGTAACAAGTGGCGTTCCACAGGATCAGTCTTGGGCCCGTTTGTTGTTTATAATATATTTCAATGATCTTGATGAAGGAATGACTAGTGATATTGAGCAATTCGCCGATGACACGACGAATATAGGTAGGATAATTAGATTCAAACGAGATGTTAGGGAACTACAGGGAGGATTTAGACATACTCTACTCTTGTCAGAAAAGTGGCAGATCAGTTCAAATGTAGATAAATGCAAAGGTTCTGAAGGCTCGGGAGTGTCATAAACCCTAAGCACTTATAAGTTAAAATAGATAGAACTACCATACAGAATGCGAAAAGGACTTGGGGGTTATGGTAAGCAGCAACCTTAAACCAAGACAGGCAATGCCTAAGCGTAACGTAATAAGGCAATAGATTACTGGGATTTATATCACGAAGTGTACGCCGGGAAGGATCCCATTTCTACTGCGTGTTTGACACGAATGGAAATAAATGGATAAAAATAACCGACACAATGCAATATAAACACAAATGCAGTTTTTTTATTCTCTCATGGAGAGAATATCCTCAAGACCTTGTTAATATCCCCTTATTTATACCTATCTTCCACTTATACACTTCATCAGGTCTCCCCGCATTCTTTGTCTAACAGTGAATGTAACTTAAGAGGCTTCAATCGATCTTCATAATGAAGATTTCTAATGCTATGTATTAATTTATCATCCTACGCTGAATGAATTCTAACGAATTTATGACAATTTTGTAAAAGGAGACCAGAATTGACTGCATAATCTAGTGAGGCCTTACTAAATGAGTATAACAGCTGCAGAAAGACTCTGGACTTCTTTTGCTTACACTTCTTGATATAATCCCAGTAATTCTATTTGCCTTATTCGTAGCTTAGCATTGCTCTCTTGGTATAAGGTTATGCTGCCTTACCATAACCCCCAAGTCCTTTTTATCGCAATCTGTATGGACTAAGTTTCTACATTATTTTAACTTATAAGTGCTAGGTTATGACACTTCCGAGCTACAGAACCTTGCATTTATCTACATTGTAACTGCATCTGCCACTTTTCTGACCAAGAGTAGATTTGTCTAAATCCCCTGAAGTTCCCTAACAGTCTACGTTTGAATCAATTATCCTAACCAATCTTCGTGTCATCGGCGAATTTGCTCATATCACTAGTAATATCCTAGCATCAAGATCATTGATATATATTATAAACAACAACGGGCCCAAGACTTGGATCCCTGTGGAACGCCACATGTTACTGATCCCCACTCGGATTTACCCCATTTTATGGACACTCTCTGCATCCTGCTTGCGCCATGAATTCGATCCACGAGAGCACTCTTCCCCCATGCCATAGCTGCTAATCTTCTTCAACAGTCTTTGGTAGCGGAACTCTATCAAATGCCTACTAAAATCTAAGTAACTAATTCAAATTCTTTATCGTGGTCAACAGCCTCAAGCTTTCTGAAAAAAGTTATTAAATTAGTTAGAACAAGACCGGCCTTGTGAATCCATGCTGAGTTATCAAAAATAAGCTATGCATACGAGATGGCTTCTTAAATTTGACTATAATTGACTCTAGAAAATTTGCCTACAATTGAGGTCAGGCTTATGGGCGGTAAATTGACGGATCGACTTGTCCCCTGTTTTAAAAAATAGGAATTACCTTAGCCATCTTCCACATATCAGACACTACACCTGTTTGAAGAGATAAATTAAAAATATTAGTTAATGGTTCACAGACTTCCATTTTGCATTCCTTTATAACCCTTGAAAAAACCTCATCAGGACCCGGTGACTTATTTTGCTTCAGTCGGTCTATCTGCTTCACAACCATATCACTAGATGACATGATGTGATGTACATAATTTATCTTCTTCTAGCCCACTATAAAAATTAATTACCGGAACACTACTAGTGTCTTCCTGTGTAAAAACCGAGCTTTATCAAGCCATTACGTAATGGCTTGATAAAGCTCCTGGAGAGCGAAACGTTGCCACAATAAATGTCACATTAGTTGCACATTGTGTCCTTATACATTACTATTGTCGTAATTCTACCACATTATTACGACTCTAATTTCATAGTCACGATAGCCTTTCTAATCGCCTTTGTATTACTTCTCTTTTAAGCTGACATATTTCAGTAATGTTAACCACTCCTCTCTGATGCGCCTATAAATTCCCTTTCTCCCCCAAAGAGATGCTTTAACCTCCTTTTAACCACATTTGGGGATCGTTATTAATAAACCTAATTTCTCTCTGGGAATGTATATACTCTGGCACTGTGTTACATTATTAAGAAAACAATCTAAAAGCAGATCCCATCATATTCCATAAATTTGATTATCGTCAATAAAAATCCATTACTAGATAACCCCAATCAAGATTAGACAGATGTTCCCTAAGTCCATTATTCAATCGGCAGAACGAAAATCGGGGATTTTTACTGTATTAACATTATTCTTCATTCCCATTAATGCAAAAGTGATGGATTTGGATCCCTTTGCCCAAGCTCTTCAGTGATCTCCCCAGATTATTCACTAGTTTTTTTTTGTTCCTTATTTGACAAGACTAGGTCTAGCAAACTATTACCCCTGGTAGGTTCAGTTACACTCTGTTTCAGAAAACAGTCCTGAACTGTTTCCATGAAGTCACTGGATTCTAGAATACCTGTCAAAGAATTCCAGTCAATTTGGCTAAAGTTAAAGTCCCCTACTATGACTACGTTACGGTGTCCAGAAGCCCTAACAATTTCGTCCCAAAGAAGTCTCCCTCTATCGTGATCCAAGCCTGGAGGTCGGTATATTACACCTAGAATTAGTTTTTCTTGACCCTCCACGAACTCTACCCAAACAGACTCTATTACTGAACATCAAAATGGTATACAATACCGACAGGTTGGTAGGTAAGACACATAGGCAACAGTTAGGCAACTTTATTCCGAAACGTTTCGCCTACACAGTAGGCTTCTTCAGTCGAATACAGAAAGTAGGCAGGAACAGTAGAGAAGACGATTTAATCAGTCCATCACCCTTAAAGTCGTAGAATTTGAGGTTGTCAGTCCCTCGGCCTGGAGAAGTTCAGTTCCATAGTCAGGAACTATCTGAAGATCAAGCGACCGTGCGGAGACCTTAAATACGTCGAAGGAGAGGTGGCGGAGTAGTAGAGATAGTGAGAATGTCGCCACTGAAAAGGGTCAGGTCCCTCTCAGAATCCAACAATTCTCACTTGAAAAGTTGTCAAGGGGTTTTCTGTATCAAGATGCCAAGTGTTGCAGTGTCTGACAAAGATGACACAAAATGTAATACAATACCGACAGTTGAAGTAAGACGACATAGGCAACAGTTAGGCAAACTTTATCCGTAAAACGTTTCGGCCTACACAGTAGGCTTCTCAGTCGAATACAGAAAGTAGGCAGGACAGTAGAAGAGAAGATGTCTCAGTTCCATCACCATAAAGTCGTAGAATTTGAGGTTGTCAGTCCCCGCCTGGAGAAGATCAGTTCATAAGTCAGGAACTATCTCAGATAGATTACCAGTTTGTATTCAACACTAGTAATGCCTCACTTACAATCATGCAGTATGTATACATCACTGATAACTTTAGACACATGTGCAACTCATTTGGTTCTTTATTGAGGAAACGTTTCGCCCACAGTGGCTTCATCAGTCCCATACATAGGAGAAACCTTTGTGAAGAAAAGGTAGAAATGAGGTAAACAGTCCTCAACCCTTGAGCGATGTGTTCATTTCCCATCAATCTCGATGGCGAAACGTTTCGAATAATAGATACCCTATCTGTTGATATGTGTCTTACCTAACAACCTAGTCGGTATTTTATTGCCATATTAATGTTCAATCTGTCAGGACACAGCAACACAAGGGTATCTTGGCACAGACTCTGCATTCAACTTCCGACAACCTCACTAGTGAGAACGGCTGGATTTGAAGTGACTCTGGCCACCCAACATCTGCTGCGAGTTGTCTTACCCGAAGGTAGGTCGCGGGCAGCCCCCAACAGTGTCAGATGTCTCCATTGTTTAGCAACTTTACCTCTGGCATATGGTGTAGGAGCATTGCTATATGTCTGCAGCAGCATTGTTTCTGAGTGAGAGTGCGCCCAAGGAATAGGGAAGGCGTTGAAATCTCGCAACCCACAATAATACACCAGTGAGTGCAGTGCTGAGCTCTGCAATGTCGAGGGTGTGGTCTTGGGTTCTTTAGATGTTATATAAGGTAATGGGCGCCCCAGTTATGTGCACAAGGATGGCCTGTACCTCACATCCTCCCCACAGTCCACAGGGTTGGCGATAACCTCATGAGGTATTGTATTGGATACAAATACAGCCTGATGCCTCTACAGTGAATGCGCCGGGTCCATGTGCCGAAAATACCCACAAAACCGGGTAGTACTTGGCAACATAGCGTCGAGCTGTCAGAGTTTGTTGTAAGCAAGACGAATTCCAACCCGATCCCGAATACGCCTCCAGCAAAAAGGTGCTGTTACCCCTCAGGGCCCTTGAATGTTCCATTGGTAGGAACCTTGAGGGGTGAGTTGGTACCGAGTTTATTCATCGCTGTTGTTTCGCTGAGCTGGAGACTGAGTCCTGGCCCGCCTCGGAGAACCTGCAAATTCCCATGGCATCCACTGTTCTCCTCTTCGGTCAGAAAGCACACTCTCAGGAGCGTACTGACCATCTGCCGGAATGCGCTCTGTTGTTCCGTGGAGTTGATTGTGTTGCAAATAAGATCCGTGAACACCTTGATGAGTGCTACGAGATCCTCCCTGGTGAGGGCCTGCTTTGGAGATGGGTTCGAAACAGTGGATATTATCTGGGCTGCTGTGGTCTGTAGGGACTGCTGAGGGTTGGATTTCTTTATTGTATGCACCATGGTCTGTTGCTGTATACCAGGTTGAGTAGCCGGGATCTGCTGGTGAGGTGCCAGTTGAGTCTGCAAAGCTCCTGTGCCTGGAGGTCGGTATATTACACCTAGAATTAGTTTTTCTTGACCCTCCACGAACTCTACCCAAACAGACTCTGTTACTGCTCCATCTATTTTTATACCTGTTTTTATGCAACAATTAATATTTTCTCGAACATGTTTAGGTAAGACACATGTGTGAACATACAATGCAACTCCTCCCCCCTTCCCATTACATCTATCCACATTGAACAACTTAAATCCCTGAATATTACACTCAGCAGTCATATCCCGACTCTTTAAATCATACCACGTTTCAGTTAATGCAATGATATCAAAGTTCCCAGCACATGCTACCAAACGTAGTTCATTAATTTTATTTCTTGCACTTCGACTGTTAGCATAAAATACCATCATATGTTTTTTCTTCTGCACATTCTTCCTATTCATCTTTGTTTTTACACAATTTCTGAAATTATCATTACCCAGAGTTACTCCATGACGGGTTACTATTAGATCTAATATCAGAGCCTAAGTCAAATATATCCATATTCATTATTTATCATTTCTAATCCCTACCACGCTACCTAATCCTGTTTAAAAGTCTAACAACCCCCTCACTGAGTGAGCATAAAACCCACACCTGCCCCTGGGATAAGTGAACCCCATCCTGGCATACATGTCATTTCGGCCATAGAAGTTGTCCCAGTTATCAATGAATGGTACTGCATTATCCTTACAGTGTTTATCCAGCCAACAATTAAGAACATAAGAACATAAGAATGTAGGAACACTGCAGAAGGCCTACTGGCCCATACGAGGCAGGTCCTTATCAAAACGAGTGCTGACCTGTACTTTGGGAGTGCTGACCTGTACTTAACTCTGTGAAGAAGTGTCTTGTTTGCTCCCGTGGACTGAACCAAGATGCCCTCCATCGAGCAACTTTACCAGCAACTTAAGGAAGAATTGAGGGCAGCGAAGATGGAGATACGGCGATTGACCGAGAAAAACAAGAGGATTCGTAGTAGTCCTCCTTTTTCGAGTCCTCAGGTCCAAGAAGGGATCGTGGACAGTGGTTTGACAGCATTGGACGACGAATTGACGATCAAGAAGACGAATGGAAACCAAAACGAGAAAAGAAAGAGACGCGTGGAAACTCCGGGAAACCTCCAACCATTCTCGGTGCTACCCCGAAGGGGATTACTACTGGGACGTCACGACAAAACGACAACAAGAAGGTAAAAATTTTTTGTTGGGGGATAGCCAGGTTTAGATCATGGAAGGCATTCCCTGTTTAAAGGGACGGGAGTAGGAGAAAAAGGGGTTGTTTTTTCCGGGGCTGGGATGGAGGACATTGTTAGCCGGCTGACAAAATCATGAACGAAATGGGATCAATCCTATTATTTGCCTCAGTGCTGGAGGCAATGATGTAGGCAAGCGTAGAAGTGAGGAATTTAGTTAGAAAGTTCAGGACAGCTATAGACATGATTAGGAAGAAGGGGGGCGCCCTGTTATATTTTGGCATTTGCCAAGAAGAGGTGTTGGTAATGAATGGTTGTCCAGAGCAATTGTAAAAATTTGTTGGCTGGATAAAACACTGTAAGGATAATGCAGTCCCAATTCATTGACAACTGGCAACTTCTATGGCCGAAATGACATGTATGCCAGGATGGGGTTCACTTATCCAGGGCAGGTTGGGTTTTCTTGCTAACTCAGTTGAGGGGGTTGTTAGGACTTTAAACTAGGATTAGTTAGAGGTATGGGTTTTAAAATGATTAATAATGAATATGGATATATTGACTTATGCTCTGATATTAAGAATCTTAATAGTAACTGTAAAGGATTAACTCTGGTAATATAATTTCAGAAATGTTTTAAAAACAAAAGATGAATAGGAAAAATGTGCAGAAGAAAAAACAATATGATGGTATTTATGCTAACAGCCCGAAGTGCAAGAAATAAAATTAATGAACTACGTTTGGTAGCATGTCCCTGGGAACTTTGATATCAATTGCATTAACTAAAACGTGGTATGATTTAAAGAGTCGGGATAGACTGCTGAGTGTAATATTCAGGGATTTAAGTTATTAAAATGTGGATAGATGTAATGGGAAGGGGGAGGAGTTGCATTGTAGTTCAGAAAAATATTAATTGTTGCATAAAAAAAGGTATAAAATAGATGGGCAGTAACAGAGTCTGTTTGGGTAGAGTTCGTGGAGGGTCAAGAAAACTAATTCTAGGTGTAATATACCGACCTCCAGGCTTGGATCACGAAGAGGGAGACTTCTTTGGGACAAAAATTGTTAGGGCTTCTGGACACAGTAAACGTAGTCATAGTAGGGGACTTTAACTTTACCCAAAAATTGACTGGAATTCTTTGACAGGTATCTAGAGTCCAGTGACTTCATGGAAACAGTTCAGGACTGTTTTCTGAAACAGAGTGAAACTAAAACCTACCAGGGTAAAAAATTTGCTAGCCCTAGTCTTGTCAAATAAGGAAACACCCCGTGAATAATCTGGAGATCATGAAGAGCTTGGCGCAAGTGATCACAAATCCATCACCTTTACATTAATTGGGAATGCAAGAATAATGATAATACATAAAATCCCCCATTTTTCGTTCTCCGATTATAATGGCTTAGGAACATCTGTCAATCTTGATTGGGGTTACTAGCTAATGATTTTATTGACGATAATCTACTTAATGAATATGAAAGGGTCTGCTTTTATGATTGTTTTCTTAATAATGTACACAGTGCCAGAGTTATACAATCCCCAGAGAGAAATTAGGTCTAAATAATAACGATCCCAAAAGGGTTAACAGGAGGTTAAAAGATCTATTAGGGAGAAAATGGGATTATAGGGACAGAAGAGGAAGGTAAACTTACCAAAGTTTGCAGCTTAAAAGAGAAGTAAAAAAAAAAGGCGATTAGAAGGGTAAACTACATGAAATTAGAGTTGCTATGAATCAAAGACTATCCAAAGGGTTCTTTCAATGTTTAGGGGAGGTGAAGAAAAAGTGGACCTCTGAAATCGGAATGGACAGCTGACGGATAAAGAACTGGAAATGGGGTTCCTTAATTAATGACTATTTTTTGTCAGTTTTACACAGGGAAGATGTAAATGAGATTCCAGTAATAACAATTATTAGTTCTGAAATTTAAGTTAACTAATATTACTGTCACGAGGGAAAATGGGTTTTTAAACAGATAGACAAACTGAAACAAAAAAAGTCCCGGACCCGATGGTTGTTTTCAAGGTACTTAAGGAATGCAAGATGGAGCTTATCAGCCCTTAACGAGTGTATTCAATGCGTTTCCCTCCTTACCAGTGTTGGCCAGAGTGTGGAAGAGCTAATGTGGTTCCTATATTCAAATCAGGGATAAGTCCACCCTTCAAATTACCGTCCAATAAGCCTGACATCTAAGTGGGGCAAGTTATTAGAATCAATTATAGCTACATATCAGAAGTCACCTTGAAGACATAACTTTATAAATGAATCTCAGCATGGATTCACGAGAGGTCGTTCCTGCCTGACAAACTTACTGACGTTCTTCAAAAGAACATTTGAGGCAGTTGACAGTGATAAGGAATATAATATTGTTTATTTGGATTTTAGTAAAGCCTTTGACAGAGTACCTCACAAGAGACTCTTAAGAAAAGTGGCAGCTCATTTTATAGGAGGGTTTAAAATTCTAGCATGGATTGAGGGATGGCTTACCAATAGAAAGCAAGAGTTACCATTAATGGAGTGAAATCTGAATGGGGATTAGTCACAGTGGCGTTCCACAAGGACAGTTTTTAGGCCCTCTCTTGTTCATAATTTACATTAATGACCTTGATGAAGGGATTACATGACATGAATAAGTTTGCTGATGATACAAAGGATAGGCCGTATAATTCACTCTGAGGAGGATATCAAAGAACTCCAGACGATTTGAACAAATTAATGTCTTGGTCGGAAATGAGATGAAGTTTAATGTAGATAAGGGGAAAGGGTTACGGGCCCTTGGAAAATGAAAATAACCCTCGAAGCTATAACCCTAGGTAAAATAAGTTTGGCATACAGAATAAAAAAAGATTTGGGGAAAGTCAGGGGAAAAGAAAGAAATCAAAAGGGCCAAGAAAGCGTCCCTCAGTGTCGCAAAAAGGGCCCCAACAGATTACTTGGTTTTATCTCAAGAAGAAAGAAACCCGAAGCCCCAAAAGTTATTTTACAGCTCTATAAATCACTAAGAGCCTCTTTTTAAGATTATCTGCTCATTTTTGGCCCCCTTTACTACAGGATGGACAAATTTCATTAGAGAACATACAAGAAGAGTGACTAAAATATTTACTGTTAAAGGAACCTCCCGTAGAAATAGGGCTTTAAAACCTTTAAAAATCCATTCTCTGGAGAGGCGTAGAATGAAAGGGGGGATATCATTTTTAAAATTGTATAAAGGATGACGGCATAAACAAGGGGGAAAATTAATAAATAATGAGGGTTTTTCCCAACCAGGTAAGAAACCCGGAAAAATGGGGTTTTTAAGGGGGATAAATTTAGATTTGAAAGGGCATAGGAAGTACTGGTTTTCTAACAGAGTTGTAGACGTGAACCGTCTTCCCAGGGGTGAAATAGGGTAAAGGCCCTTTGGGAGCTTTTAAAAAAAAGACTGGACAAATATATTTAACCCGGGGGGCCGGGGGTTTTATTGGGTTTTTGGGGGGGGGAGGGGGTTGTTTTTTTTGAGTAGCTTTTGGGAATTCGTTTTGATAAGGGCCTCCTCGTATGGGGCCCGTAGGCTTCGCGTGTTCCTAACCCCTTTTTATGGGTTTTTAATTATCAAGAAACAACTCCCGCAACCCCCCAAAACCAATCAAACCCAGCCCCTCCCGCTCATATATTTGTCCATCTCTTCTTAAAGCACCCAAGGTCCTAGCCTCTATCACCCCACTGGGAAGACTGTTCCACGCATCTACAATTCTGTTAGAAAACCAGTACTTACCTATGTCCTTTCTAAATCTAAATTTATCCAACTTAAATCCATTATTCCTGGTTCTTACCTGGTTCGACACCCTCAGTACTTATTAATGTCTCCCTTGTTTATGCCGTCATCCACTTATACACTTCAATGATATCACCCCTCATTCTACGCCTCTCCAGAGAGTGGAATTTAAGGCTTTAAGATCTATCTTCATACGGGAGGTTCCTTACACAGTAAATCATTTTAGTCATTCTTCTCTGTATGTTCTCTAATGAGTCTATGTCCATCCTGTAGTAAGGGGACCAAAACTGAGCAGCATAATCTAAATGAGGCCAATTGCTCTGGACAACCATTTATTACCAACACCTCTTCTTGGCAAAATGGCACATATAACAGGGCGCCCCCCCTTCTTCCTAATTATGTCTATAGCTGTCCTGAACTTTCTAACTAAATCCTCACTTCTACGCTTGCCTACATCATTGCCTCCAGCACTGAGGCAAATAATAGGATTGATCCCATTACCGTTCATGATGTTGTCAAGCCGGCTAACAATGTCCTCCATCCCAGCCCCAGGAAAGCATACCCTTTGTCTCCTACTCGTGTCCTTCAAGATGAACATCAAAATGGTATACAATACCGACAGGTTGTTAGGTAAGACACATATGCACAGTTAGACAACTTACTTCCGAAACGTTCCGCCTACACAGTAAGTGCTTCTTCTTCAGTCGAATACAGAAAATGCGAGGGCAGGAACAGTAAGATGTGAAGACGATGTAAATGCAGAACCATCACCCTTGTAGTCCCGTCGAATTTGAGTGTCAGTCCTCGGGCCTGGAGAGAAGTTATGTTCCATAGTCAGGAACTAGTTCCTGACTAACAAATTATAAAAGGCAAGGAAAAATCCGGAGGCAGAGCTTTGAAGAGAGAGACTTATGTAGCAGCTGCAGACATTAAGCCACAACAGCAGTAGTACGAGTAACAAAAATACCAACCCTGAGTGTACTTGTAATAATCACCTATCGTGTTAATATAGTCTTCACGGCTGGCACTAATAATGTATGAACCTTGAAGGTACCTGCATACCACACTAGTGTGTATCAGGTAAGGTAGTGGAAGGTACCCAGCACAGACACGTGTGTGTATCCAGGTAGTGAAGGTACCCACACAGATCACTGTGTAGGTATCAGGTAGTGAAGGTACCCAGCCCCAGCAACAGATCACTGTGTGTATCAGGTAGTTGAAGGTGCCCAGCACAGACACTGTGTGTATCAGGTAGTAAGGTACCCAGCACAGACCCTGTGTGTATCAGGTAGTGAAGGTGCCCAGCACAGACCACTGTGTGGATCAGGTAGTGAAGGTGCCCAGCAAGACACTGTGTGTATCAGGTAGTGTGAAGGTAACCACACAGACACTGAAGTATCAGTAGTGCAGGTAACCAGCACAGACACTGGATGGGTATCAGTTAGTGAAGGTAACCCAGGCACAGACACTGTGTGTATCAGGTAGTGAAGGTATCCCAAGTCCAAAACGGTGTTATCAGGACTGAAGGTTCCCAGCACAGACACTGTGTAACAGGTATGAAGGTAGCCCATCACAGACACTGAGTATCAGGGTAGTGAAGGTACCCAACACAGACACTGTGGTTATCAAGGTAGTGAAGGTACCCAGCACAGACACTGAGTATCAGGTAGTAAAGGTACCAAGCACAAACACTGTGTGCATCAGGTAGTGAAGGTACCTAGCACAAACACCATCTTTACCTAACATGATTTACTCTCCACACAGGCCACTAAAACACTTCCACTCCCCCTCAGTCCATCTCTTGTTAAGTTTCGACAGACCTGAATCAGCTAACGTGAATAAGAGTCCACACACAGAGTGTTGTTTAAACAGGGAGCCTAGACTGTTAAGATTACAGACCCCCACGTAAAGGCGTCCTGCACTGATCAGTTGGTTGATTGGCAGGAGTCTCTCATTGTTGAACTGTGTCCCCTATTTAAATGTGTTTGGCTAAAATGCTAGTTTATAATGTTGTTTGGAACTCGTTGGTGAAGAGTTAGTCTACTGAGCACCTCCATGGGCAGTCTGTGGATGGTAGTGACTCACCATACAGCACTAGGCATATAAGACGCGCCTTATATGCTCAGGATAGGCCTCTTACGTAAATTATGAGAGCAATTAGACCTTGAATACTGTCTTACCGTTGTAATACGTCTGCTGTGGGTCTTATATACCGGAAAATAGAGACATACAACAGTTAGGTATGAAAAGGAACACACATGTGCGACATTTCTGAATCTTTATTGAGAAAACGTTTCGCCAGTGGCTACAGTCCGAAAAAAAATAAAAATCTCTACATATTAAAAACCATATAAGAATCTAAATTAATATCCGTAGGTTATACACATTTCGTCGATAATATAAATACGCAACACCCGATGATATGAACATTCTCATTTTCTTGGTAAAACGACAGGAACGTTAAATACTCGTATATACAAGACTACTCTGCATTGTCCGAGTGCTGGAGTGATGTCAGTGTCGTTAGAAATTGGTCCTTATTTGCTACGAGTACAAGATGTAATAATGTGAAGGCTACGAGTGAGTTGCTTCACTCGTAGTCACTATAGTCACTGTCCTGGTCGTCACTATAGTCACTGTCCTGGTCGTCACTATAGTCACTGTCCTGGTCGTCACTATAGTCACTGTCCTGGTCATCAATACCAGCATCGTTGGATGAATAACTACTGTCTTCAGAAGTGTACAAGTATTCTCCAATATCATCCCATTCTTGGCTGTTGTCTTCCTCACTATACCATTCTCTGTCACTTTCATCATGTCCATTACTGTCCTCTTCTAAAGTATCCCATCCACTGTCACCATCATCACTATCCAGTGTTTCATCGCTATCCGCTTCGTAATTGACATATTCTGCCTCCATGACGTTGTGCTCTTCAACATCACTGTCCTCTTCGTAATTGACGTATTGTACCTCAATGTTGACGTTGTGGTCTTCAACATCACTGTCCTCTTCGTAATTGACGTATTGTACCTCATTGCTGACGTTGTGGTCTTCAACATCACTCATGTTTACATCCTCGTCGTCCTCCTTCCATAAGATGGTTTCTGCGTCAGAGTCGTCTTCTTCAGGTTGCTTAATGCTGACATCCATCTCACGGTCATACACCTCATTGCTGATGTTGTGCTCGTCACCATCGCTGTCCTCTTCGTAAGTGACGCATTCTGTCTCAGTGGTAACGTTGTGCTCATCAACATCACTCATGTGTACATCCTCTTCCTTCCACAAGATGGTTTCTGCGTCAGAGTCGTCTTCCTCGGGTTGCACACTGCTGACGCCCGTCTCAAGATCATACATCAAGGTCTCGGCGGTGCTGGAAGTCGAGGTAGCGGATAGTATGGAGTGCGGATCTTGATAGAGAACAGAGCAGAAGCTATGGGTGCCCATTAGTGAAGCGGCTCCTACGTAATCAGTATTAGTGGGGAGACCGGCAGGACTCGCTGCATATTCTCGTAGGAAGCTTTGAGAGTCCATGAATGCTGATACACCACTGTACTGAATTCACGACAATGTAACGAACTGGCGCGAACGAA
>NC_069489.1:11126771-11146081 GCF_026875155.1 Cherax quadricarinatus | reverse complement strand
GGGTTTCCTCCCCTTCTAGTGTTCCTTCTTTTCTTAGTTCTTATTTTTCTTAGTCCATCATGTCCTCTTCTAAATTTTCCCATCCACTGTCACCATCATCACTACCAGTTTTCATCGCTATCCACTTCGTAATTAAAATTTTTCTGCCTCCAGGGACGTTGTGCTCTTCAATTTCACTGTCCTCTTCGTAATTGACGATTGTACCTCAATTTGACGTTGTGGTCTTCAACATCACTCATTTTACATCCTCGTCGTCCTCCTTCCATAAGAGGGTTTTCTGCGTCAGAGTCGTCTTCTTCAGGTTCCCTTAATGCTGACACCCAAATCTCACGGTCATACACCTCATTGCTGATGTTGTGCTCGTCACCATCGCTCTCCTCTTCGTAAGTGACGCATTCTGTCTCAGTGGTAACGTTGTGCTCATCAACATCACTCATGTGTACATCCTCTTCCTTCCACAAGATGGTTTCTGCGTCAGAGTCGTCTTCCTCAGGTTGCACACTGCTCACATCCGTCTCAAGATCATACATCAAGGTCTCGGCGGTGCTGGAAGTCGAGGTAGCGGATAGTATGGAGTGGGGATCTTGATAGACAACAGAGCAGAAGCTATGGGTGCCCATTAGTGAAGCGGCTCCTTCGTAATCAATATTAGTGGGGAGACCGGCAGGACTCGCTGAATATTCTCGTAGGAAGCTTTGAGAGTCCATTGTAGCATTCGCTGATACAACCACTTGTAACTGAATCTCAAGACAATGTAATGAACTGGCCGCTACACTCCCGTTTATATCCAGTCGTCACCGTCACCTCAGTTGTCCTGAGTGACCATACTAGTCAGGTCCTTCTCAAACCCAGACCCACCATAAGAACATAAGAAAGGAGGAACACTGCAGCAGGCCTGTTGGCCCATACTAGGCAGGTCCTTTACAATTCATCCCACTAACAAACATTTGACCAACCCAATTTTCAATGCTACCCAAGAAATAAGCTCTGATATGCAAGTCCCACTCAAATCCAACCCCTCCCACTCATGTACTTATCCAACCTAAATTTGAAACTACCCAAAGTCCTAGCCTCAATAACCCAACTAGGTAGACTGTTCCACTCATCAACTACCCTATTTCCAAACCAATACTTTCCTATGTCCTTTCTAAATCTAAACTTATCTAATTTAAAAATCCATTACTGCGGGTTCTCTCTTGGAGAGATATCCTCAAGACCTTGTTAATATCCCCTTTATTAATACCTATCTTCCACTTATACACTTCGATCAGGGTCCCCCCCTCGTTCTTCGTCTAACAAGTGAATGTAACTTAAGAGTCTCTTCAATCTTTCTTCATAAGGAAGATTTCCCAATGCTATGTATTATTTTAATAAAGTTGGTAGAATTACCGACAATATGTAAGTAAAAGGACACAAGTGCAACTAATGTGACATTTTTTGTGGCAACGTTTCGCTCTCCAGGAGCTTTATCAAGCTTGATAAAGCTCCTGGAGAGCGAAACGTTGCCACAATAAATGTCACATTAGTTGCACTTGTGTCCTTTTACTTTACATGCTATGTATTAATTTAGTCATCCTACGCTGAATGTTTTCTAACGAATTTATGTCCATTCTGTAATATGGAGACCAGAATTGAGCTGCATAATCTAGGTGAGGCCTTACTAATGATGTATAAAGCTGCAGTATGACCTCTGGACTTCTGTTGCTTACACTTCTTGATATAAATCCCAGTAATCTATTTGCCTTATTACGTACGCTTAGGCATTGCTGTCTTGATTTAAGGTTGCTGCTTACCATAATCCCCAAGTCCTTTTCGCAATCTGTATGGTTAAGTTCTACATTATTTAACATATAAGTGCTAGGGTTATGGACACTCCCGAGCTTCAGAACCTTGCATTTATCTACATTGAACTGCATTTTGAGTACTACCCAAGGAATAAGCATTCATAACCCATGTGTAAGTCCCACTCAAGTGCAACCTCTCTCACTCGTGTATTTAAGAACATAAGAAAGGAACACTGCCGCATGTGTAAGTCCCACTCAAGTGCAACCTCTCTCACTCGTGTATTTAAGAACATAAGTAAGGAACACTGCCGCAGGTCTACTGGCCCATGCGAGGCAGGACTAAGTCACCCACCAACCAAACCTATTCAGGTCGAGGTCACATCCACTTTAGGAAGGAGCACGGCATTAGACCTATTAGCACAAGCTAGTCAGGTCTAACTCACACTCCCCATCACCCACTAATGCATTTACCTAACAAAATAACCTAACAACCTGTCGGTATTTTATACCATTTTAATGTTCAAAAGAACTTCTTGATATGAAGCCAAGGATTCTATTAGCTTTCCTTGGCTAAAACACTTACGCACTGTTGTCTTGGTTTCAGATTACTGCTAACCCGAACTCCTAAATCCTTTTCGCAATCCGTAATATTAAGATCCACATATAAACTAAATAATGTAGATCTTAATATTACGGATTGCGAAAAGGATTTAGGAGTTCTGGTTAGCAGTAATCTGAAACCAAGACAACAGTGCGTAAGTGTTCGCAATAAAGCTAATAGAATCCTTGGCTTCATATCAAGAAGCATAAATAATAGGAGTCCTCAGGTTGGCAATATAAACACAAATGCAGTATAATGTGATCCTTTATTGACTACGTTTCGCCCACACAGTGGGCTTTATCAAGTCACAAACAGAACTACCTGGGGTGGAAGGAACGCGAGTATTTATAGTCCGGCTGAGGTCAGGTGAAGAATGCTGCATCTGATGATGTACCGAGTTGGGTTGTAGAGACTAAAAACTTGGGTAACTTGGAAAGGAGACTGGACAAGTTTGTGAGCAGACCTTCTACAGTGTTCTTATGTGGGATAGCGATGAAGAAGTTTCTTGGCAAGTGGTTCAGCTATGTTATAGAAGCCACTATTCTGGTTGAAGTTGTCGGATATAGAAATAAGTGATGATTCCAGGATTCTTCGGTATTGAGTGTTGTCTTCTGTGGCGATAAGTCTTGAGTTTCTGTAGTTTATCAAGTGGTTGTGTGAATTACGGTGTTGTACGCAGGCATTCCTTGTGTCGTCAGACCTGCTTGCGTATTGGTGTTCTGAAATACGTGTTTGGAGGTCCCTTGATGTTTCGCCCACGTATAACTTGTTGCAGTCATTACAAGGAATCATCACTTATTTCTATATCCGACAACTTCAACCAGAATAGTGGCTTCTATAACATAGCTGAACCACTTGCCAAGAAACTTCTTCATCGCTATCCCACATAAGAACACTGTAGAAGGTCTGCTCACAAACTTGTCCAGTCTCCTTTCCAAGCTACCCAAGTTTTTAGACTCTACAACCCAACTCGGTACAGCAACAGAAGTCCAGAGGTCATACTGCAGCTTTATACATCATTAGTAAGGCCTCACCTAGATTATGCAGCTCAATTCTGGTCTCCATATTACAGAATGGACATAAATTCGTTAGAAAACATTCAGCGTAGGATGACTAAATTAATACATAGCATTAGAAATCTTCCTTATGAAGAAAGATTGAAGACTCTTAAGTTACATTCACTTGTTAGACGAAGAATGAGGGGAGACCTGATCGAAGTGTATAAGTGGAAGATAGGTATTAATAAAGGGGATATTAACAAGGTCTTGAGGATATCTCTCCAAGAGAGAACCCGCAGTAATGGATTTAAATTAGATAAGTTTAGATTTAGAAAGGACATAGGAAAGTATTGGTTTGGAAATAGGGTAGTTGATGAGTGGAACAGTCTACCTAGTTGGGTTATTGAGGCTAGGACTTTGGGTAGTTTCAAATTTAGGTTGGATAAGTACATGAGTGGGAGGGGTTGGATTTGAGTGGGACTTGCACATCAGAGCTTATTTCTTGGGTAGCATTGAAAATTGGGTTGGTCAAATTTTTGTTAGTGGGATGAATTGTAAAGGACCTGCCTAGTATGGGCCCCAACGGGCCTGCGGGCAGTGTTCCTCCTTTTATGTTTTATGATGGGAGGGGTTGGTTTTGGGGTGGGACTTGCACATGAGATTTTTGGGTAGCATTAAAAATTTGGGTTGGTCAAATTTTTGTTAGGGGATAAATTTAAAAGGGACCTGCCGTAGGGCCCCCAACAGGCCGCTGCAGGTTTTTCTTCCTTTTTTGTTCTTATTTCTTTACCTCTATACCGAGCTGCCACTTTTCTTAAGAGTCCTTGTGGGGACTCTGTCAAAGGCTTTACAAAAAACCCAAAATAAACAATATCTATTCCTTATCCGTCAACCCCCAAAAATGTTTTTGAAAGAACGTCAGAAAGTTTGTAGGCAAAAAAACGACCCTCGTGAATCCATGCTGAATTCATTTATCAAGTTATGCCCCTTCGAGGGACTTCGCTAATGTCAGCTTAATTGATTCTAAAAAACTTCCCACTATAGAGTAGGCTTTTGGACCAAACGTTTCATTAAATTTTATTTCTTGCCTTCGACGTTAGCATAAAATACCATCAATGTTTTTTCTTCTGCCATTTTCCTATTTATCTTTGTTTTTACACAATTTCTGAAATTATCATTACCCGAGTTTTTCTCCGACTTTCTATTAAATTTTTAAAAACAAGCATAAACATATACCATCCAATTTTTTATATTTCTAAACCCCTACCCTAATAATCCTAGTTTAAAAAATCCAAAAAAACCCCCTCAAAACTGATTTTCAAAAGAAAACCCCACCTGCCCGGATAAGTGAACCCCATCCCCGGCATACTGTCATTTTTGGCCAAGAATTGTCCAGTTATCAATGAATGGTTACGCTTATTTTTCCCTTTCAGTGTTTATCCAGCCAAAAAATTAAAAACATAAAAAACTAAGAAGTAGGGGAAACTGCAGAAGGCCTACGGCCCATACGGGGAGGTCCTTATCAAAACACATCTACCTAAAGCACTCAAGAAACAACTCCCCCCACCCCCCCCAAAACCAATCAAACCCACCCCCCCCACTCATAATTTTTCCAGTCTCTTTTTAAAGCCCCTCAAGGTCCTAGCCTCTATAAACCCCCCCCCGGGGAAACTGTTCCCCGCATCTACAATTCGTTGAAAAACCAGTATTTCCAGTCCTTTTCTAAATCTAAATTTATCCAACTTAAATCCATTTTCCTGGTTCTTCCCCTGGTTCGACACCCCAGTACTTTATTAATGTCTCCCTTGTTTATGCCCGTCATCCACTTATACACTTCAATGATATCACCCCTCATTCTACGCCTCTCCAGAGAGTGGAGATTTAAGGCTTTAAGTCTATCTTCATACGGGAGGTTCCTTACACAGTAAATCATTTTAGTCATTCTTCTCTGTATGTTCTCTAATGAGTCTATGTCCATGTGTACGAAAATCTCCACGACTATGGTGCTGTTCGCACCTACTCCTAGTTTGAGGGACTGATTACCTCATCTTCTGTACATAGTTCTACTGTCTTCAAGTTATGTCCTAGAATTTGTATTGATAAAGCCACTGGATGGCGAAACGTCTACAATAAAGATACCCAGATGTTGCACATGTGTCTTACTCTCAGTCTATGTCCATCCTGTAGTAAGGGGTCCAAAACTGAGCAGCATAATCTAAATGAGGCCAATTGCTCTGGACAACCATTCATTACCAACACCTCTTCTTGGCAAAATGCCACATATAACAGGGCCCCCCCCCCTTCTTCCTAATTATGTCTATAGCTGTCCTGAACTTTCTAACTAAATCCTCACTTCTACGCTTGCCTACATCATTGCCTCCAGCACTGAGGCAAATAATAGGATTGATCCCATTTCATTACACGCCCATTCTTTCATGATGTTGTCAAGCCGGGGCTATAACAATGTCTCCATCCCAGCCCCAGTAAAGCATACCCGTTGTCTCCTACTCTGTTTTCTTCCCCCCAAGCAGAATTTTTATTTTTTTTTTTTGCCCTATAGAAAACATCTAAATGGTATATAAATTACCGACAGGGTTGTTAGGTTAAAAGACACATATGCAAACAGTTAGACAACTTGATTCCGAAACGTTTTCGCCTACACAGTAGGCTTCTTCAGTCGAATTTACAGAAAAGTAGGCAGGAACAGCAAGAGAGAAAGAGATGTAGAGGGAAGACGATGTAAATCGGGGTCCATCACCCTTTAAAGTCGTTAGAATTTGAGGTTTGTAAGTCCCCTCGGCCTGGGAGAAGTTCAGTTCCATAGCCAGGGAAACTAATCATGAAGAATCAAGCGACAGTGCGGAGACTTAATTTACTGCCTACTTTCTGTTATTTCGATGAAAGAAGCCTACTGTGTTAGGCGAAAAAACGTTTCGGAAATAAAGTTGTCTAACTGTTGCATATGGTGTCTTACTAAAACAGAATGCCCTATCCATTTCTAATAAAAAGGGGGATAAGTTAACAAGGTCTTGAGGATTCTCTCCAAGAGAGAACTCAGTAATGGATTCTATAAATTAGGATAAGTTTAGATTTTTAGAAGGGACATAGGAAGTATTGGTTTGGAAATAGGGTGTAAAGGATGAAGTGGAACAGTTTTACCTAAGTTGGGTTATTGAGGCTAGGACTTTGGGTAGTAGTTTCAAATTTAGGTTGGATAAGTACATGAGTGGGAGGGGTTGGATTGAGAGGGACTTGCAACATCGGGAGGCTTGTTTCTTGGGTTGGCATTGAAAAATTGGGTTGGTCAAATGTTTTGTTAGCGGGGATGAGTTGTAATAAGGACCTGCCATAGTATGGGCAAACAGGCCCTGCTTGCAGTGTTCCTCCTTTCTTATGGTTCTAAGTATCTTTTGGTTAGATAAATTGCATTGGTGGGTGATGGGGGAGTGTGAGTTAGACCTGACTAGCTTGTGCTAATTTAGGTCTGATTCCGTGCTCCTTCCTTTATGGATTGTGTCCTCGACCTGAATAGGTTTGGTTGGTGGGTGACTTTAGTCCTGCCTCGCATGGGCAGTAGACCTTGCGGGCAGTGTTCACTTTCTTATGTTCTTAAATTACACGAGTGAGGAGAGGTTTGCACTTGAGTGGGACTTACCAAAATGGGGTTATGAATGCTTATTCCTTGGGTAGTACTGATATTGGGTTGCGCATATATTTTTTGTTGGTGGTCTGGTTTGAGATGGGGACCTGACAGTATGGTCCACTCAGGACAACTGAGGTGACCGGTGCGATGGATATTAAACGGGAGTGTTGCGGCCAGTTCGTTTAGTAGGAAGCTTTGGAGAGTCCATTGTAAACATTCCGCCTGGGTACAATCACTTGTAACTTGAATCTAAGACAATTGTTTTTTTTCTACTCCTTGCACGATCCTGCCTCCTACCCTACTTACCAAATAACCTTGGATCCGCTGGACAGGTACCTTCTAAGGACAGGTACATTCTCTGATCCCACGGTCGCCTTACTTTTTTTGGGTTAAGGACATGGACTCAGTTCTGCCAATCCTCTCTAGCTCCTAAACGTCGGCAAGTCCCTTACTCCCAGCTCACCCCACCGGGTTCCCAAACAGAAAGGAACCGGGAATTTCTTCTTTTCAAATCTGTCCCACATCGCCTTTGCTGTTGGGTTTTAAGCCCCTGGCTCTTATTTTCTACGACTAAGGGAACACTCCTCTCCAGACACTTTTCTTCGTCTGGTCCCGTCTTCCCCGCTCATCCCATTTGCGGATATTACCTGCACTTCGTTCGGTTCGTTCGTTCCAGTTCGTTACATTGTCTTGAGAATTCAGTTACAAGTATGATTGTATATCAGGCAAATGTTACAATGGGACTCTCCAAAGCTTCCTTACGAGAATATTCAGCGAGTCCTTGCCGGTTTCTCCCCACTAATATTGGTTAGGTAGGAGCCGCTTCACTAATGGGACACCCATAAGCTTCTGCTCTGCTGTCTATCAAGATCCGTACTCCAATAGTATCCGCTACCTCGACTTCCCAGCACCGCCGAGACCTTGATGTATGATCTTGAGGGCGGATGTGAGCAGTTGTGCAAACCTGAGGAAGACGGGGACCTCTGGACGCAGAAACCATCTTGGTGAAGGAAGAGGATGACACATATGAGTGAATGTTGATGATGCTCAATCGTTACCACCTGTGGGAGGAAATGCGTTCCACTACGAAGAGGGACAGCGATGGTGAACGAGCACCAAACATCAGCAATGAAGAGGTGTATGGACCGTTGAAGATGGATGTTCAGCATTAAGCAAAACCTGACGGAAGACGACATGACGCAGAAAAAAACCCATCTTATGGAAAGGAAGACGACGAGGATGTAAACATGAGTGATGTTGAAAAGACCACACGTCAGCAATGAGGTACAATACGTCAATTACGAAGAGGACAGTGATTGGTGGAAAGGACCACACGTCAACATGAGGTACAATACGTCAATTACGGAAGAGGACAGTGATGTTGAAGAGCACAACGTCAGCAATGAGGTACAATACGTCAGTTACGGAAGGAGGACAGTGATGTTGGAAGGAGCACAAACTCAGAATGAGGGTACAATACGTCAATTACGAAGAGGGACAGTGGATGTTGAAGACCACAACGGTTCAAACATTGAGGTCAATAAGTTAAATTACGAAGAGGGGACGGTGATGTTGAAGGGACCACAACGTAAAAAACATTGAGGTCAACAATACGTCAATTACGAAGAGGAACAGTGTGTTTGAAGAGCACACGTCAGGAGGGCAAGAATGTCAATTACGAAGCGGAGATAGCGATGAAAAAACATGGATAGTGATTGATGGTTGGACAGCTTCATGGGGATACTTTAGAAGAGGGACAGTGGAATGGGGGAACATTTGATGACAGTTGACCCCCCCCCCCCCCCCCAGATGAATGGTATAGTGAGGGGAAGACAACCAGTACTAGTACTAGTTTAGTTTATAGGGAAAGTTACACTAGTAGCATATAGGGAGTACTATGAAGTTATAGGTAGAAACTGTGCTTACAGGGTAGCACTAGTAGCTAGAGGAAGTACTAGTAGCTATAGGTAGTACTAGTAGCTATAGGTAGTACTGTAAGCTAATTGGTAGTACTAGTAGCTATGGAGTACTAGTAGTATTAGGTAGTACTAGCAGTTATTAGGTAGTAACTAGCCAGTTTTAGGTAGCACTAGTAGCTTACATGCATAATAACTAGTAAGCTATAGGTAGTACTAGTAGGGCTGTTGGTTAGTACTAGTAGCTTCAGTGGCTACAGTCCGAAAAAAAATAAAAATCTTTACATATTAAAAAACCATTAAGAATCTAAATTATATCCGTAGGTTTATACACATTTCGTCGATAATATAAACCGTCCCCCCCACGCAAACACCCGCCATATGATCATGAACATTTCATTTTCTTCGCCGCTTTACCCCCTAAAACGGACAGACACAAACACGTTAAATATATCGTATATCAAGACTACTCTTGCACACTGTCCCCGCCGAGTGCTACGAGTGATGGATAAAGTGTCTTTAGAAATCTGGGTCCCCCTCCTGCAATTTTGCTACGGAGTGCAAGGATGTAATAATGTTGAAGAAGACTACGAGTGAGTTGCTTCACTCGTAGTCATTATAGTCGCTGTCCTGGTCCTCTCTATCGTCACTGTCCTGGTCGTCCACTATCGTCAACTGTCCTGGGTCATCATAAAAGCAATCGCTGGATGAATAAACCACTGTCCTTCAGAAAGTGTACAAGTATTCTTTCAAATAACATCCAATTCTTGGCTGTTGTCTTCCTCACTATACCATTCTCTGTCCACTGTCATCATGTACATCACTGTCCTCTTCTAAAGTATCCCATCCAATGTCATTCATCATAACTCTATCCAGTGTTTCATCGCTTTTATCCGCTTCGTAATGACATATTCTGCCTCCATGGGACGTTTTGTGCTCATTCAAACATCACTGTTTCCTCTTCGTAATTGGGACGGTATTTACCTTCAATGTGACGTTTGTGGTCTTCAACTCACTGTCTCTTCGTAATTAACGTTATTGTTACCTCAATGTTGACGTTGTGGTCTTCAACATCACTGTCCCTATTAGTAAATTGGACGTATTGATACCTCATTGCTGACCGTTGTGCTCTTAACATCACTGTTCCTCTTCCCCCCGTACCCTGACGTATTGTACCTCATTGCTGGACGTTGTGCTCTTCAACTATCCTGTTCCTATTCGTTAATTGGACGTATTGTACTCTCAATGTTGGGGGGACGTTGTGGTCTGCAACATCACTGTTCCTCTTCGTAATTGAACGTATTTGTACACTCATTGCTGACGTTGTGCTCTTCAAACATCACTCATGTTTTACAATCCTCGTCGTCTCTTCACTTCCACATAAGATGGTTTCTGCGTCAGAGTCGTCTTCTTCAGGTTGCTTAATGCTGACATTCCATCTCACGGTCTTCATACACCTCATTGCTGTGTTTGTTGCTCGTCCCATCGCTTCCTCTTCGTAAGTGACGCATTTCTGTATCAGTTAGGTAATATTGTGCTCATCAACATCACTCATGTGGTACATCCTCTTCCTTCCACTAAGATGGTTTCTTCGCGTCAGGATCGTTCTTCTCAGGTTGCCACACTGCTGAACATCCGTCTCAGGATCCAACATTAAGGTCTCGGCGCGTTGCTGGCAAAGTCCGATGGTAGCGGATACTATTGGAGTACGGATCTTGTAGGGGGACAGCAGAGCAGAAGCTATGGGTGTCCATTAGTGAAGCGGCTCCTACGTAACCAATATTAGTGGGGAGGGCCCGGCAGGACTCCTGAATATTCTCGTAGGAAGCTTTGAGAGTCCATTGTTACATTTGCTGATACAATCACTGGTAAAACTGAATCTCAAGGACAATGTAACGGAACTGGCCGCTACACTCCTCGTTTATATCCAGTCGTCCACCGTCACCTCAGTTGTCCTGAGTGACCCATACTAGTCAGGTCCCTTCTCAAACCCAGACCCCACCAACCAAAAATATATGCGCAACCATTATCAGTACTACCAAGGAATAAGCATTCATAAACCCATGTGTAAGTCCCCACGCAAGAGCAAACCTCTCTCACTCGTGTATTTAAGAAAACATAAGAAAAGGAACACTGCCGCAGGGTCTACTGGCCCATGCGAGGCAGGGGACTAAAGTCACCCACCAAACCAAACCTTATTCAGGTCGAGGTTCACATCCACTTAAGGAAGGAGCACGGAATTCAGACCTATTAGCACATGCTAGTCAGGTCTAATCACACCTCCACATCACCCACAATGCATTTATCTAACCAAAAGAACTTAAGAACATTTAAGAAACATAAGAAAGGAGGAACATGTGCAGCAGGCCTGTTGGCCCATACTTAGGTGAGGTCCTTTTACAATTCATCCCCACTAACAAAATTTTGGACCAACCCAATTTTCAATTGCCACCCAAAGCGAAACAAGCCTCCGATGTGCAAGTCCCTCTCAAATCCACCCCTCCCACTCATGTACTTATCCAACCTAAATTTGAAAACTTACCCAAAAGTCCTAGCCTCAATAAACCCACTAGTTAAACTGTTCCACTCATCTACTACCCTAATTTCCAAAACCTCCAATACTTTCCTATGTCCCACTTCTAAATCTAAACTTATCTAATTTAAATCCATTACTGAGGTTCTCTCTTGGAGGAGATATCCTCAAGGACCTTGTTATATACCTTTATTAGAATGGATAGGGCCATTCTTGATTGAAGAACAGGAGTAGGGAGACAAACGGGTATGCTTTTCCTGGGGGCTGGGATGGAGGGAAATTGTTGCCGGCTTGACAACATCATGAACGGTAATGGGAGTCAATCCTATTATTTGCCTCAGTGCTGGAGGCAATGATGTAGGGCAAGCGTAGAAGTGAGGATTTAGTTAGAAAAGTTCAGGGACAGCTATAGACATAATTAGGAAGAAGGGGGGGGGCCCTGTTATATGTGGCATTTTGCCAAGAAAGAGGTGTTGTAATGAAAATGGTTGTCCCAGAGCAATTGGCTGTCAGTGGTGGACGTGTACTTAGCTTGTCAGTGGTGTCAGTGGTAACTTAGCTCTGTGAAGGACCTGTTTGTGTGCTCTTGTGAATCTGAACCAGGATGCCCTCTCTTGAAGCAGGTTTACCAGGCAGCTGAGAGAAAGGAACTCAGAGTTGCTAAACTGGAGATACGGCGATTAATTCTGGATGAACAAAGAGGATTCGTTGTAATCACTCTCTGTTGTGAGTCCCCAGGTTAAGAGGGGAGGCTGTCAGCGGCCGGGCAAAACATGGAATACCAAGCTGAAGAGTAGGAAACGGTTTGGAGAGCGCAGAAAACAACGAGAAAACCAAAGACTGCCGTGGGAAACTTCCAACTCATTCTCAGGTGCTACCCTGATGTGAGTGGGGACATCCCTAGAAACCCCAAACGAAGAACCATCGAGAACGTCATGGACGGAATTTCTACAAGTGGTGTAATTGTACCTGGCGAATGTGAGTAGGACTACTCGGTGCATCACACGGGTCGACGCTAAGGAAGGTTAAAACATGGTTGTTGTTGGGGGATTGCCAGATTAGGATTTCATGGATAGGGCATTCTGTTTGAAAGGGATAGGAGTAGGTGGCAGAGAGTGTGTTTCCTGGGGCTGGGATGAAGGATATTGTTACCGTCTGGATTGACATCATGAGAGGTAATGTTAATTTATTGGAGGCCAATCCATTATCTGTCTCAGTGCTGGAGGCAACGATGTTGGGCCAGACGTAGGAACGGTGAGGACCTGATTAGCAGGTATGGGTCAGCACAATAGAGATAATTAGAACGGGAAGGGTGGGAAACCTGTCATATGTGGCATTTTGCCAAGGGAGAGGAGTTGGAAAATGAATGGTTGTTCAGAGCAATTGGTGTCAATTGCTGGCCTGGACAAAATACTGTAAGGAAAATTGCGGTAACATTTCTTTGACAACTGGGGACCTCCTCTATGCAGAAATGACCATGTATGCCAGGGATGGGGTTTCATTTGGTCTAGGTGTGGGGTGGGAGCACTTGCCAACGCAGTGGAGGGAGCTGGTTAGGTCTTTTTAAAACTAGGATAGTTAGTGGTATGGGTTTCTGCTGGGAAAAACTGTGAAGTCTCAGGGTAGTAATATGGGAGTACTAGTGAGAAAACTAGTAATAGGCAAAATGAGGTGGATATCCGGAAGGCCAGTGGGCACTAATTGGACAAGGACAGTAATAGGTTTAGTGGGGATACAGGAAAGGAGCAGGAATGATAAAGAGAAAGGAAGGGTCCTTAAAGTATATATTACACAAATAGTCGCAGTGGCTAGGAATAAGATGGACGAGTTTTGAGACTAGGTTGCTAGTGGCAGGTAACATAGATGTATTTGCCATTTACAGAGACGTGGTTTAATTCAAACACAACGTCGGGAAAGCCTGCAGGAAATGTCACATTCAGGGTTTCAAATTGTTCCAAGTGTGATAGAAGTAATCGGGAAGGGGGGTGGGGTGGCATTGTATGTCCGAGATCCGCTTGAACTGTTGCATAAAAACGGGTATTAAGTCTTTGAAGTAACACATACAGAGGTCCCCGTTTGGATAGAATTTTCAGAGGGGCATGAAAAAATTAATTTTAGAGTGTGATATTTACCGTCCCCAAAGTTTAGATAGGGACCAAGGGGGAGGGGATACTTATGGGAGGAAAATTGTTTAGGGCACAATGGCACGGATATTGTAGTAATTCTAGGAGACTTTAACTTTAGTCATATTGATTGGGGATTTCTTGACTGGGAATTTGGTTCATACGAATTTTCTTAGAAGTAGTTCAGGATTGTTTTTTGAAGCAGTTTGTGACAGGAACCTAACAAGGGGTAATAACCTGCTTGACTTCGTTCTGGCAAAAACAAATGAATCTTTGTTAATAATTTAGAAGTCTCAGAGGAAACTGGGTGTAGCGACCACAAATCAATTACATTTAGAATGAATGGAAGTATGATAGTAGGGATAAACCTCAGTAACAGTGTCCCCAGATTTTCCTTAGCAGATTACGATGGGCTTAGAAGAACAGTTATTCATCTGTTGGGGACTGTGGGTAAACGGAAGAGGAAGCTATCAATATGACCAGTTTTTCTGAACACAAATACATGCTGCTCAAAGAAAGTTTATCCCTTTTAAGGGGAATTTAGATCAAAATAGAAATGACCCAAAATGGATGAATAATAGGCTGGAAATTATCTACTAGGGCATAAGAAAGGAATTTTAGCGTATATCAAAAGAGGCGGAGGGTCATTCTTATGGAATCAGGTATATTGACATTAAGAGGGACATTAAAAAGGGGATAAGAAAAGCTAAAAGGGACTATGAAATTAAAGTTTGCTAGGATTCTAAAAAACTACCAAAAAGTTTTTTCAAGGTATATAGGAACAAAAAAGTAGAGATAGGATAGGTCCCCTTAAAAATAAACTATGGGATTTTACTGCCAAAGAGGTCCCATGGAAAATGTGCTCGATTTTAAAATAAATATTTTCTCTCCGGTTTTTTTACACAGGGAAGGGACACTAGTAGTGTTCGTAATTATTTTTATAGTGGGCCAGAAGGAAGAGAAATTATGTAACTTTCATAGTCAACTAAGTGAAATGGTTGTGAAGGCAGATAGACCGACTGGAAGCAAAATAAGTTCACCGGGGTCTGATGAGGTTTTTTCAAGGGTTCTAAAGGATGCAAAATTGAAAGTCTGTGAAACCATTAACTAATATTTTTAATTTATCTCTTCAAAGACAGGTGTTAGTGGTCTGATATTGTGGAAGATGGCTAATTGTAATTCTAATTTTTTAAAATAACAGGGGACAAGTCGTTACCCGTCAAAATTTACCGCCCAATAAAGCCTTGACCTCAATTGTTGGCAAAATTACTAGAGTCAAATTATAGCTCAAATTATAAAAGAAGCCATCTCGATAAGCATAGCTTGATTAATGATACTCAGCATGGGAATTCAGAAAGAGGCCGGTTCTTGTCTAACTAATTTTATTAATTTTTTCAGTAAAGCTTTTGAGGGGTTGTTGACCAACGATAAAGAATTTGATATTATTTACTTTAGATTTTAGTTAGGCATTTGATAGAGTTCTTCCGCCACCCAAAAGACTGTTGAAGAATGTAAAGCAGCTCATGGCATTGGGGGAAGAGTTTGCTCTCGTGGATCGAATTCATGGCTCACAGACAGGGAAGCAGAGGTGTCCATAAATGGGTTAAATCCGAAGTGGGGGGATCAGTAACAAGTTGGCGCTCAAAGGGATCAGTCTTGGGCCCGTTGTTGTTTTATAATATATATCAATTTTCTTGCTTTTGTGTGAAGGGAATACTAGTGATATGAGCTAATGCGCCGATGACACGAAAGGATAGGTAGGTTAATTGATTCAAACTTAGGATGTTTAGGGAAAACTTCAGGAGGCATTTGACAAACTCTACTCTTGGTCAGAAAAGTTGGACAGGATGCAGTTCAATGTAGATAATGCAAGGTGCTGAAGCTCGGAAGTGTCCATAACCTAGCACTTATAAAGTTAAATAATGTAGAACTTTAGCCATTACAGATTGCGAAAAAGGACTTGGGGGTTGTTGGTATAACAGGCAAACCTTTAAACCAAGGACAGCAATGCTAAGGCATACGTAATTAAGGCGAAATAGAATTACTGGGGATTTATATCAAAGAAGTGTAAGCAACAGAAGTCCAGAGGTCATACTGCAGCTTTTATACTCATTCGTAAGGCCTCCACCTAGATTATGCAGCTCAATTTCTGGTCTCCATATTACAGAAATGGACATAAAATTTCGTTAGAAAAACATTTCAGCGTAGGATGGACTAAATTAATACATAGAACATTAAGGAACATAAGGGAAAGGGGAGGAAACACTGCAGCAGGCCTGTTGGCCCTTTACTAGGCTGGGGTCCTTTTACAATTCCATCACACTAAAAAAAAAACATTTGCCCAAACCTAAATTTTCAAATGCCACCCAAGAAAAACAAGCTCGATGATGCAAGTCTCACCTTAAATCCATCCCTCCACTCATGCACTTATCCAACCTAAAATTTGAAACTACCCAAAGTCCTACCCTCAATAACCCAACTAAGTAGATGTTCCACTCATAAAACTACCCTTTTTCCAAAAACCAATACTTTCCTATTTTCCCTTTCTAATCTAAACTTATCTAATTAAATCCATTCCCGCGGTTCTCTCTTGGAGAATACCCTCAAGCCCTTTGTTAATACCCCCCTTTATTAATACCTTTTTTCCACTTATACACTTCGTGGGTTCCCCTCTCATTCTTCGTTAACAAGTGAATGAAATTTAAAGAGTTTTTCAATCTTTTTTTCATAAGGAAGATTTCTTGCTATGTTTTAAATTTAGTCACCTACGCTGAATTTTTTTCTAACGAATTTTTGCCACTGTAATATGGAGCCCAGAATTGAGCTGCAAATTAGGGGAGGCCTTATAAGAGTATAAAGCTCCCGTATGACCTCTGGACTTCTTTTGCTTACACTTCTTGAAAAATCCCAGAAAATCTATTTCCCTTATTACGTACGCTTAGGCATTGCTGTCTTGGTTAAAGGTTGCTGTTACCAAAACCCCCCAAGCCCTTTTTCGCAATCTGTTGGCTAAGTCTCATTATTTAACTTAAAAGTGCTGGGTTTTAGGGAAAACACTCCCGGCTTCAAACCTTGCTTTTTATCCCTTTGAACTGATCTCCCACTTTTCTGACCAAGAGTAGGTTTGTCAAAATCCCCTGAAGCCCCTAACATCTACGTTTGAATCAATTATCTACCTATCTTCGTGTCTCGGCGACTTTCTCATATCACTAGAAATTTCCCTTTCATCAAGATCTGATATATATTATAAACAACAAGGGCCCCCAAAGACTGATCCTGTGGCACCCCATTGTTACTGACCCCCCTCGGATTTAACCCCTTTTGGCACTCTCTGCTTCCTTCTGTAGCCATGCTCGATCCCAAGCACCCTTCCCCCCCCCCCAATGCCATGAGCTGCTATTTTTTCAACAGTTTTTGGGTGGAAACTCTATCAAATGCCTTACTAAAAATCTAAGTAAACAATACAAATTCTTTTTCGGGTCAACACCTCAAAAGCTTTATGAAGAAAGTTAAAAATTAGCAGACAAGGAACCTGCCCCAGGTCTACTGGCCCAGCAGGCAGGATAAGTCACCCACCAAACCAAAACCCATTTAGGTCGAGGTCACACCACTTTAGGAAGGAGCACGGCAAATTTGACCCATTAGCACAAGCTAGTCAGGTCTAAACCCCCATCCCTCACCCACTAATGCATTTCCTAAAAAATAACCCCAACAACCCCGTCGGTATTTTATTCCATTTTTAAAGTTCAAAAAAACTTCTTGATATGAAGCCAAGGTTCTATTAGCTTTATTGCGAACACTTTAGCACTGTTGTCTTGGTTTCCGATTTTGCTAACCAGAACTCCTAAAACCTTTCGCAATCCCCTAATATTAAGATCCACATATAAACTAAAAAATTGTCTTTAAAATTACGGATTGCGAAAAGGATTTGGATTCTGGGTTTGCAGTAACTGAAACCCAAAACAAAAAGGCGTAATTTTTCGCAATAAAGCTAATAGAATCCCTTTGGGTCATATCAAGAAGCATAAATAAAAGGATCCTCAGGTTGGCAATTTAACAAATGCAGTATATGTATCTTTATTGACTACGTTTCGCCCCCACAGTGGGCTTTTCAAGTCACAAAAAGAACTACCTGGGGTGCAAAAGCAAAAAAGTTTTGGTAAAAATCCCAATGGGATGAGGGGGAAGACGGGGCAGATGAAAAATAGCCTGGAGAGGGTGTTTTTGTAAGAGAAAAAGAGCCCCCGGCCAAAACCCCGCAGCTAAGGCGATCGTGGGCAGACGAGAACAGGATTTGGGGGGGACTGTTGCAAAGAACTTGTTGTAGTTTGGGGGTCTTGAATCTTTAGTAGTGGCAGAGGCTAGGTCACATCAGAGGGTAGAAAAACTAGGGAGTTTAGGAGAAAATGAGGAGGCAGGTTAGAATGGAGCCATTTTCAAATTTTTGAAGGCTTCTGTGGGTGGTATAATTTAGCCTTTTTTTTGCTGGGGGTGAAAGTAGAGTTTGATGAATTCAAAAAAATTTGGTTTAGTGGGAAATGAAGCGGTGATTCACATGCATATTGACTGTTCCAGCCCGAGGCTTTTGTAGAGTTCAGTACAGGTATGGTGTCGTATTTGAAGGAGAAGTGAAAAAGGTTTTAAGGTTTTTCCCATGGGGGTTTACGATCGTCGTTTTCTTCCTCTTTGGGGTGGATTCACGGGGGAAAACTACAATGGGGGTGCAGGTGACTGGGTTCGACAGGAAACAGCTGTGGGTGTAAAGTTGGTAAAAGCAGGCGGGAGAGGTGGGAGGCGGGGTTGAGGCAACTTGATCAACGTTGTCAGCGGTTAAGTTTATTTAAAATTACAGGAGCAGTTGCTTGGGGAGGGGACAGGTTGTAGGTAGTAAAGTTCAGGGCGTTGGGAAGGATCTTTAGGGTGTCTTCTGAAGGGGGGATTTCCGGAAAATGAAGGCAGGCTGTTGTTCGACGGGAAAGTTCTTAATAGTGGGGTTGAAAGTGCGGGGGGTTTCTGCGTTTTAAGGTGTGATAACCAGCGTACAGCACCCTTTGGGAAGGAGGCCCGTGGGGGGTGGAAGAGGGAGTTGCTGGGGGATGGGCCTTAGATTAGGTGTAGAGTCTTGATGGCGTCGGTTTGTGGTTTGGTTATTGCAGAAGTCGGTGAATTGGAGGTTTTCTTTAGAACTTTAGTTTTCTTCAATATGATTTCTTTCCCGAGTGGGGACTTTGCGCAAGGGTATGATGATTACCCCTTTCGTTAAGACATGTTGGTGTTTTAGAAAAGGTGCAGGGGTCTGAAATCGGCCATCATTCCCCCATTTTGAACAAAACTTCTTATTCTTTATGGGGCATCCTGGTGGGGTGTTATAGGATAGCAGGTCCCGCAGTGGGGGGTGTATGTGAAACTTTTTTGTTTATATGACTTTGGGGGAATGTGGTAATATGATGGCCCGACCGTCAGAGGGGAGCTTGGGGCCATGGAGATGTCTGGAAAGTAATCTTTTGCATTGTGTGGCGTTGGGGACTTTAGATGCTGTCCCACCGAGGCCCAGTGTTTTGTTCCTCAAAGATGTCTTCTGCTTCAATAGAAGAGAGGTGACGATATTGTCAAGTCTTTTCACAAAAACCCAACGTTTCGACTTAAAATGGGGCGGGGGGTAGGGAATTTTGTGTTTTTAGGGTCCTGTTTAAGATCGTCCATTAGTTTTAT
>NC_069489.1:11109658-11126271 GCF_026875155.1 Cherax quadricarinatus | reverse complement strand
ATACAATACCGACAGGTTGGTAGGTAAGACACATAGGCAAACGTTAGGCAACTTTATTCCGAAACGTTTCGCCTACACAGTAGGCTTCTTCAGTCGAATACGAAAGTAGGCAGGAACAGTAGAGAAGACGATGTAATCAGTCCATCACCCTTAAAGTCGTAGAATTTGAGGTTGTCAGTCCCTCGGCCTGGAGAAGTTCAGTTCCATAGTCAGGAACTATCTGAAGATCAAGCGACAGTGCGGAGACTTAAATACTGTCGGAAGGAGAGGTGCGGAGTAGTAGTAGTAGTGAGAATGTAGCCACTGAAAGGTCAGGTCCCTCTCAGATCCAACAATTCTCACTTGAAAAGTTGTCCAAGGTGTTTTCTGTATCAAGATGCCAAGTGTTGCAGTGTCTGACAAGATGAACATCAAAATGGTATACAATACCGACAGGTTGGTAGGTAAGACACATAGGCAACAGTTAGGCAACTTTATTCCGAAACGTTTCGCCTACACAGTAGGCTTCTTCAGTCGAATACAGAAAGTAGGCAGGAACAGTAGAGAAGAAGATGTAATCAGTCCATCACCCTTAAAGTCGTAGAATTTGAGGTTGTCAGTCCCTCGGCCTGGAGAAGTTCAGTTCCATAGTCAGGAACTATCTCAGATAGATTACACAGTTGTATTCATCACTAGTAATGCCTCACTTACATCATGCAGTTGTATACATCACTGATAAATTAGACACATGTGCAACTCTTGGGTATCTTTATTGAGGAAACGTTTCGCCACACAGTGGCTTCATCAGTCCATACATAGGAGAAACTTGAAGAACAGGAGGAGAATGAGGTAATCAGTCCCTCAACCTTGAGTCGATGTGTTCAGTCCATCAATCTCGATGGCGAAACGTTTCGAAATAAAGATACCTATCTGTTGCATATGTGTCTTACCTAACAACCTGTCGGTATTTTATACCATTTTAATGTTCAATCTGTCAGACACTGCAACACAAGGGTATCTTGGAACAGACCTGCATTCAACTTCGACAACCTCTACTAGTGAGAACGGCTGGATTTGAGAGTGACCTGGCCTCCCAACATCTGCTGCGAGTTGTCTTGACCCGAAGGTAAGGTCGAGGCAGCCACCCAACAGGTGTCTGAGGTCTCCATTGTTTAGCAACTTTACCTCTGGAATATCGTGTAGGAGCATTGCTATATGTCTGCCAGCAGCATTGGTTTCTGAGTGAGAGTGCAGGATAGGGTGATGTGCGTTGAAATCTCCACCCACAATAATACACTCAGTGCGTGCTAGTGCGTGGAGCTCTGCAATGTCGAGGGTGTGTCTTGGGTTCTTGTAGATGTTATAGATGGTAATGGGCGCCCCAGGTATGTGCACAAGGATGGCCTGTACCTCGACATCCTCCCCACAGTCCACAGGGTTGGCTATAACCTCATGAGGTATTGTATTGGATACAAATACAGCTGTGCCTCTACAGTGAATGCCCGGGTCCATGTGCCGAAAATACCCAGCAAAACCGGGTAGTCTTGGGCACATAGTCGAGACTGTCAGAGTTTGTTGTAGCAAGACGATGTCAACCCGATCCCGAATTACTGCCTCCAGCAAAAGGTGCTGTTTACCCCTCAGGCCCTGAATGTTCCATTGTAGGACCTTGAGGGTGTGATTTGGTACCGAGGTTATTCCATCGCTGTTGTTTCCGAGCGGGAGATGAGTCCTCCCCGCTCTGAAAAACCTGCAAATTCATGGCATCCCTTTTCCCCTTTTGGGTCAGAAACAACTTCAGGAGCGTATGACCATCTGCCGGGAATCGCTTGTTGTTCCGTGGAGTTGATTGTGTTGCAAAAGATCCGGAAACCTTGTGAGTGCTACGGATCCCCCCTGGTGGGGCCTGCTTTGGAGTGGGTTCGAAACAGTGGATTTTTGGGCTGCTGTGGTCTTTTGGGGATGCTGAGGGTGGGATTTCTTTTTTGTATGCCATGGTCTTTGCTGTAACCAGGTTGAGTACCGGGATTGCTGGTGAGGTGCCATTTGGGTCTGAAAAAGCTCCTGGCCTGGAGGTCGGTATATTACACCTAGAATTAGCTTTCCCCCCCGAATTCCAAAACAGCGTTTTTTCCCCATCTTTTTTATCCCTGTTTTTTTAAAAAATTTAATATTTTCCAAAAACATTTTAAAGAACATTTAAAATACTGCAACCCCCCCCTTCCCATAAAACCCACATTAAAACCAAACCCAAAACCACAAAACCCCTTTTTAAAAAACCCCAAATAAAAACAAACCCACCAAACCCAACTTTCATTTTTTTTTCCCCCCCCCCCCACTTCCCCCCCCCAAAAAACCCAAAACAACCCAACCCCCCCACACACAACAAAAAAAATTTCCCAGAGTTACTCCTGACAGTTACTTTTAAAGATTCTTAATACAGACATAAGTAAATATACCCATATTCTTTTTATCATTTTAATCCCTACCTCTAATAATCCTGTTTAAAGCCCTAAAAACCCCCTAAACTGAGTTAGCATAAAAAAACCCACACCTGCCCTGGAAAAGGAAACCCCCATCCCTGGCTACATGTCATTTCGGCCATAGAAAATTGTCCCAGTTATCAATGAATGGTACTGCATTATCCTTACATGTTTTTCAGCCAACAATTAAGAAAAATAAGAACATAAAAATGTAGGAACATGCGAAGGCCTACTGGCCATAGAGGCGGCCTTATCAAAAAGAGTGCTGACCCGTATTTTGGGAGTGCGACCCGACTTAACTCTGTGAAGAAGTGTTTGTTTGCTCCCCTGGTGAACCAGTGCCCTCCATCAGCAACTTTACCAGCAAAATTAAGGAAAATTGGGGCAGCGAAGATAAATACGGCGATTGACGAGAAAAAAAAAGAGGATTCTGTAGTCCCCTGTTTCACCTCCAAAAGGGTGTTTTCAACACAACCCCCCCCCCAAATTGACTCAAGAAGACGTGGGCAGGTTTGGGAAAAGAGACTGCTGTGGAAACTCCCGTGGAAAACCCCCCAAGCATTTTTCGGTGCTACCGACGATGCGGTCTATTCTGGGATCGTCACGACGAACGACAAAAAAGGGGGAAAGGTAAAAATATTGTTGTTGTTGGGGATAGCCAGGTTAGTACATGGATAGGGATTCTGCTTGAAGGGCAGGAGTAGGGGCAAAAGGTATGCTTTCCTGGGGCTGGGATGGGGACATTTTTGCCGGCTTGACAAAATTAAGGTAATGGGATCAATCCTATTATTTGCCTAGGCTGGAGGCAATGATGTAGGCAAGCGTAGAAGTGAGGATTTAGTTAGAAAGTTCAGGACAGCTATAGACATGATTAGGAAGAAGGGGGGCGCCCTGTTATATGTGGCATTTTGCCAAGAAGAGGTGTTGGTAATGAATGGTTGTCCAGAGCAATTGGTATTAATTGTTGGCTGGATAAACACTGTAAGGATAATGCAGTACCATTCATTGACAACTGGGACAACTTCTATGGCCGAAATGACATGTATGCCAGGGATGGGGTTCACTTATCCAGGGCAGGTGTGGGTTTTCTTGCTAACTCAGTTGAGGGGGTTGTTAGGACTTTAAACTAGGATTAGTTAGAGGTATGGGTTTTTGAAATGATTAATAATGAATATGGATATATTGACTTATGCTCTGATATTAAGAATCTTAATAGTAACTGTCATGGAGTAACTCTGGGTAATGATAATTTCAGAAATTGTGTAAAAACAAAGATGAATAGGAAAAATGTGCAGAAGAAAAAAACATATGATGGTATTTTATGCTAACAGTCGAAGTGCAAGAAATAAAATTAATGAACTACGTTTGGTAGCATGTGCTGGGAACTTTGATATCATTGCATTAACTGAAACGTGGTATGATTTAAAGAGTCGGGATATGACTGCTGAGTGTAATATTCAGGGATTTAAGTTATTCAATGTGGATAGATGTAATGGGAAGGGGGGAGGAGTTGCATTGTATGTTCGAGAAAATATTAATTGTTGCATAAAAAAAGGTATAAAAATAGATGGAGCAGTAACAGAGTCTGTTTGGGTAGAGTTCGTGGAGGGTCAAGAAAAACTAATTCTAGGTGTAATATACCGACCTCCAGGCTTGGATCACGATAGAGGGAGACTTCTTTGGGACGAAATTGTTAGGGCTTCTGGACACAGTAACGTAGTCATAGTAGGGGACTTTAACTTTAGCCAAATTGACTGGAATTCTTTGACAGGTAATCTAGAGTCCAGTGACTTCATGGAAACAGTTCAGGACGTTTTCTGAAACAGAGTGTAACTGAACCTACCAGGGGTAATAATTTGCTAGACCTAGTCTTGTCAAATAAGGAAACACTCGTGAATAATCTGGAGATCACTGAAGAGCTTGGCGCAAGTGATCACAAATCCATCACCTTTAGCATTAATTGGGAATGCAAGAATAATGATAATACAGTAAAAATCCCCGATTTTCGTTCTGCCGATTATAATGGACTTAGGGAACATCTGTCTAATCTTGATTGGGGTTATCTAGCTAATGATTTTATTGACGATAATCATACTTATGAATATGAAAGGATCTGCTTTTATGATTGTTTTCTTAATAATGTACACAGTGCCCAGAGTATATACATTCCCCAGAGAGAAATTAGGTCTAATAATAACGATCCCAAATGGGTTAACAGGAGGTTAAAGCATCTATTAGGGGAGAAAATGGGAATTTATAGGCGCATCAGAAGAGGAGAGGTTAACCTTACTTACCAATATGTTCAGCTTAAAAGAGAAGTAAAAAAGGCGATTAGAAAGGCTAAACGTGACTATGAAATTAGAGTTGCTAATGAATCAAAGACTAATCCAAAGGGGTTCTTTCAAGTGTATAGGACGAAGGTGAAGGAAAAAGTAGGACCTCTGAAATCTGGGAATGGACAGCTGACGGATAATGAACTGGAAATGTGTTCCTTATTTAATGGACTATTTTTTGTCAGTTTTTACACAGGAAAATGTAAAAGAGATTCCAGTAATTAACAATTATTTAGTTCCTGATGAATTTAAGTTAACTAATATTACTGTCACGAGGGACATGGTTATTAAACAGATAGACAAACTGAAACAAAATAAGTCCCCGGGACCCGATGAAATTGTTTTCAAGGGTACTTAAGGAATGCAAAATGGAGCTTTGTCAGCCATTAACGAGTGTATTCAATGCGTCCATCCTTACCAGTGTTGTGCCAGAGATGTGGAAAAATGGCTAATGTGGTTCCTATATTCAAATCAGGGGATAAGTCCACTCCTTCAAATTACCGTCAATAAGCCTGACATCTATAGTGGGGAAGTTATTAGAATCAATTATAGCTGACATTATCAGAAGTCACCTTGAAGAGCATAACTTGATAAATGAATCTCAGCATGGATTCACGAGAGGTCGTTCCTGCCTGACAAACTTACTGACGTTCTTCAATAGAACATTTGAGGGAGTTGACAGTGATAAGGAATATAATATTGTTTATTTGGATTTTAGTAAAGCCTTTGACAGAGTACCTCACAAGAGACTCTTAAGAAAAGTGGCAGCTCATTTATAGGAGGTAAAGTTCTAGCATGATTGAGGCATGGCTTACCAATAGAAAGCAGAGAGTTTTCCATTAATGGGTGAAATCTGAATGGGGATTAGTCACTAGTGGCGTTCCACAAGGATCAGTTTTAGGCCCTCTCTTGTCATAATTTACATTAATGACCTTGATGAAAGGGGTTACTAGTGACATGGAGTAAGTTTGCTGATGATACAAAGATAGGCCCTATAATTCACCTCGAGGAGGATATAATGAAATCCAGGACGTTTGAACAATTAATGTCTTGGTCTGAGAAATGGAATGAAGTTTAATGTAGTAAGTGTAAGGTCCTTGCCCTTGGAAATGAAAAAAAACCCCAAAGTAAAATTAGGTAAAGGGAGGGGTTGGTCATACAGAAGGTAAAAAAGGGGACTTGGGAGTCATGGTAAGCAGAAATCTAAAGCCAAGACAGCAGTGCCTCAGTGTGCGCAACAAGGCCAACAGATTACTTGGATTTATCTCAAGAAGTATAAGTAACAGAAGTCAAAAGTTATTTTACAGCTCTATACATCACTAGTGAGGCCTCTTTAGATTATGCTGCTCAGTTTTGGTCCCTTACTACAGGATGGACATAGACTCATTAGAGAACATACAGAGAAGAGTGACTAAAATGATTTACTGTGTAAGGAACCTCCCGTATGAAGATAGACTTAAAGCCTTAAATCTCCACTCTCTGGAGAGGCGTAGAATGAGGGGAGATATCATTGAAGTGTATAAGTGGATGACGGGCATAAACAAGGGAGACATTAATAAAGTACTGAGGGTGTCGAACCAGGTAAGAACCAGGAATAATGGATTTAAGTTGGATAAATTTAGATTTAGAAAGGACATAGGTAAGTACTGGTTTTCTAACAGAGTTGTAGATGCGTGGAACAGTCTTCCCAGTGGGGTGATAGAGGCTAGGACCTTGGGTAGCTTTAAGAAGAGACTGGACAAATATATGAGCCGGAGGGGCTGGTTTGATTGGTGTTGGGGGGTGCGGGAGTTGTTTCTTGAGTAGCTTTAGGTAGATGTCGTTTTGATAAGGACCTGCCTCGTATGGGCCAGTAGGCCTTCTGCAGTGTTCCTACATTCTTATGTTCTTATGTACTCAAGAAACAACTCCCGCAACCCCCCAACACCAATCAAACCCAGCCCCTCCCGCTCATATATTTGTCCAGTCTCTTCTTAAAGCTACCCAAGGTCCTAGCCTCTATCACCCCACTGGGAAGACTGTTCCACGCATCTACAACTCTGTTAGAAAACCAGTACTTACCTATGTCCTTTCTAAATCTAAATTTATCCAACTTAAATCCATTATTCCTGGTTCTTACCTGGTTCGACACCCTCAGTACTTTATTAATGTCTCCCTTGTTTATGCCCGTCATCCACTTATACACTTCAATGATATCACCCCTCATTCTACGCCTCTCCAGAGAGTGGAGATTTAAGGCTTTAAGTCTATCTTCATACGGGAGGTTCCTTACACAGTAAATCATTTTAGTCATTCTTCTCTGTATGTTCTCTAATGAGTCTATGTCCATCCTGTAGTAAGGGGACCAAAACTGAGCAGCATAATCTAAATGAGGCCAATTGCTCTGGACAACCATTTATTACCAACACCTCTTCTTGGCAAAATGGCACATATAACAGGGCGCCCCCCCTTCTTCCTAATTATGTCTATAGCTGTCCTGAACTTTCTAACTAAATCCTCACTTCTACGCTTGCCTACATCATTGCCTCCAGCACTGAGGCAAATAATAGGATTGATCCCATTACCGTTCATGATGTTGTCAAGCCGGCTAACAATGTCCTCCATCCCAGCCCCAGGAAAGCATACCCTTTGTCTCCTACTCCTGTCCTTCAAGATGAACATCAAAATGGTATACAATACCGACAGGTTGTTAGGTAAGACACATATGCAACAGTTAGACAACTTTATTCCGAAACGTTTCGCCTACACAGTAGGCTTCTTCAGTCGAATACAGAAAATAGGCAGGAACAGTAGAGATGTGAAGACGATGTAATCAGTCCATCACCCTTGTAGTCGTCGAATTTGAGGTTGTCAGTCCCTCGGCCTGGAGAAGTTCAGTTCCATAGTCAGGAACTAGTTCCTGACTATCAAATTATAAAGGCTAGGAAAAATCCGGAGGACAGGAGCTTTGAAGAGATGAGACTTATGTAGCAGCTGCAACATTAGCCACAACAGCAGTAGTACTAGTAACAAAATTACAATACCCTGCAGTGTACTTAGTAATCACATATCGTGTTAATATTGTCTTCACGGCTGGCACTAATATTGTATGACGGCTTGAAGGTACCCTGCATACACACTGTGTGTATCAGGTAGTGAAGGTACCCAGCACAGACACTGTGTGTATCAGGTAGTGAAGGTACCCAGCACAGACACTGTGTGTATCAGGTAGTGAAGGTACCCAGCACAGACACTGTGTGTATCAGGTAGTGAAGGTGCCTAGCACAGACACTGTGTGTATCAGGTAGTGAAGGTACCCAGCACAGACACTGTGTGTATCAGGTAGTGAAGGTGCCCAGCACAGACACTGTGTGTATCAGGTAGTGAAGGTGCCCAGCACAGACACTGTGTGTATCAGGTAGTGAAGGTACCCAGCACAGACACTGAGTATCAGGTAGTGAAGGTACCCAGCACAGACACTGTGTGTATCAGGTAGTGAAGGTACCCAGCACAGACACTGTGTGTATCAGGTAGTGAAGGTACCCAGCACAGACACTGTGTGTATCAGGTACTGAAGGTGCCCAGCACAGACACTGTGTATCAGGTAGTGAAGGTACCCAGCACAGACACTGAGTATCAGGTAGTGAAGGTACCCAACACAGACACTGTGTGTATCAGGTAGTGAAGGTACCCAGCACAGACACTGAGTATCAGGTAGTAAAGGTACCAAGCACAAACACTGTGTGCATCAGGTAGTGAAGGTACCTAGCACAAACACCATCTTTACCTAACATGATTTACTCTCCACACAGGCCACTAAAACACTTCCACTCCCCTCAGTCCATCTCTTGTTAAGTTTCGACAGACCTGAATCAGCTAACGTGAATAAGAGTCCACACACAGAGTGTTGTTAAACAGGGAGCCTAGACTGTTAAGATTACAGACCCCCACGTAAAGGCGTCCTGCACTGATCAGTTGGTTGATTGGCAGGAGTCTCTCATTGTTGAAGTGGTTATCCCTATTTAAATGTGTTTGGCTAAAATGCTGAGTTTATATGTTGTTTGGAACTCGTGGTGAAGGAGTTAGTCTATCTGAGCACTCCATGGGCGTGGGGGATGGTAGTGCTCACCATCGAGCACTAGCATAGTAAAGACGCGCGCTTATATGATCAGTGATAGGCTCTTACGTAAAATTTATGAGGAGCATTAGCCTTGCGAATAGACTGTGTTACGTGTAATCGTACGGCTGCTGTGAGTTTCGTATATAACGGTTTAATACGAGGAATTACAGTCTGTTGAGGTATGAAAAGGAACAACACATGGGCGACATTCTGAAAGCGTGATTTGAGATTTCGTTTCGACAGTGGCTTACGGTCCGAAAGATAATTTATTTATTCTATATCATAGTGGTATAAAACTTGATTAGATCTAAATTGAAGAATCCGTTAGGTGTTACTCATGTCGTCGATATGTGTATAGACGCTCTCCAGTGGCTTTCGAAAATGAGGGGCGGAGGGGGCTCGCTGGGGGGCGGAGGGGGGTGGGCGAGGAGGCGCCATTGGGGGCGGGGGAGATTGGCGCGTGGGAATGAACATTCTCATTTTCTGGTTTTTTAAATCGACAGGGAGACGTTAAATAGCTGTATATACAAGACCTACTCCGCATTGTCCGAGTGCTGGAGTGATGTCAGTGTCGTTAGAAATTGGTCCTTATTTGCTACGAGTACAAGATGTAATAATGTGAAGGCTACAGTGAGTTGCTTCACTCGTAGTCACTATAGTCACTGTCCTGGTCGTCACTATAGTCACTGTCCTGGTCGTCACTATAGTCACTGTCCTGGTCATCAATACCAGCATCGTTGGATGAATAACTATGTCTTCAGAAGTGTACAAGTATTCTCCAAATCATCCCATTCTTGGCTGTTGTCTTCCTCACTATACCATTCTCTGTCACTTTCTCATGTCCATTACTGTCCTCTTCTAAAGTATCCCATCCACTGTCACCATCATCACTATCCAGTGTTTCATCGCTATCCGCTTCGTAATTGACATATTCTGCCTCCATGACGTTGTGCTCTTCAACATCACTGTCCTCTTCGTAATTGACGTATTGTACCTCAATGTTGACGTTGTGGTCTTCAACATCACTGTCCTCTTCGTAATTGACGTATTGTACCTCATTGCTGACGTTGTGGTCTTCAACATCACTCATGTTTACATCCTCGTCGTCTCCCTTTCCCATAAGATGGTTTCTGCGTCAGAGTCGTCTTCTTCAGGTTGCTTAATGCGACATCCATCTCACGGTCATACACCTCATTGCTGATGTTGTGCTCGTCACCATCGCTGTCCTCTTCGTAAGTGACGCATTCTGTCTCAGTGGTAACGTTGTGCTCATCAACATCACTCATTTTGTACATCCTCTTCCTTCCACGGGAATGGTTTCTGCGTTCAGAGTCTCTTCCTCGGGTTGCAACTGCTGAGCCCGTCTCAAGAATCATACCCAAGGTCTCGGCGGTGCTGGAAGCGAGGAAACGGATATTATGGATGGCGGATCTTGATAGAGAACAGAGCAGAAGCTATGGTGCCCATTGTGAAGCGGCCCTACTAATCAGTAAATTAGTGGGGAGACCGGCAGGACTCGCTGCTATTCTCGTAGGAAGCTTTGAGAGTCATTGTAACATTGCTGTACAACCACTTGTAATGAATCCACGACAATGTACGAACTGGCGAACGAACGAACGAAAGTGGGGTTAAGATCCCAAAGGGGGATGAGCGGGGAGACGGGCAGACGAAGAATAGTGGCGGGGAGAGGAGGTTCTTAGTCGTAGAAATAGAGCCCAGGGTTAACCCAGCAGAAAAAGGCGATCGTGGGACTGATATTGAAAAGAGAATTCCGGTTCTTCTTTGGGGTTTTTCCGGGGGGGAGTGGGAGTAAGGGCTTGCGACTTTAGAGCTAGAAAGGATGCAGAACTGGTCTGTCTTAACCCAAAAAAGCTAAGGCGAACGTGGGTAGAGAATGGTACCGTCTTGGGAAGGTTCTGTCAGCGGATCCAAGGTTATTTGTAAGTAGGGTTAGGAGCAGGATCATGCAAGGAGTAAAAAAGGTTGTGTTGGTTTGTGGTCTGCGAATGTCTTCGTCAAGGAGAGAGGTCCAGTAGTCATGTCGTGTCTCAAGTTTGTCTATCGTCTGTCACTGACCCCTTTTCCCAGTACAGATTCAGCGCAGGGGACGTCTAACTGGGCATGGAGAGACTCGCTTGTGGCGAAGTCCTCCCATCTGACATCAAGCCCCCCAGCGCAGCGCCTTGTTTGGACACGCGGGCAGTTTAAGCAAGTTTGTTTTTGCTGCAAGAGAGAGGGCTAGAGGAGAGAAAAGTTATCAGAGGACGTATTAGGGATTGTAGAGGTGTAGTTTGGTGCGTTGAGAGGCATGTTTCAGCTTGTAGAGGCCCGCAAGGGCCTTACTAGCTTTTGGGCATGCCTTGAGTGAATGTGTCCGTTGTAAACGAAGAAGGTAGTCAAGATTAACGCCAAGGACAGTGACAGATTGTGTGGTAGGGAAGTAAGTGCGGGTGTCAGCTGTTCTGAGTTCGACAGGTAATGGAGGATCACGTTTCCTGTAGTTAAAATACGTAATGCTGGATTTTGCTGCATTGGTTTTGATCCTCCATTTTTGTTCCCAGATGGCTATCCTGTCAACCTCATTTTGTGTTTTGTGTGTGGTGTATCTATATTGGCATGGTGATAAGTTGTGTAATGTCGTTGCATAGGCTAGGTGATGGAGTTGTGGTATACAGGTGTTGGAATGTCGTTAGTTTTATAAAATGTAGAGGGTAGGGGAAAGGACAGATCCCTGGGGTACTCCAGCATTTAGTGTGAAGTAGTCAGAGTAACAGCCTTGGAATTTGATTCTCATGGTACGGCCGTCTAGGAAGTTGCAGAGGAGTTTACGAGTATTGAGAGGAGGTTGAAGTTAGTGCAGAGTTTGTACTTGAGCCCTCGTGCCACACATTTGTCAAAAGCTTTTTCACGCCCTTTTGCAACCAGGGCTGTCCTGTTTTTCTTTGTTTGTGTTTATGTGGATGTAGTTGAGAATGATGTTAATGGCATCCTGTGTGGATCTGTGTGTTCTGAAGCCAAACTGGCCATCTGAAAGTAGAGAATTATGTTCCAGGTTTTCTGCGAAGGCGATGATTAATGAGTTTTTCAAAGAGTTTTCCTAAAGTTTCGAGGAGGTGATAGGGCGATAGTTCTAGGGTCAGAGTGGTCTTTATTGGGTTTAGGAAGGAGGATAGCAGTAGCACTTTGAAGAGGGAAGGGAAGTATCCAGAGGCAAGGGAGGCATTGAGAAGGTTTGTGTAGGCAGTAATGATAGAGTCAGGAAGGTGTTTCAGGATAATATGGTTTAGGCCAGAGGCACCAGGAGCCTTTGGGGGAAAGGGTTTGTCTGAGGGAGAGTTTTTATGTCTGTGTTGGTGAAAGGAGTGTCGAGTTCTTGGGAGGAGGTAAAAAGTGTCTAGATGTATGTGGCTGTCTGGTGTTTTTTTCTTGAGTGTGTGCAGTGTTCCAGTGTTCTATGTTCTGAATGTGTTGAAAAAACGTTAGGGTGAGGTGGGTGAGCGTGGAAGATGTTCTCCCAGATGTGTTTGAAGATGTGGAAAGCAGCCTGTGGGTCTGAGATGTGTGTGTTGTTGTGGGGGGGATGTGTTTGAATTGTTGGTGGGAGTAGTGCCTCTGATTTTTTTGATAAAGTTCCAGAAGGCTTTAGTGTTTTTAAAAAACGCTGCCCGTCCGCTTGTTGTATTAGTCGTGACCAGTGATTGTTGGGTCTTGCTTAGGCTGTTTTAAAATGTTTTTTTCTAAGGTAAGTGAGATCTAATCGGACTTGATTAAATCTATGTGTGTTGTAGAGGAAGCGGTTGTGGTAGCAGATAATTAGTCTTCTTGTTTTGAGTGACGGTTTGAAGGGAAAAACGAGTGGTGTGAGTTTTTCTTTGGATTGCGATGTTGGCTGCTTGTGTAATGGTGTCCTGGATGAGATCAAGTTGAGTATCGATGTCAGAGATAGGTTTGTTGTTGTAGTCATAGGTGAGGTTAATATTGTCTATGTGTTGTTTGAAAGCATCCAGTCAGCGTTCTTGTAGGAGAATGAAGGTGTGGTTGGAATGAGGATAGGGTTGGAGGGGAAAGTGTAAGATGATGGGATGTGATCAGAGCCTGTAATAGGGCCAGGTGAGATTGTAATGTTGAAATAGAGAGCTGGCTCGGTTGCCAGGAATGATGTCTGTTTGCCTTGGCCCGTGTGGTTGAAGAAGGTATTGAAGTCTGGGCCAAGATGAATTAGGTGTTTTTTGGTTTGTGAAGTTGAGTAATTGGTGACCAAGTTGGGGTTGTTACTGGTGTGATGAAAGGCAGTGTGTTTGGCATTTTATGTCAGCTAGTAGGTAAGTTGGTGTGTTGGTGTAGTTGAAGACAAGGAGAGGTCGTGTATGTTGAGAGTAGTGTTTGGGGCAGCATAGGTGGTGAAAAAGATAAAGGGGCCAAGGTGGGTGTGTATTCTGACCGCAAGACAGTGTTTTGGGGAATAAAAGGGAAATTTAGAGAAATTCATGTTTAAAGTTGGAATTGACAAGGATGGCAACCCCATGTGGGGGTCATAGGGGGACGTAGTGCAGTATAACCATAATGGCGGATACATTGAGGGGCTTTGAGGCAGTACTGTTTAGCAAAACAATATCTGGCCTCTCTGTTCAAGGAGTCGGCCAGTAGGTGTCTAATTGTAAAGTAAGAACGTACGTTGAAACTGAATCGCCTTAAACGTGATTTAATGGTTTCTCTTAGCAAAGTTAATGTCGGGGGAGGAGTTTGGATTAAAGCCCGTGATAGAGGTCCATCAGTGGATGTGTGTTTGTAGGTGTACGGACCCGTTTCCTGGAGGGGGAGGAAGAGATGGATCTGTTTTTTTTTGTTCTTTGGTCTGTCCGTTAGAAGTTGGGGTAGGTTTAGGTTTGAGTGGATTTTGTCTGGAGGAGGTGGAGTTGGACCTGGATGAGGTTTTGGTTGTGGTGGAGTTGGCGAAGGTGGATGCAGAGGAAGTGGAAGTTTTGGTAAGCTGTGAGGAAGTGGAAGCTTTGGAAGGGGATGAAGTGGGTAAGGAAGTGGGGAGAGGGGTGGTCGTTAGCAAAAGCATTTGGGGGGGGTTGGTGGGAGGTGTAGAAGTAGTGAAGAGAGGTAGTGGGGGAGGAGAGCTGGTGGGAGTAGGAAGTGGGGGGGTGGGAGAGAGGAAGGAGGGAGAGGTTGTAGGAGGCTTGGAAGAGAAGCAGGGAAAGGGGGGATAATTAAAGAGGGAAGATTGTTAGCAGACAAGATTAGGTTAAGGACATGTGAGTAGTCTGATTTGGGAAGCTTGTGAGATTACCATCGCAGAGATGGGGCAGCAGTGGCAAGTTGACAGTTAGTTTTGTTTGTCTAGTGTGGGTGTAGAAGGAGAAGTGTTGTAGTCTGTGTGTTGGTGTTTGATGTGTGTTTGAGTAGAAGAGGTAGACCAAGTGCGTGGGGAGGCCCAGGCATTGGGGGTAGGGGAGGGAGGTGTGGAAGGGAGGAGGTGGGAAGGGGGGGGGAGGAGCAGGGAAGGGGTTGGGTAGGGAGGGAGGTTGGTTTGCTCTGAGGGAGGAGAGAATGTGCTTTCTAGAAGGGCAGGAAATTTGCAACTGCAGTGTGTGACCCGTGCAGTTAGAACATTTAAGGGGGAGGTTGCAGGTATTCCAGAAGTGGCCAGTTGCTGAACATCTGGAGCAACTTGTGTAGATGTGCATGTGTTTTTGTCGTGGCCGAATTCGGGAGCATTTAAGACATTGTGTGATTTGGGGGGAAGTTCGGAGTGAAGAGAGCGTTGGAGAATGCGGATGGTCTTGGCAAAGATTCCTTGACTGAAGAGTGTAGAGGCGTCAAGGGAGGAGTAGAAACAGCGTATTTTTAGGAATGGTAGAGTTTTCTGGTCTGTAAATATCGTCAACAGAGACTTTGTTTTTTAGTACTGATATCTTTTATTAAGTCTTCTTTGTCTGTGTCATAGGCTGTCAGGAGAGAGTAGTCTACGTGTTTAAACAATGACTGTGCTTTGGCACGGTGCTCAGGAGTCCAAATAATGGTGAAAGCCTGCGTTGAGAAGTTTTTTGTCCCGGTATCGCTTGAGGTGTACGCTTCGTAGGAATGTTTGTCAAGAAGGAGTTTGAAGCCTGAGTTGGTTTTGAAGACTTTAAGTTTAGGTGCACCAGTGATCTGATATAATAAATTTTCGGACAGATAGTGGCATCAGGATTAGAAAATTTGAGGTTAGCAAAAGGGAAATTGGATTTAGAAAAGCAGAGGCGGGTGGGGGGGTTTGGGGGGAGGGGGAAGGGGGGGGTGGGAGGGGGGGAAGGCAACGAAGGCATCGTCCAATTACGAAAAGATGTAATTGGAAAAGGCATTTGAGGAGGTGAACGTAAATTTGATGGAGCACTGTAATCCTGAGTGGGGGGAGAGACGGCTGTATGGCGTGCATAAGGCAAAAGAGAATTCGGCAGCAAGAGGCTTCCTCCCCTTGGGTCGCCCCCACCGACGCACCAACCCTGTGGTGGAGAGGAAGCAAAGGTCCAGCAAGCACGACTCAAAGCACTACTCAACAGGGGGTAATTTCGAAGAGGCCAGATCGTCGATGTGAGGTAAGCACACGTCACATCGAGCAAGTCGCTAGATCGCTTCTCACGAACGGGCCGCTACACTCCCTTTTTAATCCAGTCGTCCCCTTTCACCTCATTGCCTGATGCCCATATAGTCAGGTCCCCTTTTTAAACCAGACACACCAATAAAAAATTGCGCAAACCCCTTATCAATACCCCCCAAGAATAACATTCATAACCCATGTGTAAGTCCATCAATGCCCAACCCCTCTCCTGTGTATTTAAGAAAAATAAAAAGGAACACGCCACAGGTCTACTGGCCCATCGAGGCAGGACTAAATCACACCCAACCAAACCCATTAGGCGAGGTCACATCCATTAAGGAGGAACACGGCTCAGACCTATTAGCACAAGCTAGTCAGGTTAACCCACTCCCCACACCCCTAATGCATTTACCTAACAAAAAACTTATGAATGGAGGAACACTGCGAAGGCCTACTGGGCCCATACTGGCAAGTCCCTTTTCAAGCCACCCAAACATTTTTCTCCCTACTCACTAGTACCTTACACTTATCACATTCAAATTCATCTGCTTTTAAAACATAAGAACTAAAAGTGGAACACTGCAGAATTGTGCAAGAAAGGGATAAAAAACCGCAATATGAAAGTTTGAACATGTGCAACACTGGATATCTTTTTTTAGACGTTTCGCCATCCAGTGGGTTTATCAATACAATTCTAGGCATAATAGGGAAAACATGAACATATACAAAAATGAGGTAATCAGTCCCCTCGGCCCTTTGGGTTTGTGTTCCGCATCGTGGTTTTGACAAACCCCAGTACTTTTTAAAGTCTCCCTTGTTTATGCCCGTCATCCACTTATACACTTTAAAGAATCTCCCTATTCTACCCTCTCCGGAAAATGGAGATTTAAGGCTTTAAGTCTATCTTCATACGGGAGGTTCCTTACACATAAATCATTTTAGCATTTTCTTGTATGTTCTCTAATGATCTATGTCCATCCCCGTAGTGGGACCAAAAAGAGCAGCTAATCTAAAAGGGCCCACTAGTGATGTATAAGCTGTAAAAAAAATTTTGGACTTCTGTTACTTCTGGTCCACGCATCTAAACTCTGTTAAAAACCATACTTACCTTGTCCCTTTTTAAATCTTTTTAA
>NC_069489.1:11074661-11109158 GCF_026875155.1 Cherax quadricarinatus | reverse complement strand
GTATGGGCTCAGTAGGGCCTTTGCAGTGTTCCTCCATTCTGAATTCTTTGTTAGGTGTAAATGCATTAGTGGGTGATGGGGAGTGTGTTTTAGACCTGACGAGCTTGTGCTAATAGGTCTGATGCCGTGCGCTTCCTTAAGTGGAAGGTGACTTCGACCTGAATAGGTTTGTGTTGGGGGTGAACTTAGTCCTGTGCCGCGCAAGGCAGTAGACCTGCGGCCGTGTTCCTTTCTTATGTTCTTAATACACGAGATGAGAGAGGTTGCTCTTGAGTGGGACTTACCTGGGTTATGAAATGTTATTTTGGGTTAGTATTTGATATTGGAGTTGCGCATATATTTTAGTTGAGGGTTCAGGGTTTGAGAAGGACCTGGATAGCATTGGGTCCCTCAGGACAATGAGTGTGACGGTGACGACTGGATATAAACGGAGTGTAGCGGCCAGTTCGTTACATTGTCTTGAGATTCAGTTACAAGTGGTTGTATTCAGCAAATGTTACAATGGACTCTCACATCAGCTTTCCAACGAGAAATAAGCAGCGAGTCCTGCGTTCCCACTAATACTGATTTTACTTAGGAGCCGCTTCACTCATGGAGTAACCCATAGCTTTGCTCTGTTCTCTATCAAGTTCCGCACACTCCATACTATCCGCTACTCGAACTTCCAGCACCGCCGAGACTTGATGATGATCTTGAGACAGGGGCGCGCGGTCAGCAGTGTGCAACTGAGGAAGACGACTCTGACGCAGAACATCTCTTGTGGAAGGAAGACGGATTGTACACTTGGGTGATGTTGATGAGCATAACGTTGAGACAGAATGGCGTCAACTTACGAGAGGACAGCGATGGTGGACGTGCACAACATCCGCAATGAGGAGTATGGGCCCGTGAGATGGATGTCAGCATTAATGCAACCTGAAGAAGACGACCTCTGACGCAGAAACCATCTTATGGAAGGAGGACGCCGAGGATGTAACATGAGGCGTATGCTGAAGACCACAAGTCAGCAATGAGGTACAATACGTCAACATTACCGAAGGGGACAGTGATGTTGAAGAGCACAACGTCCGCAATGAGGAACATAGTCAATTACAGAAGAGGGCAGTGATGGATGAAGACCCCAACGTCAACATTGAGGTACTATACGTCAATTACGAAGGGACCGTTGATGTTGAAGACACAGCGTCAAACATTGAGGTACAATACGTCAATTACGAAAGGACAGTGATGTTGAAGAGCCACCCGTCATGGGGCAGAATTTGTCAATTTACGAAGTGGATAGCGATGATGAAACATGGATAGGAGATGATGGTGACAGTGGATGGATACTTTTGAAGAGGACAGTGATGGGACATGTAGACAGTGACAGAGAATGGTTATAGTGAGGAGACATAAAGCAAGAATGGGGATGTATTGTGAAGAATACTTGTACACTTCTGAAGCAGTGGTTCTTCATCCAACCCGATTGCTGGTAGTGAATGGACAAGGACAGTGACTATAGTGACGACCAGGTACGCAGTGGCGAATGTGGGACTGGACAGTGACTATAATTGACTACGAGTGGTAGCAACTCACTCGTAGCCTTGCATTATTGCATTTGTACTAGTAGAAGATAATTAACCATTTTTCTAACGAACACTGTGCATCACTCCAGCACTCGGACAATGCAGAGTCGTCTTGTTTTATACGAGTATTACCGTTTCTGTCGTTTTACCAGAAATGAGAATGTTTCTATCATCGGCGTGGTTGCGTATTTATATTATCGACGAAAATGTGTATAACCTACGGATATTCATTTAGCTTCTTATATGTAGAGATTTTTATTTTTTTCGGGACTATAGCCACTGGCTGAAAACGTTTTCTCAATAAGATTCGAAAGTCGCACAAGATGTGTCTCACTTTTCATACTAAACTGTTGTATGTTCTATTTTACGGTATATACGACCCCAGCAGGAAGTATCACACGGTAAGACAGTATTCAAGGTTAATTGCTTCAGAATTTTAGTAAGTGGGCTATCCTGAGCAATAAGGCGGTCTTATATGCCTAGTGCTGTATAGTTGAGTCATACCATCCAACAGACGCCCATGGAGGTGCTCAGTAGGGACTAACTCTTCACCAACGGAGTCAACAACATTATACACCTGATTTAGAAACACAATTTACATAGGGGAACAGAGTTTCAACACATGAGAGGACTCTGCCAATTCAACAATGATCAGGCAGGAGCTTTTAGTGGGGTCTGTAATTTAAAGTCTAGGCTCAGTTTCAAAACTGTGATTTGGACTCTATTACGTTATTGATTCCTGTTGTTCGCCAAACCAGAGAAGATGGTGGGTTTGCCTATTTTTCTTGTATTTATTCTATTCACACTTAACCGAACCTTGTTTAATATAAAAAAAAAAACCTTCCATTAAATAAAATTATCCCCAAAATATTTTTTTTTTTCTTTTTTTTTTTTTTTTTTATTTATTAAATTTACCCCACCCTTATTTCACCCGTTTTTTTTCTTTTTTTTTAGGTACCTTCACTACCTGATACACACAGGGTTGTGCTGGGTACTTAACTACTGATACACCACAGTGTCGTGCTGGGTACCTTCATCTACCTGACATACACACAGTGTCTGTGATGGGTACTTCACTACTGATACACACAGTGTCTGTGTGGGTACTTCAGACCTGATACACACGTGTATCGATGGACTGTTTGATGGATGAACTCAGCGAGCTCAAGGTTGAGGGATGATTACCTTCATTCTCCTCCTAGTTCTTCAAGATTCTCCTTTGTATGGATGGATGAAGCCACTGTGTGGCGAAAACGTTTCCTCAATATAAAAAGATACCCAGTGTGCACATGTGTCTTATTCAACATGTTCGGTTCTTAACCTTTTCATTACAAATGTTTATGTGGCTTTGATAAGACTTGCCATGTTATGGGCCAGTAGGCTTCTGCAGTGTTTCCTCCATCTTAAGGTCTTTTGTTAGGTGAAATGATAGTGGGTGAGGGGGAGTCGTGAGTTAGACTGGACTAGCTTATGTGCTATTAGGTCTGATGCCGTGCCTCCATCCTTAAGTGGATGTGACTCGCCTGAATAGGTTTGGTTGGTGGGTGACTTAGTCTGCCGCCCGCATGGGCCAGTAGACTGGCGGCAGTCAGTGTTTCCTTTCTTTATGTTCTTAAATACACGAGGTGAGGAGAGGTTGCACTTGAGTGGACTTACCACATGGGTTATGAATGCTTATTCCTTGGGGGGTAGTATTGCTAATGGGTTGTGACATATAGTTTTTGTTGGTGGGTCTGGGTTTGAGAAGGACCTGACTAGTCTGGTCACTCAGGACAACTGAGGTGACGGTGACCGACTGGATATAACGGGAGTGTAGCGGCCAGTTCGTTACATTGTCTTGATATTCAGTTACAAGTGATTGTACAGCGCTGTGTACATGGATCTCAAAGCTTCCTACGAGAATATTGCAGCGAGTCCTGAGGTCTCCCACTAATACTGATTACGTAGGAGCCGCTTTCACTACTAGAAACCCCGTTAGCTTCTGCTCTGTTGTCTATCAAGATCCGACTCATACTATCCGCTACCTCGTTTCCAGCTCCGCCCGGGATTTGACGGCCGTCAGCAGTGCAAACTGAGGAAGACACTTCTGACGCAGGGAACCCATCTTGTGTGGATGGGGAAGAGGATGTACACATTGAGTAGATGTTGATGGCACAACCGTTACCCACCTGAGACAGAATGCGTCACTTACGATGAGGGACAGCGATGGGTGACGAGCACAAATCTCAGCAATGAGGTGTCTGACCGTGAGATGGATGTCAGCATTAAGCCACTGAAGACGACGATTTTGACGCCTGAAACCATCTTATGGAAGGAGGACGGACGAGGATTGTAAAACATGAGTGACGTTGAAGACCACATCGCAGCAATGAGGTAAATACGTCAATTACGAAAGAGGACAGTGATGTTGGCAGCCCCCCCCCACCCGTCACATTGAGGTCAATACGTCAATTACGAAGAGGACAGTATGTTGAAGGAGCAGACACGTATGGAGGAGACAGAATATGTTCATTAAGAGGGCTAGCGTTGAACACTGGATAGTGATGATGGGGACAGTGGATGGGCTACTTTAGAAGAGGACAGTGATTTGGGCATGTGACAGTGACAGAGAATCGGGATTAGTGAGGAAGACAAACAGCCAAGAATGGGATGATATTGAAGAATACTTGTATCACTTCTGAAAGACAGTGGTTATTATCCAACGAGGTGGTAGTGATGACAGGACAGTGCACTATGTGACGACCAGTAGTGGCGATAGTGACGACCAGGCAAGTCTGACTATAATGACTACAGCGTGAAGCAACGCACTCGTAGCCTTCGATTATTGCTCGTGTACTCGTAGAAAAATAATAACATTTTTCTAACGACACTGACATCACGTCCAGCACTCGGCACACTGCAGAGTAGTCTTGTATATACGGTGTATTTACGTTTCTGTCGTTTTACCAAGAAAAGGAGACATGTTCATATCATCGGGTGTTGCGTTTATATTTATCGACGAAATGTGTATACCTACGGATATTATTTTAGATTCTTATATGTGCGGATCTTTTATTTTTTTCGGACTATAGCCAATGGCTCGTAAGTTTCTCAATAAAGATGCAGAAAAGTCGAATGTGTGTTCCTTTTCATTCCCTAACTGTTGTATGTCTCTATTTCCGGTAATAACGACCCACAGCGAAGTATCACAACGTGTTAGACAGTTATTCAAGGTCTTCTAATTGCTCTCTTAATGTACCGTAAGAGGCTTATCTGAGCATATAAGGCGGTACCTTATATGCCTAGTGCTGTATAGTGAGTCACTACATCCCACTGACTGCCCTGGGAGGTGGCTTCAGTAGCTAACTTTCACCATAACGAGTTCAAACAACATTATAAACTTGCATTTTAGCAAACCACATTTAAATAGGGGACACAGAGTTCAAACAATGAGAGACTCCTGCACTCAAACCACATGCTCAGTGCAGGAAGCCTTTAGTGGGGGGGTCTGAATCTTAATCAGTCTAGGCTCCCTGGTTTAACAACACTCTGTGTGTGGACTCTTATTAACTGTTGCGGATTCAGGTCTGTCCGAAACTTAACAAGAGATGGGACCTGAGGGGAGTGGAAGTGTTTTAATGGCTGTGTGGGAGTAAATTCATGTTAAGTAAGAGGATGTGTTTGTGCTAGGTACCTTCATACCTGATACACACGTGTTTGTGCTGGGTACCTGCCTACCTGATACACACGTGTCTGTGCTGGGTACCTTCACTACCTGATACCACACAGAGTCTGTGGGGGTTACCTTCACTTCCTGATACCCACACAGTGTCTGTGCTGGTACTTAACTACCTTATAAACACTGTGTATCATGGACTGTTTTGATGGATGACCACATCGACTAAGGTTGAGGGATGCGTACCCCTTATCATCCTGTTCTTCAAGATTCTCCTTTGGTAGGATGATGAAGCACTGTGTGGCGAAACGTTTCCTAATAAAGATACCAAGAGTTGCACATTGTGTCTAATTTATCAAACATGTCGGTTTCTGAACAGTCATATACAAATGTTTATGTGGCTTTGATAAGGACTTGCCCATGTCTGGGCCAGTAGGCCTTCTGCCAGGTTCCTCATTCTTTAAGTTCTTTTGTTAGGTAAATGCATTAGTGGGTGGATGGGGGAGGGAGAGTGAGTTAGACCTGACTAGGCTTGTGCTAATAGGTCTGTGCCGTGCTCCTTTCTTAAGAGGATGTGACCTCGACCTGAATAGGTTTGGTTGTGGGGGGTGACTTAGTCCTGCGGAGCATGGGCCAGTAGGCCTGCGGCAGTGTTCCTTTCTTAGTTCTTAAATTACAGATGTGAGCGAGGTGCACTGAGTGGGACTTAACAATGGGTTATGAATGCTTATTCCTTGGGTAGTATTGATCATGTTTGGCATATATTGTTGTTGGTGGGTCTGGGTTTTGAGCAGGTCCTGACTAGTATGTTCACTCAGGCAATGAGTGTCGTGACGACTGGATATAAAGGGAGTGTAGCGGCAGTTCGTTCATTGTCTTGAGATTCAGTTACATGTGATTGTACAAGGAATGGTACAATGGACTTTCAAAGACGTCCTACGAGCATATGCAGCGAGTCCTGACGGTCTCCCCACAATACTGATTAAGTAGAGCCGCTTCATAATAGGAAACCCGTAGAGCTTATGCTCTGTTGTCTACAAATCGACTCCATACTATCGCTACTCGAATTCCAGCACCGCCGAGACTTTGACGGACACGTCAGCAGTGTGCCACCTGTGGAAGGACGACATCTGCCGCAGAACACCATCTTGTGGAAAGGAAGAGGATGTAACATGAGTGAGTTGATGTGCACAACGTTACCATGAGACAGAAATGCGTTCACTTACGAATGAGGACAGCGATGGTGACGAGCACAACATCAGCAATGAGTGTTGACCGTGAGATGGATGTCAGCATTAAGCCACCTGGAAGAAGACGATTTGACGCAGAAACCCATTTATGGACAGAGGACGCGAGGATGTAAACATGAGTGACGTTGGAAGGACCACAACGTCAGCATATGAGGTACATACGTCAATTACGAAGAGGACAGTGATGTTGAAGTTCCACAACGTCAACTTGAGGTTACAGACGTCAAATACGAAGAGGACAGTGTTGTTGAAGAGCACAACGTCATGGAGGCAGAAGTTGTCAATTACGAAGCGGATCGGATGAAACACTGGTTGGTGATGATGGTGACAGTGGATGGGATACTTTCGAAGCGGACAGGGATGGAATGATGGACAAGTGACAGGAATGGTATAGTGAGGAAGACAACAGCCAAGAATGGGTGAGATTGAAAGAATACTTGTACACTTCTGTCAGACAGTGGTTATTATCCCAATCGTGTGGTAGTGATGACAGGACAGTGACTATAGAGACGAACAGGACAGTGGCGGATTAGTGACGACCAGGACAGTGACTATTTGACTACGGTGAAGAACTCACTCGTTATGCACTTCGCATTATTGCTTCTTGTACGCGTAGAAAATATAAAACCATTTTCTAACGACACTGACATCACTCCATGCCACTCGGACAATGCCAGAGTACGTCTTTGTATATCAGAGTATTTAACGATTCTGTCTCGTTTTACAAGAAATGAGAAGGTTCATTATCTTCGGGTGTTGCGTATTTATTTTATAGACGTAATGAGTGTAACTAGGATTTTGAATTTAGATTCTTATTTGGTTTTAATATGTAGATAGTTTTTTTTCGGACTATAAGCCACTGGCACTCGAAAACGTTTTCTCATAAGATTCAGAAAAGTCGACTTGTGTTGTTCTTTTCATACCTAATGTTGTTATGTCTCTATATTCGGTATTTAAGACCCACAGCAGAAGTATCCAACGGTAAGAAGCATTCAGGTCTAATTGCTCTCATAATTTACGTTAAGAGGCCTATCCTGAGCATATAAGTCGCGTCTTATATGCCTAGTGTGTCTAGTGAGTCACTACCTCCACAGACTGCCCATTATAATACTGCATTTAGCCAAACCATTTCAATAGGGTGACACAGTTTCAACCTGCGAGATCCTTGCAATACCAACTGATCCGTGCATGACGGCCTTTATTGGGGGTCTGTATTATACGTCTAGGCTCCCTTAAAACCCCCCAATATTATTCCACAACAAACTAACTCATAAACTTAAATACCCCTCCAACCCCTCTCATTCCATCTTTTTATATCTATAAACTATTACATATTCTCTACCCAACATAACCTACTCACTTATAAATATACTTACCCAACCACCATCACCCCCTATAAATATACTTACAACTCCATCAACCCCCCCTATACACACATTCCACAAACAATCCACAACCTCACAAACCCCCCACAACCCCCCCACACCACCCAATCAAACCCCACCCCCAACCCACAAATAACCCCCCACACCACACAAAAAACAAACCCCCCATACCCAACCACATCACATTAAACCCATCCCACAAAACAATTAACCACCCATCACACCCAAATATAAAATACAACCACAACACCCCTATCTCCCTATTCCAACCTTACCCACCAAATATTACACTCACCCACACCCCTCCCCCCTATAACACCTAATCTTTACTACAATACAAAACTACACACTACCACATTTAATCATTACCCATAAATCTTATAATTTCATCCCTATAAAACCCTAACCAAACCCCCTACACTACATCCCCCCCCCCCCAAAAACACTGCTTTCCTAACAAATCGAACCCTTTTCTCACCATGGACACGTTATCCTCGGTAACAGTACCCTCGTGAGTCTCACCCCCGTCCCGAGCCCCTCGCCCCCCTCTCATCCCCCGTCCCCCCCCCCCCCCGACCTGTCCATCTCTTCTGTTTACACTCATTAAATTCCATCACGATCATTCCTTTTCCCCCCCTAGCAACCCCTACCGTACGTTCCACTGTATTATATTTCCCTTATACTTTATATCCACGTGAATAGTTATTAGCAGTAGTACTAGTAGTTATAGAAGTACTAGTAGCTATAGGTAGAACTAGTAAGCTACGGGTAAGTATAGAAGTGTTTAGGTTAGGGAACTATTGCTAAAGTAGCACTAGTAGCTAGAGGTAGTAGTACTAGAAGTTACAGGTCGTACTAGTCGTGACATAAGTAGAGTTATAGTAGTTATTAGGTAGTCTAGTAGCTAGAGGAAGTACTAGTAGTATAGGTAGTACTTGTAGTACAGGTAGTATAGTAGCTATAGGTAGTACCTAGCAGTCTATAGGTACGTATAGCAGTTATAGGTAAGTATAGCAGTTATAAGTTAGCACTAGTAGCTACATGTAATACTAGTAGCTATTACGTAATATCTAGTAGCTGTTGGTAGTACTAGTAGCTACAGTGGCTTTCAGTCGAAAATAATATAATCTTACATATCAAAAACCATCTAAGAATCTTAAATTAATATCCGTAGGTTATACACATTTGTCGATTATATAAATACGCAACACCGATGATTTGAACATTCTCATTTTTTGGTAAAACGACAGAAAAGTTAAATACTCGTATATACAAGACTACTCTGCATTGTCCGAGTGTGGAGTGATGTCAGTCGTCGTTAGGTAAAATGGTCCTTATTTGCTACTCGACTGGCAAGATGTAATATGTGATGGCTACGATTGAGTTGCTTCACTCGTTGTCATTTTAGTCACTGTCCTGTCGTCACTATCGGTCACTGTTCCAGGATCATCAATACCAGCATCGTTGGATGAGTAACCCGTCTTCTGAAGTGTCAAAGTATTCTTCAATATTCATCATTCTTGGCTGTTGTACTTCCTCACTATACCATTCTCTGTCATGTCATCATGTCCACTCACTGTCCGCTTCTAAAGTATCCCATCCAATGTCACCATCATCACTATCCAGTGTTTCATCGCTGATGCAGTTCGTATAATGAATATTCTGCCCCATGGACGTTGTGCTCTTTCATACATCACTGTCCTCTTCGTAATTGACGTATTGTCACTTCAATGTTGACGTTGTGGGCTCATCACTGTCCTCTTCGCTAATTGAGTCGTACTTGTACCTCAATGTTGACGTTGTGGTCTTCAAATCACTGTCCTCTGTAATTGACGTATTGTACCTTCATTGCTGACGTTGTGCTCTTCAACTCACTGTCCTTCTTACGTAATGACGTATTGTACCTCATTGCTGACGTTGTGCTCTTCAACATCACTGTCCTCTTCGTAATTGACGTATTGTACCTCAATGTTGACGTTGTGGTCTTCAACATCACTGTCCTCTTCGTAATTGACGTATTGTACCTCATTGCTGACGTTGTGGTCTTCAACATCACTCATGTTTACATCCTCGTCGTCTTCCTTCCATAAGATGGTTTCTGCGTCAGTGTCGTCTTCTTGAGGTTGCTTAATGCTGACATCGATCTCACGGTCATACACCTCATTGCTGATGTTGTGCTCGTCACCATCGCTGTCCTCTTCGTAAGTGACGCATTCTGTCTCAGTGGTAACATTGTGCTCATCAACATCACTCATGTGTACATCCTCTTCCTTCCACAAGATGGTTTCTGCGTCAGAGTCGTCTTCCTCAGGTTGCACACTGCTGACATCCGTCTCAAGATCATACATCAAGGTCTCGGAGGTGCTGGAAGTCGAGGTAGCGGATACTATGGAGTGCGGATCTTAATAGACAGCAGAGCAGAAGCTATGGGTGTCCATTAGTGAAGCGGCTCCTACGTAACCAATATTAGTGGGGAGACTGGCAGGACTCGCTGAATATTCTCGTAGGAAGCTTTGAGAGTCCATTGTAACATTCGCTTATACAGTCACTAGTAACTGAATCACAAGATAATGTAACGAACTGGCGAACGAACGAACGAAAGTTCAGGTAAGATCCCAAATGGGATGAGCGGGGAAGACGGGACAGACGAAGAATAGTGCTGGAGAGGAGTGTTCTTAGTCGTAGAAATAGAGCCAGGGCTTAACCCAGCAGCAAAGGCGATCGTGGGACAGATAGTGAAAAGAGAAATTCCGGTTCTTCTGTTGGGACTCCGGTGGGGTGAGCTGGGAGTAAGGGACTTGCGACGTTTAGAGCTAGAGAGGAGTGCAGAACTGAGTCATGTCTTAACCCAAAAAAGCTAAGGCAAACGTGGGTCAGAGAATGGTACCTGTCTTAGAAGGTACCTGTCAGCGGATCTAAGGTTATTTGTAAGTAGGGTTAGGAGCAGGATCATGCAAGGAGTAGAAAAGGTTGTGATGTTGATGAGCACAACGTTACCACTGAGACAGAATGCGTCACTTACGAAGAGGACAGCGATGGTGACGAGCACAACATCAGCAATGAGGTGTATGACCGTGAGATGGATGTCAGCATTAAGCAACCTGAAGAAGACGACTCTGATGCAGAAACCATCTTATGGAAGGAGGACGACGAGGATGTAAACATGAGTGATGTTGAAGACCACAACGTCAGCAATGAGGTACAATACGTCAATTGCGAAGAGGACAGTGATGTTGAAGACCACAACGTCAACATTGAGGTACAATACGTCAATTACGAAGAGGACAGTGATGTTGAAGACCACAACGTCAACATTGAGGTACAATACGTCAATTACGAAGAGGACAGTGATGTTGAAGAGCACAACGTCATGGAGGCAGAATATGTCAATTATGAAGCGGATAGCGATGAAACACTGGATAGTGATGATGGTGACAGTGGATGGGATACTTTAGAAGAGGACAGTGATGGACATGATGACAGTGACAGAGAATGGTATAGTGAGGAAGACAACAGCCAAGAATGGGATGATATTGGAGAATACTTGTACACTTCTGAAGACAGTAGTTATTCATCCAACGATGCTGGTATTGATGACCAGGACAGTGACTATAGTGACGACCAGGACAGTGACTATAGTGACTACGAGTGAAGCAACTCACTCGTAGCTTTCTTCACATTATTACATCTTGCACTCGTAGCAAATAAGGACCAATTTCTAACGACACTGACATCACTCCAGCACTCGGACAATGCAGAGTAGTCTTGTATATACGAGTATTTAACGTTTCTGTCGTTTTACCAAGAAAATGAGAATGTTCATATCATCGGGTGATGCGTATTTATATTATCGACGAAATGTGTATAACCTACGGATATTAATTTAGATTCTTATATGGTTTTTAATATGTAGAGATTTTTATTTTTTTCGGACTGTAGCCACTGGCGAAACGTTTTCTCAATAAAGATTCAGAAAAGTCGCACATGTGTGTTCCTTTTCATACCTAACTGTTGTATGTCTCTATTTTCCGGTATATAAGACCCACAGCAGAAGTATCACAACGGTAAGACAGTATTCAAGGTCTAATTGCTCTCATAATTTACGTAAGAGGCCTATCCTGAGCATATAAGGCGCGTCTTATATGCCTAGTGCTGTATAGTGAGTCACTACCATCCACAGACTGCCCATGGAGGTGCTCAGTAGACTAACTCTTCACCAACGAGTTCCAAACAACATTATAAACTAGCATTTTAGCCAAACACATTTAAATAGGGGACACAGTTCAACAATGAGAGACTCCTGCCAATCAACCAACTGATCAGTGCAGGACGCCTTTACGTGGGGGTCTGTAATCTTAACAGTCTAGGCTCCCTGTTTAACAACACTCTGTGTGTGGACTCTTATTCACGTTAGCTGATTCAGGTCTGTCGAAACTTAACAAGAGATGGACTGAGGGGGAGTGGATGTGTTTTAGTGGCCTGTGTGGAGAGTAAATCATGTTACGTAAAGATGGTGTTTGTGCTAGGTACCTTCACTACCTGATACACACAGTGTTTGTGCTGGGTACCTTCACTACCTGATACACACAGTGTTTGTGCTGGGTACCTTTACTACCTGATACACACAGTGTCTGTGCTGGGTACCTTCACTACCTGATATACACAGTGTTTGTGCTGGGTACTTTCCCTACCTGATACACACAGTGTCTGTGCTGGGTACCTTCACTACCTGATACACACAGTGTTTGTGCTAGGTACCTTCACTACCTGATACACACAGTGTTTGTGCTGGGTACCTTAACTACCTGATGCACACAGTGTTTGTGCTGGGTACCTTCACTACCTGATACATACAGTGTTTGTGCTAGGTACCTTCACTACCTGATACACACAGTTTTTGTGCTAGGTACCTTCACTACCTGATACACACAGTGTTTGTGCTGGGTACCTTCTCTACCTGATACATACAGTGTTTGTGCTAGGTACCTTCACTACCTGATACACACAGTGTTTGTGCTAGGTACCTTCACTACCTGATACACACAGTGTTTGTGCTGGGTACCTTCACTACCTGATACACACAGTGTTTGTGCTAGGTACCTTCACTACCTGATACACACAGTGTTTGTGCTAGGTACCTTCACTACCTGATACACACAGTGTCTGTGGTAGGTACCTTCACTACCTGATACACACAGTGTCTGTGCTGGGTACCTTCACTACCTGATATACACAGTGTCTGTGCTGGGTACCTTCACTACCTGATACTCACAGTGTTTGTGCTAGGTACCTTCACTACCTGATACACATAGTGTCTGTGCTGGGTACCTTCACTACCTGATACACACAGTGTGTATGCTGGGTACCCTCACTACTTGATACACACAGTGTGTATGCTGGGTACCTTCACTACCTGATACACAGAGTGTTTGTGCTGGGTACCTTCACTACCTGATACACAGTGTCTGTGCTGGGTACCTTCACCACCTGATACACACAGTGTCTGTGCTGGGTACCTTCACTACCTGATACACACAGTGTCTGTGCTGGGTACCTTCACTACATGATACACACAGTGTTTGTGCTAGGTACCTTCACTACCTGATACACACAGTGTTTGTGCTGGGTACCTTCACTACCTGATACACACAGTGTTTGTGCTAGGTACCTTCACTACCTGATACACACAGTGTGTATGCAGGGTACCTTCACTACCTGATACACACAGTGTCTGTGCTGGGTACCTTCACTACCTGATACACACAGTGTCTGTGCTGGGTACCTTCACTACCTGATACACACAGTGTCTGTGCTGGGTACCTTCACTACCTGATACACAGTGTGTATGCTGGGTACCTTCACTACCTGATACACACAGTGTTTGTGCTGGGTACCTTCACTACCTGATACACACAGTGTCTGTGCTAGGTACCTTCACTACCTGATACACACAGTGTTTGTGCTAGGTACCTTCACTACCTGATACACACAGTGTCTGTGCTAGGTACCTTCACTACCTGATACACACAGTGTCTGTGCTAGGTACCTTCACTACCTGATACACACAGTGTTTGTGCTGGGTACCTTCACTACCTGATACACACAGTGTCTGTGCTAGGTACCTTCACTACCTGATACACACAGTGTTTGTGCTAGGTACCTTCACTGCCTGATACACACAGTGTTTGTGCTGGGTACCTTCACTACCTGATACACACAGTGTCTGTGCTGGGTACCTTCACTACCTGATACACACAGTGTGTATGCAGGGTACCTTCACTACCTGATACACACAGTGTGTATGCAGGGTACCTTCACTACCTGATACACACAGTGTGTATGCAGGGTACCTTCACTACCTGATACACACAGTGTGTATGCAGGGTACCTTCACTACCTGATACACACAGTGTGTATGCAGGGTACCTTCACTACCTGATAAACACAGTGTGTATGCAGGGTACCTTCACTACCTGATACACACAGTGTGTATGCAGGATACCTTCACTACCTGATACACACAGTGTGTATGCAGTGTACCTTCACTACCTGATACACACAGTGTGTATGCAGGGTACCTTCACTACCTGATACTCAGTGTCTGTGCTGGGCACCTTCACTACCTGATACACACAGTGTGTATGCAGGGTACCTTCACTACCTGATACACACAGTGTGTATGCAGGGTACCTTCACTACCTGATACTCAGTGTCTGTGCTGGGCACCTTCACTACCTGATACACACAGTGTGTATGCAGGGTACCTTCACTACCTGATACACACAGTGTGTATGCAGGGTACCTTCACTACCTGATAAACACAGTGTGTATGCAGGGTACCTTCACTACCTGATACACACAGTGTGTATGCAGGATACCTTCACTACCTGATACACACAGTGTGTATGCAGTGTACCTTCACTACCTGATACACACAGTGTGTATGCAGGGTACCTTCACTACCTGATACTCAGTGTCTGTGCTGGGCACCTTCACTACCTGATACACACAGTGTGTATGCAGGGTACCTTCACTACCTGATACACACAGTGTGTATGCAGGGTACCTTCACTACCTGATACACACAGTGTGTATGCAGGGTACCTTTACTACCTGATACACACAGTGTGTATGCTGGGTACCTTCACTACCTGATACACACAGTGTGTATGCAGGGTACCTTCACTACCTGATACACACAGTGTGTATGCAGGGTACCTTCACTACCTGATACTCAGTGTCTGTGCTGGGCACCTTCACTACCTGATACACACAGTGTGTATGCAGGGTACCTTCACTACCTGATACACACAGTGTGTATGCAGGGTACCTTCACTACCTGATACACACAGTGTGTATGCTGGGTACCTTCACTACCTGATACACACAGTGTGTATGCTGGGTACCTTCACTACCTGATACATACAGTGTCTGTGCTGGGTACCTTCACTACCTAATACACACAGTGTCTGTGCTGGATACCTTCACTACCTGATACACACAGTGTCTGTGCTGGGTACCTTCACTACCTGATACACACAGTGTCTGTGCTGGGTACCTTCACTACCTGATACACAGTGTCTGTGCTGGGTACCTTCACTACCTGATACACACAGTGTGTATGCAGGGTACCTTCAAGCCGTCATACAATATTAGTGCCAGCCGTGAAGACAATATTAACACGATATGTGATTACTAAGTACATTGCAGGGTATTGTAATTTTGTTACTAGTACTATTGCTGTTGTTACTACTGCTGTTGTGGCTACTGTTGCAGCTGCTACATAAGTCTCATCTCTTCAAAGCTCCTGTCCTCCGCATTTTTCCTAGCCTTTATAATTTGATATCCAGCTGGGAAACTTGCGTAAGTTATCCTCCCGGTAAATGTTGTCTCTGTGAGAGCTGTCATGTCCGTGTATTCTTCTGTTGTTCACTCATTACATTCATCACGATATTTTTCTCTGAACTACGTCGTTCCTGTATTATATTTCATTAACTTTTATCCCGTGACTAGTTATTGGTAGTACTAGTAGTTATAGGAAGTACTAGTAGTTATAGGTAGAACTAGTAGCTATGGGTAGTACTAGAAGTTATAGGTAGAACTAGTAGCTACAGGTAGCACTAGTAGCTAGAGGTAGTACTAGAAGTTACAGGTAGTACTAGCAGTTATAAGTAGTACTAGTAGTTATAGGTAGTACTAGTAGCTAGAGGAAGCACTAGTAGCTATAGGTAGTACTAGCAGTTATAGGTAGTACTAGCAGTTATACGTAGCACTAGTAGCTACATGTAATACTAGTAGCTATAGGCAGTACTAGTAGCTATTGGTAGTACTAGTAGCTATAGGAAGTACTAGTAGCTATAGGTAGTACTAGTAGTTATAGGTAGTACTAGCAGTTATAGGTAGTACTAGCAGTTATAGGTAGCACTAGTAGCTATAGGTAGTACTAGCAGTTATACGTAGTACTAGCAGTTATAGGTAGCACTAGTAGCTACATGTAGTACTAGTAGCTGTAGGTAGTACTAGTAGCTATAGGAAGTACTAGTTGCTATAGGTAGTACTAGTAGTTATAGGTAGCATATGTCTTACCTAACAACCTGTCGGTATTTTATACCATTTTAATGTTCAATCTGTCAGACACTGCAACACAAGGGTATCTTGGTACAGACCTCTACGACAACCTCTGCTAGTGAGAACGGCTGGATTTGAGAGTGACCTGACCTCCCAACATCTGCGTTCTACTAGTGACCTACGTCTCACCTCCTGGCGCTATATAAGGCTCCATCCTATCACTTCAACTCCATATCAGAGATATCATATCGTGTGTGCACATTGGACAGTGTTGAGACAATCGTATTACGACAATCCATTGACAAACACTCAGTTCACGGAGTTCACTAACTTATCACAAGATAGGCACATGGCTTCTGCCGAAAAGAAGAGGTCACGATGCTCCATGAACACGACGGAGGACTCAGATTTGGAAATGTGGGGCGAAATTCTAGCGAAGAAGTTGCGAGAGGAAGAGGAAGATCCTGCTCACATTGTAGCAGAGCTGACAGTCCCAACCATGGAGCCAGCGACAACAGAAACAGGTGCGGAAATAAACACCCCACCCCCCGAAAACCAAGAGGGATGGAACACTGTGGACAAGAAGAAGAAGAAGCGCCATCCGTCCAAGGAGCAGGCAAACCTGCTCAACCGACCTGGCAAATTCAAGGTGAAGTCTTACGAGGACCACAGAACCCACTATGGGGTTGTTTCATACCTGGAATCACGACACAACCTGAAGTTCAAGATATGGTTCAACTTGAGGGGAGAACCAATATTGACTCCTCTCAACAAGGAAATGTATACCACCTTGAAGAGAGTCATGGAGACAGATCGCTCATTCACCCTGGAGGAACTGGACTCTCGGCAGAAGATCACCAAGGGTGTAATGATGCGATACCCGCTGATGATGCCCATCGAGGAAGTAGCAGCTCACCCCAGTGTGGTGTCAGCTCAACGTCTCAAGGCAAAGACGGCAGGCAATGCACCAACCCGAGAGGTCCTCATTCAGCATGTAGGACCACTGCCATCCCAGCTGGACCTCGGTTCTTGGGGCAGGTACGATGTCAGGACCTTCACAGCAGAACCAGTTCGCTGTTTCAAGTGTCAGCGTTTTGGACACCTGGGTGCACTCTGTCCGAACAGAGTAATCTGCGGTGTCTGCAGCCAGCACCACCCTACCGAGGAATGCATCACCAAGCTGAAAAATGCATCGCCACCCACTCCACAATGCCAGAACTGCAGGCAGAAACACCATGCCTGGAATCCTCGATGCCCCGAGAGGCTCGCCAGAATTCAAGAAGTCTGGAAGACGCCAAAAACTCGGCAACAGGCTACGACGGATCATCACTCTCAGCAAACGATGAGTGCAGAGAACCCTGCCATACTGCAGATCTCTCAGCAGCCAACCGAAGTCAATTCACAGGAATTCCCAACCCTAGAAGTCTCAACCAGGCGTCAAGGACAAGAACCTCCTGCACCCCTACCTCAACGAAGAAACAGAAACAAGAGGAACAGCAGGCGTCAACAGGGTACATCTGGTCAATGTGATCAGCAGGCGGCACTAAACGAGCCCCCACCGGCCATAGCACGACAACGCAGGCACTCCTTACCCGGCACAGGCGCTTTGCAGACTCAACTGGCAGCTCAACAGCAGATCCCGGCTACCCAACCTGGTATACAGCAACAGACCACGGTGCATACAACAAAGAAATCCAACCCTCAGCAGTCCCTACAGACCACAACAACCCAGATAATATCCACTCTTTCGAACCCAACTCCAGTGGTCAGTCGTCAGTCGTCAGTGGTCAGTCGTCACGTGAGGTCACAGACCCTAAGCTGCTTTGGGATTAGCGTGGACGGTTACAAAGCATGGCTTGCTTCTGCAGTGTTTTAAAAACTGAGGTTGGAGAGTTGAAGGAGGAGGTCTTGCTTCTCCAGGAGGAGATTAGGAGGCTGAAGGTCCACCTCAATGGGTCTGGGAGAGAGTGTGAGGTGGCTGGAGTTGTGGGGAATGAGACTTCTAGCAGTGAGGTGCAGTCTGTCTCTTGCTGTGAGGAGGCTGTAGTTGGGGAGGTAGCAACGGCTACCAGCAGTGGGTGCAGCCCAGCACCTGCTACAAGTGCGCGAGTTGTTCACAGTAATGGGAGGCGCATCAGAGTAAGGAAAGTTAAGAGTGAAGATCTGAAGGTAGGAAATCGCTTCTCTGTTCTCCAGGATGAATGTACTTCAGTGGCCAGTGAAGGTAAGGGTACTACTGCCCTTGCTAATGAAGGTAAGCGCATTCTTGTGGTTGGTGACTCTCAGGTAAGATATATTGACCGTGCTTTTTGTAATAGGAATAAGAAGATGAGAGATAGAGTGTGCTTCCCTGGAGCTGGTGTTGGGGACATTGTCAACAGGCTGGATAATATCATGTCAGGTAATGGGAACAAGCTCATTACCTGTCTCAGTGCTGGTGGAAATGATATTGGGAAGGGTAGGAGAGAAGAGCTGCTAGATAAGTACAGGTCAGCTGTAGATTTCATTAAGTCTAAGGGAGGGATCCCAATCATATGTAGCATCTTGCCTAGAAGGGGAGTAGGAAATGAATGGTTGTCTAGGGCAATTGGTGTAAATTGCTGGCTAGACAGATACTGCAAGGAACTTGCAATCCCATTCATTGACAACTGGAACAACTTTTATGGCAACATGATATGTATGCAAGGGATGGGGTACATCTCTCTGGGGCAGGGGTGGTAGCACTTGCAGACTCGATTGAGAAGGCATTGGTGAATGCCTATGATTTTAAACTGATGGAAGATAGAGGTATGGGTGTGTGTGGGAAACAAGCAGGTTGCAACACTAGGGTTGGAAACAGTAAATGTATAAAAGGCATTCAGCATGAAGTTATAAATAAAGACAATAGAACAGGTCAGCAAACAAAGGGGGACAGCAGAAGGCAGCAAGGGACTAGCTCCCTTAAGGTTTACTATACTAATAGCAGGAGTGTTAGAAATAAGATAGATGAGCTAAGATTAATTGCAAGTGCAGGAAACATAGATATTATTGCTATAACAGAGACTGGCTCAATCTGAAAGATAGAGAGATGCCCTCTGAATGTACATACAAGGCTTAAATTTTTTTCCACACTGACAGGGTCAACAGGAAAGGTGGTGGAGTAGCGATGTATGTCAGAGACAATTTAAATTGTTGTGTTAGACAAGATATTAAAAATTTGAAGCGTCAGCCACTGAATCTGTTTGGTTTCAGCTTTCGAGGGGCCCAGAAAAATAATTTTGGGTGTGATTTTCAGGGGGCCAAAAACTTGATAGGGGGGGTGCAGTAAAATTTTATGGGACGAAAAATTCGTAAGGCATCTACATACAAAAATTTTTGTGTAATGGGAATTTCAACTTAACAGATTGACGGAGCAATTTTGACAGGAAATTTAGAGTCGGGTGACTTTTTTGATACGATCCAGGATTGTTTTTTAAAACAGTTTGTGCGAGCCAACTAGGGGAAATAACTCCTTAAATTGGTTTTTTGCCAGTAGGGAAACACTAATTAAAAATCTTGGGGGTTATGAGAGTTTGGGGGAGAGTGATCACAAATATCGTTTTTAATATTCATGGATCCCCTAATAATGGCAATCAATCTCCGTCCCTGACTTTCGTTTTGGGATTTCATAGGACTAAAAAATTACGTGGCTGAATGGAATGACCTGACAAGGGTCAGGTAGGTGGTGATGGTTGCCTTTGTGCTTTCCGGGCAAGTTCTGTGCTCATCAAATTATTTTTTCCAAATAGGGAAATCAGATCAAAAAAAAATGACCCTAAATGGATGAAAAATAGATTAAAATTCGGGATTGGTAAAAAAAGGGGCATTATGGCAAATCAAAAGGGGGAGAGGGGAAATTAAAAATCGATATTTTCTTTAAAAGGAGAAATAAAAAGGGAATTAGAAAAAAAAAAGAGATTATGGGTTTAAAAGTTGCGAGAATCGAAGACAACCCAAAAAGGATTCTTTCAGGTAACGAAGTAAGACGGGGACGATGGGCCCCCACTAAAAAGTTCCCGGGTCAGCTCATGACAGTGAAAAGGAAAATGTGTGTTTTTTTAAACAATACTTTCCTCTCATTTTTTTCCAGGGGTACCTGCATTTCCGTAAATAAATTTTGTAGACAGGACGAAAAATAAATGTGCACTATTGGGGGTCAAAGTACATGGTCCTTGGGAAAATAGAAAAATTAAAACCTAACAAATCCCGGCCCTGATAAACTGTATGCAAGGGTTCTAAGGAATGTAAAGGGAGCTTAGCCCCCTTTGGAAATTTTTCAAAATACATCCCAAACTGGCATGGTGCCAGAAAAGGGGAAAAAAATGGCAAATGTGATCCCATTTTCAAAACAGGTGCGGGGCCCCTTACTTCGAATATAGACCAAAAACCCAACCTCCATAGGGGAAAAAATTTAAAATCAATTTTGCCGAGGCGTCGTGCCCCCTTGAAAAGCATAAATTAATCAACGAATCTCAGCTGGTTTTAACAAAAGGGCTTTTCCTGCCTTACGAATTTTTTTAACTTTTTTCCAAAGGTTTTTGAGGAGGTGTCAGGTAAGTATGAATTGTGTATATGGCCTTATAAGGCTTTTGACGGGGTCCCACTAGAGATATTGAGAAAAATTAAAAGCACTGGAAAAGGGGAAAATTTTTTTTCCGGGTTTGAGGCAGGGTTGACAAATGGCAGAGGAGTTTGCATAAATGGGGGAAACCCCGGTGGGGTAGCGTCCGGCGGTGTTCCACAGGGTCATGTTGGGGCCCCCCTGCTGTTCACAATCTACATAAACGACTAATAGGCATAAAGAGCGACACGGGAAATTTGCCGATGACACCAAATGCCGCGATTCATTTTTGCGAGGGGCTTCGAGACTCAGGAAGATTTGAATAGACTGGCAGTGGTCGGAGAAGTGGGAGGCAGTTTAATATAGACAAATGCAATTCTAAAGTTTGGGGACAATAAAAACCCTGCCCCCTATAAAAAAAATAAAGTAGATCTTAAAATTACGGATTGCGAAAAATTTAGGAGTTCTGGTTAGCAGTAATCGAACCAAGACAACAGTGCATAAGTGTTTTGCATTAAAAAAAAAATAGAATCCCGGGTTCAAAAAAGAAGCATAAATAATAGGATTTCCCCAGGTTGTTCTTCCCTATACATCCCTTTGGGTTTGGCCCCATTTAGTTTTTCTGCACGTTTTGGTCCCCCATTTTCAGAAAGGGAAAAAATTCTTGGAAAATGTACAAAGGAGGATGACAAAAATGTCCCCTGTATCAGAAACCTTCCCCATAGGTAGATAAGGGCCCTGAAACTGCACTTCTAGAAAGGGGTAGAATTAGGGGGGGTTGTTGAGGTGTATAAGTGGAAGACAGGAATAAATAAAGGGATGTAAATAGTGTGCTGAAAATTTCTAGCCTGCAGGACTCGCAGCAATGGGTTTTTGTTGGAAAAAATTCAGTTCAGGAGGATATAGGGAAAAAACGGTTTGGTAAAAGAGTTGTGGGGTGATGGAACAAAATCCCCAATCCGTTTTAGAGGCCAGAACGTTGGTACTTTAAAAAAAGGTTGGATAAATACATAGTAATTGGGTGGGTGTGGTTAGACCCGATAGTTGTGTAACAGGTCGGTTGCCGGTTCCTCCCCTTTAAATCAATGTGACCTGACCTGACTAGGTTTGGGGGCATGGCTTAAGCCGGTAGGAGTTGGACCTGTCTCGCTGGGCCATAGGCCCTTTTGCAGTGTTCCCTTTGTTTTTGTTTTTTTCTTTTTAAGCAGGCCCCCCAGGGGGGATTCGTAGCATCATCAAAGGGGTTCACAGATCTTATTTTCAACACAATCAACTAGGAACAAAAAAGCGCATTCCGGCAGATGGTCAGTACTCTCCCGAGAGGGGTTTCTGACCGAAGAGGAGAAGTAGATGCCATGAATTTGCAGGTTTCCCGAGCGGGCAGGATCGTTCCAGCAGGAAACAAAAATCATGGGAAACTCGGTCCAAATCCACCCTCAAGGTCCTACAGTGGGAACATTCAGGGCCTGAGGGGCAAACAGCACCTCTTGCGGGGCGTAATTCGGGATGGGTTTTATATCGTCTTGCTACAAGAAACTTGCTGTCCCCGACTATGTGCCCAAAATACCCGGTTTTGCTGTGTATTTTCGGCACACGGACACGGGCGTTCACTGCAGAGGCACAGCTGTATTTGTATCCAATACAATACCTCATGAGGTTATAGCCAACCCTGTGGACTGTGGGGAGGATGTCGAGGTACAGGCCATCCTTGTGCACATACCTGGGGCGCCCATTACCATCTATAACATCTACAAGAACCCAAGACACACCCTCGACATTGCAGAGCTCCACGCACTAGCACGCACTGAGTGTATTATTGTGGGTGGAGATTTCAACGCACATCACCCTATTCTGCACTCTCACTCAGAAACCAATGCTGCTGGCAGACATATAGCAATGCTCCTACACGATATTCCAGAGGTAAAGTTGCTAAACAATGGAGACCTCAGACACCTGTTGGGTGGCTGCCTCGACCTTACCTTCGGGTCAAGACAACTCGCAGCAGATGTTGGGAGGCCAGGTCACTCTCAAATCCAGCCGTTCTCACTAGTAGAGGTTGTCGAAGTTGAATGCAGGTCTGTTCCAAGATACCCTTGTGTTGCAGTGTCTGACAGATTGAACATTAAAATGGTATAAAATACCGACAGGTTGTTAGGTAAGACACATATGCAACAGTTAGGTATCTTTATTTCGAAACGTTTCGCCATCGAGATTGATTGACTGAACACATCGGCTCAAGGTTGAGGAACTGATTACCTCTTTCTCCTCCTTTTCTTCAAGTTTCTCCTCGATGGACTGATGAAGCCACTGTGGGGCGAAACTTTTCCTCAAAAAGATCCCAAGATTGCACATGTGTCTAATTTTCAGTGTGTATACAATGCATGATGTAATTGGGCTTACAGTGTGAAACAACTGGTAATTAAGTGAGGATTACTAGTGAGAATCAACTGTTAACTAAGTGAGGCATTACAGGAGGAGGATACCAGTTTTTGGGTTTTAACTAATGTTTTGAGGATTATAAAGTTCGGGGAAGATAAAATGAACTCCAGGGGTTTTGGACAAATTATGTCGAAAATGCAGATGAATTTAAATGTGGTAAGTGAAAGGTACTAGTGACACGGGAGAAAAATTTTGGGGGCTTTGAAAAGGGACTTGCAGTCGTCAGTGGTCAGTCGTCAGTGAGGTCACGCCCTGAGCTGTTTTGGGGTTTATGTGGAGGGTTACAAAGCATGGCTTGCTTCTGCAGTTTTTTTAAAAATTGGGTTGGAGATTTGAAGGGGGAAGTTTGCTTCTCCGGAGGAGATTGGAGGCTGAAGGTCCACCTCAAGGGTTGGGAGAGATGTGAGGGGGGCTGGGTTGGGGGGAAATGAGGCTTAAGTGGGGTGCGTCTGCTCTCGCTGTGAGAGGCTGTGTTGGGGAGGTGAAAGGGCACCAGCGCGGGGTTGCGCCGCCCTGCTACAAGGGGCGAGGGGTTCCAAAATGGAAGGGGCATCAGAGTGGGAAAAAGTTAAAGGGTGAAGATCAAAGGTGGGAAATCGCTTCTCTTTTCTTCAATGAATGTTTCGTGGCCAGTAAAGGGTAAGGTACACTGCCCCTGCTAAGGGAGGTAAGCGCATTTTGTGGTTGGTATCCGGGAAAGAATATTGCTGTGTTTTTTTGTAATGGGAAATAAAATGAGAATGAGTGTGCTTCCCTGGAGTGTTGTTGGGGGAATTTAACAGGTGGAAAATTCATGTCGGTAAGGGGAAACAAGCCCATTATCTGCCAGGCTGGTGGAAATGATATTGGGAAGAGTAGGGAAAAGAGCTGCTAGATAAGTAAAGGTCACTATAGATTTCTTAAGTTAGGGAGGGGTCCCAATCATATGTAGCTTTTGCCTAAAGGGGATAGGAAAATGAAGGGTTTGTCTGGGGAAATTTGGTGAAAAATTGCGGCTAAAGTACTGCAAGGATTGCAACCCCTTATTGACAACTGGAACAACTTTTAGGCAAAACTGATGTATGAAAGGGGAGGGGGGTACATCTCTCTGGGGGGGGGTGGTACACTGCAGACTCGATTGGAAGGCCATTGGTGAAATGCCTATGATTTTTAAATGAGGAAAAAAGAGGTATGGGTTGTGGGGAAACAAGCAGGTTTTCAAAAACTTGGGTTGGAAAAATAAATGTAAAAAGGCTTCACATGAATTAAAAAAAAGAAAATAATCAGGTCAGCAAACAAAGGGGGGCAGCAAGGGCAGCAAGGACTAGCTCCCTTAAGGTTTACTATATAAAGCAGGGTTAAGAAATAAGAAGATGGCTAAAAATTTTTTGCAAGTGCAGGAAACATAGATATTATTGCTTAACGGACCTAGCCCTCTGAAAGATAGTGAGGGTGCCCCCGAATGTCACATACGGCAAAATTAATTCCCCACTGACGGGCAAAAGGAAAGGTGGGGGAGAGCGAGTAGTCGAGACAATTTTAATTTTTGTGTTAACAAAATTAAATTAGAAGGTCAGCACTGAATCTGTTTGGTTACAGCTTCTCGGGGCCGAGAAAACTAATTTGGGTGGGGATTTCAGGGCCCCCAAAACTGATAGGGGTGCGTAAATTTATGGGACGAAATTTGTAAGCATCTACATACGAAAATGTTTGTGCAAGGGGGGAAATTTTAAATAAGACAGATTGCTGGAGCAATTTTGACAGGAAATTTAGAGCAGGTGACTTTCTTTGATACGTCCGGATTGTTTTTTAAAAAAGTTTTTTGACAGAGCCAACAGGGAAATAAACCCCCGCTTTGGTTTTGCCATAGGGAAACACTAATAAAAAATCTTGAGTTTAAAGATGATTGGGGAAAGTGATCACAAATCATCAGTTTTTAATAAAATTCATGGAATTCCCCTAAAATGGGAAACAATCTCCGTCCTGACTTTCGCTTTTGGTGATTTTTAGGGCTGAAAAATTACTTGGTGGGCTGAATGGAATAACCTACTAAGGGTCAGGTAGGTGGGGATGGTTCCGATATATGCTTTCCAGGGATGTTCAGCTGCTCATCAAAAAATGTTCAAATAGGGAAATCAATCAAAAAAAAATTCCTAAATGGTTGAACAAAATTAAAATATCTGAGGGTAAAAAGAGGGGATATATAGGAAATCAAAAGGGGAGGGGGGCTTTTGAAAAATCGATATATTCATTAAAGAGAGAAAAAAAAAGGGGGATTAGAAAAGAAAAAAGAGATTATGAGGTTAAATTTGCAAAGAATCGAAGACAAACCCCAAAAAGGATTTTTTTTAGGTATACGAAGAAGATAGGGACAAGATGGGCCCACTCAAAATTCCTGGGTCAGCTCATGACAGTGATAAGGAAATTGTAAATTTTTAACCAAACCCTCTCAGTTTTTACCAGGAGGAACCGCGAATTCTAATGAAAATTTGTGGAACAGGACATAATAAACTGTGCACATTAGGGAAAAAGTGACTGGCTTTGGCAAATAGAAAAATTTAAAACCTAAAAACCCCAGGCCCGTGAACTGATAAAGGGGTTTCAAAAGGGAATGTAAAGAGGGCTTAGCACCCCTTTGGCTAATTTTTTAACATTCACTACAAACGGGCTGGTGCCGAAAAGGGGAAAAATGGCAAATGTGATACCTATTTTCAAAACAGGTGGACCGTCCTTAGCTTCGAACTATAGCCCAAAAGCCTAACCCCCATATGGAAAAATTTAGGGAATCAAATAATTCCCGGGCATTTCGTAGCCACCTTGAAAAGCATAAATAAATCAACAAATCTCAGCAGGGTTTTAAAAGGGGGCGTTCCTCCCTTACAATTTTTTAACTTTTTCACAAAGGGTATTTGGGGGGTAGATCGTGGTAATGAATATATTTGGTAATGGATTCAGTAGCTTTTGACAGGTCCCACATCAAACTATGGGGAAAAATTTTAAAGCACTGGAATAGGGAGAAATTTTTTTCCTGGATGAGGCTGGTTGACAAAAAACAAGGGGTTTTTCATAAAAGGGGAGAAAAAGAGTGGGGGAAATGTCACGAGGGTGTTCCACAGGGGTCAGTATTGGGCCCCCTGCGTTCACAAACTACATAAACGAAAAGATAGGGAAAAGGCGACATCGGCAAATTTGCCGTGCACCAAAAAAAGGCCTCGAATTCATTCTGACGAGGGCATTCGAGCACCAGGAAGTTTGAATAGACGAGCAGTGGTGGGGGAAAATGGCAGATCAGTTTAAAATAGACAAATGCAAAATTCTAAATGTTTGGCAGGACAAAAACCATGCCACATATAAAATAAAAAATTCATCTTAATATTTGGATTGTAAAAAAATTTAGGAGTTCTGGTTAGCGTAATCTGAAAACCCAAGACAACAGTGCATAAGTGTTCGCAATAAAGCTAATAGAATCCTTGGCTTCATATCAAGAAGCATAAATAATAGGAGTCCTCAGGTTGTTCTTCAACTCTATACATCCTTGGTTAGGCCTCATTTAGATTATGCTGCACAGTTTTGGTCACCGTATTACAGAATGGATATAAATTCTCTGGAAAATGTACAAAGGAGGATGACAAAGTTGATCCCATGTATCAGAAACCTTCCCTATGAGGATAGACTAAGGGCCCTGAATCTGCACTCTCTAGAAAGACGTAGAATTAGGGGGGATATGATTGAGGTGTATAAATGGAAGACAGGAATAAATAAAGGGGATGTATATAGTGTGCTGAAAATATCTAGCCTAGACAGGACTCGCAGCAATGGTTTTAAGTTGGAGAAATTCAGATTCAGGAAGGATATAGGAAAGTACTGGTTTGGTAATAGAGTTGTGGATGAGTGGAACAAACTCCCAAGTACCGTTATAGAGGCCAGAACGTTGTGTAGCTTTAAAAATAGGTTGGATAAATACATGGGTAGATGTGGGTGGGTGTGAGTTAGACCTGATAGCTTGTGCTACCAGGTCGGTTGCCGTGTTCCTCCCTTAAGTCAATGTGACCTGACCTGACTAGGTTGGGTGCATTGGCTTAAGCCGGTAGGAGACTTGGACCTGCCTCGCATGGGCCAGTAGGCCTTTTGCAGTGTTCCTTCGTTCTTATGTTCTTATGTTCTTATGTATGGGCCAGTAGTTAGGTAAGACACATATGCAACAGTTAGACAACTTTATTCCGAAACGTTTCGCCTACACAGTAGGCTTCTTCAGTCGAATACAGAAAATAGGCAGGAAGAGTAGAGATGTGAAGACGATGTAATCAGTCCATCACCCTTGTAGTCGTAGAATTTGAGGTTGTCAGTCCCTCGGCCTGGAGAAGTTCAGTTCCATAGTCCAGATAGTTCCAGATAGTTCCTGACTATGGAACTGAACTTCTCCAGGCCGAGGGACTGACAACCTCAAATTCTACGACTACAAGGGTGATGGACTGATTACATCGTCTTCACATCTCTACTCTTCCTGCCTATTTTCTGTATTCGACTGAAGAAGCCTACTGTGTAGGCGAAACGTTTCGGAATAAAGTTGTCTAACTGTTGCATATGTGTCTTACCTAACAACCTGTCGGTATTGTATACCATTTTGATGTTCATGGGCCAGTAGGCCTTCTGCAGTGTTCCTCCTTTCTTAAGTTCTTTTGAACATTAAAATGGTATAAAATACCGACAGGTTGTTAGATTCTTTTGTTAGGTAAATGCATTAGTGGGTGATGGGGAGTGTGAGTTAGACCTGACTAGCTTGTGCTAATAGGTCTGATGCCGTGCTCCTTCCTTAAGTGGATGTGACCTCGACCTGAATAGGTTTGAACATTAAAATGGTATAAAATACCGACAGATTGTTAGGTAAGACACATATGCAACAGTTAGGTATCTTTATTTCGAAACGTTTCGCCTACACAGTAGGCTTCTTCAGTCGAGTACAGAAAAGTTGATCGAAGCAGAAGATACTTGAAGACGATGTAATCAGTCCATCACCCTTAAAGTTTTGATGTGGTCAGTCCCTCAGTCTGGAGAAGAGCATTGTTCCGTTGTCTGAAACAATATGAAGTTGAAGTGACAGGATGGAGCCTTTATATAGTGCCAGGAGGTGAGACGTAGGTTGCTTTGGGAGGGCAGGTCCCTCTCAAACTCAGCCGTTCTCACTAGTAGAGGTCGAAGTTGATGGTCTGTACCAAGATACCCTTGTGTTACAGTGTCTGACAGAATGAACATTAAAATGGTATAAAATACCGACAGATTGTTAGGTAAGACACATATGCAACAGTTAGGTATCTTCTCCAGACTGAGGGACTGACCACCTCAAAACTTTAAGGGTGATGGACTGATTACATCGTCTTCAAGTATCTTCTGCTTCTATCAACTTTTCTGTACTCGACTGAAGAAGCCTACTGTTGTAGGCGAAACGTTTCGAAATAAAGATACCTAACTGTTGCATATGTGTCTTACCTAACAATCTGTCGGTATTTTATACCATTTTAATGTTCATTCTGTCAGACACTGCAACACAAGGGTATCTTGGTACAGACCATCAACTTCGACCTCTACTAGTGAGAACGGCTGAGTTCTCACAAACCATAAACACCTAATTCATCTTGGCCCAGACTTCAATACCTTCTTCAACCACACGGGCCAAGGCAAACCAGATATCATTCTGGCAAACCGAGCCAGCTCTCTATTTCAACATTACATCTCACCTGGCCCTATTACAGGCTCTGATCACATCCCAATCATCTTACACATCTCCTCCAACCCTATCCTCATTCCAACCACACCTTCATTCTCCTACAAGAACGCGACTGGGATTTTTTAAAACAAAAAACATGACAATTTTAAACCTAAACCCCTATGACTACAACAAAAAACCCTTTACCCCCCCCTCTGACATCGATACTAAACTTGATTCATCCAGGCCCACCATTACACAAGCACCAACATCGAAAATACCAAAGAAAACTCACACCACCTTAAATTCCTTCAAACCGTCATTTTCGGGAACAAAAAACTAAAAAACTGCTCCCAAACAACCGTTTTCCTCTACAACACACATATTTTTAAAACAGTCCGATTAGAACTAAACTTCCCCTTAGAAACAACTTTTTACACAGCCTAGACCAAGACCCAACAATCACGGCCCAGGGACTAATAAAACAAAAGCGGGAACAGGCACCCGTGTTAAAAACACAAAAGCCTTCTGGAACTTTACAAAAAAATAAAGAGGCACTACTCCCACCCCCCAAATTCAAACACATCACCCACAACAACACACACATCTCAGCCCCCAACAGGCTGCTCCCAACATCTTCAAACCATCTGGGAGAACATCTTCCACGCTCCCCCACCTCACCCTAACTTTATTCCAACACTTTTCAGAACATAGAACCCTGGAACCTGCCACACACAAGAAACAACCCCAGACAGCCACATACATCTAGACACTCTTACCCCCTCCCAAAACTCGAAAATTCCTTTTAAACCACACAGACTTTAAAACTCTCCTAAAAGCCCACCTTCCCCCCAAAGGGGTTTCCGGGGCCCTTTCTGGCCAAACCCCATTATCCTGAAACCCCTTCCGGGACTCTATCTTTTACTGCCAAAAACGAACCCCTCATCCCTTTCCCTTCCCTCGGGGATTTTCCCCTTCCCTCCCCAAAGCTCTACTGCTATCCCCCTTTCCCTAAACCCAAAAAAAGACCACTCTGACCCAAAAACTATCGCCCTATCAGCCTCCTCGAAATTTTGGGAAAACCCTCTTTAAAAAACTCTTTAAAACATGGGCCTTCGCAGATACCTGGAAACATAATTCTCTCTCTACTTTCAGATGGCCATTTTGGTTTCCCGAACACACAGAACCACACAGGATTTCCCTTTAAAACTTTTCAACTACATCCACATAAACAAAAAACAAAGAAACCCGGAAAAACCCCGTTGCAAAAGAAAGTTGAAAAAGCTTTTGAAAACTGGTTGGGACGAGGGGCTCAAGTACAAAAAATCTGCCTAACCCCAAACCCGCCTCTCAAACTCGTAAAACCCCCCTGCAACTTTCCCCAACCCGTACCTGAGAATCAAATTCCAAGGGGGTTAAATCTAAATACTTCACACAAAAAGCTGGATTTCCCCAGGGATCTTCCTCTCCCCTACCCTCTACATTTTTTACACAAAAGACTTCCCCCCCCCTAAATACCACAACTCCACACACCAGCCTATTTCAGCGACATTACAAAAACTTATCACTCATGCCCCAAAATAGATACCCACACACAAAACAAAAATGAGGTCGACAGGATAGCCTCTGGGGGAAAAAAAATGGAGGATCCCAAAACCCAATTCCCGTTAAATCCAGCATTTCAAAAATTTTTAAATACAGGAAACGTATCCTCCTTAAACCCGTCGAACTCAGAAAAGCTGACACCCGCACTTTCCCTTTCCCTATCACACAAACGTCACTGGCCTTGGGGTTAATCTTTTTACTACCTTCTTCGTTTTCACGGACACATTCAAATTTTAAAGGGATGCAAAAGCTAATTTAAAGGGCCCCTTTCGGGGCCCCCTACAAAACTGAAACATGCCTCAAAACGCACCAAAATACACCTCTAAAATCCCTAATACCCTCCTCCCGATAACTTACTCTCCTCAAAAGGGCCCCTCTCTTTCGCAAAAACAAACTTACTTAAACTGCAGCGTGTCCAGAACCAAAGGCCTGCGCTGGGGGGCTTGATGTCAATGGGGGGAGTTTTGCCACAAGCGAGTTTTCTCCCATTCCCCGTTTTGACATCCCTGCCTGAATCTTTCTGGAAAGGGGTCAGGACAGACAGATAGAAAAAACTTGGGGACACAATGACTCCCGGAAACCCCTCTCCTTGACGAAGAAAATTCGCCCGACCCACAAACCAACACAACCTTTTCAACTCCTTTCAAAATCCTCTCCTAACCCTACTTAAAAATAACCTTGGATCCGCTGAAAGGTAAACCTTTTATGACCCGGTACGCATTTTCTGACCCACGTTTGCCCCAAGGGATTTTTTGGGAAAGACAGGGCCCCGTTTTTACACTCCTCTCTACCCCAAACGTCGCATGCCCTTCCCCCTCGCTCCCCCCCACTGGGGAAACCTAACAGAAGGGGGGCCTGAATTTCTCTTCCAATATCTGCCCACGATCGCCTTCGCTGCGGTTTAAACCCCCGGCTCCTTTTCTACGACTAAGAAAAACTCCTCTCCACACTATTCTCGTCTGTCCCGTCTTCCCCCCCTCATCCCATTTTTGGGGTCTTACCTGAAAATTTTGTTCGTTTCGGGTTTGTTGGGCCCTTTTCTCCCGACTCTCCCCCCACCACGATGCTGTGAACACTAACTTTCCCAAAGGGCCCAGGGGCCCGATTTTCCCCCATCTTTTTATAATTTTTACTTCTTCCCCATTATGTTTTTTCCCAGAATCTGTAATTTAAAAAGCCACTGGATGGGGAAACGTCTACTACCCAAAAAAGATATCCAGAGTTGCACATGTTTCTTAACTTTTATATTTTTCCGGGAAATTTATACCTTTCCCTTTCACAGCTACACCCGCACTTACTTCCCCATCACACAAACTGTCACTGTCCTTGGCGTTAAAACCTTTACTACCTTCTTCCCTTTACACACGACATTCACTCAAAGGGATGCAATAGTAGTAAGGCCCTTTTCGGGGCCTTTTACAAAAACTAAAAATGCCTCTTTAAACCCCACCAAACTACAAACCCTACAAAAACCCTAAAAACGCCTCGATAACTTAAATCTCCTCTAGCCCTCTCCCCCTTTAAAAAGCAAAAACGAACTTACTTAAACTGCAGCGTGTCCAAAACAAAGGGGCGCGCGGGGGGCTTGATGTTTTAGATGGGAGGGCTTTTGCCACAAGCGAGTCCTCCATGGGGCCCCGTTAAACGGGCCCCCCTCGCTGAAACTGTACTGGGGAAAAGGCTCCAGGGCAGACAGATAGACAAAATTTTAGACACGAAATGGGAAAAACTGGGCCCCTCTCCTTGACGAAGACTTCGCAAAACCCACAAACCAAAACAACCTTTTCTCCCCTTTCATGATCCTGCTCCCAACCCTACTTACAAATAACCTTTGGGTCCCCCTGACAGGTAAACCTTCTAAACAGGGAACCCTTTTTCCCCCGGGCCCACGTTCGCCTTAGCTTTTTTTGGGGCAAGACATGAAAACCCGTTTTGGGACTCCCTCTAGCTCTAAACGTCGCAGTCCCCTTTTCTCCCAGCTCACCCCCCCGGAGGCCCAACAGAAGAAACCCCAATTTCCTTTTCAAAAATTCCGGCCCACGATCCCTTTGCTGCTGGGGTTTAAACCCGGGCCCATTTTTAACGAAAAAAATAAGAACACTCCTCTCCAGCACTAATTTTCGTCCCGCCCCCTCTTCCCCCCCTCATCCCCTTTTTTGGGGTCTTTCCTGAACTTTTTGTTCGTTCGTTTGTTCACTTCCCAAATTCCCTATTGTTTTAGACAACGGAACAATGCCTTCTCCCCGAAATGAAGGGGCTGACCACCTCAAAAATTTTAAAGGGGGATGGACTGATTACAACCGGGCTTCAAGTACTTCTGCTTCTATCAACTTTTTTGTTCTCGACTGAAGAACCTACTGTGTAGGCGAAAATTTCGAAATAAAGATACCCAACTGTTTTCATTGTGTCTTTACCCAACAATCTGTCGGTATTTTTTTTCCTTTTAATGTTCATTCCCGTCAGACACTGCAACACAAGGGGATCTTGGGACAGACCATCAAATTCGACCTCTACTAGTTAGAACGGGTGGGGTTTTAGAGGGACCTGCCCCCCCCCCCCCCCCCCAAAACAACCCTCCGCTCACCTCCCGGCACTTTTAAAAAGGCTCCATCCTGTCACTTTTAACTTCATATTGTTTTTGACAACGGAACAAAGCTCTTTTTCCAGACTGAGGGACTGACCACCTCAAAACTTAAAGGTGATGGACGAAATTTCATTTGTCTTCAAGTACTTCTGCTTTTTTTCAACTTTTCTGTACTGACCGAAGAAGCCTACGTGTAGGCAAAAACGTTTCGAAATAAAGATACCTAACTTTTGCATATGTTCTTACCAAGGGCAATTTTTAGAAAAAATTAAGCTGACTTATCAAAAGTCCCTTGAAGAACATAATTTGATAAATGAATCTCAATTACTTGGATTTTTCCAAAGAAGTATAAGTAACAGTATTCCCAAAAGTTATTTACAGCTCATACATCCTAGTGGGGCCCTCTTTTTAGATTATGCTGTCATTTTTTGGGCCCCTTTCTACAGGGTGGACAAGACTCATTAGAGAAATACAGAGAAGAATGACTAAAAAGATTTACTGTGGGAGGAACATGCCCTGTTCCTCCCCTTTAAATCAATGTGACCTGACTGACTAGGTTGGGGGGCATTGGCTTTAAACCGGTAGGAGACTTGGGCCTGCCCCGCATGGGCCCCGTAGGCCTTCTGCATGTTCCCGTTCTTTTTCTTATTCTTTTTGTAAGGAACCTCCCGTAGAAGAAAACTTTAAAATTTTATTGTTTCAGACCCCCCAACTTAAAACCCTTTAAAACTCCACTCCTGGGAGGCTAGAATGAGGGGGGTATCATTGAAGTGATAATGGAACGGGAAAAAAGGGAGACATTAATAAAATACTGAGGGGTCGAACCAGGTAAGAACCCCGGAAAAATGGGTTTAAGTTGGGTAAATTTAGAATTAGAAAGGGGCAAGGAAGTATTTGGGTTTTCAACAGAGTTGCAGATCGTGGAACATCCTTCCCAGGGGGTGAAGAGTGGAAATAAAATGTATAAAATACCGAACTGGCAAATATAAACACAAAACGTATAATGGTTTCCTTTTTTGATACGTTTTGCCCACACATGGGGCGTAGAGGGTTTGGACCTTGGGTAGCTTTAAGAAAGACTGGACAAATATTGATGGGAGGGGCGGTTTGATTGGTGCAAGGGGTAGGGAGTTTTTTTTGAGTAGGGTTTAGGTAGATGTCGTTTTGATAAGGACCGCCTCGTT